>JAVMKO010000002.1:36370864-36970864 GCA_032164245.1 Sternotherus odoratus
ACTTGACAGATCTCAACAAGTACTTGTCAATGGGGAATCATCACTAAATGTGGGTATTTCAAGTGAGGTTCTACTGGGATCAGAACTATGCCTGATGCTATTCAACATTTTTATCAATGTCCTGGATTGATCACAGCTGATAAAGTTTCCAGATGACACACACAAACACAGTAAAGTTTCTTTATTTCATATTTACAGAAATTTAGTTGTTGTCCTAAGCCTTTGCAAACAAGTTTTACATATCTCTTTAAAATAAAAATATACCAGGATTTACAGGAAATGCCATTTTGCAGTTCTGGGATGTGATATGATGGAGTTCTGTTGCTTTTGCAAATTGCTGCACATGCACACTATTCTACATGTACTCTATAAGTCACTCTGTCCTCCCTCCCTGCAGCTGGACACCCTTCTCTAGAGGACTGGACTCTCTTCTCTCAGCTGTTTCCTGAAGTGTATCTGCTTCATACATGTTCCCAGCTACAATTCCAATGTATTGTTGTGAGTTACACATCTATATATTTTTGTTGCAGTAATTATTTTTACTAAGAAAAGTTTAAATAATTTGGTATACTTAACAAGCTTCACAAAAATGGCTATAAGAATACACTAAATTTTGAGAGAAAATACACCAAATAGTACCTACCCTTTTAAGTTTTACTATGGTCCCGTAACTTTTCAGAGGGTCAACAACTTTGGCTTCAAGTCTTTCAACCTAGAAAAAAAGTCAAGTTATCCTAGTCCTCTGCATATTAAATGTATTTCTAGAAAACTGATTGCTTTAAGAGTAATGCTGATTCTATCCTACTAGGATTTTAACCACATTCACTGAAGAAACAGTGGAAGCAGAGGTTGAATAGATAGATAGATAGATAGATAGATAGATAGATAGATAGATAGATAGATAGATAGATAGATAGATAGATAGATAGATAGATAGATAGATAGATAGATAGATAGATAGATAGATATAGGAAAAAGCAGAACCAATAAAAATAATCAAGAAATAATTTGTCTTGATTAATCCCTAGTGTAACTTATTTTACTTCAATGGCACTATACCAAATTAGGCTGGGAATTCTAAGAACTGACTACTGCAAATAGACATTGTTAAATCTCTTAAATTCTACAGGTTTTAAGAGATTAAAAGTAAACGTATGTGATTTAAAATGTTAGATTGTGGATTTAAAATTATTTGTTCATTAATATGTTTTAAGAGATACAAAGCTCCAGATTCTTGAAAGCTATGGGAGCACCAAACTATATACTCAAAATATCAGAAATATTATGCACATATATATGAAGGCATTCACAGATAGTTACATTTGATATTTTATTTTAATACCTTCTACATGGAAAAACAGATGGAAACGGCTAGACAGGTAATGGAGCAAAGACTATGCATGTCATACAATATTGTATCCATTTGATTGTTGCCTTGGAAGTTGGTCCAATAAAAGATATTACCTCACCCACATGGTCTTTCTAATATCCTGGAATCAACACAGCTACAACATCACTGCATACAAAAATGGTAGTTATTGTTACCTTGTCCTTCTTCTCTCTGCTTTTACCATCACTTTTGTCTTGCCCACCTGTGAGCTTTTGAGGCCAAGGACTTTTTACTGAACGACTGTAGAACCCATAGCATACTAGTGCCCGTAATAATAAAGTGTGTGACACTGGCAGCCAATCAAAGAACTGTCATCCTTTTTCACTCATTTACATTTATGCCTTTCAGTGCAGTATGCTCTCTTTTATATAGATATACATCTCTTTTATAGGGGCACATTAATTTGTTAAGTAACATAAAAAGAGCTCTGTTGCTACACAGTTTATAGAGCAAAGTTCAACTCCAATGAAGTCCAGTAAAGCTTTACAATTACAAACAAAATAGGACCAACAATTTTAAAACCAGGGATCTTAAAAAGAAAATGTTGTGATGAAAGAAAAAATGCCAGACAAGTTAAAGTTAGGTTCCACAGAGGAAGAGAAATTTTGGGGAAAGACCTATTTCTTAATTATTATTAATGAACAAAGCTTAAGATCCAAATAAAAACTCCTTTGCAGGGGTATTATCAAGAGCACTATCATTGATCGCCATTGTTCCAAAGTTCAACATGACTTAAGCATTGCATTAAGAACTGGACTTTTTAGAACCATACATATTTATCCTAATCTTTACAGAGCTAAATCCCATCATTTTTTCATCACTGGCTTTTTGTCTCCTGACTTTCCTCCCATTCTCTGCTTGTTTTGCTAATTTTTTACTCAATGAAGAAACCAGGTTTGAAACTGGAGATCTGGAACACTAGATGACTTCAGAACGCTGAAATTAAAGGTTCTTAAGCTAATATTCCTGGAACTTTTAGGAATTAAAGAACTTCATAATCTTAAATTCCTGGTGCTGTTGCTGAAGAATGAATGGAATCAGCAGTCCCTAGGAGTTATTTCACTTGCTAGTTCTGACAAAATACATATGAAAGCTGCTGCATAAATTGATGCCCACAATGAGAAGGGGAATGGAGACAGAGCCACAGATGGATAACAAGAGATAGAAGTTATGTAGCCATTCCCTGTTCTCTTTTTTATCTTTTTCTCTATACTGTCTTTGCCTCCACCCACCCCAATTGTTGGAATGGTGGAAAATGGCTTGACGGAAAGGCCACCTTTTTAAAGGTATCTAGGTACCTAAAGATGCAGAAATGTGCCCACTGGATGTGGAGAACTTGGAGGACTACTGATTTATTTATTTATTTATTTTTAATATACCTGTTTCCCTTCTCCCTTTGTATGATTACTCAGCAGGCATGAAGGGGTTATTTTTTTTTCTTGAAACAAGACAAGCAGTACAGTGACTATAGGGAAGTTGCCTTGAAGGAACTAAAATCACTGGGAGGTAACTAATGCAAAACCTTTGACAGGTAAACATGTCTGGAGTGGAGAAGAACCACCTTCTGGAGGAAATTGTTTATACTTGTTTCTATTCAAGACCTCCAGCAAAAAAAGTATTATATCAAATGACCAGCCAGATATAGAAGAGGAGTCACTTTCTCTCCATTCAAGAATTGATATGACACTGAATAAGATGGACAGACCCTGCAGAAAGGGTTTGAAGGACTGAAACTGACCAAGGTATTGTATGATAGAGAAATATTATGTGGTAAGCATGCAATAAGCTATTTATTGTTTTATAGCAGGGGTGGAGAACCTCCAGCCCGCGGGCCTTATACGGCCCGCCAAATCATTCTGTCCGGCCCGCGCATGTCCCTGGACGGTGGCTCCCCCAGGCGCTTCCTGGCCCCTTCACCAAGCGCGGAGCTGCCCCCGCCTGGCGGCCCGGGGCGGCTCCGCGCTCGGCGAAGGGGCTGGGAAACGCCTGGGGGAGCCGCTGGTCAGGGATGCGCACGGGCCACCAGGCGGGGCTGGCTCCCCCAGGCGCTTCCCGGACCCTTCGCCGAGCCGCCCCCGCCTGGCGGCCGGGGGTGGCTCCGCGCTCGGCGAAGGGGCCGGGAAATGCCTGAGGGAGCTGCCGGCGCCGCGCGGCCACCATTAGCCGGGCGGCGAAAGGAAGAGCCGCGGGGAGCCGACGGTCAAGGGGGTGTGCTGGGGGGCAGGCAAGGGGGCAGTGGGGGGGAGGCTGGGCTGGGTGGGCGGGGAGGGGGACTAGGCTGGGCGAGGCGTGGGTGCGGGAGGGAAGGAGGTTTGGTGGGGGGGGGGGAGGCTGGGCTGGGCGGGTCAGGCATGGGGGGCAGCAGGCTGGGTTGGGAGGGGGGAGGAGGTTAGGTTCGGTGGGGTGGGTCGGGCCAGGCAGGGGCGGGGAGGCTGGGTGTGGGTAAAGGAAGATCACCCCATACACCCAGGCTGATAGCAGGAGCTGACTGGGGGGGAGGGGGGGAAGAGCGGCCAGCGAATGACATTATAAATGTCCAAATGGCCCTTGGCAGAAAAAAGGTTCCCCACCCCTGTTTTATAGTATGTTTTCTCTGTAAAGTTTTTGTTCTAAACAAACTGGCTGGTCACTGGTCTATCCCAGAGGCGAGCAAACTACAGTCCGCAGGAACCATCCTGCCTGGCTAGCCCCTGGCCCCTCCCCTGCTCTCCATCCTCCCCTGCAGCTATGTCACTGTGCGACAGTGCAGCATGCACCCGCCCACATCCCAGGCTTTCCAATAAGCCAGTCCTGCCGCTCTGAGCGGCATGGTACGAGGAAGGGGGGTGAATAAGGGGAAGGAGGTCCCGGGGGGCGGTCAGGGGATGGGGAGCAGTAGGATGGGATGGAGGTTTGGGGGGGCAGGTTGTCAGGGGACAGGGAGTGGTTGGATAGGTGTGGGAGCCCCGGGGGTCCTGTCAGGAGGTGGGAGTGTGGAGATGGGTCAGGGCAGTCAGGCGGCAGGGAACAAGGTGGGTTGGTTACGGGGTGGAGTCCGGGGTGGTGGTGGTGGTTGGTCGGTCCTGGAAGGGGGCAGTCAGGGAACAAGGAACGGGGGGGGGGGGAGGGAGTTGGATGGGTCAAGGGTTCTGAGAAGGGCAGTTGGGGCGGGGAGTGGAAGAGGCTGGATAGGGGTTGGGGGGTCAGTCTGTTTGGAGAGGCACAGCCTTCCCTACCCAGCCCTCCACACAGTTTCACAACCCCGATGTGGCCCTTGGTCCAAAAGGTTTGCCCACCCTGATCTACCCTGTCATTAGCTCAGGAAGAGAACAGGACAACAGATTCTGAACTAGACTCCAACTTGTTAAAATGATCACAGTGAATTGCAGAAGGAATTACAGCCTAACTTCCTGATCATCCCTGACTCAAATATTAAGTAGGAGCTTTCTGAGTTCTTTAATGAAGGGGTAGAGGTATCCTTAACAAACTCCCAAAAGTTTTAGTTAAATACTTATTAGCTTACAACAGAATTTTAAATGAGCTGAATAAAAATCCATTGTATTCTAATTATGCCCCAATCTTGCAATTAAATTCATGTGGCTGGACTCTTGCACACACGCAGAGACTCACTGAAGTCAGTGGAGCTCCATGCTAGTGCCAGGGTTGACCCTTGCAGATCCCACTGCAGGATCAACACTTCTCTTTCTTGATACATTTGATGTCATAAACTCACCTATTTTCCAGCTGCCCACAATAACTTATAACAAAGTGAACAATAATTTTAATTCAAAATATGAGCAAAATACCAACAACTTTAAAACACATTGAGGCCTTTTTACATATTATTATGAATGGAGAATATCCCCATCCCAATAAATAAATGGCCACTTTTTCTCTGTCACATGCTACCTTTTAACATCAAAATAAGCTTTGTTTAGAGTGAACTTAAAATCATGAACCAAACTAATCTAGTTAAAATGGCCTATTTCAGGAGAGAGTCAAACTATTTTAGGGCCCCAATCCTGCAAAAAAGATTGTGTGTTTAACTTGATTCACATGAATCGTCCCATTGAAATTAAACAGACTATTCACATGTGAAAAGTTAATCATCTGCATAATTCTTTTCAGGAGCCTAATTTTGGGAATACAAAGCATAATAATTTAACATGGAAAAATGAAAGATAAATAACATTTAATAGATTTTGCAGAAGAAATGGTTTACAGTATCATTCCAGTTTCCAGAAGACAGCCCAAGTTACAAAACCAATATATAAGTGTAGTCTATAGTCCAATAAAATTCACTAGCTCTTCTCATCTCCAGTGAAGACCTGTTATCTGTCCCTCATTCTTCAAAACAAGAAAGAAGTTACTTGGGGGGACTATTCACAGGGAATGAAGTTAAGCATGTGCATAAGGCATTTCACAACTGGGGCCTAGGTCTTCAGAAAGGTCATTAGTAGGGTAAACTATGAAAGCTGGTGGAGTTTATTTTGCTTTGTTCCTAAAGCATTTGTTACTAATCCATTTAAAAGTGGTTTCCCTCAGTCTTAAGAGAGAATCAAGGTATACATTATGGCAATTGTAATAAAAAGATAAATTTGCAAGCACAACATGCACAGATTTAATTCTATACCTCTGCTTGGCGATAATCTTGAAGTTTGGAAAATTCATCTGCAAAATTTTTCAATCCGAGTTTTAAGCTTGGTGTCTCTGTAGCTGCATAGGCATATATTTCATTTACTAGAAGGTCTGCTTTGTCTCGTAGTCTGGCAGTTTTACGTACGTATGCAGCAAATATTTGGCACAATTCACCAAAATGTTTTTCCACATTTGAAACAGCCTCTCGTACTTGTCTAGTTTGATTGTCCCTAGAGATCAAGGAAAAATGAAAAACAAGCAAAAAAATGATTACAATACATACAGAATAAACAGGTTTGACAGTACAGTCATCACTATACCATAAATAACATATTTCAAATTGGTCATTTTACTTCTGGGCAAAATAGAAATTTTACTAGAGGAAAATTATACTTAATATTCCAGTGTGATGTTTGCTTATCTAAAAAAGACAAATAAAATAATAAAAAATTGAGATTTATATTTCAGTCTAAGACTCACCAAACTGAACTTTAAAAAGTAAAAATGCAGTAACTGAAGATCCAAACTAGATACTTGAGAAAAATTTCATAAAACCCCTAAGCATTTAGGTGCTTTGGAAATCTCAATAGCTATCTATCTGCATCTTTAGACACCTACATACATTTAAAAATCTGTCCCAGAGAACTTAAAGCCCTAACACTGCAGATTGTTGCACACAAGTTTAAATTTAACCATGCGTGGTCTCACTTTAAGATTAGCAGCCGTGTTAGTCTGTATCGGTAAATAAGATGAGGAAGACTAGTGGCGCCTTAGAGACTAACCAGTTTATTTCAGCATAAGCTTTCATGGGCTATATCCCACTTCATCTCCTAGAATTGGTATGCTAATGTACAACTTTTTTGTGTGTGTGCGCTTTCTGTGTATATAAATGCATCTTACTTCTATTCCATTCTATGCATCCGATGAAATGGGCTATAGCCCACGAAAGCTTATGCTAAAATAAACTGGTTAGTCTCTAAGGTGCCACAAGTCTTCCTCGTCTTATTCACTTAAGTTAGTTGCCCAAGATTGACAGGAAGTCTGTGGAATAGCCAGGAACTGAACCCAGGCCTCCTGAGTACTAGTCACTGGGTAGTAGCACAAGTTATTTCTCATCTGTAGCAATCAAAGCATTTTTCAAAGAATCCAAGTATCCATATCCCCATTTTAATGATGGGAAAATTGAGACACAAAGTGCTGAACTGATTTATTCTAACACTTGCATGGCAAGTATGTAAAAGAGCTGGGAACAAAAGCCAAGTTTCCTGAATCACCACCTAGTGATCTTTCCTTAGAGTCTACTCAAAAGTGCCAGTGTGCATTGGTTTTGAAAGTAAAATTCTGTAACTATACAAGTAAACAATGTTTATCTGATTCAAGAACTCATCTTTTCCCCTGAAATCCTCAATACCAACTTCATAGTTAGGCTCATTTCAATGTTTCAAAGTGCAAATTTAAAAAATGTGTTAGGCATGACAAAAAATACTAAATACAAACAAAATTACACCACTTATATAAAGATCCATTTTTATTATCATTTGAAGTAAATCCATTCAGTATTTTAGAAGTCTCAGTGACTTAAAGGGCATAATCAAATTTTTTTTAAAAAAAAACATGCCCCACTTGTTTGATTTTTTTTAAACTTACAAATGTTATACCTAATTTACTATAACTGAAAGAATAAAAAATTCTTCCCCATGGTTTTTTAACTTTATTTAATTGACAATAGTTTAGGTATAGTCATTTCCAATATTTCTTTTGTATTGTTAGTCTTTCTCCTCTTTTAATACAGGTTTTTCACACAGCAACAGAGAAGAAAAAGTATTTTAAAACAGGAAAATAGGAGTATAAACCCACAAAAATCAGCAGTGAGACACAGAGTTAGGCATAGTACTAGAAAGCAATTTGACTTTTATAGGGTTTTGTGCAGGCAGGGGGCTCTGCTCATATTAATTGCAGGATCAGGGCTTTAGTTTTAATGGTTCTAACTTTCACAAGAGGTACCTAAAATCTAGCACAAAGAGTATTCATTATTTAAACAAAACACAAAATAAAAAACCTAATTGTAAGAAATATTAACAATGCTGATATCTATCAAAATAGCAAAGAATGTATTAATTATGCAATATCAATAACATAAAATGTTGCAGGATAAAACTGGTGCATAAAATTTTAGGTGAGTCTTTTGTTTAGGTGGGTTGGCGGGAGGAGGAATATTTACAGAAAAATATGCCTGACCAATAGAACTCAAATATTGTGCTCCAATAGAGCTTAAGAAGTCCTTGAAGCAGGTATCTTCTCTATCTAACCTCCTCAGAGTTCATAGTTATGGCCTTGTGATACAGTTTATGAGAGTTACAATTCTGATAGCCTGAAATGATCCTGGGTCTTAATTTTGACCATGTAATCAAACTTCCAAACCCATAAAAATCAAAGGAAATTCAATACTTCAAGACAAGAGCATCGTCTCACAGTCTATATTTTCTTGACAAGACAGATATGTGAAAATACATGCTGAAAATGAAGATGTGTGTTATCTAAAATCTTTCAGAAGAAAATACCATTGCAGAGGAAGAACAGTTTATGCTACCTCAAATAAGCAGGCACAATTTGAGGTAGGGAGATTGTTTTATTTTAAAGACAAATACCAGGGGATAGTCTCCTAGCTTCCAATGGTTTTCTTAAGTCTGCTACCATCTAAATAAGGGACATTTCACAAACTAAGTGAGAATATAAAAAAATCTCATTGAAAAGCCCATCATAAAAATCTTTCTTCCACAATTAACACTAACCTAAAGATAATCTTCAATGTAGGCTCCCTCCGCTCTCCTACTGAACTGTCTGACACTGTTTACTTATAACCACTACCTCCCCCTCTAAAGTAATGAGAGGGAACTTAAGACAGGTTTGCCCAAATATTCAGTAACTTTCTGCCTACAGTTTCCCCAGGTGAACAGCATTCAATTATGAGAGATAGGAATTACATTTCCTTAAAGGAAGGCATAAAAAGGTTAATTTGTTTTTTTAAAATGCTA
Organism: Sternotherus odoratus; assembly: GCA_032164245.1. Classification (NCBI taxonomy): domain Eukaryota; kingdom Metazoa; phylum Chordata; order Testudines; family Kinosternidae; genus Sternotherus; species Sternotherus odoratus. The sequence goes on from JAVMKO010000002.1 coordinate 36,379,907, forward strand.
CTTAAAGGTCATAAAAGGCAGACAGCACAAGGCTTGATTATATTAGCAACTAGCCTTCATTTTATCCTAGAATAGTAAACCTAGATACATTTTGTTGCCTAGACTTTATAGTGATGGGCACAGTATAAAATAATAATAAAGTATGAAATGACTTAAAAGAGCCAGCTAGGAGGAGAAGAATGAGATTGGTCATGTATACGTGCAGGCCTCTTTTTTGTTGCAATAGTTCCAGCTTTATTTTCACTTGTAACATCCTGTGTTACTAGGGTGACCAGAAGTCCTGATTTTATAGGGGCAGTCCCGATTTTTAGATCTTTTTCTTATATAGGCTTCTATTACCTCCCTCCCCCATTCCGATTTTTCACACTTGCTCTCTGGTCATCCTATACAGTAAATAAGATGAGGAAGCCTTTGCAGCTTCTTAGAGACTAACCAGTTTATTTCAGCATAAGCTTTCATGGGCTATAGCATCGGATACATCCGATGAAGTGGGCTATAGCCCATGAAAGATTACATTGAAATAAACTGGTTAGTCTCTAAGATGCTACAAAGGGTTCTTCATCTTATTTACGGATACAGACTAACACGGCTGCTAATCTTAACCCTATACAGTGTTACCCTACTCACACTATTGTATTTAGATTTTTAAAAGATATGTTGTGTGGAAACCCCCCTCCTCTTCCCCCCTTAAATGAAACCCATAAAGACTGGACTCATCCCTTTTAGACAAATATACAACTGCTAATATAACGATAATAAACCCAGCACCCCCACACCGCAGGGCACCCTGTCTCAAAAGCCTGGGGCTGATGGGTAACAAATCAGGACCGGGGAAGCCAAAGAGCCAAACTCTCCCTCCTTCCCCCTCCCTCAAGCCGAGCCACAAGTAACAGGGAGGGACTCTGCCCCCCTCCCACCTCAACAGCAGGGGCTCCCGCCCCTCCTCCCGCTAACGGGACTCCGTCTGCCCCCCGCCCGCGCCCCAATAGCGAGTGCTTTGACTGCCCCCCCCCCCCCCCAGCCCAGACCTCTTGCCCGGCCGCGGGCGGGGGAGGGGGAGGGGAGCGCCAGTCTAGGCACCCGGGGCAGGGGGCAGCGCACTTACCTGCCGTCCAGCCCGCGGCCTAGCATCATGATGGCGGCCGGGAGAGAAGGGAAGCCGCGGCGCACGCTCCGCTTACACCCAGTTTCCATGGATACCGAGCGCCGCCCCTGACCCGGGCTGCTGAGCCCGGCCCTCCCCCAACGCCTTTCTCGGGTAAGAGTGGGACTGAAGGGTGCCAAGCCCTCGTTGCCTCCCGGACGGGTCTGTATCCTAATGACAACTTCTACCCACCAGCCACATACTTCTCCTTTTCTAGGGCTGTGGACAAGGGAGCTCTGACAGCCAGCTGGCACTACCACCCGTATTCTTCCTGCAGGGTGCAGAGAGACTGGGCAGCATCCCTGGGTAAGAGATAGACAGCTGTGCATATGGTCTCTATTGATGGGCATCTAGCCCCGAGTTTAGAAATATTCGTCTCATCTAGAGGCCTCACATACACTCTTACTCAAAGCCCATTGAAGTCAAAGACTGACTGGACTCCGTTTTTGAATCAGACCCATATACTGTAGATTGAATAACAAGGGTGATATAATCCTTGAGGGATGCTAGGAGTCTTTCAGGGATGGCAAACAGTTGTCCATCATCACAGACTGCAATCTCTTGTGTGCAAGCCTCAAGCACACAAACCATGGCAGAAACAGGCAGTCCAGAAATCATTTCAGCCCCCCCCCCCCCCCCTGGAGTGCAACCACCCCTGGACTTGAACGTAGCAGCATTTCAATAGTAAGCCTATCCTGTATGTGGAACATCACTGCAACATACAATCATCTTCATTTCAGATAATGGAATAGGCCAAGGGGCATTACTATACACTGATCTACATGGGCACAGAGGTCCATCTGCAAGGGTTAGCTTGCATTATCAGGGTCTTATATAGTTTTGGTCTGTTGTATACATGTTGGTCTGCCTGATCCTTTTGACCCAGTACATATTATTTTTATGTTTTATAACTTTATAAGAATATTCCTATTTTAAATTAAATTATTTTTGTTTAAATTTGCAGATGTTTTCTTACATATTCTCTTACATTCTTTAAGTTTATTATTATTCTATTTGCAGATGTAGCAACCTCTACATCTTTCTATCAAATTTGAGGCACATCAATTGCAGTAGTATGCAGTTACCCAACAATCTTAAAATGAGCATAAAAAATGTAATTCCAGGTGAACTCTGCTATTGCCATTCTAGCTTTAACAACTTCTTTGTTGGTTTTTAAAACACCATTCCCTTCACCCCCAGCTCTCTCCCCTTTATTTTTGTTCATTTTTTAAAAAGAAGACCATACAGTTCCCTTGCTTGAACCAAGGGACCCTTGCTTGAACAGTTCCCTTGCTTGACAAGCTCTATTACTGTCTTTTTTTCTCAAGATCAAGAGACAGGTTCTGGGAGCAATTATCAGCTAATGTAGCAGTTATCAGTTCCAGGTTCAGGGATGCGACAGGGTTCCTGCGGTGTAACATGGGCTGTGGGACTTGTTGAGACCTCTGTCCCACTAACCTGGGATGCCTCTCGCACTGTGATGCTGATGTCAAGCTACAAAACTGGCAGGTACTGTACTTACACAGACATCCACAAGCAAAGACACACCCAACTGAGTTACATGAATGACCTCCCAGCAATTCATGAACCAACAATAGAAAGGCTCCAGCCAATTGCCCCCAGCTCCCGAGTCTTGCACCCTGAGACTGTACTGTCTTACACTGCTCAAGGCTCCCTTGGGCAGTGCAAGTTCATTAAGTAATTCACCACTCTCTCAGTGTGGAGTGGACACACACTAGGCTTTGTAAACTGATCTGAGATTTCCCAAGTACTTCAACCAAAACACACTGGTTTAGATAAAATATAAAACAGATTTATTAACTGTAGAAAGATAGATTTTAAGTTATTATAAATGGTGGCATAAAGATCAGAGATAGTTACCTTAAGAAAATGAAAAGTAAACATGCTTGCTAAATCCAAATTTTTTAGTCTAAGCAAAAATTGAATCATAAAGCTTTTCTCATCCTGAGAGATGGTACAAGCAGGTTAAAGTTCCTTAATCCACAGACCAGGACTACTTTCCAGCTGGGGACAAATCTTCCCCAGTTGAAAGTCTTTTTCTTCCAGACCTTATTCCAGGTGTTGAGGAGTGGCGGGAAAGGGAGGAGAAAAAAGCCACGTGATGACATCACTATCTCTCTTTTATAATTTCTTCCAGTTTGCTGGAATGATCTTTTCTGTTATATGGATGAGTCTTCCCCCAGGGCATATGTGCCTCCTCCTCTGTTGGATGGTGGATTGTATGTGAATGAGCCATTAATGCTGGCTGGCTACTCTTCTGATGTAACTGAAAGGCTGGTTGTGGGTGTTCGTAGCCTTACAGCACATTTAGTAATACTTCATAACTTCACATACAATGATAATACATGCAGTCCAACAGAATATTCATGTTCAACAGATCAAGACTCTTCAAATTATATCTCACAAGGCATGCATTGTAAAAAAACATATAATTCACAGTGGTGAATATGGGGGCTCCAGCGTGCTACTTTGAGGTACAGAGTGTCAAAAGGGTGTTTAGTTAAAACCAAGTTCATTGGAAAAAAATAAGAACATAAGACCAGCTATATTGGGTCAGACCAAAGGTCCATCTAGCTCAGTATCCTGTCTTCCGACAGTGGCCAATGAAGCAATGAACAGAACAGGTAATCATCAAGAAAGCAAGGAATACTTGTAGCACCTAAGGGCTCGTCTTCACTCCCGCGGTGTGGGATCGATCTTCTGGCGATCGATTTATCGCGTCTCGTTAAGACGCAATAAATTGATTGCCTGCAGCTCCCCCGTCAACTCCGGAACTCCAGCTCGCTGGGAGGCGCAAGCTGGAGTCGACAGGGGAGCGCGCTGCCGACTGCCGCCGCCGTGGGGACGGCAGGTAAGTCGACGGCAGATACGCAAACTTCAGCTACGTGATTCACGTAGCTGAAGTTGCGTATCTGCCGTCGACACTCCCTCCCCCCAGTGAGGACAAGCCCTTAGAGACTAGTTTATTTCAGCATAAGCTTTTGTGGGCTATAGCTCACTTCATCGGATGCATAGAATGGAACAGAAGTAAGTAGAAGCCATCTACACCAACATTCCACGCAAAGATGGACTACAAGCTATCAAGAACAGTATCCCCGACACTGTCACGGCAAAGCTGGTGGCTGAACTTTGTGACTTTGTCTTCACCCACAACTATTTCACATTTGGAGACAATATATACCTTCAAGTCAGCGGAACTGCATGGCCTCACAGTATGCCAACATTTTTATGGCAGACTTAGAACAACGCTTCCTTAACTCTCCTCCCCAATGCCCGTACTCTACTTGCGGTATATTGATGACATCTTCATCATCTGGACCCATGGAAAAGAAGCCCTTGAGGAATTCCACCATTATTTCAACAATTTCCATCCCACCATCACCCTCAGCCTGGACCAATCCACACAAGCGGTCCATTTCCTAGACACAATTGTGCTAATAAATGATGGGCACATACACACCACCCTATACTGGAAACCTACTGACCACTACACTTACCTACATGCCTCCAGCTTCCATCCAGAACACACCACTTGATCCATTGTCTACAGCCAAGCTCTAAGATACAACCGCATTTGCTCCAGTCCCTCAGACATAGACAAACACCTTCAAGATCTCTACCAAGCATTTTAAAAACTACAATACCCACCTGGGGAAGTGAAAAAAACAGATTGACAGAGCAAGAAGAGTACCCAGAAGCCACCTACTACAGGACAGACCCAACAAAGACAATAACAGAATACCATTAGCCTTCACCTTCAGCCCCCAACTTAAGCCTGTCCAACGCATCCTCAAAGACCTACAACCTATCCTGAAAGATGATCCCACACTCTCACAGATCTTGGGAGACAGACCAGTCCTCGCTTACAGACAGCCCCCCAACCTGAAACAAATACTCACCAGCAACTGCACACCACACAACAAAAACACTAACCCAGGTACCTATCCTTGTTAACAAAGCCCGATGCCAACTCTGTCCTCATATCCATTCAACTGACACCATCATAGGACCTAATCACATCAGCCACACCATCAGAGGCTCATTCACCTGCACATCGACCAATGTGATATATGCCATCATGTGCCAGCAATGCCCCTCTGCTATGTATATTGGCCAAACCGGCCAGTCTCTACACAAAAGAATAAATGGACACAAATATGAGATCAGGAATCATAACATTCAAAAACCAGTAGGAGAACACTTCAGTCTTCCTGGCCATTCCATTAAAGATTTGATGGTTTCAATTTTGAAACAGAAAAACTTCCAAAACAGACTCCAACGAGAAACTGAGGAACTGGAATTAATTTTCAAATTGGATACAATTAACCAGGGGCTAAATAGGACTTGCCAATGGTTCTCTCATTACACTAATTGATTGCATTTCCTGAGTTAATTTACCTGACACAGAAATCCATTTCAAAAGGTATTTTTTCTCCTGCTGATAATGGCCCATCCAGATTTAACAGTCTCTTAGAATTGGTGTGCTAATGTACAACCTTTTTTTTCCTTTCCCTTCTTTCTGTATGTATAAATGCATTTCCCTTGTTAATTTACCTTCAATAGGTGTTAAATCCTGACAGAAATCCATTTCAAAAGGTTTTTTTTCTCCTACTGATAATGACCCATCTAAATTTAACAGCCCTCTTAGAACTGGTATGCTAATGTACAACTTTTTTTCTTTTTCTTTCTTTCTGTGTGTATAAATGCATCTTACTTCTGTTCCATTCCATGCATCCGATGAAGTGAGCTATAGCCCACGAAAGCTTATGCTGAAATAAACTAGTTAGTCTCTAAGGTACTACAAGTATTCCTCACTTTCTTTATGGATACAGACTAACACGGCTGCTATTCTTGAACCTGAGGTAATCATCAAGTGATTCTCCTGTCACCCATTCCCAGCTTCTGGCAAACAGGGGTTAGGGACACCATCCCTGCCCATCTTGGCTAATAGCCATTGATGTACCATTGCTCCATGAACTTATCTAGTTCTTTTTTGAACCCTGTTATAGTCTTGGCTTTCACAGCATCCAAGGCATTCCACAGGTTGACTGCACTGTGTGAAAAAATACTTACTTTTGTTTCTTTTAAACCTGCTGCCTATGGAAGTTTTGCCATGAAAGTAGAAATAGAATTTGACCCTAATGACCCTCTTTCCCCAGTAGTAGTATCAGGTTCCCAACGATCTTCTGTATCAGGACACTAACTTTTGTAACATTAAATCAATATTTCCTGCAATTGAAGTACTGCCTTAAAATGGGATAATACCAAGGATATTGATATGTGATAACAGCTACCCTTGGTGGCATCCAATACATACTTTATTTATCTAAAAACTGTGCCTTTGACTAGATTAGAAAATCTTGTAAACTCATGGTTGGGCATTTTTTATAGATACTGAAAACTGCTAAATTTAAACTACTTTTGGTTATTTTGTTTAGCACTTGAAATACAGCAGTCTTCAAATATATAAAAAGTTGTTATAAAGAGGATTGTGATCAGTTGTTCTCCATGTCTGCCCTTGGTAGGGTAAAAAGTAATCAGCTTATTCTGCAGCAAAGGAAATTTAGGGTAGACAGTAGGAAAATCTTTATAACTATAAGCATAATTAATGGCGTAGGTATCAAGACACTGGTCTCAAACTCAGGCCCACAGGGTTATTGGGAAAAGTCTTCGCTGTCATGTAATACCAAATTATTGAATTACTGTGGAATTCGCAGACTTGGGTGAGCCCGCTTCTAGGGTTCCATGACCTGCTTCCTGATTGGCCAGATAGTCTTAACCCTGATTACCAGGTGACCGTATATAAACTTCCTGCTTCCTTTCTGGCCTTGTTTGAACAATAAGCCATACTGTGCTGGTTGTTTCTTGGACCCTGTTTGACTCTGCCTTGCTATACATTCCCCTTGGATTGTATCTCCTGGCTATCGGATCTTTTGTGAACTCTGACCAATGATCTAGACTGCCGTTTGGCCCTCCTGACCCTTGGACATTACAGTTTGCTCAGGCCACCTGTGGCATCTGCTTAAATAATCCGTGACACCATTTGGTCTTCTCCTCTTCAGTGTCAGAGGAGCCTCTTCTCCAATCAGTGGCAGCAAAGACAATGGCAGAGATAACAGCAGCAGACATAAGCAGTCACAGAGGTGTGCAGCAGCGGCAGAGTCGTGGCTTGAAATGACACCCCCTCCTTTTCAGGGGAGGCAGGTGAACCCATGTAAGAGTGTCACCTCCCTTCTCTGAACCCTGGGTACAGAGAAGAGGGACTCTTGTATGCCAGACCAACTAACTTCAAAACTGCTTCCCAGCCAAGTTAATTCTCTACACCCCCAGATCCCACACTCTACCAGTTAGGAATTTGGGGAACCCCAAGCTGCCACCATCTGAGTAAATCTCCAAGGCCCTGGAGTGGGGTACCCAGACTCCCCCAAACCCTCCATTCTCTCTCTCCCTGAGAGATAAGGGTACTCTTGCTGTATCACTCCCCCTGATAGCCCAGGGCAAGACAACACAGAACTCTGGTCTCTCTCTCTCTGTGAGATACCAGCGTCAAGCTCAGATCACTTTACTAGAATCACCAGACAATTCTTATGAGTATAAAAAGTTGAATAAAGAAAGAGAATAAGACACTACACAGATATAGAATTTCCTAACCTTAATCTTCTTGCATAAACTAATTTCTCCCCTTCTCTGATAATTACACAGAGACACCAAGATCAAATGCAAAGCTTTTATGCAGGACAATTCTTACTTACAGTTAGCTAGTTATGAAGTCATCCAGAGAAAGGACAAAGTTGGAGGTCCATGGCTGGACCAGAGGTCTGAGTCAATTCAAAGCCCAAATTGAACTGAACTTTACTTCCTGCTCTTTCTGTGTCTTGTCAGACTGCTCTGACGACACTGCTTTCTCAGGTAACATTAGCCCCACCCAGGCAAGGCAACACTCCACACTTATGACAACCCACATCAATGGCCCCTCTGAATTCTGAGCCTTAGCTGATCAAACACAACTGGCTATGAATAGGTTGCAGTGGAGAGAAATGAGAATGGCATGTTAAAGGGACATTTGTTCATTGGACTTTCACACTGCAAAGGGGAAAGTGAGGCAAAGCACACTGCCCAACACACTGTGGGTGTTTGCATATGGTTACATACTTTTGAATGTGGTTGTGGTGTTTTCTCAAATTAACGTTGGATTCCCTTTCCCTTCTAATACAAACTTTCTTTTGTTATACACAGACTCAGTGCATGTGAGAAGGGATGTATTGCCTCTTAGAAGTGCCCAGGATGGGGTTTAGTTTTCCCAGATTACTGAATGAGGGCTTGCACCAGTTCTGTTTTGTACTGTTAAGAAGAACCCCTAGGTATTGAACCCAGCCCTTGTTGCTTGCCTCCCCTTTCCAGAAGGCTTATGTAAGCATCAGGATGGATGACATAAGCATCAGTAACCAAGCCAATCATGAAGCACATATTGCAGTGTATAGTCAGGAATGCAGATGTTACTAAAGGTGTATAGAAGGAAGAGTTTTGCTATGCAACTTTGGATTTGTGATGGAGGAATAATTTGTGGTTTTTACTGTGGCAGCATGGGCCATGTGGCTTCTGTTCACCCTGGCTCTGAACTGAGTGGCTTTGGGAAAATGCCCCTGCCTAGCCTTGCTAATGGGAGTTTGTAACAGGGTGCTGGCCTAGAAGCTCTGAGCCACCCCCTGTTAGCTCAGCTCCTGCTAGCTCAGGCCCCAGCAGGGGAGTTAATTGGAGCTGGCAGGGGGTGGCCCTTAGCAAGAAGGGTTTAAGGCAAAGCACCTGTGTGCTTTCCAGGCCAGAGGGTAAAGCTGGCAGGCAGGAAGTGCATGGGGGAGGGGGGAAACAAGAAAGGGAGGAGCAAGTGGCTGGTGTGCCTAGCTAAGTGCAGGAGCTAGCTGTCCCCCAGCAGCTAAGTAAGAGTACTTGTATATAGTGGATAGTGTAAATAACTGCATATAGGGGGTGGTGGGGCTTGTACAAGGCAATAAAAGGGGCACTGGTGTTGGAAACTGTGTGGTCTCAGCCCATTTCTGCAATGAGTGGTGAAGGGCTCGTCTACAGGGTTGAGCTTGGAAACATAGGAAATCCCATTTGGCAAGTCCTTCCATGCATCCTCCCTGCCTCCTTAAGGTCATCCTTTCACCTACAACTGCAGCTACAACTCTGACTTTTTTCCCTTCAGACAGGTTTTTCCCTCTAGTGGGGTATCAAAGTGGCACTAGATCATTGGTTCTCAAAGTGGGGGTTGGGACCCCTCTGGGGGTTGTGAGCCAATTCTGTGGGGGTCGTGAGCCCCTGCTGCCAGCAGCTGGCCCTGAACAATGCTGCTGCTGCGGGCTGCTGGCATCTGGCCCCTGCTGCTGCAGGCAGCCTGTGCCCCTGCCACGGCGGGCTGCTGGCACCCCCATAAGGCCGGTCCCAGCCGTGGCTCCTGCCACGGCAGGCTGCTGGTGCCCCCTTGAGCCTGGTCCCAGCTCCCACCGCGGCAGGCTGCTGGCGGCCCTGCGAGCCCGGTCCGGGCCCTGGCTCCTGCTGCGGCGGGCTGCAGGCATTGCCACGTGCCTGACTCGGCCCCTGCTGCAGTAGGCTGCCGGTGCCTCCATGGGGCTGCTGGAATCCCCCCTCACTGGCCTCCAGGGGCTCCTGGAACCTCTCTCAATCCCGACCCCTGTCCTGGGGGGCTGCTGGAACTCCCCCATCCCAGCCCCTGCCGCAGTGGGCTGCAGGCACACACCCTCTCCCCCCCCCCCGCCTGACCCCTGGGTGGGGGAGGTCGTGCTTAGAGGCCCGGTGTGGGAAAGGGGTCACCACTACAAAAAGTTTGAGAACCACTGCACTAGATCAACTGTCCGCATGCCATTCCAGACGGTCTTCTGCTCCAAGGTCAGGTTTTCTGCCACTTACATTGATGTAAACCAGGCAGTAATTCCAGTGAAGTCAATTGAAGAAAAAATAGTATAAAACTGAAGTATGAGGAGAATGAGTTTCCCCTGTATATTGGCAATTGATGCCATGCTCATTTGCAATCAAGTTTTTAAAATGAGTGACTAGTCAATAGCTGTGTAACTGATTGACAGAGCCAGTAGTTGCAAGCATTACTGGAACTTTTGATTCAACTTTTCAAAGGAAGCACTATACAGAATGGCTCTGGGAGTTATGGAACATTAGTGTTGCTACTAATGCTGCGGTTAGTATTAGAGAGGTTAGGAGAAAACACATTCCAGGTATACAATGAGGTCCAGTGGCACCTTAAAAACTAACAGGTTTATTTGGGCATAAGCTTTTGTGAGTAAAAAAACGCACTTCTTCATGCACCTTAAAGACTAACAGCTATCTGAAGAAGTGGGATTAATTCCCACAAAAGTTTATGTCCAAATAAATGTGTTAGTCTTTAAGGTGCTATTAGACTCCTCATGGTTTTTGTGGATACAGACTAACACAGCTACCCCTCTGTAATTGATTCCAGGTATGGTGACCAAAAAATTGCAAATGGCTTTCTTAAGTTCTCAGGAGTAAAAAAATCAACTTTGGATTTAAGGCTGCAATAGCATTCTCAGTTTTTCCACTTTGTGTGATTGTTTTATGAATGGATAAGAGCCAAGATTTCTCCAAATGGCTGCTGAATTTAGATGTTTTAAATTTTTGTTGCCCAACTTCAGACAAACTAAAGTGGTGTGACCAGATGTCCCAATTTTATAGGGACAGTCCTGATTTATGGGTCTTTTTCTTATATAGGCTCCTATTTACCCCTTCCCCCACTGTCCTGATTTTTCACATTTGCTGTCTGGTCACCCGAAAGTAAAGAGGCCTGATTTTTCAGAATGTGGGTCCCCAACACATCCTGAAATTCAGGTTGGGCATACAAAAATGCAGGCATCCCAAATCATTAATACCTTTTGTAATATTTTGGCCACCAAATCTCTTGTTCACTATATGATCACGTAACTCAGATAATACAGAAACGATCATGGTATAAAGACTTAGATAAATAAAAACTGGCAGTTCAGCACATGCTGGGTACTGGGACAGTATTCATATTCTTGAAAATTTCGACTGTAACTTTTCAATTTGTATTGATTGCATGATAATAAACACTTCCCTTAAGAAAAATCTATATGTCATTGCCACTTGGTGGCTAGGGCACTGGAATGGAACTCAAGGAACCTGGGTTCTAGTACTGGCTCCATCACTAGACTGCTTGGTGACCTTGGGCAGGTGACTTCCTCTCCGTGCTTCAGTTTCTCCATCATTAAAATGAGAATGGTGGTACTGACCTCTGTAAAAGTGCTTTAAAATCTACCATTGAAAAGTGCTATTTTAGAGGTAGGCGGTGTTGATAATATTAATGATTGCAAGATAATTAAGATTACATCAGGGTTTTTATTTTAAGTACTCATTTTCACATCCAAATCTCCCTTTAAATTTAGCCAGAGGTCAGGGCTGGGGTGTGTTTTAAAATCCCATTAGCCATTCTTGGGTCTTTGAAAAGTTGGCAAGAATCAGATACTTTTCCAGCATTTCATTTTTTTCTCGTTAATAACTTAAACAACTGAACAAAATCTCTACAAACCTGACATGCAATTAAGCCTTACTGAGGAGCAGGCCCTGTAACGGGGCGGCGCAGCTACATGCCGCCCGCACCCAGAAGAGCCCCTGGCCGCGGCCGGAGAGAGCCGCGCCAGCACGGGCTGAGCCCCGCCCCCGGAAAGCCGCGGGCAGGCGAGAGAAGCCCCGGCTGGGGGCCGGCCGCACGCCGCGGCTGGAGGAAGCCGCCGCGGCCCCGGAACGGCCCCGCCCTCGGGGATCCGAGGGCGGAGGGGAGGAGACACGGCCGCGGACGGACCGCACGCCGGGGGGAGCTGCGCGCGCATCAGGTCAGCCCCGCCCCCGGAGAGCCAAGGGCGGGAGGGGGGAAGCCCTGCCACCGACGAGCCGCACGCCGCGGCAGGGAGGGGCCACAACAGCGCCGGGTCAGCTCCGCCCCCGGAACTCCGGGGGCGGCCCCGGCTGGATAAAATGGCAGCCACCAGGCAGAGACGGGGGAGAGCCAGGAGTGAAGGAAGTCCCTCAAGGGCTGCCTTCGCTACAGCACCTCCCCGACCCGCAGCCTTCCCGATATTGGGAAAGGCCGCCGTCTCTGCCACTTGGCTGTTACCCCGAGGAGCCGCTGGACCCTCGACTAGAGGACCGGCTGAGAGCCCCGACCGCCTGCCGTCCCGAGGACCGGTGGGAGCCGCCACTGGAGCGCTACTGGGACCAGCCGCCAGCTTTACCGTCCGGCCCCTACCCCGAGGAAGGACCAGACGTGCCACCCAGCCACCAATCCGGGGACCGGCTGCCGACCCCGACTCCGCCGACAGCCTTCTACCCCGAAGAACCCCCGACCGGGCTAGCTTACTCCCACGACGACCTACCGGACCTGCCACCCGACAGTGACACGGAAGAACCCATGACCCTCGCTGACGCCGAGGACTCCACGGCTGACCAGGTACCCAGGGAGGGGGAGTCCGGAGCTGACGGGGGAGAGAACCCCGAGCCAATGTCGGTGTGCCTCAGCCAGGCCCCCCACTGAACACCGCCACACCCCGCGGCCAAGACACAGACGGGACACCCGACTAAACCACGAAGCAAGCCTGAGCCTGACGGCAACCCCGCCCCACGAGTGGCAGGATCCCGGGCCTGCGACCCCGCTAATTCCCCTAAGGGTCGCCGACCCCGGACAAGAACAAGGCGGTTTCCCGCCAAACCCGCAAGAAGAGGGCCGCCCCGCCGACGCGACCCTTACAGGCCCCTAATTAGGTTTGGAGAGCGGGAATAAAACATAAAAAAGTTACATGGGATTGAAAAATCACTTCTAGTTCTGAGCATGCTGAGTTAACACCTGGTCATTTTAGCAGAGCCTAACAAAGCCCACTTCTTTTTTGTGTCCTCACAATATACCTAGATGGCATGACATGCCCAGGAGCTGTAGCTAAGTGAGTGGTTAAAAAAAAAAATCACCTGGTGCTAAGAATAGGCTATTATTCACTGGAAAACAAGCCCCTTTTGCCAAAAAATGTCCCTAAGCAAAGATTTTCCTTGAAGATGTCTAACTTTTGGTTTTGCAATGAAGTGTGCAGTTTTAATTATAAGTATTTTTAAAATTTATTTTGGTGTTTTTTTGTACCCTCTGCAATGAGGGGAATGTGCATGGCTTTGGGATGTAAAATGGAATAAAATGCCAGCAATTAATTTAGAAATTAGACAGTCACACTTGTCACTACAGCAAGAGCTTTTGAATAAACTTGACAAATAAATAAACTTGACAAATGGAATCAAAAAATAAATCCCAACTCTATTTAACCTCTTACTGCCATTACTCCCTCTTCATCCTTTTTCTCTCTTCACCCTTCTAACCAATTAACTTCTACAAATATATTTTAAAGAGGTGGCAACATATTTTTTCACATTGGGTCAAATTTTCCCTACAATTACACCTTTGCAACCCTGCTGAGGTCACTGGGTTTACACAGGTGTAACTAAGATAAAATATTACTTATTGTTCCCAGGAGAAATAATGAAGGAAGTACCTCAAGAACCAACACTATCAGGATTAACCTGATTCCTGAAAGTAGATTTGGGTGCAATAATTCCAATAGTGACACAAACTAACATGATCTGCTGTAGGTTACCAGATTACCATGAATATGTTACCAAAATACCATGAACCTGAAATTCTGGGATAACCCACATTTTATCACATCTATATGCTTCTTCCTCTTTTAGACCCCGATCCAACACCCAGTGAATTCAAAGGAAAGTAGCAGTGGACGAACTTCACAAGTTAGTTTCTTTAACTTAAAAATTTTATATATTGCATTGTAACTCTTACTATTTATCCAGAGTTCTTAAAAACAAGGAACATTTCATATGACATTTGAATTGTCATATGCATTTTCACTTAAACTCAGATGGCTGGTTAAAGATGGCAAGAGTGTTGCATAAAAGTAGAGTATATGCAGTAATCTACTTCTAGAGGGCAGCAAATGACTACTTTTCAGCAACATGGGAAAATACAAAATTCAGATAATGCATTGCTAGCAGCCAAAGGGCCCAATCCAGCTCCCATTGTAGTCAGCGGGAATCTTCCCATTTTCTTCAATGGGAACAGGATCAGGCCTCTACTGCTTCCTTCTCCCCACACCCTCATTTGTATTTTAAGTGAATAAGTGCTGCGTATCAAATAAATTAGACCCCTATTATCAATCTTTTCCTTATTGTTTGAAAGGAGTGAAATGAACTATGGATACAAACATCATGTTTCCTATTAGCATTTTGAGGACACAGTTCAGTTATAGAAAAGAGTACATAACATAATTGTATTTTTATTTATCTAATTATGAGGTCAATCGTTTTCTTTTTTAATTTTGGTGTGGCTTTTACGGAATCGGAGTGACTTTTTCTTTCTTCCCACACGTTGTGATAAGGACTTGAGTAGGAGAAGTGGGGGGTGCCCTCTCTAATGGAAATAAATGCAGATAACTTCACAAATAGGGTTTAATGCAAACAAAAGGGAGAAAGAAGATAAACAAAAGATCCACTTATAATACATTAAATGTAATTTATATATAGATATTTCTATAGCCTTCTTCACTAAAACATCTGAATATCCACTGTTCTTAAAAATGTACTCGGTCTGTGAGCTTTTCATGGGCAAGCTTACAAAGTTTTGTGGTGTTGGTCATGCAGATTTAGGGGTGACTCTGGTATCTTTGAACTCATTTCTAATGGAAATTAAAGTGCAAGTTGTAGGAATTACACAACTCTTCAATATCAGCCATCCACTAATGAGCCAATAAATGGTATCTGCAATAATCTCAGTGGACAGTACAGGTTTACCATGATTGGAATAAGGTGATTCCATGTCAGGATGCTATGTATATAAAATTAAGAATATAAAATGACCCAGATTGACAAGAATCTTTCTTCATACTTTTTTTACTGGATGGGGGCTCATACACACACACACACACACACACACACACACACACACACACACACACACACACAGATGCACGATATGCATGTGCTAAGCTGTGGAGCTATGTGGACTACCTGCCCTGCTCACTAAACCATCTAACTAGCATTCTATTCCCCTAAGCAACTTCAAATAGCCCTCATTAATTTTTTTTAAGCAACCTGTTAGGAAAATGTTTTCTCCTTACCTCCTCAAATGTGGAATTTCTTCTCAAAATTACACCTGCCTGGGGTCCAGAACAGGCAAGATTTATGCCTGGATCAGTAACAGCTTCACTATAGATACAGTTTTGATTCTCACGGTATGTTTACACTGGAGCTAGAGGATGCAATTTCCATCATGATTAGACATACCTATGCTAACTCTGATTAAGCTAGCATGCTAAAAATAGAAATGCAGTACTGAGAGCATGTGTGCAGGATGGGCTAACTGCTCTGAGTATATGCCTTCATGATTGTACTCCAAGCAGCTAGTCCCTCCTGCTGCTTGTACTGCTGCAGGTATGCTTTGATTTTTCATGAGTGCTTGATCAGAGCTAGCAGGGGTATGTCTGTTCATGATGGAAATTGCATCCTCTAGCTCCAGTGTGTACATATCTTAAGTCATTCTATAGTTTTGCTTGGGACAGACTTTTAAACCATTTTTGTGCTTTGCATATTCTGGGGCTATGCTTGGAACACCTAGTCCCTGGTGTACGTTAAAGAAACTTCAGGGCTGCTCTATCATATACTTTTCTTCTCAAGGCCCCCTGTGAGCCCTGGGAAGCAGAAAATACCCATAGTGCATCCTGGTTATACCAAATCCCAATCTTCACTTTATGTTAGGGTCTAGGAGCAGTATATTCCTCTTCTATTAGCATTACGCCAGTTGGGAGGCACATGCGGCATTCTTAGGGGGCTGTTTTTCCCAACTGCAGCCAGAGTATCATAAAGATGCTTTAGTGTCACCAAGAATCATGCCTGGAACATCATAACTTTAAAGTTATCTCAGCCATACAGGGCTCAAAATTGGAGTTAGACTTCTCCCCTTGCCCACATTAGATCATTCAGCTTTGGAATGTTCCAATATATAAAATCATTGTGTATTGAAAAGATATTTTAGATGAAAGCAACATTTGGATGATCCATCCCCTGACAACTAGTGATGAGCTGGGGAGGGGGAAAGGCTTCAGGACTAGACTATATTTACATGAACACACCACTCTGCTTAGGTATGAACAGACAAAGCAGTATTGCCAAAGTGATCAGTTTTTGGTTGGTATTTTGCTTATGGTCAGATGTGTTCGAATCACGGTTGTGGCGTTTTTCCAAATTAATACTATGTTCCTTTCCCCTTTTTATTAAAACAGTTTTCTGTACTATATAGAGACTCAGTGTTTTGAGTGGGGAAGTATTGCCTCCGAGAGGTGCCCAGGGGTGGTTTTTAATTTTCCCAGATTACTGGGTGGGGGTTCATGCCAGTTCCATGTTATATTGTTAAGAGGGACTCCTGTATATTGAACCTGGCCCTTGTTGCTGCCGACTCCACCTGGCAGAAGGATTACATGGGTCGTTTACAGGTTTTTCTATTACCCTTTAAACCTTGTGCAATTGGACTTGTGGGGACAGTTCATCCCTGAACCCAGGATAATGACTAATGGGAGTGGGATGACTTTTGCCTCCCCTATCCTGGGGATGTTTGGGACCAGTTTGTTCTCAACTGTAGGCTAGAACAGCGATCTTACTTTCTCTCAGCAGTGCCCACTGCT
This sequence comes from Sternotherus odoratus, assembly GCA_032164245.1. Lineage (NCBI taxonomy): Eukaryota > Metazoa > Chordata > Testudines > Kinosternidae > Sternotherus > Sternotherus odoratus. The sequence continues at coordinate 36,396,860 of JAVMKO010000002.1, forward strand.
TGCCCATTTCTCTGGTGAGTATCACTTGGGATGCAGTGCTAGGCTATTGCAAAGGAGGAGTCATTTCACTCACACCTTCTGAGATAGCATTGAAAACATCTCGGCTCTCAATCTATTCTTAGTGTAGAAAAAATAAGCTTTTGTTGTCTACATCTAAAGTTTACAAAGTCCACATAGAATAGTCTATGTTAGTTTTGTGTCAGAAAAAATCACACAAAGGCATCCAGAAAAGTCAAGGGGTGAAGTATGTAGACTAGCTATGATATCTTTGAGGTGTATTATCTAGGGAACTACTGTAAAAAGTTTGGTGTCCATAGGAAGAGGTTTACTTTTCTTATGTCCCAGGCTGTTTGTTTTATTTTTGATAAGTTTTATATACTAGTGAAAATGATGAGGGGTGCAATGTTGTAGTTGTCATATCTATTTGTTGTTCCTGTTTCCCATAATCATAGTACATTTCTGATTTCTGTAACCTTGCACAAATATTGCCACACAATAGTATTGTAGTTTAGGCTATTGACTACACTATTACTTGGCTGACATAAGGTACTTTACAGCACTGGCCACAGAAGTGTTCCACAGTCCTGCAGCAGAATTGAGTATCATTGTGTGGCTTTCAATTTTAATTATACTTTATAGTTATTACAGGCACAGTACAAATGTTTTGAATTTTCCATACTTAAGTTCCAGACTTGGTTCTTTTCTGAAAAGTGACTATTTAGAAATGATAGCATCATATTCAGCAAAGAAATTCCCAGTGTTTATTGAATTATATCCAATTAGTGTACTCACAAGAATAAGTTTTATTACCTTTTACTACAGTTAGCAGTACCAAACCAACATAGCTTTCAAAGAATGAGCTGGATTCTCTCTGGCTTGGAAATCATCCACCGAATGTTAAGTTTCAAAAGGGGCTAGTAAAATATGGATTTTTCTCAACAACCAATTCAAGGCTTGCCTACCACCCATCCTCATTGTCCAAATCCTACACAGCCACACGCTTTCTCACTGTCCCCACCACCTGGTTCCCTTCCCAGAGTGCTCTTGCTCCAGCTCCTCTGCGCCCAAACCAAAAATTGTAGATAGACTGCTTACTAGTCTGCTGTGTTCACAGTAAATATCCTCATAAAATACAAACACATTATATTATCACAGAGAGAGCTTGTAGCAAGCAGCATGAGTTTTCAAATATTTACTGCCACAGGACTACAAAAATTTGGACTAGAAATGTCAATGATGGGGTGTTCACTGGGGCCAATGATGTCAGCAGATGTCCCAGGCATGTGTAAAGGGGCTACATAGAAACCCTAACATTTTTTTCTTTATTGGTGTGTGCCTACTGTAATCCTTCCAGTTTGTACATTTATACATTTACATTTTTATAAGTACATTCTCAGTGTGGGTCTGCCAAAGATTTAGTGGGTGCCATGCACTGCCCTGAATAAAACTTGACAGATTGAGACTATCTTGACACATCAGTAGTTTGGTCTCTAGTTCTGAGCACAAAAAATCACCTTAGAAACTCTTTGAAAAATGGCTATTTGTGTGGGGTTATATCTCCACAAAACCTAGCTCAAATGACCTCAAATTTAGGTCACCAACTCCATCCTTCACCCTCTTGAGGCGCACCAAATTTGAAAGGAATCTGATCAAGCTATCTATTTTAGGGGAATTAAAAATGTCAGTCTCTAAAACAAAGTCTCATAGACTTAAAGGTCAGAAGGGACCATCATCTAGTCTGACCTCCTGCACATCGCAGGCAACAGAACTTCACCAACCCACTCCTGTAATAACCCCTAACCTCTGGCTGAGTTACTGAAGTCCTCAAATCATGGTTTAAAGACTTCAGATTATAGACAATTCACCATTTACACTACTTTAAATTTGCAAGTGACTTGTGTCCCATGCTGCAGAGGAAGTCCTGCCGTAACCTTAAGCATAGTTGCCTCAATAATTGATCCTTCTTGGCATGCATCTCACTGTGCAAGCCTGTCCCCTTCTATCCCAGGAGGATTTTTCTATGGGAGAAGGTTGACTTTGTTTTCACTGCCTCACTCCTCTGGAACGTCTCTCGATCAGGCCAGTTTAATGTTTGCTGGAGGCTCCCTAGGAGACTTGTCAGTAGAGGCTGAGAGCAACTCCTTCTTGCTCCTTCTTCCCAGTGGTTAGCACAGCCACCCTGTCAACAGCACTGCCCACCGTTGGAGCTATGTTGGCCAGCTCTGGGCATGCAGATGAAGAGAATGTTGCAGGCACCTTGCTGTCATACTCTTTGCTTTTGAGAGCCCTCTACCAAAGTCTGCAGTTCCAGAAGGAAAGAGGAGGAAGCTTTGGTTTATTATAGTTTCTCATATGCTCCTATTGGTTACACTTCCTGCTACAACCCCTCTGACTGTGTAGGTTATCTCGGTTTACACTCTCTTACAGTGGCTTACATTATATTGCATCAATTTGCAGTGACTTAACAATGTGTAATTTACACACACCATTTATATCAATACTGAATTGGGTCAGCAGTAGCAGGTTAAAAGCATATGCTCCAAGTAACACTGGGCAGAGCTAAGGAGGAGGGACCAGAAAGGAGCCCTCTGCAGCTCTTCAGTCCTGCAAAGCATCCCCAGCATGGTTTCAAGCAGCATCAGGATTATTGCAAGCTAATGGCAAGGCTCCATGCCTTAGCTTTCCCACTTGCTTCTAACTGCATCCCTTGTGTTGGTGGCTGGGAGCAGGGGTGATGCAGGAGGCTTTAGGACAGCCCTATGCCACTGTAGGATTCTGTGCACACCAACTGAATCCTCAGGAGCTAGGATCCAATTAGTCTGCTTTGCTTCAGTGCCTTGGAAGGTGTTCTTATATGGGGAATTTGGCTTCATTTTAGGCTTACAAGCAGAGAAAGCATCTGGCAGTGGCACTTTCATCAGAGGTGAGGCATGTTAGAAGGAAGGAGTATAGGAAAAATCATTGTTTGAGCTGGAGCATTGCTCCCCCCCCCAATAGTTTTGGAGATCCACGTTGACTACACTCCTACTCACAACAAGGTTCCAAATAATTGAGGGAAGACATATTGTTATATAGTTAATACAGATATTTTAGTGTCCAACTGTATGCTAGGTACCTCACAACAGCAAGAAGATCGAGCCCTGAGAAGCCTGTAAAATGCAGAGAAGGCACGATCCTATCCAGAGGGAGCTTATAAACTTAAGACATGACATTACTTGGGGATACCTAGACTGGGTCTGAGAGAGACAGGATGGGATGTTATCAATAAAATTACAATGTAATTTAGAAAGGCTAATGGTCCATATGATAGAATAAACAGTGTTTTGTTTACTAACTAAAATAAAGTGAGATATGAATGAGGAGAAGGCCCTCGTGTAGCAGTTCAGCAAGGGTGTTCCATGCATAATGAGCAGCCTGGTAGAAAGTATAGAAATGATTGTGGGAGAAGAGGACAAACACGGGGTCAAGGTTGACATCGTTGGTGGAACTCAGGAGGCAGGGAACTACGCAATAAAATATTAGGCTATTAGTTAAGGAGGGACAGGGTGACATAGGGCCTAGCAGGTAGGGACAAAGATCTTGAACTTGCTGTAGTGGGTGAGTGCAGGAGTCAATAGAGAAGGGTGTGACAGAGCAATGGTCATTTTGAGGCTACAATTTGTATGATGTGGAGGGGGTGATATACATGTTGGAAAGGATAGAGAGGAGGAGTTATAGTAACCATGACAGGAAATAATGACCTGGAGGGAGCATATTGAACAGAGAACTTTAACATATACTGTACAGCCATGCAAGCTAAATAATGTTTTATTGTGTTGATTAAAGAAATATTTCATATATTATGAGAAACATAACATACTATGTCATATTTTCATTTGTAAGGGATTGTCAAAGCCTAACATATTCCATATTGTGAGGCTGAGTAATATCTATTTCTAAATATTGCATTTATTCTTTTAATTAAATTCTTTAGGAAGAAAAAAGGAAACATAAAAGAGAATAAAACACTTATTAAAATATATAATATGGTACAGTTCCCTAGTCTATTAGATCTTTAAATCACAATTTGAAATTCCCTATCAAATAGTTCATAACCTTAAATACAAAATATACATCATATTTTAAAAAATAATTGTTCTCTCAAACATGATAAGCTCCTTCATATGATGTAAAATAAAGGAAATAAAATATTGATCTCAGAAATGTTAAATAGTTCGATGGATACAGCATATGGTATTAAATCTACAGCTCATTAGTTTTGGACATATATGTGTAAACCTGATTTTTTTTCCATATTTATTGTTTGAATAAAGTTAACTTATCTCCAACATTGAAATATTTGATATCTGGCCACTGATATTGCCAAATCCACAATTTATATTTCAAATCTAGGAAACATTAAATCATTTAAAAACACATATTATTCGAAGTGACAACTGCAACAATACTTTTCAGCTGTTTACCATAAATTAATGAATTTTGGCAATACATGTAGAGAGGCAGCAAGTGTAGAATCCTGAGTTCTACTCTCAGTTTCACCACTGACTTGAGCTTGCAGTAGCAGCCAGGGAATGGTTCCAATTATTATCAGCATCCTACATGAACAAGATCTGTTCCCGCTTTAGCCCCTTCTGCCCCCATTGGAGAATTCCCAGTGTACAGCCTGATCATTGAAGCTGCTGGCAGCTGCTGCTGCTCCCAGAATTTGGGTCCTAATGATCAAGGGGTCTGGTTCAGTACTCACTAAAGTCAATGGAAAGATCTCCTGTGGACAGATGCTGGATTGAGACCTATTTTCTGAGTTATATGCCTATCGGTATATCTATACTGTAATAAAAGCCCTGCAGCTGGCCTCGGCTGTGGGGCAAAAAATTGCTGTGTAGACATTTGGGCTCGGGTTGGAGCTTGAGCCAAAAGGGGAGAAAAATATTTCAGTGACCAACAAGCAAGATAGGAATTTTATTGTAAGGGTGCATGTAAGACTTAAAGTGGCACTTGGACACACAAATGAATGTAGTGTGCAAGTTAACTGAGGAGATAAGGAGCGTGGTTTCCAAATGACAGCCATGAAAAGAGGAAAGATGAAACAAGAAGGAGAAGGAAGCAGAGAAGAGAAGGAGTAAAACTGCAATGATCGTTCTTCTTTTGGAATGGGCTAGTAGTGGTTATTAAAATAATGGATTTAACTCAATAAATTACTTTAGTTTCAAATGAATTTTACAGCTCAGGTGCGAACATAAACCCCTTGTCATCAGAACCTTTTGACTTTGATTTATAGCCTGCTCATTCATCCATCTCCATCCATCACCCTCTGTATACTGTACACTTCTGAGATCTCGCCTCCTCAAAACTGGAGAAGTCATTGGAACAATTAAAAAAATAGAGTTCTTTGAAGTTCAGATAGTTTTATTATCTTGTGTGAGTCCGTTTGCGTGGGAGTTGTAGTGCTTTGTAGCACCATTTGTTAATTCTGTGCTGCTGGGAAAGTTTAGCTTTTAAAATCAGTGCCTGTGAAATGAACATCTCATCTAACTAAATCAATTTATTTTTAAGTCTTTGTGACAAATCTGTTAATACAATCTCTTTGGTATTGGGTTAAATTCCTCAATGTTAAACGGATTGCTTATCAGTTTTTTCACATTATTAAAGCTGTACATTGTGTTGCTGGGCTCAAGTCTATTAATTGGTGTTTATAAATTGGAATTTAAAGGTGAATACAGATGGTAAGCCTATTAATAAATGATGGGTAGAGAAGTACACATTGATCTTAGAAAAAAAATTGTGATGTATATTGTGTAATTTTAGATAAGACTGGATATTCATCCTCACAGAATTTTTATATATACTTGAAAATTAGACATCATATTTATGTTACAGAAAAAGACAACTGTGGTAGGATGAAATTGCTCTGCTTTTGAGGAAATATATAAATATTCTCATTAAAATAGCTAGTTAAAAATAGAGAGAGTGAACATCGTTTGGCTAGGAATATAATTTGAACCAAAAAGAAGGATGATAATGAGACGAGTCACTTTTGTAACATTCAATTGTGTAATTTCATAATTCTGCATAGATGTTACATGTGCTCTGTGAAGGTATGTAAACTATGGTAGGAGCCAGTGGAATATTATGAAAATGTTACAAGTGAGTTAAGAACACTGACCAATAACACCAGACATCTGTGTAGGATGGTCATGTTGCAGTGTAGAAACAATCATAAATGACACAGCCATAGCCTGTTTGTTCTAGGTTTCAGATGTGATGTGTAGGTAAAGAGAGTTATGTATTGGCTTAATGGTGGCATGCCATTCCAAAAAACCAATAATATGTTGGGATAGGTATGGAGGGGTTTTGCATGCAGGGCTGGGGAGGCAATACTTCTTCATAGAAATTTGGTAAAGAGAAGGTGAGGCCACATTTCGATTTCTAGAGCTGCACACTATCAAAAAGGCAGCTAAATTATGTTCCATCTGCTTGTCAAGTGAATGGGAATTCTGTAAGTGGAGCTTTTGCAGGATTGTCCTTAGAGAGGAGCTAAGCAGAAGGTCACTCATCTGATCCTGAATTTTTTATTCCAACAAACTCACATTGATTTCAGTTAGCATGAACTTGCTGCCCCCTCATCCTCAGATCCTGAACTTCTCTCCTCCAGCATAGAGACTGTGGATTTTAAGAAAGCTGTAGGGCAACATTAGCCCCATAGTGCTCCTGTTCAGGGTGAGACAAGCTTGGAGATGAGGTACTGGACCTGTTCTCCTTAAAAATACTAAATTTCGCCTTGGGAGGGCGGGAGACCTCTGAGAGGGGGACTACCCATTTGATTGCTATGAAGGCCAACTCCACTCCCTGGCTTGCAGCTTCATTTTGGCATGTAAGCACTTTATGTTTCCACCCCTGTAGACTGTATATCAAGAGGAGAATCCATCCTCTTGCCATGGAGTTAGGGAGGATGTTAGTATCATCTCCAAGTGAAGTATCCTGGTGTGGTGGAGTGTGTGATTCTGTACCGTGGGCAGTGGGAGGGGTTTAGTGGCCATGATGGCATTATGCAGCTGCACCTGAGTGGGGATCTTGCCACAGGTTATGTGTAGAACCTCCCTGCTACAGAGTCCTTCTAGGTTGCACACCTTCTAGGAGGACTCCATCTATAGACACATTACAGACAGGATCTGGCTCAGTGAACTTCAGTGTTCTCCAAACAATATTAGAAATTTTAAACGTGATCTCTGCAACTATAGTAAAATAACCTTATTTTAGCTCTAGCTTTATAAAAGAAAGCATTTCCATACGGAAGAGTCATACGGGATTTAACTTTAGAGATAAAACCAATAAGCTTCAATAGTAATTAAATAGATTTTTATAGAAATGTCTCTAAAACCTAGAGTATGAAAGGGAATGGAATCCTTCCTATAGAATTTTTAAACTAACAAATAGGATTCAATAGATATTCTATCACTGATAAACAGTTCTAAAGATTTGTTTGAAAATTATATAGAAAAATTATCAATCTCTGTTTAATTCTACAGGATGTTCCCTTAAGGACTACAATATTTGTAATCATTTGTAGTGGGGCGCCTTCCCCACTCCCGTGCCAGAGTGGGCTAAAGTAGGCCGGAGTGGCTGCGTGGACTGGCAGCCAATCAGAAAAGGGCCTACTGAGGGCCAATAAAGGCTGAGCTTGTAGCCAATCAGGACCAGGCTAGGCCCTATATAAAAGCTGCCCAGGACAGGGGCAGTCAGTCAGTCTCTCTTGAACCTTCAAAGGGGAAGTCTGGCTCCTGAGGGAGGTGCAGCACCAGGGACGGTGCAGTGCAGTGCTGGGCAGGCTCAGGGGAGCAGAAAGGAACTCCAGCTTGGATACCAGTCAGGCTGCTGGCCCTGAGAGATGGCAAAATGGTGCAAAAGGCTGAAGGGGAAGCGGCCCAGGGAGAGTGACATGGACTAGGAGAGAGAAGAAGGGCAGGATGGCTGCTGCCAAAGGGTCCCTGGGTGGGACCCAGAGGAGAGGGCGGACCTGGGTCCCCCCCTTCACCCTTTATATTGCACTAGGCTGCTGGAAATAGCCTCTGTGGACTACACCAGACTCCTTCCAGAAGGGGCTTGACTTGGGATGTGATTGGTCACAGCAGCTGGGGTGCCTAGAGAGACTACTGTAAACCCCACCCCGGAACGGGGTGAGTGTGGACTTGGGGGCACTGCCAGACGGCAGTGTCCTGAAGAGGACTCTGCAAGCAAGGAGCAACGCAGGTCCAGATGCCAAAGGAGGGCGAGTGAGAGATGGATGGGACACCACCAGAGGAGGGCACTCTGCCACCAACTGAGCTAATTTCCGGAATAAACAGCAGGAGGCGCTGTGTGGTGAGTCCCAACCTGTTACATCATTATACGTAATGAAAAACTGCAGATGGACAGAAGTACTACCTTGTCCTGAATTATAAAGAGTTAATTTTAGTATGTTTAATATAATATTCCTTCCTGAATGTCTTTGCAGGCATTCTGTTTATCCTGGAAAATTGTATCTGGCTCTTGAATTGCAGACTCTTTTCTGGAACTGCTGTGATCTAAACCAATTTTAACATTTTTGTCTTAACCAAATGGTCAAAGATGTTTTTAGCTGAACATAGAATGAAGTTACAGCTTAGTAAACAATTTGCTAATGACTATATTTATTCTAATTGGCCCACAGATAGTGTTAGGCTATGTTATGTGTTACACTAATACATTTCTTTGAGAAAGTTGTGAAAATTGTCATTTTAATTACCTACCTCTATAGTCACTGGGGTCCAATGGCTCCAAGTTCTGATTTGGCTCCCAAGTTATTGTATGCAGCTGCATATCATTCGATATCTTCATATATTTTTTTGCAAGCATCAAAATTTTAGGCATGTCACAAAACAAGGAAGAGGCATCTCCTGTCCCAAAGATTGTATAATCTACATTAAATATGACACAAGCTAGAGTCATAAGAAAGATTCTGGGGGAGCAGAAAGAAGAAGAGAAGAAGGACAAGGGTGATGATAATAAGGTAACGTGGCTACAGTGAGGCATGTACACATCTTGATTTGGTTACCTACCTTCCCCATCACTTAGAGGCAAAATGATGGAAAGTATTTAGCAGAGATTTGAATATGGTAAAGACAGTGGCATAATGAATAGGTTTGCATAAGTACATGCCATATATCATGCTGAAGTTATTAAAAAATAAACAAAAAATTGTAAGCATCGCCAAGTTTTACAGGCACTTTCATCGTGAATGTCATTGTATATATTTCCCCACGGTATATGCTATAAATATGTGGTGAAATCCAACTCCAGTGATGTTAATGGCAAAACTCCCATTGACTTGAACAGAGCCAGGAATTCCCTCATATTCTCCATTATTTTCAAAAAGTCTCCTGGAGATACTTAGGAGAATATTATGTAGATTATAGGAGAGGGGAAGAGTGTTCTTATTAAAGTGTCTAAGTGTTCTCCAATTTACAGAAAACCTAGACTGATCAAACCCACAATCTTTTATACGAGCCTGAGATAATCCTTCAGGAATACCTTCAGGAGGTCAGGGCTTTAGTTTGTGCCATTGCATGATTGTGCCTTTGTGTTCACTGTGCTTCATTGCTGCACTTCAAGGAGGCTTTTGTCACGATCTTTAATCTCCCCAATATAGCTGTATTTTTCTTTTCTGCCTGCGTATCAGTAGGAAAGTTCACCCTTCCAATTTATGCCTGACCTACACACAAGCTGCCATGGTTTAACTAAACTTGTTTTAACTCATACCTTTAATTAAATCAATGGGCTTTTGTGTGTGGACACTCATATCAGATTAAACTTGATACATATCACTATATTACTGGTGCAAGCTAAACCAACAAACTAGCTTTAAGGTTGGCCACATGGCACTACATTGATTGAACTAAATCAGTTTTAAAATAAATTTAAAGTTAAATCAGTGCAACTTCTGTTCGGCGCAGATGAAGCCTTAGAATTTTTTTCTTTTACATATATGGAAATAATAATAGCATTTTTCAGTGTTTTTCAAACAATAGGCCTGATCCTTAGAGGTGTTGAGCACCCACAACTCCCAATGAGTTTAATATAAGCCTCCAAAGCAATAGCCAGACAGGACATCAGGGAGGCATGTATGTAGTGGGGAGGATCTGACAGTGTGTGGTGCATGGATAGGATGGGACATTTAATTGAATAGTCACCTCAGATGATTGAAAGGTACTTTTATAAGTGTCCTTCATTAGCAAGTGAATATGCAGCTGAGGAAGGTTAAAGACCCTTCTATGAAATCCTGAACTAGAGCTGCCACTGATGACAACTATTTTAAATGTTTATCTTGTAAGCATATCTGCAGATGTGAGTTTGGTAACAGTAACCCAGTGACACAGGGTTGATGTTAGCGCTATCCTAGGTCTCAGTTATACAGAATGATGTTGTTACCTCTTAGAATCCTCTGGACCAGTACTAGTTAGGGAATTGGTAGTGGGAGTTATTTCAAATGAACACTGACAAAGTGCAGTTATTGTTTATGGTGTGCATGAAACAGCTGAGAACTCTAACATAGAACTTTTATAACACTGCTGTGATTGTCATCTCATAAATGGAGTTTGATAATTGGAATAGTATGAATAACATAATTAAATTATGGTGATTTGCTTTCCTTTTATTCTTTTTGTTGTTCCTTGGGATTTTATAGCCTGGTTCTGTAAAGTGTCTATTAGTAGTCTGTAGGAAGTCCAACATTGCAATATTTGATATCTGGCCACTGATATTGCCAAATCCACAATTTATATTTCAAATCTAGGAAACATTAAATCATTTAAAAACACATATTATTCGAAGTGACAACTGCAACAATACTTTTCAGCTGTTTACCATAAATTAATGAATTTTGGCAATACATGTAGAGAGGCAGCAAGTGTAGAATCCTGAGTTCTACTCTGTTTCACCACTGACTTGAGCTTGCAGTAGCAGCCAGGGAATGGTTCCAATTATTATCAGCATCCTACATGAACAAGATCTGTTCCCGCTTTAGCCCCTTCTGCCCCCATTGGAGAATTCCCAGTATACAGCCTGATCATTGAAGCTGCTGGCAGCTGCTGCTGCTTCCAGAATTTGGTCCTAATGATCAAGGGGGCTGATTCAGTACTCACTGAAGTCAATGGAAAGATTGATGGTGGGGAGATACTTACACTGGACCTACTCTTATCAAGACCTACTCTTATCAAATAATAAAGAGCAGATAATGTCAGAGATGGAGTTTTCAGAAGGTGAGATGCAGGAACAAGTTGACAAATTAAAGAGCAACAAGCTTCCAGGACTGCATGGCATAACAATAAAAAATTCTAAAGGAACATAAGAATGAAGAGGTTGAGCTGCTAACACAAATACATATTCTGTCATTAAAATCAGCAAGTACATTGGGGGGACTGAATGATAGCAAATAGCATAACTGTCTTTAAAGAAGATGTTAATGGATGATCCTGGGAATTACAGACCAGTAAGCCTTTCTTCAAATAATTTGGTTGAAATGCCGATTAAAAATGGATTTATAAAGCACCCAGCTGACATGATATGTCAAGGACAAATGAACACTCCTTCTATAAAGGAAAATCTTGTCTCTCTAATCTACTATAATTCTTTGAGCATGTCAGCAGAATAGTGGCTAAAGACAGATTGGATGACATAATGTATGTGATGTTTCAAAAACTCTGATTTCAGTCAGAGTTCTGGTTGACTAAAGTATTAGATGTAAGTTAGAATGGCTTGACTGAAATAATTAAAATTTAAATGTAAATTACGTTATGATTTACTTTAAGTTAATAGGCCTGATTCTGATCTTATGCTGGTGTAATTAAGGAGTAACTTGTATATGATTTGCTTATATTTATATTTGCTCATGATTAGATTCTTCTGTATTTAAATCATCAACTCCTCTCAGCAGTTTTCAGTCTCTGATTCTCTTAGTTTTATGTTTCCTCTATTTTTTAAAATTTATATTGACTTTATTGGTCTATTTTCTCATCTCTTTTCCAACTAATTGATTTTCCTTTTACTTCTTGGATCAATTTCTTTTTGGAGTTTTCATTTTGGGTTTTCTGCAGATTTCTTCTCTGAAAGCTAGTCTAATGCTTGCATAGTACTAGTAAAAGTGTTGCAGGGATGGAATTGCATCAGGAATGTCAGCTGGCAAGTGACAGAGGTTCTGTCTAGAAAGGTCCGCTGATTGGTCAGTTGTGGTCTGCTGACTGGATCATCAATTTCCTTGGTTTGAAGCAGGTACTCCCTGGGTGAACAACAAGAACACTGCTCCATTGCCCCCTCCTTATTCTGCAGCAGAATACCATTCTCTGGTCTGGTTCCTTTATCTCACGTCAAGTTGGGTGACTCACAATTACACTCAACCATGCTCATCATAAATAGGACAGTTGACCCACACTAGTTCTGTGGCTCTCTGTGTTAAGCCACATATTTCTCCACACATCTATCATGAGGATACTACAGCCAGAATGGTTGAGAAGGTCAGGGTAAACCTGAGCCTACCACTCACACAGAACTCTTCAACAACGTGCTTGTCATTAAGGTATCCATTGTGGACTCTCATGCCTTGCCCAGATTTCTCTATGACATCAATGTGGTATAAAGAATGGTCTGCAGCTGACATCTGAAACTAATCTCTCATCACTGACCTGACCATGTGTGCACCTGGCTTTGATTTGCCATGATGCTCATGGGTCCTTCTGAACCAGTTATGAATGGGCATGGTCAATGTACAGCCAGCCTTCATACCTGGGGCCAATGGGAAGATCTTGCATGTCATTGTGGCCAAAGATGGACAATGTCACACATCACTGATGACTGCCCTCTGATCAAATTTGATGGTGAGCTGAGGGCTATGTATTTTATTGATGAAACTGCCGCAAATTGGCATGGCAAGCTATGCATACCGTAAGAAGAGGACTCAAGATTCACATCTCTGTGAGGGGAGAATCAGGATCACTTGTGTCCAATTTCTGGAATTGTATAGCCAAAGATGTTTTTTATTGTCTCTTGAACCTCAACCCTACTTTGCTGGATCAGGGATCAGATTGTGTTACCCTTACTTGACGAATAGCATCTTACTTCACAGGTAGTCCCTTTGGGTGAAATTCCTGGCCCCGTTGAAGTCATTGTGAGTTCTGCCATTAATTTCAGTGGGGCCAGGATTTCACCCATTGATTTCAATGTGCCTACTCATGGTGTAAGGTACTATTCAGTGTCAGTAAGGGTATCACAAGTGGAGCCCTAAATTAGGACTCTTGGTGATTACTCATAATTAGGAATGAAATTTCAGATTTAAGCCTAATTGTTTCCTGCTTTACACTCATGGAAATAAAGAGTTACTCTCCAGAAATCAATAAATCAACATTATAGAACTGGTATAAGTGAAAGGAGACCAAAGTCCATTGCTTTGGAATTTCCAGCTGATATACTAATTGAAGCACTGTTTACATATGGGCCCAAAGTCTGTATTCATCTGCATATGTGCATCCATCCAAACCCACTGATTTCAAGGGGCTGCACAAGCAGAAGTGAGAGTAGAATTTCTGCCATAATCATTTGGGGACTGGATGTTTTCAAAAATTAGCTATGGAATACAGAGCTTTTAAGCTTTGGATCACTTGTTCAAATCCAGCCTAGATTCTAAGTGATTGAAAATTGTCATCTGACAGCTATCAGATGTAGATGGTCCTACTCCACTCCATAGTGAATGGGGGCTTTAGTCCTGTTGGCAGTTACAGCAGAGGTCTAAGACTAAATGGAAGACAGATTAATCTATCCTGTCAAACCTAGTAATCATCCCTCAATCAGAGGGTTGAGATATGTTAGTAGAGCACTGCACGGTAACTTGCACTATGACTGTCCTCATGGTAGATGAAGAGGACCAGTATTCAGGATTGAGCAGTATATTTCCTGAGCAGTATATTTCCTAAAAACAACAAACCAAAAAATGAAAGGTGGGCGGGGAGTGATGCTCCGACAGGGTGGAATTTCTATTCTACGAGGTAGGTTTTCTATTTCAATTGCCTGGCTTATGCTTGTGGAACTTTACACCCACTTGGACAGTTATACATTGTTGTTTAATAACATCATTAACAAATATATACACACACATATAAATCCATATATAACCATAGTTTAAACTTTGGATAATTTTACAGTTTAGTCTGAAACCATTGCAGGTTTTTGTCTCAGAAAATAACTATCAACTTTTAAAAGCTTGTGTTTGATTTACTAAATAGTGGCAAAACTGTCTCACAGAAGATGAAAATGTAGTTCAGAAGCTGCTGCAAATATGTGGTAATTAAAGGTGAATACAGGCACAAATACATTTTTCATATTTATAAAGGCCAATGAACTAATTAAAAAGTAGATTTGTAATGTTTTATTTCTACATATTTTAATGCGAGTTTTGTTTATTAAAATAGTTTAACATCTAACAGAGTGAATGCAAGTGAGAATGAGGGAGGATCAGAGTCTAAAATAGGGAAAGAACAAGTCAAACATTACTTAGACGAGTTAGATGTCTTCAGATCAGGGCCTGATGAAATACATCCTAGAATGCTCAAGTTGCTGACTGAGGAGATATAGGAGCTATTAACAATTATCTTTGAAAAGTCATGGATGACAGGAGACATTCCAGAAGACTGGAAAAGGGCAAATATAGTGCCCAACTGTAAAAAGGGAAATAAGGACAACCTGGGGAATTACAGACCAGTTGTCCTTACTTCTGTGACCAGAAAGATAATGGAGCAAATAATTAAGCAACCAATTTGAAAACACCTAGAAGATAATGAGGTGATAAGTAACAGTCAGCATGGATTTGTCAAAAACAAATCTTGTCAAGCCAACCTGATAGCTTTCTTTGACAACGTAACAGGCTTTGGGGAGGGGGAAGCTGTAGATCAGGGGTGGGGAATAGATTATAGATTATAATACTGGTGTCTCAGATTTAGGTTTGTCTTTTGACTGAGTTTGCTTAGCAATATCAGAAGATAGTTTACTATTGTAGAGTACTCTAAAATAGTTCTAATGGTAGTTTTTAGCAACCATAGATGTACTTCACCAGTTGGTGGTAAGTTCTTCTATAATATTTTCTCTTTTTAATTATTTTGCTCTGTTAAACTGAGATGTAATTGGCACTTCAAAGTGATAAGAATATTTTAAGAACCTATTTAAAAAAGAACAGTGCTCTAAACCAGCGGTCGCCAACCAGTGGTCCGCGGACCACTGGTGGTCCGCGAGAAAATTTGGGTGGTCCGCGGAGCCGCAGCCGGAGGAGAGGGGCGGGGTCAGTAAGAGAGGCGAGCGACGGAGCCGGGGGCCGGGAGAGAAGAGGGGGTGGGGGGGAAGAGCGGGGCCAGAGACGGAGCCGGGGCCGGGAGAGAAGAGGCGAGCAGGGTTGGGAGAAGTGCGGGAGACGGAGCCGGGGCCGGGAGAGTTGAGGCGAGCGGGGTGGGGAGAAGAGCGGGGGCCGGAGACGGAGCCGGGGCCGGGAGAGAAGAGGCGAGCGGGGTGGGGAGAAGAGCGGGGGCCGGAGACGGAGCCGGGGCCGGGAGAGAAGAGGCGAGCGGGGTGGGGAGAAGAGCGGGGCCAGAGACGGAGCCGGGGCCGGGAGAGAAGAGGCGAGCGGGGTGGGGAGAAGAGCGGGGGCCGGAGACTGAGCCGGGGCCGGGAGAGAAGAGGCGAGCGGGGTGGGGAGAAGAGCGGGGGCCGGAGACGGAGCCGGGGCCGGGAGAGAAGAGGCGAGCGGGGTGGGGAGAAGAGCGGGGCCGGAGACGGAGACGGGGCCGGGAGAGAAGAGGCGAGCGGGGTGGGGAGAAGAGCGGGGCCGGAGACGGAGCCGGGGCCGGGAGAGAAGAGGCGAGGGGTGGGGGTGAAGAGCGGGGCCGGAGACGGAGCCAGGGCCGGGAGAGAAGAGGCGAGGGGGTGGGGAGAAGAGCGGGGCCGGAGACGGAGCCGGGTCCGGGAGAGAAGAGGCGAGGGGGTGGGGGGGAAGAAGAGCGAGAGCGGAGCTGGGAGGGGAGAGGAGGCAAGCCGGAGGGGGGGGGAGGTAAGTGGCGGGAGCCCCGCATGCCTGCCGGGGAACAGGGTGCTTTCCCACTTTGCAGGGAATAGCTACCATCATCTCTATTTTTAAATTAGCAAATTGATTTTAAATAGTTTTCAGGGTATTTAAAAACTTTTTTCTGTAATAAATGAAAGAGTAGTGATATTTAGATGAGTTGTGTGCCAGGAAGAGAAAACCACCAAACAAGGACCTAAAGCGATTTTGAAAAGGGAATGGGGGGGCGGGGGGGGGGCAGAGGCGCAAGGTAAAATTTTTGCCAAGTTTGCTATTTTATAGCAGCTTCCCTCTCCTGCAAATCTGGGTCTGTGTCCATTGCTCCTTTTTGCTGCTTCTTCTCTGGTCTGGTGCTAACCCCTGAGGGTTATGTCTGCTCTTAGCCCACTTGACAAGTTTGATTGTCCTTGATCTGTCTCTCCTTCCTCATTCACACCTCATTCATTCAACAGGGCACTTGATTATAAAGTGGGGGGGGGGGAGATCTTATTCTACTTCTAGCAGAGACATTTTTCTTTTACCTTAATTATACTACCTTGGGGGCTATAACAGATTACCAAAGTTCAATACAGAGTTTCTAAAACAAGGTTATATGAAAAGGCACAACACAAAAGTCATTTAAAAGTTAAACAACCCCCCCCCCCCCCCGCTCTTGCCACCCCCCTCCTCCCCCCCTCCCCCGGGCCTTTTTAAAAAAATTCATGTTAGTGGTCCGCGGGATTCAAAATTGTGAGTTTAGTGGTCCCTGAGGTCCGAAAGGTTGGCGACCACTGCTCTAAACCTAATAGAAAAAAACCACACCTTTTTTTCTTGCAAATCACAGTTTTTGAGTCCAGACCCATATTACAGTATCTAAGTTTCTAATGAAGACTTCTCTGGAATATAGCATTGAATCTTGATTATGCAGCACTTGAGAGGTCAATTCTTTCAGTTATGTTCATATTCCTCCATAAATGTACAAAGTCTTTCAAGTTAAGTGTGTTTAAGGGGCTTTTTTAATGGAAAACTAATGCTTTCTGTCATATGGATAGCCCAGGGATTGTGGAGTTGGCCAATGGTGCCCTGGGCATAGAGCAGCAGAAACATTTACAGTGACTCTAAGTGGAAGCGAATGACCAGGGATTGTCCCCCAGCATAAAAAGTTGCTGAGTAGGAAGAAAAAAAATAAAGGATGAGATTGGACACTGGGCTATGCCCTTCTCTTGCTTTCTGAAAGGGCAAGGTGCTTTAGCATAGTTGTATGGCTGGGGCTACAATCTGAGGCATGCTAAGAGCATTTTCAAGTTCTTCTCAGGAAGTGTCCTTTGCCCACCCCCTGTACCTGACATGAAGTTCAGACCCATGAGCTATAGTAGGCAGGAATCAGACCATGGAGAGATGAGGCAGCTGGAGGCACATATTGCAGTCCTGCTCTCTTTTTCTGAAGGGATAGTTGAACAAAATAAACACTTTCCTGAATATATCTCAGAGTGGGACTATTTCGGGGTTGGAGTAGGGATAAATAGATGCATGTTGACACAGAAGGAAACATTCTTGCATGCAAACAAACATGCTGGAGAATCTCAGATTTGATTACAAAATCATATGGAAAAGCCCAGAAATAACAAATTGTAGCACTTAACCTATTGCTCATGTCATCTGTTTACAGGATAAGGAATAGGAAATAGGGATTGCATATGTACTTTAAGATTGGTTTGTGAGAAATTCCTGGATGGTTCAAAGAATAGGATAATGAAATATAGAGCCATTTTCCCATTAATAACAAAACTGAATCTGGATCCATTTGACAGTGGTAGACATGATAATTTGTCAATTGTTTGGTGGTCTGTATGAAATGAGTTGGTAGTGTAAAGACCAATTCCTAGTATACAAGTGGCAACTGCCACAAAAACTACCAGTATAATGGACATACATTGACACCCTTGTTGGCAATGTCAGGAGAAAGACTAATGACTGAGTGTGAAGGCTGAACTCTCTTCTCCTCTTTAGGTCAGGGTTTGGGCACTTTTCCACATCAGTGGGGAAGACTAAAGCTTTGAGACTTTGCTAAGTATTCTGGAATGCTCATATACAATATCCTCTACACTTGATACATTGCTGGAGTGCTCTGTAAATGAGAGGGGTATGTGTGCATAGCTGATAGATAAAGTGCCAGAGACATGCAACATAGGGTTTCTGGATTTTGTAGGACCAGTGATACTTGTGCACTGCAAATGGCTTCTTGTGTGTAGCTCTCTACATGGAACTCTTTAACAGTAAGCCTACTGAACACGCAAATTAACACATGATGAGCAGAGCTGCCCAGCCTTATTCAGCAACAGCAACTCCCTCTCTATATTTACTGCTCATCTTTTCACCTGTGCACGTTTACTGTATTGTAAAGTTAATTGTAAAACCATAACAATTTCTTCTTCCCACTCCATAAAATAACAAATAGTAAATATATAATTAAACTTACATGAACAAGAACAGAAATAATTGTTATATTTCAGGACTGAGAAAGGAAACCAAGTAAAAAAAAAATCAAATGAAAGCATTATCCTCATTTAATAATAAGTACCAAACTTGTAAAAATGGAGGCCCATGTGCGCCAAAAAAAAAAAGCCTATCAATGCATGCCTACATTTGTATACATAATTACCATGGTTGCAAGTGTCTGGTTAGGACAGGCATGGGCAAATGTTTTGCCCCAAGGGACACATCAGGGTTGAAAAATTGTAGGAAGGGCTGGGTCAGGGAAGGCTGTGCCTCCCTAAACAGCCTGGCCCCGCCCTTATCCGGCCCTCTCACACTTCCTACCCCCTGACTGCCCTCCTCAGAATCCCAGACCCATCCAACCCCCCTGCTCCTGGTCCCCTGACTGCTGCCCCAGAACCCCACCCCCTTCCCAAGCCCTCCCCCCGCTCCCTGTCCCTTAACTGCCCCACTGCTATCCACATACCGCCCCCTGGCAGACCCCTGGCACTCCCACACCCTATACAACTCCCCCGGTCCCTATCCCCTCACCACCACCCCCAAACCTCCACCCCATTCACCTGCTCCCTGTCCCCTGACTGCCTCCCAGGACTCCCTGCCCCTTAGCCAACCTCCCAGCCCTGGACCTGGCCCTGGTTCCCTTACTATGCTGCTGGTGGCCTGGCTGGAGCCAGGCATGCAGCATCGCTCTCCCAGAAGAGCACAGCCCCACCCCCCAGAGCACTTCCCGCACAGCAGCAAGGCTGCGGGGGGTGGGAGGGGAGAAGGTAGGGGAGGGGCTGGGAGCAGCCTCCCCGCTGGGAGCTCAGGGGGCCAGACAGGATGAGCCTGCAGGCCGGATGTAGACCATGGGCTGTAGTTTGCCCATCCCTGGGTTAGGAGCTTAACCAGCTAGTGGTACATGTATTTGCCTAATTAACTATGCAGTTGTGGTAATTACACTCACAGCTGCAGATGTACAATTGCACATGTCAGCAGGCCTCTCCTTTTTAACAGTTAAGCCCACAGCATTTGTACAAGTTGGATACAGGCTGAATATTATGTGTGTATACTATCAACACCCATGAATCTTCTACAGTAACTGTGATTCCCGATGTGCTCCACATGCAGAACTCCCATTGTTTTCAATTGGAGTTACATGTGCAGAGCACTTGAAGAAATGAGCCAGTAGTGGCAGTAGGGTAAATTTGTACGCCCAAGTGTCGCAAATGTGAGCTCAGCCCAGTTGAAGTTCCTACTATGTCACAATCTATATATATATAAGTCAAATGGTGTATGCGTGTGTGTGTGTATGCGTGCGTGTGTTTGTGTATGTATGCTGCCTTGCTCCTTCCACACCATTTGAGCTAGAGACTTGAAATTTGGTACAGTTATAGGCTTTAGGGTCCTAATCAGGGTAAGAGTCAAAAAAATTTCAAATCTCACCTCTGACGCCCCCTAGGGGTGAAATTCTTTAAAGCCCATTCACATCAGCTGGGCAGCAGGTTAAAACCTGCTGTTCTCTGTGACATAGTTATGAGGTCATAATACCCCCCTCCAACGGACCCCACACTCGCTCAGCTCTCTGCCCCTCCCCCTCCAACGGACCCAAGCAACGCTGAGATGTCTGAACAAAATTTGTATTAATAAAAAACATGGTAGTCTTTTTACATCCCAGTTTCCAATTACAAATACCCCGAGCAACGCCGGGTATTTTTGCTAGTAATCTATAATAACAAATATTGATGGGAAAAGGTACAAAAGGGAAACAGACTGAGTTAGTCCAAACAAAAAGGCCTACTGATGTAACTCAAGGACTGATGTAACTCAAGGACTGATGTAACTCAAGGATCTTTTAAGATCCTGCTTGGTTTTTAAAAGAACTGTGCAACTGGAAGTCAGTGAATCAAAATCAGTGTGTCAGAAACTAGGCCCAATTGGACAAAATAATGAGGAAATGGACTATTTTGCCCATATTTCCCTTTGTGAGTCCTTAAAGAAAGGGATTTTGGGGAGAAAAATTGACTACTGGAGTGAGCTTCACCATCATTAGCTGCCACCCCCACCATCTCCTGGGACACCAGGCCTACATCATTCTGAGAAATGTCCTGACCATACCAGGCCAAAGGGAGGGATCCAGGTGACTTTACCATCTCTAACACCTCCAGCTGAATCCCAGACACCACCTGGGATGAAATGGGATTGAAGTTTAATAAGAGCAGCAGTAGTAGCTCCAGCCCATCTCAACAAACATTTTCTCTTTTTCCTAAAAGGACAGTTATGATTATCTTGAAGACTGTCAGACAAGGGGGAGGTTTCCATTTTAAACTCTTTCCAGCAACAGGGAACAGGGATGTTGTTAAAATGAAAGACTTAGTACTTTACATTTCAAATGCTTTAACTGGGTTTCCTTTTCTGTGCTTTTAATAGAAGGTTAAAATGATTTTAATGGTGTGTTTGCCATGGTACTCAGCAAGCTGTGGTCTCTGAATAGCAAACCCTGAACTTTGTTTAACACTGTTTAATGTTGAGCAGTGCTGGATATGTTAATACCTTTGACCTTTGGGTCCATATATTCCATCTAAATTGATATAACAGTGGGCAGCTGTATCTGAGAGCTAGTCTACACTAGAAGCATTGACAGATCTGGTAGCTATGTTGGTGGGAGAACATGTCCCGCTGACATAGAGCTATCCACATAACGTTTAGGTCAGGGGTGGGGAACCTTTTTCCTGCCAAGGGCCATTTCAAGATTTACAATGTCATTCGGGGGCCGCTCCCTCCCCCCCTCCCCCGCATGGCGGCCCGTGCGCATTCCTGGCCGGCGGCTCCCCGAGGCGCTTCCCAGTCTCTTCGCCAAGCGCGGAGCCGCCCCGGGCGGGGCGGCTTGGCGAAGGGGCCGGGAAATGCCTCAGGGAGCCGCCGGCCAGGGACACGCGCGGGCCGGATGGAATGCTTTGGCGGGCCGTATAAGGCCCCCGGGCCGGAGGTTCCCCACCCCTGGTTTAGGCTGATGTAACATGTTGCTCAGGGGGTGACTTATTCACACCCCAAAGTGACCTAAGTTATACCGAAGTAAGTGGTAGCGTAGAACTGGCCTGAGTTACAAATGTGTTCTCTAAAGGCCCAAATCTGCATCACTAGAACTCCTACAGACTTCAGCAGAAGTTTCATGCTCAGAGTGTCTGAAGGATTTGCGTAAATCAGGGCTTCTCAAACTTGTTCCGCAGCTTGATCAGGGAAAGCCTCTGGTGGGCCCGGCCCACGCCGCTTCTCACAGCTCCCATTGGCTGGGAATGGCAAACCGCGGCCACTGGGAGCTGCAAGCGGATGTAGCTGTGGACAGTCAGATAAACTAAGCATTCCATGGCCCACCAGGGGCTTACACTGAGCAGGCTGCAGAACAAATTTGGAACGCCTGGCATAAATAATAGAGTTCTACTATTAGTCAGGGAACTGTTAGAAATTGTTGTGAGAAGTCCTAGTGAGTTTTCCCACAGGTTCTCTTCATTCAGTGCTTCTGCATCCATAAAAAGTGTCATTCAAAAAATGGGCTAGAAACCCTGCCACTACCATTGCTGTTTTAGACAAGGAAAAGTGATTACATGGTTCATATTCGAACAACGATTATTTGGTGCTTGTCTTGCATTATTTATGTGCACATGCGACCCATTCAAGATAGTGGAAGGTTTTGGTGCATGCAGGCTCTGGGAGGGGGGACCAATACAATTAGAAAAAAGAAAATAAGACTGGAGGAGAGTTAATTACTTTGGGCGTTTTTTCTGGCTTTTTAATGAGGAAATGGAATTGTGAAATAGAACTACTATTGTATGTGTATTAAACTGACAGTTTAAAAATTGTTATCCATGTCTAGTAAGACCGCTAACTTTTATTGCTAATAGTAGAACCATTCCCAGAACAACAGTTCTCCAAGATGCAGTGATACTTAGGGATGACTTTGCTATTTGTAGCTACATTGTTCTTCTTGGTTTTTTTTGTTTGTTTGTTTGTTTTTGTTCCTTATTATTCTCCATTTATTGTGGTATTTGTTACTTATGATAAAAACAAGGGAGGAGCTATCGTATATCTCACCACATCTTATTTGATCCTCCTGGAGATCAGCGGTACTGGCAGCTGCCTTCTTAATCCTTCCCTGTGTGTATACTTCATCGGATGGCAGCTCTCACCCAGCGTCAATGGGCAGATGAGGGGCAGTTTGCTTTATGGAATGAAAAAGTTTAACAAATGAAGGTGTATAAATTATTACACTTTCCATGGGTTGTATGTAATGTTCAATACAAATAATTATGACATAGCACCCTGTGAAAGTAACACATTTCATTATATCACATGAATGTCTGTATACTTGTTCAGTGTTTTCGATGGAGATGTAGCGTTTCCATCATACTTACCCATGATGCACTTTTTCTAAGCAACTTGGCTAGAAAAATAAATGTCTACTTTTGATCCTTATTCTTAAAACAAACAAAACAAAAACATTACTATGGAGGGGAAAGACTACGGTGGTTATTTTTCTTCTGTGTTTTTTTATTTTTCACTCTTTGTACTCAAGAAACAAGAAAAGGTAACCCTAGCTTTTCTTTTTAGCAGGCATCTTTGAATGTATGAAATTTTCAAACACTGGGCCTCATCTTCAATTCCTTGAAGATGCAAAATTCACATTGGAGACAGTTGGATATTTTGGTGTGCAAGGTTTGGAAGATCAAGCCCACTGGGTTGTACAGTAAATGTGTAAGCATTTGATCATAGGATCATTTTACTTCTATATTCACATATTTTATTTTCATTTGTAAATCCACACGTAGTGAAATTCAGCTTGCATCCTAGTGCACAATTTTTTATAGCCTAATTTTTTTCCTTTTGAATTTAGGGTATAATACACTTCCTAACTCGCATGTAAAATATCCAGTGTGGGGAAATTGCACAGGGCCAGATTCTGTCATCCTTATCCACCATAGGTAGTACCTTAGGCCACATGTAGTCCTGTTAATTGCATGGGCTACTATTCAGGGTGAACGAGGGGCCAAATTCAGACCTGGAATCAATTGCTCTTTTCCTTTCTCATCTGGATAGTTTTACCAAAGAAGGCAGCTACTTGCTTGAGTAAAAAAAGCAAGGCTTTCCCTCTGATATAAAAATATGAAACTTCATTGATAGCAGTTGAGTTGCATCCACTGCATTAGACCTGAATTTGATCCAACGTGAATATGCAGTTTCTGACAATCATTTTGTCAAATCTCTATTTACTATTTTAATTAGAAATAGCTTAGTCTAGATGTCCCTCCTTTTCTTTTTATGTTTATAAAAGATTATCAGAAGTGTGATGTCAGCAGTTTGTTTTCTTGATGCTAAATTGTGTCATTTTTTAAAAATTGCAGCTCATCTTGAAAAGACATTATGCCTAATTAGACACCTCTGCCTGGATAAACAAAAGAGATACTGCAAGTGAATGAAATTTCAGTGGAATGCTCTGCAAGAACAAATTCTAAATTATATGTACACTTGTTTTTGACTATCAGTGGAACAAGAATGTTTGGTTCCTCTGAAATATGTATAAACATTTGACCTATTTATGACCTCAGGTGTGCTTGGTTCACCTCCAACTACTAAATGAACCGATAACTGTAGCTAGTCAATAATCCAGGATTTAACTGGCTCAGGAGACATTAACGTTAGTGTCCTATTGGTGATGTCTAAATTAGATGGCAGTTAGGTATGTGTACACTAGAGCAGCCATTAGAATGGGCAGATGTGCTAAACTAATGACTTATGGTGGGGATTGCTGCAAAGGGAGTTCCTGGAGAAAAATGAGACTTTGGGTAATACAAAAGGGTGCTTTTCTACAAGCTACGGTTAATTGTAACAACAATGTATTTTTTACAAAGATTCATTTGTGGGTGGAAAATAAGGAAATTATTAATTTAATTAACATAAAATATCTAATGTTGGTATATAAAGCCTATATTGTAATACCATTTCACATGAACAGTTTTTCTAATTATGTACATACAGTGGTCCCAAACCATAAATGCAATGTGGAGTCATAATGTACAGTCGGGCCCCATTCACAGTACAACTAAAACTTTACACATGTAAGCAAAAATGTCCATGATCTCACTACACCGTAGAGAATTAACCAGCATTACTCCCACATCACAAAGAAAACTAAGTGCACAAGTGACCTACGTA
The DNA here is from genome assembly GCA_032164245.1 of Sternotherus odoratus. Classification (NCBI taxonomy): domain Eukaryota; kingdom Metazoa; phylum Chordata; order Testudines; family Kinosternidae; genus Sternotherus; species Sternotherus odoratus. The sequence goes on from JAVMKO010000002.1 coordinate 36,421,632, forward strand.
GCAGCATCTCTGCAAATATCAGGCAGATTCCGAGATTTATATACACTTTACACACCCCTGAGGAAATACGCATTTTATATCATTGATGGAGCAGATGTATTTTCCTGTGTGAACAGAATATAATCAGAACAACATTTTCAATATATTCAAAACAAGCAAATACGCACACCATCCCTTAACTTTGAGATCCATTCCAGTTTACCAGTAATGTCAAATCAGAGCTAATTAGAAGCTTTATTGTATACTATGACTATATATCTGCATGGGCTTATTAGCAGAATTGTACTGTAAATCCTTATCCAGACCAGAATAAATCTTACGTTGGGAGCTTTTTATCATTGCCAATTATAATCACAACATGAGAATATGATTCCTTGAAAATTTTCATGTACATTTCCAGTAATTTTTGCCTCTGATCCTTTTAACTTTACTGCTATGGAAGAAGAAAAATCAAAATGGCTTTGGGGAAAAAAATCCATCCATAATAGAGCCTGTTAGAGTTATCAACCTGGTTGGCTATTTTACATCTGTATCTGTGCATTTTTTATAATCGGAAAGTGATAATTATGCTTCAGATTTTGAACTTGTGGACTTTTAACTGTTTTAGTGTCAAATCATAAAAATACATAAAACATGGTACAGTTAATGTCTGTTGTAATCATAAACAACATAAAATTAGATGTATATTTATAATGTCAAGGCATTGGAATGGATCCTGTGGCACAAGCGTGGACAATTATATACAGAGCCATGAATAAAACATTTTCTGTGCATAAACAGAATAGAGACATACGCGAAAAGAACAGAACATGTGCAATAATGAATCAAGAAAGAAATTTATCCTTTAATCTTTTCCAGACTTTGGATCATAGTATTTCAAGTGAAGCAGAATTACTCATAGTAATGTCCAGAGCAATGCATAATTTACAGCCTATGTACTGCAGAGTTTTTAATCCTCAGTTTTGTATGAGCCCTGCAGATGGATAAATTATTGTTAGTCTTTCTAAGCCTTTGATACTTCACTGACGAGATCAAAAAAGGGGGGGCATTAGTGTCCATAGATTTAAACACAGGATTAGCAAGATGTTACTGATGAATTCAGGACAAAGGAAGCCAACATCAGAAAGCAAACAAATCACTCATGCTGTTTCTGGGTATCAGCTGGCAATAATGTTACAAGAAACACCCTCATTCCGAGGAACCTGTAGCTCATGTAGTGACACAGATATTTGTCAGTATAATGAAAGCTTCGGAGAATGGAAGATATTATTTGGCAATAATTCAGGTAGCTGAGTTATCAAAGGGTTAACCATAATACAATTATTTCAACATGCCAGATGATGTGGTAGCCAATTTTGAGATGTGAATTTTTAATGATAAAGAGTTTCTTGGATTTTCAGCATGCTTTAACTGAATGCTGGTCAGACAGGTTTGGCACACTTTACATATAAACCCAAGAACTGTCAGAGACACAATACTAAAGAGCTCATTTACATTGGCTAATAAAAATGAAGAGCTCTGGTTCTAGAACAGATTCTTATTAATATAACATTACAACCAATGAAATGATACAATAAATGCTTACAATACAAAATGTCTCTCAAGATTATTTCTCAGAACACCTCAGGCCTTTCTCAAAGCCCAGAGCTTTCTGTTTGCAAAATTTAAACTGATGCCTTACCCTGACCAGCTGAAAATGCAGTAATTATGAGCCAGATTCTCAACAGTATATACATCAGCCTAACTGCATTGCTGTCAATAGAATTGTACCTAGCTACACAGCTGTGATTCTGTCCTTATATATCTGTATTAGGTCAGATTCAGAGGATTCTGTTTAAGTTTCTGCAATTTTTTTCAAGGATTGAGGATTTGTGGAACTGTAATGACAATTTACCAGCCCATACACAAAAACTACCCACTCACTTCTGTTCCATTCTATGCATCTGATGAAGTGGCTATAGCCCACAAAAGCTTATGCTGAAATAAACTGGTTAGTCTCTAAGGTGCCACAAGTCTTCCTCGTCTTATTTACAAATACAGACTAACACGGCTGCTAATCTTATACCCACTCATGCTTTACCATAATAATTGATTATAAGGAAAAAATGAATGATCGGAAGTGGTTGAAAGTCAAAAAATTTCCCTTCCTTGGGAACTTTCAGCATTTGGGAAAAAAATGCATTCCATTTCAGAATAAAAAGTAGAAATTTTCCAATTGCATATGGCAGGGAAATTATGAAAAATTAATTTAGAAATTGAAATGTTTTGTTTTGAAAATATCTAAATCAAGCTGTGCTTGGGCGCTCAAGCCCTGACGCTCCCAGCACAGCAGTGACACCCAGGGATCCCTGTTGTGGAGCTAGAAATCTAGACCCCAAGAACCTTGGCTAGAGTGGGGCTCCCAGAGATGCTAGTCTCCTGGCTCCACAGCAGGGAGTCTAGAAGGCCTGGAAGTTCTGGGGTGCCTTCGTCAGAGTTGTGGAGCCTCAAAGCTCTAAGGTCCTGACACTGATGAAGTCCACCAGGAAGGTGGGATTGCAGAGTCATTGGCCATTGGTCCAATTGGAAAAAGGCAAATATAGTGCCCATCTTTAAAAAAGGGAAGAAGGAGAATACAGACTGGTCAGCCTCACTTCAGTCCCTGGAAAAATCATGGAACAGGTCCTCAAGGAATCCATTTTGAAGCACTTCGAGGAGAGGAAGGTGATCAGAAACAGGCAACATGGATTTACCATGAGCAAGTCATGCCTGACCAACCTGTTTGTCTTCTGTGATGCGATAACTGGCTCTATGGATATGGGCAAAGTGGTGGACATGATATATCTTGACTTTAGCAAAGCTTTTGATATGGTCTCCCACAGTATTCTTTCCAGCAAGTTAAAAAAGTATGGACTGGATGAATGGACTATAAGGTGGATAGAAAGCTGGCTAGATCATCGGGCTCAATGGTTAGTGACTAATTTAGTTGGGAATCAGAGAGGTAGCCATGTTAGTCTGGATCTGCAGAAGCGACAGAGTCCTGTGGCACCTTAAAGACTAACAAAAGTATTGAAGCATAAGCTTTCGTGGGCTAATTCCTGCCTATGGATACTTCCACTGCATGCATCTGACGAAGTGGTTATTAGCCCACGAAAGCTTATGCTTCAATACTTTTGTTAGTCTTTAAGGTGCCACAGGACTCTTTGTCACTTAATTTAGTTGGGGCTGGTCCTGCTTTGGGCGGGAGGTTGGACTAGATGACCTCCTGAGGTCTCTTCCAACCCTAATATTCTGTGATTCTATGATTGATTCTATGGAGGCTGCTGAGGAACTGGGTGATGAGGTGGCAGGTAGTATTCCAAAGGATCTCTCCCTGTGTTCCTTCAGAAGATCTATCAAAATTGGCATGTTCCCAAGAAATGTTTAGATTTAGATGAATCTGCATTTTCTGATGGAAAAGTGTTTCATCAGAAATTTTCCAATGAGTTCTATAATTGATACAGTGTTAAGGCATTAAAACAATCATCCACACAGGTGTCTAGTGTGGTACTAGGTCCTACCATGTGGAGAACCTGAGTCTAAGGACTACAAGATCAACCTGACAGTGAATAGCACAGAAGAGAGACAAAGTATTAGGGGGAGATAAGACTGGCAATTGGAAGAGAAACTGACACTGCAAGAAGATTTAAACAAGGACTGTGTGAAAATCACCATGTGTTTATCATGCCATTTTTGTAACCAAGTTTTGTCTGTTTTCACAGACCCAACACTTTTGTATTTTCATTAAATCAGTAATTTAGTTGTGAAAGCTAAGGAAATTCTTGACATTTGCATGGTTTAGTAATTAAATCCATTTCATTTCAAAATGGTCCCGTTCTCCTTGGAAATTATCCAGTTTAATGCAAAATCAATACCCATTTCAATTGGCAATGTAACTTAAAAATTGCTCAAAAGTTGAGTCTTGAATTTAGTACAAATATTTTGCAAATCTTTCCTGAAAACCATGATGGAAGAGAGACAAGGATCTTAGAGAAAAATGATAAGCAAGGGAGACAATGAAGCTACTGCACAGCTCTTATCTTTCAAAATGAAGGAGAAAGGTAGAGAAATTGCTGATTTAAAAGTGAGAAAATATCTGCTAGAAAGATGGAGAAGGGAAAAGAGAAACAGAAAGATGAAACGGATAGAGTGAAATGAAGGGATAAATATACAACAAAGAGGCAGAAGATTGCTGATGACCTGGGTCTTGGGTGAGCCTCTTACTAATGGAGCATGTCTTTAATCCCTATAGAGGAGGACCTTGGCATTTAACTTGTAAACCAGTAGCTAAAGATTTAATCTGAAGTCTATTGAAGTTAATGAGTGTCTTTCCACTGATTTAAGTGGGTTTTTAATCCACTTCAGCTGCAGGAGGTCAGTGGGGACCTAAAGATTCCCCACCCCTTTCTCCTCATAAACACTTGTTATGTAAAGTTAGTTAATTAAGTCTGTGGTGTATCCCAAAGAATTGTACAATTGTACAATTCCCTTGGAATTGTAGAGTTAGGACAGTATGTAGTGTGGTGGTGATGGTGGTCAGGAACAGGTTAAATGTGGGGAAGAAGCAGAAAAAAACTGTTTCATAACCAATGCCAAAAATGGATGTTCAGCTTACCTTGTTCAAATTTTCAGCCCAGAGCATGACTTGCAGCATCTGCCATGAGTGGATGTCCTCACCAGTGCCTCTAGGATGGTGCACGTGGCAGATGGGGTACATAGTTCTTGTGTCTCACCTCCTCTCCTTTTCCACAGCGTATGAAGAGGAGGAGGAGAAGAGACAGGGCCAAGCTGCTCTTCATTGAGCAGGATCCTGGGCGCCACTGCATGCACCTTCTCTCATTACTGTGGCTGTCTACACAGGCCATGCCTGGAGCCTGAGTTGCTAGTACTGGAGGAGCGCATGAAGCCCTTGGGTGGGAATGAGTATGGAATTGATGTGGGTTTTTTGGTGTGTGTGTGGGGGGGGAGAGGGGAATGGGAAGATGGAGCTAGAAGAATATTTTACCCAAGGAATGAATCATCAACGGGGGCAGAAAAATTAATCACTGTGGAGAATGGGACTCTAGTAGGAAAAGAAAAGAGTTCAGTTCTGAGCCAGAGGCTACCTATCAAATCAGCCACCACACAGGGTTTCCTACCTAAGAATTCCTAGGCCCAAATCTGCTTAATTTATTACATCTGACTAGATTAAACCCTGAGCTTTTTGTGGTTTCCAATCCTTAGATAGCTATGGTTTAAAGCTAGCGTAAATGCTCTGGGCTTGATTCACCGTTACACTAAGACCCCCTTTACCTTGCTTTGGCATTCTTAAAGTGGGTAGAAATGCTCCCCCAAGAACACCTTCACAGGGGGGCCTTCCCAGCAGTGTTGATTTGTGTAAGTAATCTGCTCTGGCCCTGCTCCCAGCCCCCAGCCAGCCTAAGGAAAGGATCAGGGGTATTTGGGGTGTGCACTTCACAGCACTGACCATTCTTTGTTTCTCATGGCCAGTAGAGTGGGATGGGAAGCAAAACATAGTATTGCATGATCTCAAATGTGGCTTAAAGCCTCCTTTGTCCTGTCTCTGTCCCATCCCTGCCACAAGCACAAGGATGGAGGAACTGAGAATTAGGATCTTGGACTTTACTTTGATTTGAATTGCTGATCTGATGTCATCCCCTCTTTCTCACGTAATTATTCTCACTAGATCTACAGTGGTGTTATTCACTAAAAATACTGAGAGGAGACCATCTTTATGGGGACAGTATTGCAAATGTTTTGGTTATTTTTTGTTGACCAAAGCAGAGGGATAAAAATCCCTGAGTGTGTGTGGCATTACTGGAAATATAGTCTAAATATAAAAAATTAAAGACTGGACACAAGATTTTCTGAAACTTGGCGTCTACAGGGCTGATTCTACTTCTCTTGTTCAAATGAAGCAGAGATAGAGTGTAATTTGACAATATAACTATAAAGATGAGTGAGTAGGAGTTGCTTGTAATTCTGGGAATAAGGAATGCTGGGAATTTAATTCAGGAGCTTGTCCTATGGTAATTCTCCAGCTTGTATATGTTTTCTGTATGTTTTCAGTGTGATTAAAGGGACATTTAAAATCTCCTTGGAGGCTAGATTTGTTAGCCACTGGGAAATAAAATGGAAAATCTGGGATCCCTCTGATTACAGAATTGTTTTCTGCCTTTTTAAAAATTATTGCCAATCATCCTGTTTTTTAACCTAGTCAAATCTTGGTGCAGACAAAGAGCCCAAAAATTTCCACTATGGGATGTTCCCAGCTCACATGACATGGACTGTATTTTTTTCCCGTTTCCCAGATATTGTATTCTGCACATGAGCATCAACTCTGCATATACTGTATAGCAAAAATGCACACACAGCACTTGTGCTGGCCAGTTATAGCCTGAAAAGTGACAATGATAATTTCAGCCACAATCCAGCAATACATTTAGCACATGCATAACTTCAAGTATGAGTAGTCCACTTCAATGTCAATTATCTTATTATCTATTCCTCTTTTGATGGAAGGATGAATAGGTGGCTTGTCTAAATTTCATGGGTATTTTAAAATTGGAGAGACTAGGGACTTGTCTTCACTACCCGCCGGATCAGCGGGTAACAATTGATCTGTTAGCGATCGATTTCTCACATCTGGTGAAGACGCGAGAAATCGATAGCCCACAATGCCCCCGTCGACTCCGGAACTCCAGCTCGCCGAGAGGCGCAAGCTGGAGTCAACGGGGGAGCGCGCTGGACGGAGGACAGCAGGTAAGTCGGCTGGAGATACGCAAACTTCAGCTACGTGATTCACGTAGCTGAAGTTGCGTATCTGCAGTTGATCACCCCACCCCCACCCCCGTAGTGAAGACCAGCCCTAGTAGTAATAAAAGAGGTAGAAACCACTTGGTTTTGAGTCTCTCCTGCAATCCTTGTTTTTTCAGGTGGATAAAAGTTGACTCTGAGGCTTTAAAGTTAAGACCCTATCTCCTGAAATAATATATTTATTTACACCCTTACATAAGAGTGAGTTTTCATCAAAATCACTTTCCTGTGTGTGGAAATTTTGGTGGTCATAAAAATAGCGTTAATTGTGATGCTGGTGTATGTGATAAGATGCCTGTGTACTGGGAACTTTAATGAAATGACTAAATTCATTTCTCACCAGTAATTCAACACCCATTGGATGATAACACGTTTCAGTTACTGTTGACCATGAATGAAGCTAATGAACCCTAGAGATGGAAGTTTCTACATCCTTTAACAATCCTGTGAACCACCCACATACTCAGTTATGAAAGATTATAAAGAACACACAAATAAAAAATGGAATCAAATAAAATTTTGCTGTCGGCCAGAGTTTCATTACAAGCATATTTTGTTTAAATGTGTTGAATGAACTGATAACTGTCTTGCTTATTTTCTGCAGCACTATTTGAGCCCTTTATTACAACTGTGTGCATTTATCTGAGCTACAACTAACTTCTGGCTAATTATGCAGCTGATATGTGAAGTTCATGCAAAATTCCTTTTGGTATTTCAGTTCAGTGCACAAATAATGGCAAAACTAACATACAGCTGTAGACTTGAAGGTAAAAGTAGGTTATATGTTGCGGACACACTCTGACTTACATTAGAGGGAGGAGAGAACTTTATGGGTTCTCTAATCTATTTTTACAAAAATGTATTGAACACCTCAAGTGACTTTTAAACAGGGATCTGGGTATACTGGGTCAAATTCTCTGTTGGCATAACTTTATGGAAGTGATTTTGAAATGACTTCATTGGAATTACACCAAGTTAAAATTTGTTCCAGTATATCCAGAAAGAGTATTGGGCTCTTGTTTTTAATTTAAAAAGTTTTAAATGTTTTCTTTCGTTCCTTCCTAAGAAGCCAGTTAACCCAAATCATCTGTGTTCTTCCCAGGGGACTTGCTTCTCCATAGCAGCATCTTATGCTAAGCACAGCATTCCCAGACAGAACACAAAGGGACAGATTTTCAAAGATTGGCCTTAGTTTTTTCCACCTCTTCTGACAACACACTCTCCTACTTTTTACCAATTACCAACACCTCCTACTCTCATCTTCCAGAGCTTTTGAAATGCTTCCTCTCTCCCTGTGTCTGTTCTTGACTGTTACTGCATCACCCCATCGCCTCTGCTCTTCTCCAGGGAGGCCAGCTTTGTTCATCCATTTGTCAACTTTTCTCACAGACATCTCCAAGTCTCTCTCTTGCCCTCTGTGCATGGGATGTGCTTCTTGAACAACTGCTCCTTTTTCTCCTTTAGATCTCTCCTCAAGAGCCACCTCTGCTACAGGAAGTATAAAACATCATCCAGTTAACGATGGCATGGGGGGTGGGGTCAGATGGTTTAGAGGCATTTGTTTCTCTTTTGATCCAAATGATAAGGAGGATTATTTGGATTCTGAAAAACTGACAGGGGAAGCAATGAGGTTAAATGGGCCAGGGAGTGAGGAAAGGGGCAGCACCACAAGAGCAAGGGAGAACAGAGATGATTTTATCTTTTTAATATGATCCCAGTTATAGGTGTCTGCAACCTGAACTCAGTCATAAAGGCAAGAAGATGCAGACAGCCCTGCAGGCAGTGGGAATGTCTGGAAGATGGAAGCAGCAGTGTCCTGGCAGGAAGGGGACACAAGTTCACATATATAACAGCAGTACTAAATGATAATAGTTATCCTTGCTCTTATGCTCCCATCCTGCTCCTCCCTCTTTGTTAGTACAACAGGCTTTGGGATGTCCTGCATCTCTCTCTTTAGGACGGATCCAAAGCATACTAAAGTCAATGGAAAAACTTCCAATGGATATTGAAAACGCCTCTGTGCTCCACTCTCACCTCTTTCTAATCCTGTGACAAAACAACAACTCAATCATCAGAGGGTCTTTGTAAAATACATAGTTTTCTTGGCATGGAAATTTAACAACAGAGAGATTTTTGTCTCTCAGAGCAGTAAATTGCTTCATTCTCAGAACAAGCCGGGAAAGTCTGCAAAATAGAGGAGGCCCTGTCTACACTACAAATACAGCTAGGTCAGTTAACCTGGTTTCACCTTGGTTTTCTCCAAGTCCCATTGCAACAGGGTTCCATTTTGTGACATAGACTGGATCTTAACCTTCTTCCATAACTATGTAAAAAGGTAGATGATCTTTAACAAAGCTCTTCTTATGAGCTACAGTTAATGTCTATACTGCCATTGAACCCTGTTTTACCTGGGTTTGGGTAAAAATGTGCAGTAAGCATATTCCCTGATGTGGCTTTATTTGTATTATGGACCACCTTGGAAATCTCCCACTAATTTTCACCTCTAAGCATGTTTTGGCATGCATGCTCTCAAAGTAATTTCACTGCTGCCACCAAAGTTACTTTGGGTTGACACCAGTGTAACTGGGAGCAGAATCTGTCCTTGGGGAGTTTAGTAGTAGAGCTTAATTTCTGTGGAGAAAGTGTCATTGTGCACTCTGAAAGTTACTATATGATGCAAAATGATTTCTTTAGAAACTAGCTACCATGTCAGTCACTTAGCCTTAGCTCTGTCAGGTTATGAAATAATGAGATTCAATTCTCAAAAATGCCAGTTTCTGATATTGTTGCTTGTGCTGAGTAGCACCAACTCCATGGACAGTCCCACTGAAACAAGTAAGGCTATTTTCAGAGTAAGGTACCCATCAACATGAGTAAGGGTGTCAGGCATTGGCTCTAAACTATCACATAGAATATATTTCTTAAAAAAGAATAAAGCAAGAAGGAAAGGCAATGCAATAAAACTGCTAAAATTGCAGTACCTCTTTCTCTGTCACACAGTTATACTTCTCATTATGTTTCCCGTCACCTTTCACAAGGCCGATGACTCTACATGAACTGCTTAGGGGTTAATCAGTTTGGTTTACTTAAAAATTCTAAACTGCGATAAAAACATTTTAGCACCTAAGAGGAAAGATTGTTGGTGAAAAACTGAAGATACATGATTTATCGTTCCCCTCACAAATAAAATTTATTCATTGCATCCACCAGCCATCACACAGATGGTCAGAAAATTGGCTTTGTGTAGGGATGTGGATTCAGGCATGAATATTAATATGAGACAGATGTAAACGCATATTAATATGCATTTGCTTTGCATGGACTGACATTACAATATTTTCATTAAAGAATCCGTGTTTGAAATGGAAAGTATAGGTCACCTTTTAAAAAACATAAAATAGTATGGTACAACATATTTATTATTTCCTGAAATAACATCAGTAACAAAAATAAATAAATAAATAAATTAAAGGAACAGTAACTGACAAATTTTTAGTAGAATATTGTGGCTGCAGCATGAATTGATGAAAAGAAAGATCTGCTTATTTTGCTTTGATGTTAAGTCACATTTTTTTCCTTTTTCTTTGTGGTGCACATGGTGTTATTTTATCTGTAAGGAATACAGCAGTGTTCAGGTGATATGTGTAGAATTATACATAACCATAAAACAAAGTTAAACTAAATTAGCTAGGTCAACTAAACTAATTCTACCTCAAAGCACATCTCCCAGTGTATTACTGTTTTTCCAGTGGAAGGAATGCATAAAAACCATAAGATTTATGAAGATAGAGTACTTTGAGTGTTTTCGGTGTGGGACAATGTTTATGCTCACATCAGTGTTGGTATCTGTATAGAGTATGGATACGTCTACACTACGCGCCAGATTGGCGGGTAGTGATAGATCTATCTGGGATCGATTTATTGTGTCTAGTATAGATGTGATAAATTGTTCCCCAAGCATGCTCCCTGTCGACTCCTGTACTCCACCTCTGTGAGAAGCAGAAATGGAGTCGACGGGGGAGCAGCAGGGGTCGACTCGCCATCGTGTAGATGGCCAGGTAAGTTGACCTAAGATACATCAACTTCAGCTATGCTATTCGTGTACCTGAAGTTGTGTATCTTGGGTCGACCCCCTCCCGCCCCCAGTGTAGACCACGTCTTAGCATCTATTTATGGTAACATCATAACTTCTCCCAAGTGTATGAAGTTCTTAAATTCTGTTCAGATATTTGCTAGCACATTTGCAAAATTTTTGTCAAAGAAATATTGTTTAATGGGAAAAATGGAGCAATTGTATTTGTGAATAAAAACATATATGTGTTCCAATCAGTAGCCAGTTAGATCAGAGTATTTGAATATATAGCTTTATAATGATGATCTGAATGCACAGTATACTGAAGCTAGGTTTAATGGTAGTATCAGATTACCTGATGTTATCTAATCTTATGTATTTTTGTTGTCTTGATATCATGGGGGAAACATGGATTGAAAATATGTGCATAGACAGATCTGCTAAAGGACTGTGTGCTGGATTCTATGAACAGTGAAGTCAATAGCAAAACCCATATATCCTCCTGTACTTTGCACTTGCAGGGGATGGATTCAGTAATCTAGTTAATTGTTCCGTGACTGTAAGATGAAGATGGCACAAGTTCTAATGTCATTTATAGAGCTCCATTGGCTAGAGATAAATCTGATGTGTAAAATGGAAATAATGATGTATATGCCAACCATTGGAAAGCTCATATGAAAACCACTGTATATTGTGGGACAGATCCATAGCTGAGAAGAGGGAGAGCTTGGAACAGCTGGAGAGAAGTGTACACAAAGGCACCTTTTACATTCCCTGATCTTGGGGATGTTCTGCACTAGGCCAGTCTGCCACTACTTCCAGGTGGCTCTAATTGGCGCCAGTTGCCAGAGGAGCCAAGGTGCCATTACAGAAGCCAGGTGAATCAATAGGTGAAATGTTCAAATGTGTGTCAATGAGCTCTTTTTAGCACTGCACTGCTGTATCTTTTATATATGCCACATGTTTTATAGATGTTTTTAGAAATGTTATTGGCATTCTTTGTGTTTTTCATAACCTTTCATCTGCGAGTCAGTTGTAAATAATGGGCTTAATACTCAGGTGTGCAGGGCAGCACTACGGTTCAGACCAAAGTGGCTTTCACCATATTTTTTCCCTTCTATCAATGTCCCCCACAGTGCCAACTTGTAACAACTGATTATGGTCCATTATTATGCCAAAGAATAACCAGAGCACAGGGCATTCCAAACACTTCCTATCACAGTCAGGGCCCAGTCTGTTCTGGCCTTATCACACTCAATGCGTTGCTGGCTGTACATCACTCCAGAGTTCCTCCTACACTGGAAGGATCTTCAGCTGCCTATTTAAAATAGCTTTCCAGGCCCTTTGTGTGATGAGAGTGAGTTCTAAGGTCTGGTCCCACATATTTTAGGAGTCTCTAAAATACCCCCCCCCAATTATATTTTCAATAAATAATAATGTCCCATAGCAACTATGGCCACAGTCCTTCTGCACTTCTTGCATAGGATTCTGGGATCACCAAATAAACATGGAGCCTGTGGTCTTTGCTCTAGCCTCCTCCCAGATAGTTGAAAAGTCTGTGTGTATGCCTAGTACCGGTGGTGAAGACAGTGGGGGTGGGGGGTGGAAGGAGGAAGATTTTACATTTGCTTCTCATTTTTACATTTTTTTTAGTGCCTTCTAACTTTCTCAAAGATTCAAGCAGAAAACTGGTCTCTAACTCCTGAGAGCACTCCACCCTCGTTCTCCCTATGTATTCACTAACTCTAGCTCAACTGTTAAGCAACATGAAACAACTAAAGAAAAGTAATGCAGAGGGGACCAAATATTCAGCTCATTATACAATTGTCAGCAGGGCATAAGAGATTTCAATCTCATAACATACTGTGTATCATAGGTAACTTCCTCAAATTCCCAGTCATGAATCTTACTAATTCAATAAACCGTGGTCTGATTAATCTGTCAAACCAGTGAGTGACTAGCAATGCTTTAATCAGATCTGCCCCCCTCCCCCCCCCGTGAATCCTTTCCATTGTGGTTACACCTACAGTGCATGTTTCTTTCAGCAGTGTATAGTGTACATGCCCATGTAGAATGGATATAAATAGCAGTGTAGACTAGGGGCTTGTCTTCACTTGAGCCGGCAGGGATCGATCTTTTGGTGATCGATTTATTGCGTCTCATTAAGACGCGATAAATCGATCACCAGCGGCTCCCCCGTCGACTCTGGAAGTCCAGCTCCTGAAGAGGCGCAAGCTGGAGTCGACGGGGGACCGTGCCGCCGACCGCCACCGCCGTGAGGATGGGAGGTAAGTCGGCTGTAGAGATGTCGATTTCAGCTACGTTATTAACGTAGCTGAAATTGCGTATCTACAGTTGATTTCCCCCCCTAGTGGAGACCAGCCCTAGGAGGCACAGCTTGGGTGAGTAAAGACACACCTAAAGGGTGTGAGCCAGCTCCCAGGTAGGTGCCTTAAGCACTGGATGGCATAATCATTCCCACTCTCTCGCCCTGGCCCAGAGACTAATGACATTGACAGAATCCCCCCTTCCTCTGACGGGATGAGGGGCAGAGGTGAGGAGAACAGGGTTATCAAAGTCAGCTGCACAACACTTTGTACAACACTTTGAGCAAATTTGAAAAGCCCTACAGGAGTGTGAAGCATTTATTAAAAACACATCGGGGTGATTCATTTGTTAACTCTGCCAAAGGTGCAGGCCTAAGAACAGGAAGTCAGTGTTGTGCTTTAGAGACCCATGCAACCTGTGTAGATACCGCTCAATGAAAACATAGTGTGTTATAGTGGCAGCATACAGATGCCCCTTCAGTGGTAACTACCCTCTCCTTAGTGCAAGGTTGCCTTCTTACACATTCTTTCACAGCATGCATCTCAGGTTCTAACCCTTTAAATCTGGCAGAGCAAAGCAGCTGTAGCCTGGAAGTGGCCATCATGTAAGTGGTTGCTGCTTACTGAATTCTTTTTCGTTCCTAACAAGTCTGATGCATTCAATCTGTTTGTGACTTCTATGACTAGAAGACAAGAGACCTGAGGACTTAGAGCAGTTCTCCCCAGCAGAACTGCCAACAGCCCTGTTTTGGTTCTGACCTTGTCAGTTTTTGAAAAAACACATCATATAACTGCTGAACTAGCCCAGTCCTTGGGATGGGCAGGCAACCCAACTGTTCATCAGCCCGCTCTCCTTGTCCTTGTCAGTTTTCTTTCTCAACTTCAGGCAGCTGGCTCTATCTCCAGCATCCGCCACTCTACCAGGCTCAACAAGAGGTTTCCATGGAGACTGAAAGAAGAGGTCAGTCCTTTAGGGGAAACCATAAGTGGGAGTAGATGGGCATTACAGGAGGAGGAACATGGAGAGGTGTACGAGGGGAATGAGGAGCCATAGGGGAGCTGTGAGGGAACAGGAGCAAAATGCTTTTGAGGGACGACTTTTCAAATAAACCAGATCTCGGGGCTGCTGAAGGGCTTTATGTTTACACTGGTGACTGTGTGATTTCTCTCTCCTCCCCTTCAAGCCCTTTCCAGCATCTAAAATGAAAATAACCTAAAAGCCAACAGAACGTGGATGGAAATGGAGGGCCAAATCCTACAAACATTCACTCATACTTAAATTTACTGACATGAGTAGTCCCACTGGAGTTAATTTATCTTCTTGTGCTTAAAGTTAAGCACTTGTGTAAGTGTTTGCAGGATTGGGGCCGGAGTGACTTCCCAGCACATTTGATCATTTTTAAGGGGGGGGGGGGAAGTTGTAGTTTGCCAATCAGACCTTTATTTGTAAAAGGGACACTTTGTTTGTGGCCAGGATGTTTTTATTTGAAAATTTAGTAATAATAATATAATAATATCTGTCTCTTATACAGTACTTTTCATTAGTACATCTCAAGGTACTTTATGAAGGAGGTCAGTATCGTCATCTCAATATTACAGATGGGGAAACTGAGGTACAGGGAGGTGAAGTGATTTGTCCAGAAGGCAGTAGTAGATTCAGCAATAGAATCAGGTCTCCTGAAACCCAGTTCAGTGCACTAATCTCTAGGCCACACTAGTTGCTACTTTTCTGGTTGCTTTGTGTTTTAGTTTTAATTTTGTTTGTGCTATTAAAAAAAGGAAGTATTTATAACTAGCCTATTTTGTC
Source organism: Sternotherus odoratus (assembly GCA_032164245.1). Classification (NCBI taxonomy): domain Eukaryota; kingdom Metazoa; phylum Chordata; order Testudines; family Kinosternidae; genus Sternotherus; species Sternotherus odoratus. Next base: position 36,436,672 of record JAVMKO010000002.1, read on the forward strand.
AAGTATAAATTGAAAACTTGTTTGGTGCTTGTTTGCTTTTATTTTTACAAGGGAAAACGTATCTTGGCAGAATATTTTGTAATTTTAAAAATGAAATGATTTCCCATAAACATGGATTTTCAATAGAAAACTGAGAAAAAAATTGGTTCAAACTAGGTTAGTTTTTTTTTTAAAGAAAGGAGAACTTTATAGTTAGACAGCATGGAAGTACTGGTTATTATTTGTGTGAAGCATTAGGTCTCTCTTCTAAAGACAACTATCATGTACAGTATTTTGCATAACAATTACATATTTATTTTATCTATTGCACATCCCTCCCTTCCAAAATTCCAGGCCCACTGTAGCACTCACATCTATATAGCACAGGGTGTGGCCTACAGAATGACACTCCTGACGAGAGCCGAGTGAAATGTGAGGGAAAGTTGTTCAGACACAAATTGTGAATTCTGAGTTACTTTTCAATTAAAGCATGTTTATAGCCCTTTTTACTCACTGTTTTCACAAACATTGCAGCCAATGGGGAAATGGCTATTCTGGTGAAATTCTGGGGGTATTCACATCTAACCACGAACATGGGTGTGAATCTGGGGGTTTTCCATTTGCTCCTTTTTTGTAAAGTTTCATTTTGGAAGCTCAAGCATATTCTCTGTAGTTTAGGTGACCATCCCCCACCTAGAATAAGAAATAGACACGCTAAAAAGAATGGCTGTTCTTATATTGTGGTAGGCAATATAATGAGACAATTCAGAACAGCATGATAAGTGATGATCACGTGACTAGTGAACAGTTAGAGAACATCCCATAGGCTGGGATATATTTTGCATAAAGACAAAGTGTTAATCAGCCATTTACAAATAACTCATACAGCTGGAAGGATCAAAGTTTACCTTTGGAGAATTGCAACCAGACAAGTGAATTAAATTAATCAAGTAAGTAGCTCATTACCTACAGTTTGCCCAGCTCTGCTCCAAACTGTTTTTGAGAAGAATTAATCGGCCATTCTAAAAGAAGTAGTTGATCAGATTGCTGGAAAAGGCGCTGAACACTTGTGATTTGGATCCATGGTGCAAATGTATGTGTGCTGTTGTTTTTGGTGTTGCAAATGCCCACACTCCTCTCATTGATTCCTAGTTCAGTAGTTGTACTGGATACTGAAGAATCAAGCAGGGGAAGAGTTGGTAGTTTCCATGAACCCACTTTTCTTAGCATAGCAGCAAATTCTTCATCCATCTCTGTCTACACGGGGAGCCATGGGAGAATCTCTTTGTATGGGCTGTCCAAATCCTGCCTACTCACCAAGCAGTGGAACTACACTATTACTGCAGCCACATAGGAGATGGGGGACTTGCCCCTTGCAGAACAGAGTTATGTTTCCCGCGTGGTTTGTGCTAAAGATCTTGTCAGTGGGTGGTGTGAATAATTGTTGGCCATTTCTCAGTAACCTACTGATTTTTTAGAGTAGAAAAGGGAGTCAGGACCTAACCCTGCAATTAATTGTTTGCTTCACTTTATGCTGTATGAAGTTGAATCTGCTTATCATCAGGGCAGAGACACTAATGTAATCTTACTTAGGGTCTGCATGTTTTTTGGCTACATTGAATAAGGTTGCAGTGTTACCTTGAAAGCTATTGCTCACCTGTCTTCTAGGCAGTGTTAGCTTTGTTGCAATATTTAATCTGAATGATTAATTTTATATGTTAAATTCAGTTCATATAATGAAGCACCTGTCCTGTATGTAGGATGACCAGAAAGCAAGTATGAAAAATCGTGGGGGTAATAGGAGCCTATATAAGAAGAAAGACCCCCAAATTGGGACTGTTCTTATAAAATCAGGACATCTGGTCACCCTATCTGTATGCAGATGATTGTTTCCTATAGATTTGCTGTCCTTAAGAGCATTTATTGAAAAGTACAACTTTGCCTTTCCCTTTTATGAAGATGACATCCACCTAGGATTGTTTTCTGCATGCGCTGGATTTTTTCAAGATGAGTGATATTCAGTGGTTTATAGCTCAATCCACGTTAAAACTGGAGAAGACAGTTTTTGATTCGCAACAGGAGTTACTGTCTATCCAAAAACTTCAAGAGATTTTTGTGCAGAATTCTCTGATTCCTATTTCTCCATATGTGATGAATTTGGGAGGTTAATGTTGAATTTGCAGATTTCCTTTGATAAGCATATTAAAATATTGTTTAAAAGAACTTTTTATTATCTGAAAAATATAGTGGGAATGAAATCCTGCCTGACCTCTGTGGTTTTGCAGAAAGTTTTACCTACTTTTGTTGTACTTTCCTTGGATTGCTGCAATTATGTGTTAACAGCTTTGCCAACAGGTTAGTGCAGAGGTGCCTTTGGCCCAGAATGCAGCAGTAAGAATGATTCTGGTGGTACCTATAGGAATAAGCATCTTTTTCTTTTTTTTCTAAACTCAGCGTGTTCCTATTTCAGTCTTGTTAATCTCAAGGAGGCTTAATGACTTAAGCTCAAACTCGTTGGCAGAGCTTCTTTTTTGAGAATGGAATGAACAACTTATTCCTAATGCCAGACTTTGTCATTTCTGAAAGCTGTGGTCTGGTTTTTCTCATGACCTCTGTTTTCTGGGCATAGGATCTAGGTTCCAGATTGTGGGCGCTCAAAGCTTCAATCTCTTAGTTTCTAATCAGTGTTTTCCCTCATACTTCCTCCTACCCCCCAAGTATCTAATATTTGTTGCCTATAACAACCCATGGGTGCAACAGGACACACCATAATTGTCAGCCACATATTGTCCACATGCCAATGTTCAGTCAGAGTGCAAAATCTTATGTGTTCTTTTCAAAATAGCTAGGGTGAGAGATTTACAAACAACTAAAAAGCACTTGTGCCAGCCTGATATATTCTGTTCACCTTTTTGGCAAAATTCTTCATTTGAGGAGTGAAATGGGAGGGTATTTTTAAAACAACAGTTTTGGCTAATGTATCAGGATTTTTCATTAAGAAACATAATTTGGGTCATTGCACTTGTATTGTAAAGCTTGACATAAATATCCTGAAACAAAAAGTATCACGGTCAAAGTGTGCACTGGAAGAAACTCTTGTAGAAGATCATGTTTTTTTAGGTCCTGTCTATAGTGGTTTCTTTTCCTTTAATATTAATTGACATTAATGTAAAGAAACATACTGGACAGATATCAAACATCTGTTTGCTAGAATTTAAATTATACATCTTTCTTTTTTTTAATAGAGGGAGACTTTTCTAACACTGCAAGCAAATACGATAAGCAAGCAGGGCCATAACATATGAAAATGGGGTGCTTCAGAAGAAACTTTGATTTCTGCATTGCACAGTAAATCTTCAATCACAGAAGAGTCCCCATAATGTCAAAGATCAGGCAAAGCAAATGTTTTCTACTGATCTTTTAGATTTTAGATTCAGCTGAGAATCCAAGCTAAACTGTTTTCATCTCACTAAAGTTTTTGGTTGAAGGTGCTGAGCCATTGTGTGTTTCCTCTAAATGTAAGGGTTCTTTATTGCAAAGGGAGAATTAATTTTACAATGACCATTTTACAGTTAGGATGTGGCTGATATTAGTCATTTTTAGTCTGGAATAAGATTTGTATTGATCTGCAATGTTTGAGATAAAAAATATGCTGTCATAGGTTGCTGTACACTTGTCTTACAGAATAAAGCAGCTGTGCTTATTAAGGTAATCTTGTTTCAGATTGTGTAGGCTTATGCTGAAAGTTCAGTTACAAAAAGAATTAATTGAAAATAATTGCTTACTACTATTTTAACATTAATTCACTTTCCAGAACCTTTCATTTTGTTACATGCCTTCATGTAACCATCCTGAGCCAGTTGATCCATAAGAGACCTTCTCTCTCCCATGACGGCCTACTTTGCTTATGAACCTTTGGTGACAGACTTGTTAAAGGCTTTCTGAAAGTCCAGGTACATTATATCCATCCTTGTCCACATGTTTCTTGATCCTTTCAAAGAATTATAATAGATTGGTGAGGCATGATTTCCCTTTAAAAGCCATGTTGACTCTTCCCCAACTTATCATATTCAACAATATATCTGATAATTCTGTTCTTTACTATGTTTTCAACTAATTTGCTGGTACTGAAGTTAGGCTTACCAGAGTGTAATTGCCAGGTTCTTCTTCGAGTGCTTGCTCATGTCCATTCCCATATGTGTGTGTGCGTTCCGCGCATGCCCGGTTCGGAAAGCTTTTCCCCAGCGGTACCCGTAGGGTCGGCAGGGGCGACCCCTGGAGTGGCGCCCTTATGGCCATGTATATATGCCCCTGCCGACCCTCCCCCGCTCAGTTCCTTCTTTCCGTCCGTGGCGGTTGCTGGAACAGTGCTCTTCTCTTGCGGTATCCTTATCTCGTCGTTAGTTAGTTAGGTATTTAGATAGTCTATTGTGTAGTTAATTAGAGTAGTTAGTGTTGTTGTTTGCATAGATATAGTGTTAGTTAGTTAGTTCTTTGTTCCCTGGCATCAGGTTATGCCTGGGGCGTCAGGGTTCAAAGCGTGCAAAGCTTGCGGGAGGCCCGTGCCCATCAGCGATCCCCACTCTCGCTGTCTGAAGTGCCTCGTCGAGGGACATCAAACAGATCGCTGTACCATCTGCAAGGGCTTCAAACCCCGCACCAAGAAGGAGCGAGACTCCAGGCTGAAACTTATCCTAATGGAGTCCGCCCTGCAACCAGTGGAGCCGGCGGCATCGGGCAGCGCACCGGCATCGGTCCGCGGTACCGCGGCACCGAAGACCGCGAAGTCCTCCCGGCACCGATCCCCCCGGCACGGTGCAGGTTCATCTAGAAGGCACCGGTCTCAATCCCCGGTGCCTTCTAAGAAGTCAAGAGGGCGCTCCCCGGTGCGTAGGTCCACGGGTGATCCCTCAGGGGTGTTGGCAGCTCCGGAGCGCGCGAGGCGGCCCCGTTTAGAGCCCACACCGGCACTGGTGGCACCGGAGTTAAGGGCGGTTTCCCCTGAAGAGGGACTCCCCCGGAGAGCGAGACACCCGGGCTCGAGATCCCATCCACCCCGGAGGTGTTCGTCGTCGCTGAGGACCTTATTGGCCTCACCACGGACCCGGCACCGGACTTCATCGTCCCGGCACCGGTCCCCCGTATAGCTGCACCGTCTGTACCGCCCCTGACAGCGGCGACGGCACCGCCAGCTCCCTCTCTCCAGCCACCAGTTGTGCCCTCGGCACCGTTAGTCCCGGCACCGGTCCGCCCTGCACCGCAGGGCTACATGCACCCTCGCAAGCCGGATGTCTACGGTAGACTGGTGGCACCGGATGGCGCGGCACCACCCTGGTCCCAGTCGGAGTATTCCTCCGGGTCGGACGCATCATCCTATCGTTCGAGGTCGAGGCATAGCCACCGCTCGTCTCGACGACACCACTCACGGCACCGTCATTCTTCGCACCGTCGGCACCGACAATACGGAGATGACAGACAGGCTACCAACCCATGGCCATTTTGGACGCCCTTTGCCTACCATCAGGCTCAGGGCCCTGCCTCAATAGCTTCATTGCCCTCGGTACCAAGGGGACCGGTGTCCGCCACTATAACGAGGCCACAGTCTGAGATGGGAGAGGACCATCAGCCTGGACCATCCGGTACAGCATCCCAGGTGCACGAGGAGCAGGATAGGGACGCCTACCAGCAGCAGTTTCAGGAGGACCCCCAGGTAGCCAACCCCCAGCCAGCCTCCTCCTCTTCGTCACCGGACGACGCAGTGGCGGGCACATCTATGTCATTGCCCCCCATGGATCTCAGGGGCCACCAGGACCTACTAAGGAGGGTGGCCCAGAATCTGAACCTCCAGACGGAGGAAGTCCAGGAGGAGGAGGAGGACCCCAATATGGACATCCTTTCCTCTAATCTACCGCCCCAAATAGCTCTGCCGTTTATGAGGAAGGTTAAATCCACAATGGAGACCTTGTGGCAGACCCCTTCCTCTCTTCCACCGACGGCAAGGGGAGTGGAGCGCCGCTATTTCGCACCCAGGCAAGGGTACGAATACCTCTTCACCCACCCCCCGCCGGGCACTTTAGTCGCAGACGCTGTGAACTATCGGGAGCGTCAGGGGCAGACGGGACCCACCCCTAAGTCCCATGACTCCAAAAAGTTGGACTTGTGGGGAAGAAAGGTCTACTAGTCGGCGGCCTTGCAACTCAGAATAGCCAACCAGCAGGCCGCCCTGGGCCGATACGCATACAATACTTGGTCGGCCATGTCCAAATTTGAAGGGGCCCTCCCGAAGGAATCAGTCCAGGACTTTAGGGCGATCGTCCAAGAAGGCAGGCTGGTTTCCAGGGCTGCTCTCCAGGACGCATTAGATTCGGCGGACTCGGCATCCAGACAGTTAGCCACAGCAGTTGCCATGCGTCGTGGGGCGTGGTTGCACGTGTCGGGCATTCCACCACCGGTGCAAGCCACCATTCAGGATCTACCGTTCGACAGACAAGGCCTGTTCGCGGTTGATACAGATAAAAAGCTCCAGTCAATGAAGGATTCGAGGGCTATGCTTAGGTCATTGGGGTTGCATACTCCCCAAGGACAAAGGAGGCCCTTCAGGCCCCCTCCGCCTCCGCCAGCTAGGCCTTTCCAAGGCCCCCCTTATAGGAGGGACCAACCAAGGAGAGGCGGAAGGGGTGGGGGTAGAGGGCGGCAGCGATCTTCCTCCCGCCAGCCCCAAGGCCCAGGGAGCAATCACCCTCCCGGACCCAGGCCGAACTTTTGAAGATGCGCCCGGGGACGCCGAGCCAGCCTCCGATTCCATGACTTCCCTCCTGTTTGTGAACCGTATATCCCATTTCTACCAGGCATGGTCCTTTATCACCTCGGACAAGTGGGTTCTCAGCCTGGTAGAGATGGGATATTCTATCCAATTCTCTGTTCTCCCTCCCACCCACCCCCCGTGCCCGTCCCTCTTCAGGGACCCATCTCACGAGCAACTCCTAGAACAGCTTTGGGTGCCATAGAGGAGGTTCCTCAAGAATTTTGGGGCAAGGGTTACTACTCCCATTATTTCCTTATCCCGAAGGCCAAAGGTGGGCTTCGGCCCATCCTGGACTTGCGAGGCCTCAACTCCTACATAAAGAAGCTGAAGTTTCGCATGCTCTCATTGGCTGTCATAATTCCTGCTATGGATCATAGAGACTGGTTCGCCACCCTCGACTTAAAAGACGCATATTTCCACATTTCCATCATCCTGAGTCACAGACGATTCCTGAGGTTCGTGATGGGATCCCGACATTACCAGTTTACCGTTCTCCCGTTCGGCCTCTCCTCAGCTCCAAGGGTATTCACGAAATGCATGGCGGTAGTCGCAGCATTCCTCAGACGGAACGGCATCCATGTCTACCCTTACCTGGACGATTGGCTCATCAGGGCACAGTCACGGGAGCTGCTTCTAACGCAAATAACGTTCATCAGAGCCACCTTCCTAAAGCTGGGCCTCATTCTGAATGTGCCGAAATCAACCCTCATCCCTACCCAGAGAATCGAGTTCATTGGGGTGATACTAGACTCTCGCCGCGCGAGAGCCTTCCTACCTCCCTCTCGGGCCAAGGCCATGGGGGACATTATTCGACCACTCCTTCGGTCTCCCATGACAACAGCAAGGAACTGTATGGTCCTGATGGGACACATGGCAGCGTGCACTTACGTGGTGCCATTTGCGAGACTCCATCTTCGTCCTCTGCAAGCCTGGTTCGCGAAGGTATACAACCAGCGCAGAGACCCCCTCGACCTCGTAGTGACTCTACCATTGAAGGTAAGACAGTCCCTCTACTGGTGGCTCCAGCCCACGTCTCTGGGAAGCGGGGTGCCCTTTCACAAGCCCCAACCATCCATCACGTCGGTGACAGACGCTTCGGCGCTAGGTTGGGGAGCTCACCTGGGAAAGGCCACGACTCAGGGCCTATGGTCTCAGGAAGAGTTGTCTCTCCACATAAACGTTCGAGAGCTCAGAGCAGTTCGCCTGGCATGCCAGACGTTCCAGTCACTCTTGAGGGGCAAGAGCGTGTCAGTTCTAACAGACAACACGGCCTTGATGTTTTATATAAACAAACAGGGTGGTGCTCGCTCCTCTCTCCTGTGCAAGGAAGCCCTCGCCCTTTGGGAGTTCTGCATTCCCAGAGGGATCTCCCTCACTGCGGCCTACCTTCCGGGGGTTCAGAACGTACTGGCGGACTCCCTGAGCCGCTCATTTCGGGGTCACGAATGGTCTCTCAGACCCGATGTGGCCCATTCAATTTTCCAAAGGTGGGGGTTCCCCCGCCTCGACCTGTTCGCCACAAAGGCCAACAGGAAGTGCCACAGGTTTTGCTCCCTCCTCAACCTCAGCCCAGGTTCAGAGGGGGACGCATTCCACACTCTATGGACGGGGGGTCTGCTTTATGCATTTCCCCCGTTCCCCCTCGTCCACAAGGTACTGGCGAAGGCCCGTCAGGACAAAGCATCGGTCATACTGATAGCGCCAGCTTGGCCTCGGCAACACTGGTACACGACCCTGTTGTCTCTCTGTGTGACGACGCCGATAACACTTCCTCTGTCACCAACATTGATCTCCCAAGACCACGGGAGGATGTTGCACCCCAACCTCCAGTCCCTCCACCTCACGGCGTGGTATATCCGTGGCTGAACCCAGCAGAGCTTCAGTGCTCGGATTCAGTCAGGGAGGTCCTCCTGGGTAGCAGAAAACCTTCCACAAGGGGAACCTACACTGCCAAATGGAAGCGCTTCTCACTGTGGGCTCAGAACAAGGGGGTGGATCCCCTGTCTTCTTCAATCTCCACTATCCTGGACTACCTCCTTGAGCTGAAACAGCAAGGATTAGCGCTCTCCACTGTTCGGGTACACCTGGCCGCCATTTCGGCGTTCCATCCGGGGGTCGATGACAATTCGGTTTTTAGTAACCCCTTGGTTAGCAGATTCCTTAAAGGGTTGGAGAGGTTGTATCCTCAGATACGTCAACCAACCCCCCCTTGGGACCTCAATCTGGTTCTAAAGGCCCTAATGAAACCTCCGTTCGAACCCATATCCTCCTGCCCCCTTTCTTATCTCTCATGGAAGACCGCGTTCTTAGTAGCAATCACTTTGGCACGCAGAGTCTCTGAGATTAGGGCGTTCACTTCTGAACCGCCCTACACGATCTTCCATAGAGATAAGGTTCAGTTACGTCCTCACCCGGCCTTCCTGCCCAAAGTAGTCTCGCCCTTCCATTTGAATCAGGAGGTGTTCCTACCGGTGTTTTTTCCCAAACCCCATGCGGATAACAGGGAAAGAATGCTTCATTCATTGGACGTCAAGAGAGCTTTAGCCTTTTACATAGAAAGGACCAAGGGTTTTCGTAAATCTCCACAACTTTTTATTTCAGTGGCAGAAAGGATGAAGGGGTTACCAATTTCTACTCAGCGCCTCTCGGCCTGGATTACTTCTTGTATCAAATTGTCCTATAACCTCTCGAATGCTACTCCACCAGCACTGTCGGCGCATTCCACCAGGGCCCAGGCCGCATCCACGGCGTTCCTGGCGCACGTTCCAATCGTCGACATCTGTAGAGCAGCGACATGGTCTTCGGTGCACACCTTCACTTCGCACTACGCCATCGTGCAGCAGTCGATGGAGGATGCAGCTGTGGGACAAGCGGTCCTGTTAACAGGTACTCAAAGTACTCCTCTCCCTCCTCCGAGATGACTGCTCGTAAGTCACATATGGAAATGGACATGAGCAAGCACTCGAAGAAGAAAGAACAGTGACTTACCTCGTAACGTTGGTTCTTCGAGATGTGTTGCTCATGTCCATTCCGAATCCCACCCGCCTCCCCTCTGTCGGAGTACCGGCAAGAAGGAACTGAGCGGGGGAGGGTCGGCAGGGGCATATATACATGGCCATAAGGGCGCCACTCCAGGGGTCGCCCCTGCCGACCCTACGGGTACCGCTGGGGAAAAGCTTTCCGAACCGGGCATGCGCGGAACGCACACACACATATGGGAATGGACATGAGCAACACATCTCGAAGAACCAACGTTACGAGGTAAGTAAGTGTTCTATCTGTAGTCTTTTTAAAAATTGGCACTACATTAGCTATCCTCGAGTCATCTGGTACAGAGGCTGACTTAAGCAATAGGTTACGTATCACAATTAGCAGTTTTGCAATTTCACAATTTAAGTTCCTTCAGAACTCCTTGAGTGAATATCATCTAGTACTGGTGATTTATTATAGTTTAATTTATGAATCTGTTCCTAAAACTCCTCTATTGACATCTCAATCTGTTCCTCAGATTTTTTTTTACCTAGAAAGAATGATTTGTTTGGGAATCTCTCTGTTATCATCTCCAGTGAAGTCTGATGCAAAATATTCATTTAACTTCTTCACAGTGGCCTTGTCTGTCTTAAATGCTGCTTTAGCATATTGGTCATCCAGTGGCCTCACTGACTATTTGGCTGACTTCCTGCTTCTGATGTACTTAAAAAAAAAGTGCAGGTCGTTTTTGTGTCTTTAGTTGGTTGCTCTTCAGGTTCTTTGTTGGCTTGCCTAATTATATTTTGCATTTGACTTGCCCGAATTTATGCCTCTTTCTATTTTTCTGTTGACAATTTAACTTCCAATTTCTAAAGGATGCCTTTTTTCCCCTCTGACCACCTTTTAGTCTGCTTATCAATAAACCTAGGCCCTTCCTCCAAACACCATCATCTTATCCATGGATTGAGACCCTTCAGTTCTGCGTGTGGAGCTGGAAGCATTTCAGAGAATGTTACCATGGAGGTCCTGGACTTTAATCTCTTACCTACCAGACCAAATTTGGCCTCCAGTACATCTCTCCTACCTTTCCCTATATCATTGGTACCTACATGTACAATAACCACCAGCTTCTCCCCAGCACTGTATATAAGCCTGTCTAGATGTCTCGAGAGGTCTGCAACCTTTGATATTCTCTCATTTATCACAAACCCAACAATCTTTATTTCTAATAATTGATTCTTCCCCATTACTATTACCTTTCTCTTAATAATAACAGGGGTCCCTTCATCTGAAGGGGAATCCTCAGTGCAAGAGGATTCCCATGACATCATCTGGAAGGAGGGTCCCAACTATGGAATTGTTTCCCTCCCACCTTGATGTTCTCCTTCTCCGAGACTTTCTTCCTCCTCAACAGTGTAGAAGCTGTCAAACAGGGAGTGGGACTATTCTATTGTGTCCCAGAAAATTTGTCTATGTACTTCTCTGTCTCCCTTAGCTTTTCCAGTTCAGCTACTCTGGTCTCAAGAGCCCATACTCAGTTTCAGAGGGCCATGATCTGCCTGCATTAAATGCACACATATCGCCTGCCCACAAGGTAGGTGGTCATATATGCTACATTCAGTGCATAAACTGGATAGTCTCTACTCTGCTACTGGACTTCTGCCTGAATTATTTTTTACTCTTCCTGATTTTTTTTGGTGTTGTGTGTGTATTTTTGTTCGGGGGAGGGGGAGTTATTGGTCTACGTTTAGAGACTGTTTATTAGATATAACTGTTTGTTAGGTGTTCCCTCACAAAACTCCCTCATTTGCTGCTCCTTTTCGCTAGCTTTTCTGCTCGCTTACAAGCTGGGTTTTAAAATCCTTGTTCTCCCTGAGTTAACCCTTCCCCCTTGTGAAGGGATCCTAACGTGATTAGGAATCAAAGGATGGCAGGTTATAGAACCTCATTCGAAAGCTCTTGGCCTTGATTAGCGAGCTGCTAGGCTCACCGTACAGCCACCCAAACAACCCACACTATAAACTTCAATCAAGCAGGCACACAGCAAGCAAACAAACACACAACAACAAACAGACACAACAAACTCATCCCAATACATCCCACACTGGGCCAAATTCTAGCTTAGTGTAAACTCTGTGAGATTACTGGAGTTACAGCAGGGATCAACATGGCCTTTTGTGACTATCTGGTATAACATGTTTTTTTCACAGTTACTATTTGGAACTTCCTGCTATTCCCAGGTTTATTATTTGTATGTAGGCTATTTGTATTACCGGTAAGTCATTTGTGAAGAGACTACAGCCCAGTAAATATTGACTGAATGATGACTATCAAACATAAAGTGTAATTAACATAGACGGGTGTTTATTGCCAACAGTGGCATGAAACAATGTTATTCCTCTATTTGCTGCTAACTCTGATGTGTTAAGGAGCATCATATCATATTAGAACATCGTTGGTGCATGTGTGCCTCTAGGCTTTGAAAACAATTTAGATTAGTTGTATTTTTACTGGCCGGCAGGCACTAGGATTTGTTTCGGTATCATATTCCTCTTCATTCTTTTGTGACTGAGGTAACCTATTGTCCATACACTTAGATATTGCTCAAGTTACTTTAGTGTGCGGGGGAGCATTTTATTATGGGAAACTAGCGGGGAACTGCTATTTTATGTTATCATTGGAAAAGTTATACCAAACAGGATATTCATATTATGAATTTTGCATTGATGTGTTTGCAACCCTTCTGGCAGGTGGAGTTGGCAGCAACAAGGGCTGGGTTCAGTATCTAGCGGATTTCTCCTAACAATACAAAACAGAACTGGCTTTCCCAGTAATCTGGGAAAATTTAACACCACCCCAGGGTACTTCTAAGAGGCAATATTTCCCAATTGCAAGTATTGAGCATAGACATTCACATGGGGTGTGCCAGGTGTGCCCAGGTGCACCCTAATGCAGGGGTGGGCTGCTGGGCAAACTACGGCCTGCGAACTCTGGCCGGGAGAGCCGGCCGGTGTGGCAGGCTGTGGGCCCCGCGCTCCCAGTCCAGAGCACCCGGCCGAGTGCAGCAAGCCACCGTTCCCCCCTCCCCCCTTCCCTGGAGCTATGCCACCACGCACACAGCGCTCTGGGGCCCGGGGCTGCGCACTCCTGCGGGGCAGCGTGTCTGGCTCAGCACAGAGCCAAATACGCTGCTAGGAACCTCATGGTATGGGGTCCGGGGTCTGGGGGTTTGATAAGGGGTGGGGACAGTCGGGACAGGAAGCAAGGTGGGTTGGATAGGAGGTGGGGTCTCTGAGGGGTGGTTAGTGGCGGGGGGTCTCTGGAGGAGGAAGTCGGAGCAGGAGGGGTTGGATGGGGTTTGGAAGTCCCAGGGTCTGTCAGGGTTTGTGGGGTGTGGATATGGGTCAGGGCAGTTGGGACAGGGAGCAAGGAGGGTCCTGGGGGGGCATTTAGGATGGGGGGTCTCAGGAGGGGAAGTCAGGGGATGAGGAGCAGGGGGGTTGGGAGTTCTGAGGGGGGCATTCAGGGGGTGGGAAGTAGGATGGAGTGGATGGAGGCAGGGTGGGGGTGGGGCTAGGGTGAGGCTCCCTAGGTGCACACCCTAATGAAATGTGCTGCGCATGCCTATGTTGAGTCTGTATACAACAAAAGAGAACTGTTATTGAAAGGAAAAGAGAACCAACCATTAGTTTGGGGAAACACCAAAACCACATTCAAAAGCATTCAACCCTAAGCAAAACCCTTCCCCACAGTATGTTAGGCAGTGTCCTTTGCCTCAGTTTTCCACCTTGAGGTTTGAGAGTTTAACAAATGTATGTCTCTGACACATCATTCCCCTCTCTCTCCGTTGCACTTCACTCACAGTTGGCATCTTCGCTAACCAAGAACAGACAAGTTCAGACATGCGTTCTCAGGGGTTTCCACTCCAGAAAGGAGGAGCATTGAGCAATATCTCTGTGTGCCTCTGTAACTGTCTGTTTGCTTCTGACTCTCTCTGTTGCCGCTGGCTGCTTGCTGCGATGGGTCATTGGTTACTGCTATTGGACACTCAATGCCACTTTTGTGACGCCATGTTCTGAGAGGTTCCATGGCTCAACCCAGGTCATTAGTGATTTCAGCTATTAGTGATTTCACTGGGTAGCAGGGAACCTCACTGCCTGTACAGCCTCTGCATTGTCTTTCACTTCACCACTATCTCTACCTCAGGTCTAGGATGCAGCCCCTAGACTGCTTCCTTGTGATTCAGTTTTGTTAATCGTTGAACAATGGCTCTTAATTGAGTCTAATCAGCTCTGTCTTTAAACACTGGAGAGGGGAAGATCAACTAGTGTCTAGGACTCTTTGGGCAGAAGTCACACTGCCAGGTAGGCATCCGTATCACCTACTTAGAGAGTGAGGTTCAATTTAGGGAGACCCCTCAATCAGGGCAGGCTAAATACAGTTTGCCACCCTTTGCTACAAGAAGGTTAACAAAATTTTGTTATCCCTGCACTCAAAATTTGTTATTAAAGACAAGCTAAGGGACAATTTTCTATACATGTGCGTATAATGTTTAAATTAACCAAAAGTACAAAGTTTGGTTTAAAAGTCATAAAATACATATAGAACATAATTGGAAATATCCCAAATTAAGGCTAATAAACTTACAGATACATTTTAGATATTAGCATCCAAATATTCAGGTACATTACTCATAAAAAGTTATATTAAGTAGCTTGTGGAAAGCAAATATAACAATGAGTGTAGATTGTCCCTCGGTAATTGAGAATTCAGGATCGGTAGTCCCTCAGTAAATACAATCCATCAGAGAAGTATTTCAGTTTCTTTCCTGACTTTGCTACTCAGTTGCACTCCAACTCATCTTTCCTACTACAGTATTTCCAACAATTTGTAGTTCAACACCAGCCAAAAGTGATCTTTCTGGAAAAGCAGTTCCATCATGCTGTGCATCTAGACAGAGGAAGTGTGTCAGAAGGATAGGCCAGAAGTAAAAGTAACATAAAGTGTTCAAATTAAGTATGAGTATGTGAACTCTAGTCACACAATCCTTCTTCCATTCAATTGTTTCTTTACTGTTTGAGGGGCAAATGATGATCTTAGAATTGTCATCCCTCAGCAAATGGATTCTGCAGCAATACTTCAATAATGTACACCGCCCTTTGGAGATGGAAGAGTTTTACGTATTTGTGTGAATGGGATCCACTGAAGCTTTCACTACTGTTCATTTTAAGAGATACAGGATGCAGTAGCAGAGCTGGGAATAGAACTCAAATCTAATGATCCTAGCCCTGTGACGTGGGGTATACCTATGGTTGGAGCCGGAGGAGTGAATTCCAGCTGGAGGAGACATACCTGCACTAGCTTTGGTTGAGGTAGTGCACTAAAAATAGAACATAGCTGCTGCAGTGCAAGCATCAGGAAAGGCATATTCTCCTTGCTACATGCCTAGCACCTAGGATGAGTACGTACTAGGAGTGGTGAGTCCTGCATGTACTGCTGTGGCTACTACTTTTAGCTCATTAGCTTGATTAGAGGTAGTGCAGGTATGTCTCCTCAAGCTAGAATTTACGCCTTCAGCTCAAAGAGCAGGCAGTGGATCGACAGGGACCTATATACACCGCCACAAAGGCACCACTCCGGGAGGCTCCACAGCCGACTCGATGGGTACCGCTAGTGTAATAATTTCTGATGATTGTGCATGAGGTGGGCACGCATACCTGTTGGAATGGACACGAGCAACACATCTCAAAGAACAACAGTTACGAAAGGGAGGTAACCATCTTCTTTGGATTCTGTTCACTGTTCTGCTACTGACTTTCAGTGTGCACTAGGCAATTCACTTTGATCTTTGCAGTAAAATGGGGACAATGGTGCTGCTTTTATAAAGGATTTTAAGGTCATAGATTAAAAAGCACTGGATAAATGCTAAGTGTTCCTACAAAGAAGATCTTGGCTATAGATATTGCACAGTTAAAATCTCCCTTTATAATATAAACTTGCATTTTGTTACCTAAAATATGGGTAAGAATTTGTTTTCTGCTATATGTTCTCCTTTAGATGCAGTGATTTCATTGTGATCTGTAGTTCTACAAATGTATAGTACTGTGCAAGAATAAACAGTGCCTTTGACGATACTGAATATTGGTAAAGCATTCATGATCTAAATACAATCTGTCTCACCAAATGAAAAGGTTAAAACACCGTAGGCCTTGGTCCTGCAATTGATTGCATGTGGGTGCCAGGGATATGCCTGCATAGCCAATTGCAGGATCAGGCCCTTTGAAATTAACTCCTGCTTTTCAAGTTAAAAGTGAAGTGGGCCAACTTGTTCTTTTCCACTTTAAACCCATTGGAGTGCCAACAAGGTGTGAGAGAACTCCACAAGATTTATTTTAAATTCTCCTGTTGAAGGGGATCTATCTATGGTCCCCATTACCACAAGGTAAGACACCTCACAATCTTTAATGTATTTCCCCTCACAACACTCCTGTGAAGTAAGGAGTCCTTTTCACTTTACAGGTGGGCAAGTGAACCATAGAGAGAGTAAGTGACTTGCCCAAGGTCACACATGAAACTGGGGGTAGAGCAGGAAATTGAATCCAGGGCTCCTGCTTTGTGCCCTATGCACTAGATCATCCTTTCCTATCATAGAAGAAACATCTCTTAAACCCTACAATTGCCTTGGACTCTGTTGGCTCTGCTGGAGACAGAGGCATTAATGCAGTTGTTCCCTTCATAACTGTTTCTCCCACCTTCTCCAGCCACTAACCTAACCTCTTTCAAACACGTAGGATGCTCCATAAAAAAGTTAAAAGCAGCTTTATGCTGAATTCAGTTTTTCATAGAAGATTTCTTAGAGGGATGATGCATTGACATCTGTTCCTCTTCCCATGCATGACCCCTGGATGCATGGAGGGTCCTCTGTGGGTCTAGGGACTGAACAGGTGTGCAAGCATGGGGTTGAGGCTCAGCCTGGCCCAACAGCAAATGTGTTGGTCTAATAAAGTTGGTCTGTTATACTAGTATGTGGTGTATTTGCATCTTTCTTTCAGAAGGGCAGAGAAAGAAATAAGGATTAGGGGGGAAATCATCCTGTTCAGCTAAAATGATGATGGTTTTGGAAATAAGTAATGGGATGAGCCTCTGTACTTTAGGATATTTAAACAAGCCACACTATCATTAGTATCATAGGAAACTAAAAAAAAAAAGGTTAAGGTGTCTATTAGCCTGACACAGCAACCATTGCAACGGAGATCTTTTTTCTCCCTTTGTTCCTTTGATGCTAAATTTCAGTGTCATATATTTGTGGGTGATGGATTTAAGGTCAAGCTGAGTTTTACTAAGGAATTTAACTGAGCCTATGTATTTCTGTGTTTTCCTAGTTTCCCATGTACTTTGGATAGAGTCGGTTTCAAAATTACTATATGCATTTTGATGGTTAGGGCCTGTGCTCTTCAATAATTAAGCTACTATCATAAAACAGCTACACATTGGTAACTTAAAAGAACCAGAGTGAATGAACCACTTTTCAGAACCTGCATGACAATATTGAAAATTAAACCCAGTTAATAGAAAAAAATGCTAAATCAATGGCCATAAAATTTAATGGGTTTATAGCAGTTTTAACACAGTAGGACTGAATTATCATGTTAATTTAATTTCCATTTCTAAATGAACCAGAAGGCACAATAAAGGTCAATTAACCAACTACCTTCCCTGTCTTCTTTTCTTTTACTGCCAGTTTTAAATCACAGTCAGCCCCAAAGCATTCAGACGGTCAGACCTCTTCTGGAAACTCATTAGTTTCTCTTAGAGATTCAACAAAAACAAAACACAAACTAACAGCAGCCCATGTGCTGAAAACAACTACTGTGATTGCTTCACATATGTTATAGCTATGACTGTATCTATATAAAGGTAAATAAACATTATGGAGTGCTTTGTATGTTGATATTAACTGCTACATTCTTGTTTCTTAAGGTATTTGCCCAAACAATGTTCCTGATATGATTTAACTAGTCTTCAAAAACATATTCCTCATTCCATTTTCAAATAAGCACCTTTGTATTTTCTCCCATGCAGCCCCTCACACTTGGTAGGCACTCCTCATCAACATCCACAAAACTAATTTCCTTTTTCAAAATCCTCTGTAAAACTCTCCTTTATCATGATGCCTACAAAAATCTTGACAACTAGGCAGCTGCTGCACTGATACCACTGCTTATCATTTTGACCATTATTGTTTCCATGTAATCCCCTATCGATCTGTCTGACTCCATCTGTGTTTTTTGTCATACATTTACATTGTCATTTTGGGAGCAAGGTTGTCTTTTTGGTCTGTATTTCTACAGCACCTAGCACAATCAGGTCCTGGTTCATGATTAGAGCTCTTAGCACTGTAATATTAATAATAGTAATTATAATAATTATTATGCATTTATTATTATTAAATATTTCAAATGAACACTGTATCCAGATCCATAAAGTAGTTAACCTCCTAAATTAGATATATGTTCAATCTCTATCTTGCGAAAACAATGTGGATTATGCCAGGCATTTTAGTGGCATGGCCGATGAGTAAGGTTCCATGTTATTTAACTGGCAGTCCCACAGGATGCAACACATTTTTGTCTGCAAGTTCAAAAGGATATGAAATTATTTCCTACCTTGGAAAACATTTTTGAAATAAATAAGTTCTAATGACATTCTTAAAACCAAATTCCTACTAATCTCTACAGTAGGGTGAAAGAAGGGTAAAAATTATGACCAAATGCTTAAGTATCTTTCTTTGACTTTGGATTTCACATGGAGAAAGACCTCTGTGAAAATGCCCTAAGGATATGATGGGGCGAAACTGATAGTGTTCTATAGAAATTAGTCTAAAACCCTGTAGAATGTAATAGGGAACGAGATTATTTATATAGGTTTTTTAAAAAACCTTCCAACAGAAGTCTATAGCAAGGATATAATCTGCTGTTAAATTCTGTAGGATGAAGCAAAAGATTTATAGAATTAATCAAATACCCTATTAAATCCTGTAGCATTTTTCAATAAAGGCAATAATGCCACATATTCACACATTGAACTGGGTGAATTCTTTAAAAAGAAAATGCAAACATTTGTTTTCCTAAAAACCTGCAAACTTGCATTGATGCTTTCCCATGGACATTCATATGAGTGATTCTTTAAAAATGTTCAGTCTCTGAGCTCCAGACATCCTAATCTGAATATTTGTTTGTGAAGGCTTATGTTGGAAATGTCTTCATGGCTAATGACATCGCTTTGATTTCTGATTGTAAAAGTTTGTCATTCACCTCAAAACAAAATCTTTGTGACCTAGCTGACCAATCACACACCAACTATAGTAAAGAATGGTCAAATAGACAAAGTGAATATTTCAGGTGCAACCCAAAGCATAGGCTGAAATGTTTATGTAAAGTGTTCATAAATTCACTGAACAATTCCGAATAACAATCTGTAATTTCAAAATCTATTCAAGGAAGCTTCATGAACAGAAAAAATGTACTGAATAAACAACTTGGAATGAATAGTTTGTCCAGCAATAATGTTTGAATTTTTCTTTCTAGAGGCCACAAAATTAATTGTATAATCTGGATATTTCCAGTATGTCTGTGAAAATGAAGAAAAATTGCTCATTAACATAATGTGATCTGAACAAATCTTTAGTAGCTAGAGGGATTTCAGTCAGCAAGTACCTCATAGTGTCCTTGGCTCACACGTGAAGCTCTAACTCCAGTGGATGTCACCAGAAGTGATGCATGCAGAGGTGAAAGTAAGCTAGTCCAGTCCGGTCTGGTGTACTGGTAAGAGCTGGTACACAGCCAACCATACCAGCAGGGCCACTGATGAGGGGGGCCAAAAGGGGCAGCTTCCACGGGCCCCGGCAATTTAAAAGAGCCCATAACCCTTTAAATCACTGCCAGAACCCCAGGGCTCCTGCCTGCTGCTGCGATGGTGTTCCAGCAGCTACTTAAAGGACCTGGGGCTCTGGTCTGTGATGGCGGCCAGGAGTCTGCGATGTAAATGGTCTGGGGCTCATGGCTGCCACTACTATGCCAGCAGCTGGAGCCCAGGGGCCCTTCAAATCACTGTTGGACCCCTGGGGCACCTGGCAGCGGTGGTTGGGAGCAGGGCCGGCGACGGGGGAGGGACAAGAGGGACAACTGTACCGGGCCTCGGACTTAAGGGGGGCCCCCGATGTAGTGCGGATGCTCGGACCTCTGCAGAGGTGCGGCGCATGCGCCGCGCGGCCGCAGCTGACCGCGTGCAATCCAGGGTGCCGCCGGCCACCCCAGCGCTGCGCTGTAGCGCGGCAAGCGCCCGCACGCACCGCACGGCTGAGGCTGACGGTAGACTCCGACCACAGCGAGGGCCCAGGGAAGCGCGCCTGGCCGCCCTGGTGGTGTGCAGCGCTGACGGTGGTGGAGCGGAGCGGAGGCGCCGAAAAGGGGTCAAGGGGAGCCGGCCTCGCCAAGGTAAGGGGGCAGGGGGCCCGGCCCCACTCGGGGGGCGGTGGCTCCGGGGGGGCCTTTGGGCAGGCGGGTGGGCTCTGCGGTGAGTTCACCCCTGCCTCGGGAGGTTCATTCATCGGCGTGGCTGGAGGGGCTGGGGGCAGGCAAGGGGGGGGAGGCCAGCCTGGGTGGGCGGGGAGGGGGGCAGGAGACTAGGCTGGAATCTGGGTGGGTGAGGCGTGGGTGCGGGAGGGAAGGAGGTTTGGTGGGAGGGAAGGAGGTTTGGTGGGGGGGAGGCTGGGCTGGGTGGGCGGGTCAGGCATAGGGGCAAGCAGGCTGGGTTGGGAGTGGGTGGGGGGAGGAGGTTAGGTTTGGTGGGATGGGCCGGGCCAGGCAGGGGTGGGGGAGGGAAGGCGGTTAGAGATGGGGGGAGGCTGGGCGGGGGTAAAGGAAGATCACCCCCAACAGCGGGGTGGGCCAGGCAGGGATTGGTGGGGAGGGGAGAAGGTTAGGGGAGGGGAGGGGAGGAGGTTAGGGAAGGGGAGGGGAGGAGATTAGGTTGGGGTTGGGTGGGCCAGGTCAGGCGGGGGGGCGGGGTAGGGGGTCAGGGCGGTGCGGGGGGCCCCACAAACGATCAGAGTAGGGGGCCCCAAAATTTCTGTCGCCGGCCCTGGTTGGGAGTCCCAGGCCCTTTAAATTGCTGCCAGGCCTGGCAGTGCTGAAGGGCTGGCTGGGGGAGTCTGGCCCCAGCCCTGCCACTTCTGCCTAAGGCCCCGTTCCTTCTGGTTGAGCTGCCCTCCCACCTTGCTCAGGACCCTAGTCACCCTGCATATCAGTAAGTCTCTTAAGTTACTTTCACCCCTGGATACATGCACATTTTGAGTAATACATGGCCCTAAATATTTAGGCCATAATTTTTTTAATGTGATTTTGGCTACCTCAGTTTTTGGGTGCCCAACTTTTGACATCTTAAGGAGCCTGATTTTAAGGAAGTGCTTAGTCCCTCACTCTAAAAACCAGACCACTTGATGTTGTCTCAAATTTGGCATCCAAAATCACTCATAACTTTGGAGAATTTTGGCCTTAATATTTCAGAGGCCTTATTTCAACTTTCTGCACAGAAGCCACAGAGTGACCTTACTTAATCTAAGGCAATACACTTTTATTCTACCAATTTATCTTCTTGGGTTGGCAGGAATGGCAGCTTTGCAGAAGGGGACACTGATGTGCCTAGTGAAGGAACACACCAGAAGAATGACTATATGACAGGGGTTCTGAACCTGAGGTTACAAACAAGTCTCCAGAGGTTGTGACTACCCTGCCCTTCCCATAATGCTGGATGAGTGAAGGTTGCATCTGGACGAGAGTGGTATCATGGCAGGGAAATGGGGGTTTCAGAACGGAACAGGCTGAGAACCACTAATACATGTAAATGTGTCTATGGCCTCATCCTACAATCAGATCCACATGGACAGAACTCAGAGGTCCACTTGCAGCATTGGAACCTGA
This sequence comes from Sternotherus odoratus, assembly GCA_032164245.1. Taxonomy (NCBI): domain Eukaryota; kingdom Metazoa; phylum Chordata; order Testudines; family Kinosternidae; genus Sternotherus; species Sternotherus odoratus. The sequence goes on from JAVMKO010000002.1 coordinate 36,458,407, forward strand.
ACAGCAGTCAAATGCGACAGAGATGGGGCTATTGCAAGATCTCAGACACATATCAAACATACTGATGATTCTTTACTCTTATTTTGTTACAATTTCAGTGAAAGTAACACTATTCTTTTCTGCTCTTTTAGCCATGAATATTAAAACAAAATACTGACTCAACATCCATGTTATAACCTACTTCGCAAAGACAATGTCTAGGCACTGAGGGGTAAGAAACCATAGTATTGACTGAAAAACAGATGGTATGATAACATAATATACTTTTGCGCAGGGAGGTGAGCCAGTTCACTGCTTTTTTTCCTTGCCTCACATCCCCTGCACAGACATATAGAAGAGGGACACAGATGACATCTCTGGGCCTAATGGCCCTTTTTCTATTTTTATTTCTCAGCTGGGGGTTGACTGCTTACATTTTTATAGTCACTTGTCCTCTTCAACTCAGAGAAGGGCTTCTTAAAAAAAGAAAAGAGAAGAGCAGCTAACTGTCTTCCTTCAAAAAGCTTTCTGTCTTTTGAAGGTCTTTAATGGATTTGGATACATTGTTTCTCTGTTATGCATAGTGCTGCTATTATTAGTAGCCCAACTACATTTATCTAGAGGAAATGTTTATTAGACACAGACATACATTACTCAAAAATAGACTTTATGCAATATTTTTAACCATAGCATCCCGCAATCCACAAGGGTACGATTCAATATAAAAATGATGGCTGGTTTATGAGCTCTGGAAGCCCACACGCATTACCAACCCAGAGCTCCATTCTCCTGAGATTCCCCATAACTTTGTGCAGGTTTCCAGTGTCTCAGTCAGTTGCATTTCTCTTCTGAAAATCAAGCCTTAAAACATTAAAGTATTTAAAATATCCACCTTAAAAAGGTTGTGATATTTCAGCTCGGTGTAGTTGAAGCTACTAAAACAATAAGATGGGGTAGGGGGAGGGAAACTATTTCTAGTGTTTTAATTTTTGTTTAAGGCACCGAAGTACTTACATGATGGGCATGAAATTAATTACTATAATAATAACAATGCACCAGCGTATTTATTTGATTAAAAACATACAGTACTTCTTGGAATCAGTACTGGATGAATTCTAAACAGAATTATTACAGTCTTAAATAAAGCTGTACTGTAGTACAGTAGTGAAATATGAGTGCTATATACATTAATTGAAGTCTTAAATTAACTAGAATTTTGCAAAATAATCAGCCTGCTTAAAATGTGGCCTTTTACTTTGAATAAAATATTAATCTTTTTATATATTGCTTTTAATAATCTTACTACTTGATTACATCAGGCATCTGTCATGACTTGATATTTATTCAGAGAGCCATTTATTTATTTTCTAAGTGTTTAAAGTTACAATTGTGCAACATTTCTGAAAACCTCTCTCTCTGTCTCAGATAAGATTGATACCTAGATACCAGTATTGTGGTGAAGGGTACAATGCATGGAATATTGGAAAATGAGTTTACTTTTAACTGATTACAGTAAACCCTCGATTTAACGGACCCCTATTTAACGGACTTCGGATGCAACGGACAAAATTTCCCGATGCATCCGAAATCCGTTATTGGGGGCTGCCGGCTCCTGCCCCGGGGAGCCGGGCGGGAGCTGTCAACCCGGCTGCCCGGCTCCCCGCAGAGTTGCGGGGAGCCCGGCGGGAGCTGTCAACCCCCCCCAGGAGCCAGGCGGGCGGCGGGCGGGAGCGGAGAGGGGGGGGTTGACAGCTCCCGCCTGGCTTCCCGCAGCGGGTTGCCCGGCGGGCTGACAGTTCCCGCCGGGCTCCCCGCAGCGGGGAGCCAAGCGGGCGGGCTGACAGTTCCCGGCGGGCGGGCTGACAGCCCGGCGGGCGGGAGTGGGGGGGGAGGGGGTTTGACAGCTCCCGGCGGGCAGGCTGACAGTTCCCGCCGGGCTCCCCGCAGTGGGGAGCCAAGCGGGGGGGGCTGACAGTTCCCACCGGGCTCCCCGCAGCGGGGAGCCCGGCGGGGGGGGGCTGACAGTTCCCACCGGGCTCCCCGCAGCGGGGAGCCCGGCGGGGGGGGGGGCTGACAGTTCCCCCGGGCTCCCCGCAGCGGGGAGCCCGGCGGGCGGGGCGGGGGGTTTGACAGCTCCCGCCGGGCTCCCCGCAGCGGGGAGCCCGGCAGGCAGGCTGACAGTTCCCGCCGGCGGGAACTGTCAGCCCGCCCGCCTGGCTCCCCGCTGCGGGGAGCCCGGGGGAACTGTCAGCCCGCCTGGCGGGAGCTGTCAAAGCCCCCCTAAAACCTCTATATAAGGGACTAATTCGGGTGAGGGGGTGTCCGTTAAAGCCAAAAGTCCTGTTATTTAATGATTTTAAAAAATTATTAAATAACGGACTTTTGGCTTTAACGGACACCCCCTCGCCCGAATTAGTCCATTAAATCGAGGTTTCACTGTAATATAGAAAATTGCTGAGCACTGCTCACTATGGTATCTGGGGACTATTTACATAATTAATATCACATATTTGTTACACATCCAAATCTAACAAGTTGATATTGCTCCTAATTCTCTCAACTTGCAGACAGAGGCCAGCCAACAAAAATGCACCACCAGGGAAAGGATTTAGGCAAGAGATGTTTGTAGTGTTGTATCTGTGTTGATCCCAGAATATTAGAGACAAGGTGGGCGAGGTAATATTTTTTATTGGACCAATTTCTGTTGGTGAGGAAAACAAGCTTTCAAGCTACACAGAGCTCTTCTTCAGGTCTGGGAAAGGTACTATATGTATTTTATGACTTTTAAACCAAACTTTGTATTTGTGGATAATCTAAGCACTACACCTAAATGTATAGAAACTCTTTCCTTAACTTGTGTATGATATAATTTTAACATTAGCTTGAATAAAATTTTTAAATCTGAGCACACGTTCATCACTCCCAGAGCTAGAAGCCTGCTGGAGAGGACCATGAAGGATGCCATTCACTGGCAGTATATAGAAAACCTGAAACAGAAGCTGTACCAGGGCAAGGGTTTAGCAGTGAAGTGCAAGGGGGATGCCAGCAACCACTTCCTCCCCGGGGGCCAGCTTTACCTGATTTGCTGACTGGAAGTTCATCCACAGGGCCTAGCTCAACTGCGTCCTGCTGAATGGAGCTGTCTGCCACAGGAATCAGGACAAGAGATACAGGAACTGCAGCTATGCCAAGGACACACTATCCCACATCCTGTGTAGTTGCAAGCCATAGTCCAAAGCCTGCCAACTGCGCCACAACAGGATTCAAGAGTGCCTTATCAGCCATCCCGCTACCCCTTGCATGGCCATGAACTCCTCCATCCCTGGAACCAACAGTCAACTGCAACCCAACATTGTCATCACCAACGAGGACCAGAAGAAGATTGTCATGGTGGATGACACTGTTCCCTTTGAAAACAGGACCCCAGCCTTCCGCAACACCCGATCTTGAAATCTGAGGAAATATACCCCTTTGGGCAACACCTTGAGAGCTAGGGGTTACTAGGTTCAAACTCATGCACTGATCACTGGAGCCCTGGGTGCATGGGACCCCAGTAACAAATGAGTGCTGAGAGAATGCAGAATTGGTCAGTGCTACGCTCAGCTGATGCAGCAACTCATGGTGTTGGATGCCATCAGGTGCTCGAGGAACATCTACCTATAGCACATCACTGGGCATCAGCAATACCAAAAGAGATGAGCTGGAATGCCGATGAAAAGTGAAATTGAAAAATTAGCTGAAATACTACTTTGATGGATTATATCAGCTAAGGGACAAGTTATCCCAATTGCTCAATTACTGATGGACAATCTACATTCATTCCTATATTTAATTTCCACAACCAGCTCTCTGTGTAACCTTTCTTGAGTGAAGTACCTGAGTATTCAGATTCTAATATCTAAACTGTATAGTTAAATTTATTCACCTAAATTTGGGTTATTGCAGATTATATCCTATATCTATTTTATGACATTTAAATCAGATTTTGTACTTTTGGATAGTCTAAGCACTATACCCAGATGTACAGACACTCTTTCCTTAACTCATTACAGACATTGTTTCTCCTCTCTCCATGTTCACACACCCCATTCAAATGCTAGAAGAATAATCCACACTCCCTGATCAGAGATAACAAGCTGGTTCAGCTTAATTGGACTAACCTTTTCACCTCCCACCTGGTTCTTGCCTGCTTTTCTATACCTGCCTCTGAACATTTCCACTGCCTGCATCCGACGAAGTGGGTATTAGCCCACGAAAGCTCATGCTTCAAAACTTTATAGTTAGTCTTTAAGGTGCCACAGAACTTTGTTACCTTTCCTTAACTTGTGTAGTATATAATTTTAACATTAGCTTTAATATTTTTTTAATTCATGGTGTGATGAGAAGAGCTTCTTACCTTACAAACTTTCCCAATTGCTGGGTTACATAAAACAACTGAAGTATTTTTTTTAAAAGAGAGGATTATGGATGATTTATAAATGGGTGAGTGAGAGATTCAGCAAAGTGTTGGATGAGCTCAGTGCCTGTGATTACTTACAGGGAGATTTCATATTTTCACACCTGTGTGGTGAGCTACACTGAATTTTATTTGCAATTTACAAAACAGACTCTAGTAATGAGATTTTATCTGAAAGGTGGCCCACTCTCATACTATTGACCATTAAAGGCTTAATCCTGCAAGGTGCTGAAAGGCCTCTATTCCCATTGATGTCAGTGGGAGCTGGGGGCACTCAGCATTTGGTGGGATCAGTACTTAATTTTATAAATGAATTGGATGTCTACTGAGAAATTCTCTTGCAATATGTTGTCGTGTACATACATAGGACCTGACCCACTGAATTACTGCAGCCCCATTGTTTCACACTGCTGAACAAACAAAATGATTTTTCCCAGACAAGGTGCCATATAAATGGAAGCATTTAAGTGAAAGCAACCACGTTAATTTCACCTCCAAATTAAACACACAGAAAAACATCAGTGTTTGCTAGATGGAAAAGGACACAATGGGTAAGAAGAGAAAAGTGTATTTTTCAGCTATTGTGTTCCAGCTAAGAGGATGTTTCAAACAATGGAGAGAAGGGAAAAAACAATTAAAACATAAACAAAAAAGAAAGAAAGAAACCATTCTGAAACCATTGCCTTTTCCCAGAGTTGATGGGACCTTGCAAACATTGTGACTCTTCTGTCTCCTCTTCCCATATAATATCTTCGGGATTGAAAAGGCAATCTGGGGGGGTTTGGCTTGACACTGTAGTTATTGGTGAAAAACCTGCTTTGTCTCTCAGTAATGGAGGGAGTTGCATTGTTACTAGCAGATTGCATCACAGAACGACTAATGTCAAGCATTACATCTGGCTATTGTCTTGATAAATTACATGACTCAGTGGTTACTGACCCACATTTTATAATGTGATTTTATAAAACCTTTGTGACATCCCTAATGGAGATAGACACACTGCTGTTCTAAATATTGTAGTAACTTACAGTATACATGATTAAATTAAAACATGATGTAACAAATACTGTAATATTTCTTATTGACTACATTATATCCACACACAATGGTTTTTATCCTTAGTGTTTATTATTTCTATGGCAAACTAGTTTTGCATGGTGCTTTAAAGTCAAATAGAGTAACAGGTCCTTGACCCTACAATATTACAGTATAATTTTTATCCACTGTAGGACAATAAACACAGAGTGGGGGATTAAGATGACACTTACAGAAGTAGGATCAGATCGATGTAATGGAATCCTAAAAAATAAGCTGATATATAATTAGCATAGCATCATGGTCCAGAGTGTTTAATTTTGTACTTTATTAGGTATGCTATTTCAAAATGTTTTATGTTAGAATGTTTAATGAAAAAATAGCCTCTTGCTTATAGGATTGTGGTTTGGAATTTACATTTAATAGGTTAATCCTTGGTGAGACTTTTTTGGCTTTTTCAAAGCCAAAAAGCCCCTATATTAGCCCCTAAAAGGAAAAGGAGGAGAAAAATAAAGGAATGAAAATGAGGTTGAAATCAGGTTACCTAGGTGGCACTTTTTGGGGGGAACACAGAACTGAAAATTCCATTTAGGACATATTGATCATTACGAAGCTCAGGGATGTAACCTGACATCTGACCATGTGCTCTAAAGAGTCCCTTTAACATGTTTCCTCCGGGTCAGAGGTCCTCACTCATCAGCTCCTGCTCCCTGGAATTTTAGGGAGCCAGATTAGCCAATCTAGGAAGCTGACCCATGAGGTGGCCCCAGGATTTAATGTAAACACCAACAAAGCATTTGAAAAGTGTGGTGAGCTGTTGAGAGTTGTGTAATCAGAACTGCAAGGATGACAGTTGTGCAACAGGAGGGAGAGTTTTATTACCTTAATCCTTGGTCCATAGTAGCTCACATCACATAACCAGAGTAGATAGCTACTTATAAGTAACCTCCATTCCTAGAGAAATCCTGAATTGAGTCACCACCATGGCTGAAATAAAAAATCACGTCTTGATTCTTGCTGCAGAAACCATGTAGATTAGGGTGAGAGGCAGGTTAATGTAGGAATTCTCACATGGATGTTGGCATAATATACTTGACATGCACACCAACAAACACAAGAATTTCAATATTCAGCCCTGCAACCTAATGAGCATAACTGAGGTCCCCCCAACTTGCTATAAAAATCCATGGCCCACCTGTGCCACAGTAACTGATTTTCTGCATATAAAAGCTAGGGCCAGTGTCAGGGGGTAGCAAGCAGGGCAATTGCCTGGGGCCCCATGCCACAGAGCCCCCCACAAAGCTACATTGGTCAGGCTTCAGCTCCAGGTGTCAGAGTTCAGGGACCCGGCTTCAGCCCCTTGTGGTGGGGCTTTCTGCCCTGGGCTTCAGTGACTCTAATGCTGGCCCCGCTTGGAGGCCTCCCTGAAATCTGCTTGAGGCCCCCTAGGGTGCTCTGGACCCCGGAGTGAGAACCACTGCTCTATTGTACTATGGAAGATATATTATATAGTGCTGTGAATTGAAATCAGAATCTTTGGTGCGTTATCGAAACAGCACGCTCAGTCGTCTCAATATTGCTTTGGCATTCACCTTATGCTCAGATATTCAAGTTAGAGTTAAAAGCAGCACCTGCATCACTTTTTGAAAATTCTTTAGAAGACTTTAAACTCTATCAGACCTGGTCTGATTGCAATCACTTCTCTGGGTTCCCCAATCATTCACCAAACCAATTAGCTTTGGCCTTCAGTCTTTCTTCCCAGCTGTGAGCTGAGTACGGGAGCAGGAGTCCATTTTGAGCTCCGAGACACCACCTGAGTCCCGCAACCAGCTTATAGAAGTGTTCCAAGGGCAAACACATCACAATATCTTTCCATTCATTTCACAATCCCTTTTTTCCTCAAAAACAACTGATCTGTGGGCAGGAAAACCATTTACTCAAAAATAAAGAGTAAAATGTTTTTTCCCCTTCGATAATGTTCCCAGTTCTTTCAATAGGTATTATGTTCTATAATGTGCTGTGTGCACCCATTTTGTCATCGCTTTGGGTCATCCTTGCTCACAATTGGTTATTTACTCAGGGGCTTTTGAAATTATTGAGTTGACACATCTGTCAGACGGCAAAAGCAGAAATGCTAAAAGGTCACTTGGAGAGAAACCAGCTGCTTCAGACAAACCTTTCTGCCTTCAAATAGCCCAATCATTACAGTCTAACAGATGGGGCCTCAGCTTTCATTTCTGTTTTTCTCTTTCTCTTCAGGTATTTAGATACACTACCTCATTGCCAGGTCAACATAGGCCTTCTTGTAATTACCTGCACAATAGGCATCTCACTGCTTAAGAAAAAACAGCTCCATTTTCTCTAAATGGGGAATCTGTTTCCCCACAGATATGAATTACAGAATGCTTGCCACGAACTTTCCTATTAACAGATTAGTTTTGACAAAGATGAGTACATTTTTATTACTCCTCATTCAGTCATTACACTATGAAGCATCCATTTACTGCTGATCTACTAGCTCTGAGAGCCTTTGGAGGCTTTTGGCAAAGATGGTGATAAGCAGAGGTGAGCGAATAATTCTTAACAAACAATTTGTTCAATGAATTTGGCCTCTCTTTCTGTTTGCTGAACATCCAGCCATTTCCTCAGATTTATTCTCTGTCCACATTTATTGGATGAATGTCTTTTCTGATATTTTACATCGTGGTTTAATTGAGTATTCAGAATTTTAGTTGTTGTGATAGTTCATAAATCACATGACCCTAAATCACATTGTTTCTGTACCTTGATTCAGTGAGCAGGAAAGCCTTTTGGCACAAATAATTGTCCCTGGACTTCTGAAGTTCTCTTTTGGAAAATATTTGTGCTAATAAACTTGAGTGGTTAGGTGTTTGTTGAAAATGAACACAGAAGGATGCAAATGTGCCAAAGAATTCATTTTAAAGTTCAAATGAATTTTAAAAAATTGCCCAGCTGCATTTATAAAAGATGTAACCTGCTCCCACAGAAACCCCACTCTCCTTGCCTCTACAAATGCTGACTTCCATTTTAACATGATAGTTACACAGAGAGTTTAGATTGCAAAATATCTTTCAAAGAGCATGACTTAATCTGGAGCCAAAAACATGACCAGCATGAGAGGCATATATTTTTCTGAAGGGATATGGTGAGTGGAATAAACTAAAATTACAGTTAAACCCCTTGATTTCTGCCAAACATGCCTGAAATATCTGGCAAAATTCTTATGCTTTGTAAGGTACAGAGGGTCCTGCTAGAACTCCATTTCACTGGCTATTTGAGGGTCTGGTTGAATACAGAGTGGAACAATGAAAACACTATAGACAGGAGAAAAATCTTTAATGGGATGTATATAACTTTCATCAACACAAACTGGTGTTAGGAGTTTAATGCACACATCAGAAGGGGACTGATTATATGCACAATGGAGAAGAAACACCAGGAATTCAAAAGTTAGCATGGACACTCTGATCTCCGTATCTATTTCTTGTGAACTGAATGCAGTGTGTGACACTGCGTTGGTCTGTTACTTCTGTACTATCTGAGCACAATAGGCTGAGTTTAGAACGTGAATCTCAGCTTTGAATTTCCTTGTTTATCCTTCTATGTCTCTACCATAGTCACTTCTGAAGCCTGATCAGGTTATGAGTATTCTATTAATACACAAGCTGGGCAAGATCCTGGCTTCTCCTCTGCAAGTGCTCAAGGAAGCAAATGGCATAGGGAGCTAGTACACCTGTGCAGGGAGCAAACAGTCATGCTCTGTGAATGTGAGAGGAGTGGTACTAAACACCGCTGCTGAAATCCTGACTCCACTGAATGAAGGCATTGGAAGTTTTGCCATTGACTTTGATGGGGCCAGAATTTCAGCCTCTAAGGAGAAGCAGTGGGGTTATGTTCTCTTTCTGAGTTTCTGCTGGTATCACTCACGGAAGTTATACAGCTGCTGGAGCAGCTTAATGCTACAACCTGCAAGTTGGACACTTGTCCTTCCTGGCTGTTGAAGGCCAGTGAGAGGTGTAGGGTCTATTTTTGGTCAAGAGTGTCAATGTTTCCCTTTGGTGGGGCAAGCTCCAGAAGATTTTAAGGAAGCTTTTGTGAGGCTCATGCTCAAAAATACTAACTCTTGATCTTGGCCATTTGTAGGTTGTGGCAAGACAACCCTGGAAGTTTCTTAATTCCCCAAATTTCCTTGATATGATTATAGACATGGGTATAGGGTAGAAACTGCACTGGTACCATTCGTTGATAATCTCCTCCTAGGATAGATAGAAAATGCCCATGCTGATTCTTTTGTCTCTCTCGCTTGCTATTGATACAGCTGACCATGGGATTTTGTTGGCTTATTTGTGAACTCTAGCAGGGGTAGCACAAAGCTGCTTTTGATTGGCTCTTTTTATCTCTGTGAGAGAATTGCTAGCTATAAGCCATTGTTCCTCTGTCCCAAGTGTTTCTTGGGATGTGGGATGCCACAGAAGTTGATATTGTCACCTCTCTTGTCCAGTGGCACTATTTCAGATTGTATTTGGGGGAGGGAAACTTTCAGTGAGGTTCAGGGGCCACTTAGGCTGTACGGGGTGCTTCTCCCCAGTCATACAGGTCAGGGGTGAAATTTCTCTTGGATCCTGCTGACTTTCTCTTACTGTATTGGGTGGGATTGCTTCCAGGGGTGAGGTTCCTGACAACTGACTCATTATGGTGGGTGGGGGCCAACTAATGGTGGTAGTTGGGTGAGCCTGTGCTTCTGCAAGCTCAGGGAATGGTGAGAGAGATCTGTTTGCACAGAGCGGAGCTGCCTCGGGGTCTTGGCCACTTTCCTATCAACCGCTGTCTCAAGAGGCTGTGGGACCTGGCTGCTCTCCCCAGTGTTCATGTGTTCCCATCTCCCCACTCTTCCTCCTTCCTCCCAGGACATTCAGTCCCATCCTCCCACTACCAGGGGTGGCACTGAGATCTAGCTCAGGTGGTATTGAGATATACATATCAGTCCTAATATTAATACATGGTATGAAGCACAGAGGTGGGAGAGGTGCAACTGCCCTCCCTAAATGGTGCCCCTGCACATATTCAACATTCATTTGAAACTGTGAGGATTAGGGAAGACAAGGGCTGCAGTACTTTCAGTATGCTGTTGACACCCAATCCTATGTCTCCATCCTGCATGCCTTAACTGGAGCAGTGGCATGACTAACCTGTGCCTTGATGATCTTGGGGCCTGCCTGGGCTGACACTCATTCCACACAAGACTAAAATAATGTTGGTAGGGCTAGGGGAACCATTGGAACAATTGATGGATGTACCTTTTCAAGGGGTGTCACGGTTGTCCTTGTGAATTCCTCCTTACAGCCCAGGCATGCGCTGAACTGCACAGCCACCAACACACCTGTGATGAGTTTCAGCCAGACAGTGTTCATTTGGACACTGGGCAATTCTGGGTTACTGACCTGAGTTGGGCACAGGTCTATACAAGTGGTTCGAAGTCGATACCAGCCAAAAAAAATTCTTTGACCTATGAGAAATGAGTGGGTGGTGCTTATTGTCAATTCCTTTTTAGATATCCTCAAGATGGCTTTAATGAGCACAAGCCAGGAACTTCATTTTATATTTCCTGTGTGCAGTGTTTCCTGCATCACAGCATCTCATAACAACTTGCTGGGGCATTGGTTAGCTACTGATTCACAGGGGGAAAGAGTAACACCAAACCACTTCCTGCCCCCTACTGGAGGCCTCTTTTGCAGGTGTTGGCCGAGCTCAATAGTGTGTTAGCCTATAAGTTCTGAAAAATCACAATCCAGTGTGGATGGTTGCAAGTTAGATTTTATAATCATTAGTGACAGGAGTACACACAAGAGAGAGCAGAATGTAGGTTGAATAATACTGTATTCAGTTACACCAGCTTCAGCTGGCCTCCTTTTTATAACATCTAAAATAAAAAAGAGAAAAATATAAAATTTATGCCACCCAACTTGAGTCCTAGGTGTTTCGTGATGTGAAGAGGTAACATTATTAGCATCCATCATTAAATCCACTGAGTGTCAGACTTGTCACCTTGACACTTTAATGATCCTTAAGATGTCTTTGTAAAAGCTTGATGCCATGGCAACCAGTCAAACATAGGGCCTTGGTATTGCTGAACTTCTCTTAATAAATCAGGCATAATTGGCATCTATGTATTATAATAAATTAAAAGTTATTCAACTGGAATGATTTTATATTGTACAATATTAAGTCATTCAATTTGCTGTTCTGATCTCTTTGTGATACAATTCCTGTGTGTGGTTTTTAAAATGGAAAATTTTATTTTGTTCTCCTGCACTTAAAATCGGATCTATACGGGGGCTAGAAGGTGCAGTGAATTAATGCATAGACTGTAGTCCTCTGACACCTGGATTCAGTTTCTGGTTAAGCTAAGGCCCCTAGTGAAATGGGTGATAGGCAAGAAGTGAACTAATTAAATTAAGCTGATAAAAAAGCTACCCAGATGTACAGAAGCCACTGCAGGATCTTATTTATGTGATTCCTTCCCCGGCCTACCCTTTGTTGATTCTCTTCCTTCTTCTTTGAGTCATATTTTAAATTCTAAATTGTAAGCTCACTGGAGAGGGATTTTGTCTGTTTGCTGCTGAGGTATCAAACCCATCTTTGGGTATGGTATATATACACTTCTCTCTCGATATAAGGCGGTCCGATATAAGGTGAATTCTAATATAATGTGGTAAAAGAGCACTGTGGGGGAGGAGGGAGGATGGCTGCACGCTCTGGTGGATCAGCGCATCTGGCTTCGATACCTATACCACAGTATGCTTTTTTTTTGGCTCCTGAGGACAGCGTCATATCGAGGTAGCAGTGTAATTGTAATTTCTGTACTCTGAGTGTGGGTCAATAGGAAAGCTACCATGCGATGCATAGTGGTGGTACCCCTGGCCAGCATTGGAGAGTATTTTCCGAGAAGTACAAGGAACTTTGTGCAGTTTCTGCTTATATGATTCTTAGCATGATCTGAGGACCAGATTTGTGAGCACTGTAGATGCTTCTTAATCATTTATAAGGGAGCTGTGATTGGCCTTGACCATTCTGAAGGCAGTCAGGCTGATACATCATGGGCCACAGAGTAGCGGTTCAGCCTCTCTGCAGTGAAGACCTGCAGAGACTCTACTTTATCCACACTCTGTTATGCATCCTGTCCCTAGCCTCTCCCCAATGCAGCGATCTCAGTGGCTACTGCAACACATGCAGAAGCACCTGTGGTGGGAGGGGGAAGCCAGAGGACGTGGGTGGGCAGGATCATTCAGAGACCCTCATAAACAGGTGAGTGTGCGTGAGAAGGGCTGCAGGGGGCTTGTGTTGTCTCCCTTGGTTTCCAGCTGCCTCTCTATGTCTTTGGCCTGACAGGCTCCCATCATTTTCTCCCTTCCAGCTCCATTCCATTAGATGTGAGTTCAAAGTCACATATTGGAAAAGACCTAGTAACGAATTACAAAACATGGCAAGTAGGACCCAGATTCTCATTTGGAAACAGTGAGCTATGTAAATGCAAAGACAATGCTGTGTATCCAAATTAATCCCATCTATTTTGTCCTCTGTGGTGAGCAACACCAGCTGCAGCAAACAGGCTTTGGATTCATTGCCTTTACACTGTAAAAGGTTAACACACTATCTGCATAGTATTTTCTGACTATGAATTACCTGAACTGAATATCAAATGTTGGGCAGGAAACTTATTAAGCATACTAAAAAATTGTGCCTGAGAATGCTATCCCTAATTGCCTCGATTGGACAATGTCTACACTACTTTTCTATTTTTATTCCTTCTGTCTTTCTTTAACTTGAGGATTTTTTATTTCACTGAACTTTCAAGGTGGATCTCTCCTGTCACTGAATTCAAATGCAGTTGAGCAGGACTTTGTTCCATCCCTGGGACTCAGAAGCAGGGAGGCTAGTATGTCACCCAGGAGATTTTTAATTAATTTCTTTACGTTTGGATAGGATTTGCTTAAAGTGTGAGCCTGCTTTGAAAGAAGACAGTATACAAATGACAAAACAGGATTTCACATTTTGTCTTACTCATTCCATACCCCATTTATTCTGTAGCTTCCAATGGGGTGGCACAAGGATAGCCAAAGGCAGTGCTGGACTTACAGGATGTTTGTTACTGCTGATGGTGCACAGGATAGAAATAACACAGCTTGGCTGAGTACAGGTTTAATTTGCAGAGCTGCCAGTTAGAAAGACATAAACTACACCTATTTTACCTGGAATCACTATGTATATGGAAAGCCAAGGTTTCCACTTTTATTGAATTACATTTCAGGATAGAACTGCATTTTAAGCAAATAAGGACAGATTGCGACCCCTGCCTCCATCCCCTTTGTGCTACTTTGGCAGTGCAAAAGGGATAGAGAGCTATCCTAGCATCACAGCTGGGGTCCCCTGTTGATGGGGAATCTCCAGTTGCCCTGCTGGGATCTGAACCAATACCCAGCTGAGCCCAGAATTGGGGAGGAGAAAGGAGGCGTCAGACTTGAGGATAAGCCATTAGAATTCATTCACCACCTGACCCACCATTCTGCCTTGTGGAGAAAGCATGTAAGGTTCATTATCCTGCTCTTATTAAACTCACTGGGAGCTTTGCCAGGGAGTTCAATTGGAGCAGAATCAGCCTAAAAGCTTGCTCTGTTGTCAGATGGACTAGGGAACTATTGTCAGAGCCCATAGAATTCCATGGTACCCTGAGGCCAGGTTCTGTGACTGGAAATGCTGATTACTCTGGCACATTTTATTGTTTTCCATGGTGCAGTAGTGATGAGATTGCAACAGTCTGGGAAAAATTTGTATTAAAGTGCAGCAACTGGAATTTGTATAAAAGGCCAGTCTGTAAATCTGTTTAACAGTAAACAGATTTTATGAAGAATAAGTATTTTGGGTCATGTTCCTTCAAATTCAGTAATGTCAGCCTACTGTACTTTTAGATGTGTAGGCCCTCAGCGTACGTAAGGAAGGCCAACTAAGCATCTACTTAGCTTTAAGTATGGGTTTCAAACCTATTAGGATCTAGGGACCTAATCTTGAAAATACTAATTGTTGGTAATAAAGTTAAGCATATCCCTAAGAATTTGCAGGATTGGGTCTTAACTCCATAGTCTGTTTGTAACCATTTCCCTCCATTCCTTTCCCTTGTTTGTTGCTCTCACTTGTTATGGTTTGTCTTATATTCAGGTAGTAACCTGTTCAGGAGCTTTGTGGCTGTGAAATATTATCATTAATATTCCCATCATTAATATTCCCTCCTTTCCACTCCTGAAAAAACTCAGTTACATAAAATAATATGTTAAACCATTAAATGAAAGGAATTTAAAATACTATATTAAAATTATAAATATTTTTATACACATACTGTAATTAGAGCTTATCAACATTTTTGTGTCGTGTGTGGGTGTGTTCATGAGTGTTTTCAAAAATCTAACTTGTCAGAAAAATTGTTGATCATCACTGAAATCTTTCACAAAATTTTCTGATTTTTTTTACTGAAATTTTTAGTCATTGACTTTTTTATTTAGTGAAAAAATGTGGTCTCTTACTGAAACACAGATTTTAGCAAACCAAAAAAATTCAAACATGTTTTCAGAAAAAATATGAAAAGTCACACAAAATAGAAACTCTGAGAAATGGAAACATTTCAAAACTTTGAAATATTTCATCAAATCATATATGTATTTTGAATTGTGATGCAAAGACCAAAATTTAGTCCTTTTTAATATAAAAATGTTATATGAGAACCTCTTTTGTGATGTGATTGCTTAAAAACAGTCATTTCACATTACAATTTAGTATTTAATTAATTTGTTGTTTGATCTGGTGGTTGGTAATTGTAATTAAAACAAAAAATCTGGATTATCTGATGTCTGCAAATTGGCCGTTGCAGAGATGCAGTATATTTTTCCACACACTTTCCTAAGTACCTGCCTACTGATAATCTGTGTCCCCATTGTATAATTGCATGACAAAGTGGAATGGCTCCAGAAGTGTAATACATATCTATAAAATAAAAAGTATATATATATACATATTTAACCAAGAGAAGAGATTGTAGACAAAGAATTACTTTACTGTTTAACAAACTTTTAGATACATTACTCTTTTAATTTAGATACATTATATCATGGCGATAGCATCTATCTAATAGTACTCCAGTGGATATATATAGATAGATAGATATATGTTTTATTCATATGGGCTATATTATCTATTTTGCATTGTACTGTAAACATCAACAGGACTTGAACAGTTTCAGCTATCCTAACAAATTTTTATGCTTACAGCATTGTTTATAAAAGAAACACTTTAAAAAAAGAAAAGAAAAAAGAATGCACTTCTGCTCTAAAAAAGACTGCCATTTTTAAAGTCAATGTTTTTAATGACATCCACATAAAAATGTTCCCTTTTCCCTAAAGCAAGAGAGTAGCGATTTTAGAAAAAGGATCGGCTATGTAAGATCACTTATAGAACAGCTAGACATGATGGGGAAGTGCTATCATTGGGGATTATCTGCTTGCCACCAAATTGGGTCTTGTCACACCAGGTCTGTTATCTGATGCTTTTTTTGAGGCTGTCATGTTGTGGTCCAGACCCCGAGCTTTTATTGACTTTTGTTTGTTTATTTACTTTCTGTCTTTAGCCACTATGGTTTCAGAGAGAAAAATGTGAAATGAGTAAACTGATGCAGTGATGTCTGAAATGCTAGCTCTGAGAGGCCCAAACTGCACCATTCAGTGCAATAGGTATCTCAGATGCCAATAATGGTAATGTACATGCCTACATTGTTTACTATTTCACTGCTCATGAAAATAAGTAAAGAAGGAATGCAACAGATCTGCATAGTCTATTGTAAGTAGTGCCCCAAGACTGGGATGGGTGCTTGGGAGGGGACCACCATTTTGTTTCTCAGTCTGCGCTCTGGACCCAAAAGGCCAGTGGAGAGATGGGGAGCTCTAGGGCACGGGTTCTCAAACTTTTTCCTTATGAACTGCCCCCCATCCCCAGCATGATATAAAAACTCCACGGCCTACCTGTGCCACAACTGTTTTTCTGCATATAAAAAACAGAGCCCAGCATTTAGGGGGCAGCAAGCATGGCAATTGACTGGGGTCCCATGCCACAGCCCCCCCCCCCTCCAAAGCTACATTGCTCAGGCTTTGGCTTCATCCCTGGATGGCAAGGATCAGGGCCCCAGGATTCAGCCCATGTGGTTCGGGTTTCTGCCCTGCGCCCCAGCGAGTCTAATGCTGGCCCTGCTTGCTGGACCCCCTGAAATCTACCCATGGCCCCCCAGGGATCCCCAGACCTCTGGTTGAGAACCACTGCTCTACGGTTCATTTAAGCTCTCACATGAGTGATTCAAAGCTCCCGACCAACCAGTTCCACTGCTAGAGCAGCAACAGTCAGGCAGGTGCTGTGTGAGAGGACAGGCAGCTTCTTCCCTGCCTCTGAGGTCTGCTGCTCCGTCCTCTGCTGGAGGCTGTTTGTAGACTCGACTGAAGCAGACATCACTACATTGGTTACACTTGGTTCATATTTTCAAGCTTTTCTTTGGAACCACAAGGGCTAGAAACAATGTCTAAAAATGAAAGTAAAGATTCTAATGTCAGACCCTGGGAGCCCTTGCCTTAGGCCAGTGCTTCTCAAGTATTTTCTGTCATGCCCCCCCTAGGAAGAAGAAAACATTTCGCGCCCCCCCGCGACTGTAAATAGTATCATTTGTCTATAAAATTGTTATAAGTACACATCTTGTTATAAGTACAAGTATAAAATATAAGTAATAAGTAATAGTATAAAGTAATAAATAGTATAATAGTATAGTATAAAGTAATAAATAGTATAAAGTATAGTATATAGTAATAAATATAGTAAATAAATAGTATAAAGTAATAAATAGTATAAAGTTATAAGTAAAAGTATAAAGTTGTTATAAGTACACCTCTGCTGGGGCGAGTCACCGCGCTGCCCTGCGACCCCCGCCCCTCCTGTCAGGGCACAGCGGGCGGCAGCGACGGGCCGGCTCCCGCTCCCACCGGCCGCGCCAAGGCCAGCTCCGGCCCGCGGCTCCGCTCCCCTGCCCGGCCCGCCTACCTGGGCCCGCACTTACCGCGCGGCTCCCACGATGGCGGCGGCACCGAGCGCGGCCTGAACCCACTGAGCCGCCTTCCCTCGCGCTCCCCGCCCCGCCCGGACACGCCCAGCGCCCCGCGGCACGCCGGGAAACAGAGTCCTGCCACCCGCAATGAACGGGCCCGGCGGGGAGCGCAGGGACTACCATTCCCGGCGTGCCACGCGCCGCGGCCGCCCGAGCCCCCCTTTACAGAGCCTCGCGCCCCCCCCTGGGGGGCGCGCCCCACTATTTGAGAAGCACTGCCTTAGGCACATGCCTGCTGTTCCCTATGCCTTAACCCAGTCCAGAACAAGAGCGTTATCCAAATCTCAGTGAGAGGGAACAAACCACAAGGAGCCTGTGTAACCCATTGGTCAGTGTGCATTATGTTGCACTTTGTTCCTTCATGTGCCTGATCTACAGAGGATGTAAGTCTGTTACACTGAATAGCAGTATAAGTCGACACTGAATAGAACTCTCTGGTGCATGTGGCTTGTGGCTCTTCTGATTTGGTTTTGCTGTACCACACTCAGGCAAAGTTACTAGCTCTTTTGCTCAAGCTTACCCTTCTGGCATTGGAGATCCCTGCTTCAATCCTTGATGTTAGTCAGTGTGAGGACTGTCACACCAGTCAAGTAAGACTGATCTTTTTTTGAAGATTTCCACAGTTTGCTACAAGTGGCATCTCAGGAGGGTGGGGCATGACTTGTGGGCTGTACTTGGATGAGTGTCACCACTGCTTTTTCAGTTAGAGTCCTGACTTGTGATCTGGCGGCACATGTCTTGTGTAGTTTGAGGATAATAAAGTGGCTGCAGCAGGACAGGTTATGAATATGTTCTATACTGAAAAGCACTTTCTGGTGCATGTAGCTCTGGGGTGAGCAAACTATGGCCCGTGGGCCACATCTGGCCCACGGGACCGTCCTGTCCGGCCCGCCTGAGTTCCTGGCTGTGGAGGCTACCCCGGCCCCTCCCCCACCTTCCCCACTCTCGCGGAGCCTCTGCGCACTGCGCCACCAGCACCAGCACTCTGGACTGCTCCTGGGCAGAGCTGCAGCTCTTGCTGCTTTGAGCGGCATGGCAAGGGTATGGGGCTGCGAGCTCTGGCAGCCATCCGGCCTCCATACACACTGCCCTGAGGAGCATGGTAAGGGGGCCAGGCAGGTGGCCAGGGCTGGGGTGTATGTGGTTGGTTGGATAAGGGGCAGGGAGTGGTTGCAGAGGTTCTGGGGGTGGTCAGGGGATGGAAAATGGGGGGTTGGGTAGGTGTGGAAGATCCAGGGGTCTGTCAGAAGGTGGGGTGGTGGTGGATAGGGGTTGGGGCAGTGAGTGGACAGGGAGAATGGCAAGTTGGGTAGGGGGTGGGCTTCTGGGGGGGCAGTTAGTGCGGGGGAGTCTCAGGAGGGGGTGGTCGAAAACAAGGAGCAGGGGAATTGATGGTTTGTGGATTCTGAGGGGGCAGTTGGGGGCAGGAAGTGGGTGGGGATTGGATAGGAGGCGGGGCCAGGTTGTTTGGGGAGGCACAGCCTTCCCTACCTGGCCCACCATACAATTTTGGCCCCCTTGCCCAGAACGTTTGCCCACCCCTGATGTAGGTGGCGTCTCTTATGATTTTTCTGTGTACTGCACTCTTAAATGGAGGGACGTTCCCCTCCCTTGTGCAGAAGGGCTGACATTCTGTTCTCAAGAGATTGTTGCATTATGTACAGAGGAGACACACACAAACACAATGCTCCCTCAGAGGCATTATATCTGTGTTTTCTTGCTGTATTCCATAATCTAAAATGTCATTTTAGGCTAAAAGTCTTTTTTTTTTTTTGCTTCTGTATGGAAACTCAACACGTACAACTACCTGCAGACAAGTTAGAATTACGAGATGATGGCCTGTCCAGGAAAAGATGGCAGGCAGGTTGATCTGTTGGAAAATAATAAAAGAAGAACCAAACGTCTTGAGTTAAAAATGCATTATAAAACAAATTGCAACAGTAGCTATTTTAGACATGACGATATTTATTCATTGCAAGTTTGAGTTATGATGAGAAAAAGGTCTGACTTGCTGCTTTTACAACAATTCCACTGACAGATATGTAGATCACCCGGTCTCTCAGAATGTTGCAGAGCCGCTATCACTTTTATCCTAAAAGAATTATGTTGCTCTGTATGTGAAAAATGCATTCTCGAACCAGTCTGAATTAGTTTTTAATGTACTGTGACCTAAGAGTGCCCCAGGATATTAATGCTAAATGATTACTTCTGAATGCTTTTTGAATAGCTGCATAGAGCAATTAAATGTGTCATACATCACACATGACACAGTTAAATGCCTCTTCTGGTCAAGGAACCTAAACAGTTCTTTCAAATGACAGTAATTTCGTATTACTGAAGATTTAAAAAAAGTCACTTGTTACTATTAAAATAAGCATAAGCTGGAGTAGGTGATGACCTTTGCCTGAGGTTGATCAAATTGAAATTAATTTTTATAGCTATCTGGAAGATGATTTCTGATCACTGCAAAACCAATGTCCCATCACACTACATTGTCTCTCTAGAATATCAGTAATAAATCCCTTGTTGAATGACAAGTTGCCAAAAAAATGTGTGAAATAAAAGAATAAAGAATATGGTTCATAAAATTGATATAAAATGTAGACCCTGTTGTTATGTATATGATACTGTATAGCAATTGATCTTAGAGTGTGGAAATCTCATACATCTAATCCATTATAAAACTCTTATCAAATTAGTAGAGCTCAAAAAATATGAGCATTGGGGCTTGGATCACACAGGCAACTGGTAATGGGACAAAAAGAGTCTTTCACTCTTAGGTTTCTGATTTGAATCTCGTCCAGTTTTGTGTATTGTGTATTACTTAACTGATGTTGATGATTTTGGTCCAGCTTATAGTGAGTATCATCACCCTTCATAATACTCAACCGACATAGAATTTAACTTAAATGTGATTTTGATTTGCTACCATTAAAAATTTGCTATAATCACAGCATCATTTTCTTCTCTATTCAGTGCTTATGCCATATTGATATCCGTGGTATCTGAATGCCATTGTCAACGAAATGTTAGAAACCGCTACTAACCACATTTACTGAGCTAATGCCACTACTACGTGAAAGGCAAAACTAGGCAGGCATCTAAACCACCAGAATATGAGTGACAAAAACATCAGCCTCAGTAATGACTCCTAAACATATCCCCTAGGCATAGTAGTTGATCAGAGAACTGGAAGAAATGGGTACAAATCCTGTGTATAGCTTTGTTCCATATTTCCAGCTTCTGTTGGTTGCCTTGTTCATGCATAGGGGGGGGGGAGGGGGGACAAAGTCTATAGGAGATCCACTGGATGAAAATTAGTTTAGAAAATGGGCACAAAAGATAAAGTAAACTTAAATCAGTGCAGAGTTTTAAATATTTGGTTTTGCTTACAGCCGTTAGATGCTCTCAGGCTTTAAGCAGGTGTGTGTGTGGGGGGGGGGGGGATGGCTGAGGGGGCAGGTAGTCAAAAAGAAATGTGACAAAGTCAAAGTGGAGAGTTGTAAGAGACAGTCCTCCTGGGTTCTGGGAAGTGGGTGGACGGAAGCCCGTTCACAGCTAAGGACCCTCCCCCAGCCTCTGGGGAAGATCCACTGAGTATGTAAGAGGGACAACAGAAATAATAACAAGGACAGGTATGAGGGTGAGAGCTTGTAAGAGAGGGTGGAGGCGTGGTGTGTCAGCCCTAGAATGGTAAAAGCTCTTTTCCCCAGGAGCTGAAAGATTACCTCAGGTGAATCAGGGATTCCTAAGCCCAATTAAGGGCTCTCTGTGACCTTTAAAAATCTTTCTTCTGGTGTGAGAGAAAGATGGGGAGACAAGTTGCAGCAGGCTACCAGCAGCAGAGAGCACCTCCAGCACCTTCTCCTAGATGGAAGGTAGATTTCCTCCCTCTAGGGGAAAGTAACCAAGCTAACTGACTTTATAAGTGCTGGAACTCGGGGTGTGGAAGGTGCTGCCACATCCTCTGATTTGAAGTGCGTTATACGGGGTTTACAGTTTTGGTTCAATGGCTTTCCGTACCCTCACGATACAAGTTGTTCTAGCACCCCTGATTGACTTTGGGAATGACTGGCACCCCAGAGTCACCATAACAAGGCACAACCCCTGACGGGGGTAGGGAAAGGAACATCCTTTCTGTATTGTAACAGGGTCACCACTCACCCCCGCGGCGCCTCCCGCAGGTCGTCTGGGGAATCAGCTCCTTCAGCGTCCAGAGCGTCCTCCGCAGGTTGATGCCCCGCTCCTTTGCTGGCCCCGTGTCCCTCCCGGACCCCAGTGCCCTCCAACTGTGGGTGCTGCACCCCTGAAGTACCCCCTTTGGTGTGAGGGTCTCCCCTCCCCGGGGGAACCCTCTACCCGCTATCCCCTCCTTGCCTCAGAGTGTGCCACTGTCAGTCACCACTTGCCCCCGCTCACTGGGGCGGACTGCAGTATCATGGCATCTCATCACAGGCAAGGAGGGTTGGCCTGCTGTCGCTATCTCCAGCCCTGGGCTGCTCCCTGCAACCCTGGTACTCGTGGGTCGGGCCTTGTATCAGGCCCGGAGGCCTGGGGCTCGTGGCTAGAGCCTGCCCAGCTCCCTCTGCCCTGCCCTAGCTCTGCCCTCACCCAGGTACCCGGCTTCAGCTCCTGCAGCTAGGCCTGTCTCCCTCTGAATGCAGAGGAGACTGTTTCCTCTGAATGCAGAGGAGACTGTCTTCTGCCTCTCTGCCTCCCAGCTCTTATATCCTAGCTGGGAGTGTTTGGGGCGTGGCCACCCAGCTGGGCCTCATGCCCAATCAGGCAAAGCCTGCTGGCTCCCAGCCTTAACCCCCTTCTGGGCTATTTCAAACCCCTTTGGGGGCTTTTCCAAGCCCCTTCCGGTAGGGGGCGGGTGGTCACCCCGCCACATGTATTATGAATTTGTTTCGTTGGGTTGTCTGAATTGGGCTGCATGGGCTACCTTGTAGCACACCTTGTAAAATACTGGGAAAAAATAACCCTCATGAGAGGAATAAAACTCTGGTGTGGGACTGATTTCCTGCAGGTTTCCACATGGCCAGAGGGCAAAACACTGAGTTTAGTGTGGTGAAGGAAGTGCCTTGCCACAGAAGGCATGCTACCTGTGAGCCAGGGTAGTTCTTCACTGAGGCAATTCTGCAGTGGTGAAGGAGCCCAAAAAGTGACTGTCATCATCTCTCACTGTGGTCTTTGGAGTGGATCCTCGCTTCTTCTGACAGACTCTCCTTAGTTTGTTTCTCAGTCAGGACATTACCTGGACTCTCTCCTCAAATTAAGTCTACCAGCCCTTCAATTTTAGGGCTTTCCATCTCCTTCAATCTCTTGGCAGATTTCTTGAAGGTAGCCTGGTGCTGGGCTGTCACCCCTCTGCTATCCCAGCCTTCTGCTTCCTCTTCCTTCTCTTTACTGTTGTCTTTGTTGCAGGCTGTATTTTCTCTATTGGTTGCAGCTGTGGGTGCCTGTTTCCATGATTGGCATCTTTGGCAGCTACATGGGGGAGTGATCAAGCTGCTTGCTTGTAAACAGGAAATATTATCTCCCCCGCCCTCCCCCAAGTTCCCTCTCTCTCTACACACACACTTTAACTTATACCCCCTGTGCAGGAGACACCCAGCACTCCCAGAAGCACACAGTGGAAGGAATGGGAATGAGAACAAGTGTACTGACTGGAATTGGCTTGCTCTGTTTGATATAACTTTGATCAGGCGGCTGTAGATTGTTTCAGTGTGTGAAAGAACACTCTGCTTTACGGGTGGATTAGATGAATGAAGAAAAGCTGCACATGGTTTACATATGTGAAGGAGGAAATACTTCCTGAGCTCTTCTAATATGATGAAGAGGTTCTGAGCAATGTTAGATTCCAGACTCTAAAACCAATGTCTATACAATACAAATTACATTATGCTTGTCTTGTGTAATCCAACAATGATACAAAAGAGTCTTTGGAAGGTTGGAAACATAAATTAGACTAGCCCAAGGCAAATAAATCAAGCACGGTTGGCACTTGCATGGCAGGTAACCCAAGTTGACACTGACCTTGCCAACTTTATATGATGATATTTTCACTAGCATGAACTGTCCGTAAACAATTTCTCAACAGTTTTAGGTTCCGACACACATTCTTTCAGAACCAGGAATGCACAATTTCTTGTTCCATCTATTGTAGGATGTGGAAAAGTGTATTGTTGTGAGTGCAGGGCCACATCCTTCTCTTGTTTTTTTTTTCCTCCCTGGGTTCCCAAAGACAAGATCATGTTCAAAATTTATTTTGCTCTATTTACTCTACTCCTTCATACCAAGGGGTAGAATGAGATTTGTTCTTACATGAATGTGCGGGTGGCCCGGGACACAAGAAATCTCCCCCAAAGTGTGCAAGGCCCAAACATAATCACAGCCCTCTGAGCAAAACATCTGGCAGGCAAATTGTCCAAAAGAGTGTTGTGGAGGAGGTGGTAACATGGCATTGATCCCCTCTGGTGCATTTTAGGGGGGTAATATGTGCCCCCATAACCAATGGTACAGAGTGCACACCATGTGCAGCAAGCAGCCTCAGGAAAGGCAGTGCCTTTTGACACACCATTGCCCATGGAGCTCTCTTTATGTTTAAACATTTAACTTTGTTTGCTAAAACTGAGGTTCACTTTGCAGTTTTAGGCTTTCCTTTTAGACATCCGTACTGATGGTAAATCATCTGTTTTGTTTCAGTGTGCAAGAAAAATTGTAAAATACAAAACCAGGTGCATTTTCTTATTTGTTTCCTTAAATAATGAAACTGTTAATGATGCTGCAACCCCAATGTTCTAAGCATACTCAGAAAGTGGAAAGCTTTGTCAAGGCACTAGATAAGCATAGGCAATGGGAAGAGAGAGGAAGTGGAGAATAGAAGCTCTTTTTGGGGGGGACCAGTGGTTGAATGATGATCATTGTTTGCTTCAGGCTGGAGTCATGGCTGTCTGCTTTGGTAGACAAGTTCCATTAACTGATCAATTCCAAAAGATTCTGGTTCTCGGAACTCTAGATGTTATGGAAAAGACCCCCTTTAAAAGCAATGCATAAACAAACTAATCTTTTTGTACCGCCATTAGTATGCAAACTCTATGGAGCATATAGAGAGTAATTGCCTTAGGAAGGCATAGTGGTCTACAGGACTGAGCCCAAAGGTGGGTTTCCATAGGTCTTGAGTTCTAATCCCATATTACTTCTGTAGCCTTTGACAAACTAATCACTTTACCTTTCTTGCTCAGTTTCTCCACTTGTAAAACAGAGCTAAGATCACCCTACTCCTACAGGAGTGTGAGGAATACTTAGTTCAGGGGACTAATTTTGTTTTCATTTACACTGGTGTAACTGAGGCATGAAACCCATTGAAGTCAATGGAGTTATGCTCGTATAAAACTGCTGTGTAATAAGTGTCCCAGATTCAGCTATCCATTTCATTCCATATCATATACATTCAGATCGACATAAGTAGAGTTACTCTGGATATACACAAGTGCAATGAAAATCAGAATTATGCCCATATTATTGTAGCTACCACAGAAACACAGCCATTTCTAGGATGGATTCATTAGACATTTAACAGTGTGTAACATTATAGGATTGTTCAGGACAAAGTGAAGAAACCTTAAGAATCTGAAATCCCAGGGTAAATTTAGGAATTATAGGAAGGATACAATTGCACAGCTATATTTTGCCATAGGACAGTGGTAAGAATGGTGGGCCAAATTCCGTTTAGTTATATCAGTGTAAATCCAGAGTAATTCCACAGAATTACTTTGGCTTTAAACTGGTATTAAGAGTGTAGACTTTGTCCCAGTAATTCAACATGAACTCTGAATTGTCTTTTACTGAGGGGTGGGGGATTTAAATCATGGTTGCGAAATTAAAGTAATCTTGGTTATTTTGGTGTTTTAAAGTTAATATAATTCTCCTTTTTTCAAGGCTACAGAGGTTTAGTTTTCAACCTCAAGCTCATATTTTTCGTGCTGGGGTTGGCCTCAGTTTTCCTTCCTGTATCATTTTTATTTTAAAAACTATTATACATTTATTGTTATCATAACAGTACTGTGATGACCTGAACTGAACACACAATTCTAAATTCCCTGCCAGAGTCTTACATAATAAAAGAACAATGGGTGAATGTTGTTAATTTTAAATGCAAAATTGTAAATCAATTACAGTGATGGCAAAAGCCCTTCATGACATGCCACAATTTACTTTCAAAGACATTTAAACCTATCGCACATGCTTAACAATCTGTAATAAATTATGATTTTTTTCTCCTGAAATGAAGCTATAATTATGACAGTTGAATTCTTGTTCTGGGAAATAAGGTGGCATTTAATTCCTTGAGAACAAATGACATTCACAAAGGAACAGTTAATTATTCTCAGCTGCAAAAAAAAAAAAAAGAAAAAAAAGGGGGGGGGGGAATATGAAAGAGAACATGGTAGCACTTTATGTGACGTGTCTATTAATGAATCCTTAACTAAGGCTGAACTACAGTTGAACTTTGCTTGGTGTCCATGTGAACAAATGACATCATTTATGAATCTAGGCCTTCCTGTAAATGCCAAAACATGTTGATAATGGGAGTATAATGAAGGGACATATGCACAGAAAACCTTATATGCTTGAAATGGCAGTGAAAGCTGTGTGTAACGGAAAATAAAGCAGCCAGACACTAATCAGGCTACAACAAGTATCTGAATTAGTCCTGCAGTTTGGGAATTGTGTTAGAATGGAAGTATTATACAATTAGTCCTAGTAGTTCTTAACTTGTTGGGTTCCATTGCCATAAAATTCATCATTTTGAACCCTTTTAGTAGTATTTTGAAAACAAAGGGGGATTCTGAGTAGTCAGGCTCCAAACACCTGTGCATGTATTTAACTTTAGTGTCATGAGTAATTCTGACTGAGCTCCAAGGAACTACTTACAGTAAAGCACATGCATAAATGTTTGCTGGATCGGGAGCTTACTGCACTAACAGTTTGTGTCTGAACATATTGATGATGCCATTTTCTCATTTTACTTTGACGTATTTAATCTGTAATTGACCAATGCACAGTTCAGTCTATTGGCAGGCTCTGTTACACCTCCCTGCTAATCTGGACATTTTTCAGATTCAGTTTTATCAACCTTGTATTAAAGATGCCACTCTTCGTGACTTACTTTTCTTTCTTTGGAGGAATAGATGTTTTAGAGAAGGATGAAGGGATTCACCATTTTAATTCCAATTTTGGGTTGCAGCTTGGTTAATTTGGGGACTCTCTGATATGTAGTAGGATCAACACAATTGCATGTAAAACAAATTGTATAATCCACTGGGCTAAATTAACACTAAATCAAAAAGGATTGGATTAATTGCTGGTACATTTTATCTTCAGTGCACATGTGCTGCTGGCAGAAGTTCAGAGCTTTTTAAAAGTTAACTTAGAACTACATGGAATAGTAGAAGTGCAAATTATTTTTGCAGCGTGCATTTCTAGAATATATGTCTTTACAGTCATTCAGTAGGATGACATAATGTATTTCTTATTATATCACCTTTTTGGTATTTTCTACAAATATGAATAGGCCATAAAGTCCATATACATCCACAATAGAAAAATGATTGACAGCTATAATAAACAATGAAAGCTAAACATTCCATAAGGCTTCCACCACAACAAAGTACACAAGGACAAACCTTATTGACCTATAAGAAGGAAAGGATTATGTTAACAGTACACTTTAAAATAAAAATATATGCATATATTTTTTTATTTTACACCTTTATCTAGTTCATTCCCTTGATAGAATGACATTCTAATGATAGAATAGTGCTGTACTTGTGGAAAATCATAGGATTGGTTTATTCATTTTATTTGTCCACTCAGCTCAGATAGCAAACAGAAGATTTATTAATGTAACGTAAAACATTAGCTGGCAGGTAAAAGTAATCCAGTTAATGAACATGATTAGAACAGCAGCTGGAATAAAGAAAATGCAGTGTTTGCAACATCCATGGAATTAATTGACCTTAAAATATTCAGAGAACCAATTAAAATTCAAGATTCAAAGGTAAGTATGCCTATGTTTAACTTGAAAGTGAGTAATAGGAAATTAAAATACAAATCCTCTTCTGCAAGGAAACTGGAAGTTCAAAATGTCTTTTCATGACCCAATGCCAGATTCAGCCAAAAGCTCTTGCTTAGCACAGAAACCAGATATTCATCATGCTCTTTAACTGGCAAGACCATGATACACCATTATAGCTAGACCTTTAGACGTTTCTGAAGTTCCTATTCCTCTTTTCCCCTTTGTTAGTATATGCTCCCATTGCCTAAGGAGTGAGGGAGAAGTGTACTGTCTATATTCACAAGGTTAGTAGCTCTTACTTATGAGCCTAATCCTGCTCCCATTGAAATCAAGTGCTCTTTCATCATTTATTTCAGTTGAAGTAGGAATGGGGATCCTTAACTGGAGATGATTCAAAATCAAAACTTTGAATCTGAAACCCTTTAACTCTCTTGAGGTGGGGTGTTCAGATTCGAATCCCAGGATGTGGACTTGGTTAAGGTTGGAAGCAAAAAACAGAAGGGACCTGTTTTGAATTTTGCTTTGAATGTGCCAGTATCTCCTGAGATTAGTAGATCTTGCAAAATTTCTGTCAGTTTGACTCAAGAGCTTGTGGGAACAGCTTGTATGCTTTTGATACTATTGCATCTACACCTAAACTCTAATCTAAGATGGATATGGATCCAATCATGTCTCCTTGGTTGGCTCCTACTTATCTGATCAGGTCTGAGGAAGGCTTAGGATGTTGAAACCAATCTGAATAGTTTAATACTTGCAAGTTCTTGGGAGGCAATAATATGGCAACAGTAAACTCAAGTAACACTACATAGTTACTATCAAGTACTCTTGAAAATAGGTTTAGAAGTTTTCCCACACTCTTCTTACCAAAAAAAGCCAGATATTTACATTTGCTTTTAAGAGCTTGCAAGCTTTGCTTAGGACTCAGTTAACTTACTGTGCTATAGATATTATTCTATTGCGTAGAAATCCTTTCTTTTCAAAACCAGAAGGATGAGACAGTTTAGATACTCTGGCTGGCTCAACATGTTCCTGTGGTGTTACAGTTGGGACACTTTGCCTCATATTCTTCATAGAGATATTGTTATGACATGATTATGGAATAACTATGATGTATTTTATACCAGATAGGTCATATGAGGTATCATTGAAAAGGTTATGATTTACTGAATATGATTATCCTATTTATATGCATGTATCATTTTTGTATTTGAAGTTAGCAATATTGTCTATGCATCTATTACAAATTTGTTTACACCTGCAGAATGCCTACTAGACAAAATGCAATCAGTCTGACTGACTAGCTGGGAAGAGCCATTAGGAAAAACTATAGGTCTTTGAAGATGCCAGTCTCCCACCAGGGAGCCCTCCAGGGAAGCCTTCCGGGGGATGCTGCAAACAGCATCCAAGTTATGGCTACTCTTACCCTACAGGAACATGTGGCCAAGACACCTGGTCCTGGACTCCATCATAGTGCTAGCGCTTTTCCAATGACTGGGGATGGGAATCAAACTGGGAGACAAAGGGTTACCGTCATATGCAAAAACTATTTAAGGCAGGGAAGTGACATCATCAAGGTCCATTCTTCACTGACTACCCGCCCAAGAAAGAAGATGCTGGAACCACCTGAGAAATAAAAAGACTGAACCCGGGGGGGACGGACGGTGCAGGAGGAGAGGTGCACCCAGGCTAGCAGGTTGTATAGCCTGTGAAGGGAATAACTGGAGTTTTAAGCTTCAAGCAAGTGCAGCTTGCCTTCAAGAATCTCTGCAATCTTCCTGAAATAACATGTAGGGTGAGAATTTGCTACTTATAACAATTTATAGTCTATTAAGCTTAGATTGCGTTTTTGTTTTATTTGCTAGGTAATCTTCTTTGATTTGTTTACTATCGCTTATAATCACTTAAAATCTATCTTTTGTAGTTAGTAAACTTGTTTTTGTTTTGTCTAAAACCGGCGTGTGTGGAAATCATAATTTTGGGCAGAAAGCTGTTTATAACCCTCTCCACTTTGAAGGAGGGGGTGAATTTCATGAGTTTACGCTGTACAGCACAAGATGGTACAATTTTGGGTTTATTCTCTAGAGGCTGTCTGTACTTTAGTACTGGACAATTCTTTAGATGAGCCTTCCTGTGCAAAGCTGATTTCAGTGTCTGTGTGTTTCTGCAGCTGGGTGTGTCCCTACTTGTGCTGCTGGTTAAAGTGTGAGAACGGGAGTGCATCTGCAGCTTGTCACAGCATTACAGGGTGAAAGGGAGCCCAGGCTGGTGGGTCGGGTGGACTCAATGGTACCCCAGTTCCAGGTGACACTCCAAAGGGCTTGGAACCCATCACAACAGTTATTCCAAATGAGTTATATTCTGGGGTGGCCATAGTGTTTTCCTTTGTTTTCCAGGTGGTGGCTGTTGCCCCATAATATATAACATTGCCCCAGACAGTCAAATATATAGGTTCTGACTAGATATAATGGCAGAGATACTCTGATTTCAATGCTACTGACTCTGCTCAATGCCTATTAATATGTAGCTATAGCCCTGGGAAACAGGAAACTGGTCTGCACTGATCTTTGTCATATAATAATTGCAGTTCAAATTATTATTGTTATTTTTTTTTTACTGTATTTAGAATTGGCACAATCAAATTAAGCTTGTGCATGACTCTCTTAAAAATGATTTTAGTCCTTTCGAGAGGTGTCAGACTGGAAGCTGAAATCCTCTGTTTAGTGACACAGATGTCTAGCATGGACAGGAGCAATTTAAGTATCCCCATGTCAGTCTACTTATATGCTTCAGTCCTGACACAGAGTTACCATCTCTCGGGGTGAGAATCCAAGGACAAATTGCAGCTCCTCCCCACTTATTCATCTATTGACTAGGGAATATAACTTCTTCAGCTTGAGATGTGCCAGTATTTCTTTTAAAACCTGAAAAGAACATTGCTTTATGTCTATAACAGGGAAATCTCTGAGGATTTAGGGTGATCATCTTCTGTGTGAATATTTGTCGTGATCTTTTTATTCACTGAATAATCCATAGACATCGCACTATGCAGTAATGGTTACGATATTTGATATTTACACAGAAAGTGAATCTGTGGCATTGATTTGTAACTGAGTCTTCTTCAAATGACAGAAGTCTTACAGGAGCTTCAAGAAAAAGCCAATATTCAGGAATCATGCCCGGTATCACACACATGTAGTATTTGCCTGTCTATTAAGGCTCTTTTAGAATTTTCTGAATGAAGGCTGAAAGAGTCAGGACTAAACAAATAATAAGTGTCATTTCAACCATAATAAAAATAGATATAGAGCTGCAGATAATTTTGAGGTTTGCATATCATTCAAAGAAAATGCATTAGAACCAGGAAGAGAAGCCATCTTGTATTATGTTTTAATAATACCTTACGGATGGTTGGTATAAAACAGCATAAAATCTACCTTCTGCCAAAACTTAATGTGTTGTTAAAAAATGAGCTAGAGGCTCTTTGTCATTTATAAGTAAAAGTGTCATTACTATTTGGAGGGTGACTTGTTCCAAAGGACCTAGTGCAATCAAATAGCTAGTTTAACAGAATCCAAAATCTAGAGATACTGCTCCACTGACATGCCAAATGTAGTGTTTAAACATAATTTATTCTTCTAGTAAAATCACTATTTTGCCACTGCTTTTGTGAAACAAACTGCTGGGGCATAGACCAATTCCAGATTTTGAATTCCATGCAGACTTTCTTCCTGTAGCACTTGAATTCCCCAAGTGGGTGGGAGGAGCCATAGCTATAGCCCACTTTCATGTTCAGAACTGGCTCTGGTAAGGGAACAGATATTAAAGTGATGGGCATGATATAAGAACCTATACAGAATAGAGGACAGACTACTCCCTGTCAAAGGTGTTGCAGTGGCTGTGCTCCAGTTGCACATAAGGAAGTATTGTGGCTACCTAAGCACAATATAGACATTTAATTCTCAGCCTTTAGATGTTTGATATATTTTTGTGGGACATATGCATCATCATTTGTCTTTCTGAAGATGCTGCTCTTATCAGAAAACATTGAGACTTATGCAGGGTGCAAGAATACATTGTCAGGGTTGAGATGGCGATTTTTGTTTTTTGCCCTTAATCCTGTCCTCCTCACTATCCAGTTCTAGACCAAGTGAAAGAACTTAAAAATGCATAACTTGGTTTGCAGCCACAATCCGTATTTTTTAAAAGAAGATAAAAATGTGCTACACAATTGTGTGTCCAAGCTTGGCTGGGTTGTGGAAGTTTCTGATTAACATGGCTCATGACCTTATGGGAACTCCATTCAATGAGCCAAAATTGTTTCATGGATACTCTAATCTAATGCTTTGCCTATTTGGCATGTTAACTAGTGTCAGGAAGTCTAACTTGCTTGTAACACAACTTGCATCTTGGTTGTGCCAGCGAGACACTGCAGCTGAAGGAAAAAATATTTTTTTTTAAATAAATGGATTGGCTTTTAGAGCAAAGGTGTAAAGTTAGTAAATGTTTGTTACCTATAATGATAGAATTCTTGGCATCTGGCTGACAATTTGGTGTAATCAGATTTCTCTTTTAGTTCATGGTCTGTTAATTTATTGGTTTGTAGACTTGAAAATGCTCAGCTCCCACTCTGTTCAGCTTCAAGGCTCCGTCTTACTGTTTTAAAAACTATTGTGCAATATGCTAATCGTGTATTTTTAATGTAGGTTTTAACAATCGTAGTTTAGTTATTTGGGGGATGA
This sequence comes from Sternotherus odoratus, assembly GCA_032164245.1. NCBI lineage: Eukaryota > Metazoa > Chordata > Testudines > Kinosternidae > Sternotherus > Sternotherus odoratus. The sequence goes on from JAVMKO010000002.1 coordinate 36,490,908, forward strand.
ATCTGAGCTGAACACCTGTTTTCATGCAATTAAAGCCCTACAGCATTAAATGGGTAAAATACAGCTTGAAAACTCTGCTCTGTGGAGTTTAAAGAGATTGCAGGACCAAAGGGGCTGTAAGTAGTTAGTCCCTGGGAAATACATTGGTATTGATGGAAACAGATTGATTTGAACTAACTATCGCCCAGATGCAATGTAAGGTGTATGATCACCGAGTCTGAGGAAGCATAAGAGGAATTGCAGAGACAGGTGCTGCTTGTGCTGAAACTTGTCTGTTGTCTGTGCATTAAGTCAGAATGATGTAAAGCTGCTGGTGCACTGCAGTGGCTCTAAAACTGTGGCAATTACATGATGTTATTTGTAAAAGTGATATAAATGTCGCCGTTCTTCTCTCCTTTCTTGCACTGGGGTCCCTCAATAGCTTTCTGGGTAAAAGTTACTCAGCTGGTATAAGTAAAAAACAACAGAACTCTGCCTAAAGCAAAGATCTCCATTTATTTCTTTAGTCTGTCATGATCCACAGTCTCAAACCCAGGCCCATAAGAGTCATGGGAACAGCTGCACCAGCCCTCCACCTGACAGCCTACTGACAATAACTTACCTGCGACCCACAAAGCATGACCCCAATGAGAGGCTCCACCGAAAAGGTCAAATTACTAGAGTCCCAGAGCTGCTGATTCGCCAGCTGGCCCTACTGAAGCAGGAACAAGATATCTGAGCAATTGGGTTTCACCTTGTTTTGAAGTGTAGGCTTGTGCTTCCTGCTTCCCCAGCTTAATTTCCTGGAATCCCAACTCATCTTGACTCCTGGCATCTGACTTGTGGTTCCCGATCTCCACTTTGTCTCCTTTTCTGACCTCCCAGTATCCTGACCTGGGTGACTTCTGTCTTGTGAGTGCAGACTCTGGCTGTGACTGCTTGATCTGCTTTGATCATGCCGTGACACGATCCGTGTTCTCCTCTAGCAAGCAACTGCAGTTTCAAGATCTATATAGCCCAGACTGGTATTTTCTTACCAAAAATCTCCTTACAACATGTGGGGACCTGTAGGAACTGATACAGAGTGAGATTCATTCCTGGGCACAAGGCCTGCACAAGGCCCAACGTCCTCACATCAGCTCTGATTTAGAGTTGATGTGGGGTTAATGTAGGAGATACTGACTCTTGTGGGCACTTGGTTTGAATTTTACTGTCAGTCCTCACACAGGAAAACTCCCATTGATGTCATTAGGTGACTTGTCTTAGAAGGGATCGAGAGGAAGGGCTGTAGGGCTGGGCCCTTGGGAAATAAGTGCTATGTGGCTCTGTGACACAGTGCCCCAATGTGCTAATGGACATTGAAGTTTTAGTGACACTTCTGAGTCTTGGTTTTGACTCCTTGATTTTAGCCACATGACATTACTTCAGGACTCCATGACAGTGTTGGTCTAGTGGGGGTGTTCAGGGACCCCCAGGAGCCCCTTGTTAAAAGTCTGCTACTAAACTGATATTATGTTTAGGATGACTACCCTGCCCCTCCTTGGCCACTGTTAATCTATCAAAGGTGGTTTGTCCTTTCTGGCTCATAAAATATTTCTGAAGAGCAAACTTTGTGCCTTGGCATTGGAGTACATTGCACGAAGTGTCAGTTGTTTGAAAAAAATAGCCTCAGGTTGATAATCTTGCATCCCGTAGGTCTTCACTTCCTTTTCAAATGACACAAGTCGAACAGTGTGTTATGACCTTGCTATGCTCAGCATATTTTTCATTCACAAAGTACAGTATAAACACCTGAGGTAAAGTGTACTCCATATACACCTGTTGGCTTGAATGATCTTGCCTCCTTCCTTGGTTATGATTATGAAAAAACATGTTTGTTTTAAAAGGAAAACAAATAACTGTATTTCCCAGTTCTTCATCTCTCTCCTCCCAAAGTAATTGACTCCCAAAGTGTACGAATAACCATTTTAGTCTTTTATATTAAATTCATTGAGAACAAATAGTCTTTTGAATAAGGTGATAGCACAGAATAATGCAACAGAGGAACAGACTGAGGGTTAGCAGCTCAGTTTATTTCAGATCTCATACTGATTCACTGGCTCCGACCTTGGCAGTTCACTTGGCTTTCTTATGCTTCAGCTGCCATAGCGGTGGGTAGAGACATAATTAAGATATTGTCTCTCAAATTATAAAGATCATGGGTAGAAAACGTGTAATGACCCTTCTGTTAAGTGGGGTGGAAGGGTCACTAGCTAGATTAAGACACAGTGAGCTAAATTCATCCCTGATGTAGCTCTGGTGACTCTGCTGGAGTTGCACCTGGGATGAACCTGTTCCTGTGTGTGTTGCTTCCACCACCTTTAATGCAGTAGAGAAAGCTGTCAGGGTTTAATCCAATAACTGATGACACTGGAGAAAGTAAAAGCCCCAGAAGTGGACAGGACAGAAGGAATGTACCAGGAGACAGAAAAACCTCATTTTATACTGAAGAAGCTAATGGCAAACAGGTTGAATGATCTCTTCCTAAATGGATAATACCCTGTTTCCCCGAAAGTAAGACATCCCCCGAAAATAAGACGTACTTCCAGTTTTGCCTCTCGCTGTAATATAATGTAATGTAATTTTGGGAGAAAAAATTAATATAAGACACTGTCTTATTTTCGGGGAAACACGGTATAATATCTTAATCAACCTTGTGTCTTCATTAGTGGCTGGCTTCTGAGACCTGCAGTTTGGGTGTTCAGCACAATTCAGGGTGGATCATTCAGGGTAGGATGATAACACTAACTTCCTTTGTAAAGCTCTTTACATTCAAAGGATTAAAAGCACCATGTGAGTGTTAGTTAGTAATATAAAAAATATAAAAGCCCAGTATCGAGTCAATCATAGTCCATATTAATAAATGAAAACAGCTACTCTCCAATAAATTTGCATCTAATTTTAAATCTTTTGGTTTTAAAAAAATTCAAAGCTGGGGGAGGGGGAAATTCAGCCAATTTAAAGACATGGTAATATTGGGACAACTTTCCTGCTGCTGTAAATTGGCATGATTATATTGAACTCAAAAGAACTGCATCATCTTACACTAGCAGATAATTTAGCTGAAAACATAGTCATTTTTCAGAAGTTTCAGTGGTCAAGATTGAAAACGCATAAATACAGCTAGATTGGTTTTAATGCTGAACACACAAAACAATTTAACACTTTTAGTTCATCTTTTTCCTCCAGATTATCTTTTGACATACAGTAGACTCTCGATTATCCCGGATGATAGGGAAAAAATAATTCCGGTTAATAAAATCCTGGATAATCACCATCCATAGGAAATATGGGGAGTGGGGGTTGATTCACCAGCCATCCTGCGCCGGGGGGGAGCAGGTATTGGTTCACTGGCTGCCCTGCGCCCTGGTAGGGTTTTTTTGTGTGTGTGCTTGGGGCGGCAGCAAAGCCAGAGCCGGCCCTGTGAGATGTGCGTATTTTTTTTTACATCCTGGTTAATCCAATCCTGGATAATCGAGAGTCTACTGTATCTGTTTGAATTGCTAACTTATTCAATTAATGGCTTTTAAATTGCATATGAAGTATTTGCCACGTTGATTTGAGTATTTGTTGTTCAGAATTTACTATTTGCCTTTTACAGAAGGTAGAATTTGATGGGAAATAGTTTTCCCATGCTGTGAAACTTTTTTAAGATTCCAAAAAAAGGTCTCGCTTTGCTTCAGAACAAATCCAAGACCTTTTTTGAAATTTTTCATGAGAAACCTGAGAGAGACCCCAGGCCAAGTGGTTAAAACATTGACTTGGGATGTGGGACAGTGATGTCCCTACTCTTCCATTCTCTGTCATGGTTGGTGTGTGCCCTATTGGCTATTCTGGAGTAGCTCTCTTTTAGTTTGTCTCGTTGGAGCTGTTCCACTTTGTATATTCACTGGAGTAGATTTGAGCCTAAATTGCGTACATCCCAGCTGAATGCTCTAACAACTGCACTATAGAATCATTTTCTCTGGTTTTCTGGCCTAATTAATATTTAATTAAACAAAATGTAACAGCTCAAACAGGAGAAAATTAGAGAGACCCTGTAGTCGGGCGGCTGCCCCACTCCAGCAGAAAAGGGGTTAAAAGCCCTGGGAGAAGGCTGAGGCTGAGAGCTGCTAAGATGGGCTGTTTGGGGAAGTGGCCACAGCTGGGCCACACCCTAATCAGGCCACATGTGGCCTGTATAAAAAGGCTGTAAGCCAGTACCTCAGGCAGTTTCTCTCCAGTCTTGGAGAGTGCAGGGCCTGGCTGCCTGCAGAAAGGATACTGGGAGTGAAGGAGGGCTGGGGAAAGGCCAGAGGAGCTGGGGAGCTCCAGGCCAGCGACTCCAGGCTGCAGGGCCTTGTCCAAGGCCCACCGAGGTACTGGGTTGCAAGGAAAGGCAGCAGGCCAAAAAACCCCTTGCCTATGATGACTGGCTTTTACGCTGCAGTCTGCCCCAGGGAATGGGGACTTGTTGCTGACTGGCAGTAGCTGCAGATTGAGGCAAGGTGGGGATACAGGGTGGGGGTTCCCCAAGGAGGGGAGACCCAGAGGCAGAGTGTGGAGGTTGCCAGGGGGACGCACCCCAGGTAAAAAGGTACTGGGAGGGACATGGGGCTGGCAGACAGCGAGACACCGGCCTGCAGAGGGCGCTCCGAACTGGAAGATCTGATTCCTGGACAACCAGCAGGAGGTGCTGGAGGGGTGAGTCATTGTGCTGCTACTGACCCACACCGGAATAGCCAGGTGCACCTGGGAGAGGTTCAAATCCCTGGTCTGAACTAACTAGTGCAGGGACTTGAACCTTGGTCTCCCCTATCCTGGGTGGGTGCCCCAATGACCAGGGTATTGGCTATTCTAGGTTCTCACACTTATGTGTTGTGACCAGACGGGACTTGAGACACCTTTCTCACTGAAATCACCCCTGTCCCATGATACGTTTTGATTTTGACAAATTGCCATTTTCCAGTGAGAGAAGCATTTTGTTGGAAAATTCCCCAACCAGCTGTAGTCATTAGTCATCTAACTAACATGGCTTTGTGTTTCTGCTTCTTGTTTGGGTGGCTCCCAAACACACACACAACGTTCAAGAAGGCCACATGCATTTTAGGTTCAAATACTTACAACTATGTATTTGAATGAGCATTTGCATGTGAATCTAGATTTGCATGAAGTTTCCCATCTCCGCTCCCTTTCCATGAACATTCTTGGAAACGAAACTGTAGTAACACAAATAATAACAAAAGGCAACTGAATGGGTCACAGATATTGTCAAAGTGAATCAGTTGTATGCTCACAAACACTCATTTGTAGTATTCACCCTGCCCTTGCTGGTCCCTCATCTATATGCCAGAGTTCTCAGAGATTTTATACAGAGCCTAAAATGTACGCACATCTCTGGGGTCCAGGAGCTAGTTGAGCACTATTTTAAAGTGGGGCAACGCAATGCCTCTAGGTACCAGGAAAGGATTGGGAGAGTAATATTGTTCCCCAATGTCATGTGCAAGAGGCTGATTGCCATGTCTCACATTCAGATGGTGCAGTCTGTGGAGTTTCAGCTCACTTCACAGTAACAATGGGATAACCTGAGCCCATAGACCTTTGATGTTTATGTGGCTTTATTGTTCCTTTTCTAAAGGTGGCTATTTTTACATTTGAAATATACTGAATTTACCTTTTCTTTAGAAAAGTGGTAAAAATGCATCTATAATTGTACTGAAGTCTATTATACTATTGTATTAAAATCTAATAGACTTTTTAAACTACAGGCTTAGCTAGCAGGATTTAACTTCATTACTTTTGAAATAAGAACAGAACATGTGAGCCACTATATAGTCTTTGATTACCAGCGGGTGAATTTATGAGGGTTAAATTAGTCACAGGGGAGCTCTACTCTTGTTCTCTGAAGGCCAATGAAATCTATTGGGAAGTACAAAGAAAAAATATTTATAAAAATTGAATATAAAAGTCATAAAGTCCAGATTATATATGTTCCCTACTGCAAAGCAAATCTTACATACATGCAACATTTAATTAACAATTACAGTTTTTACTCTATATTTTTCTTTTCCTTCATGATAACAAAGTTCTATTATTTTTATTTAAGAGGGGACATTTTTAGATAGTGGCTAAATCATAAGACTATATGGATTCTTGGTCCTGATGCCATAGGACTACCAGTGCCCCTAGAATTCCTGAGAACTTTGGAACTGCTTCATAAACTTCCTAGGCCTCTGTCAACAATGTATGCTTTACTAATGAAGAGGAACTTCATCAGTCTGGAGTTCTTTGTCAAAGTGTGGGAAGAGAGTTATTAGAGCTCTTAAATGAACCCGAGTGGCAGAGCATATTATGGAATGTTATAAATGCTCCTGTAGATCTCAGTCTACTCCTGATACAGCAAAAGATGCTATTCGAAATGTATCAGATACCACAGAGGTTGTGAAAAATGGGGGCCTTGTCCTTTGATATTTGTTGGCGCTATAATAAAGAAAAAGGAACCCTGATGCATATGCTGTGGGACTGTTCAGTAGCCAGGCAGCTGTGGATACAGGTGGACACGAGCAAACATAGTGCTTGGTTCCAGCATCCAAACTTCCTCTGAAAATTGTATGCTAGGTTATTACTCACTATGCTGGGATTAACTCCATCACAAAGATTTTGGTTCTCGTGGGCCGCAGTGTTTACCAAGATCACAATTTTATTAAAATGGACGTGTAGGCTTATGCCTGAAATAGATCAGTGGTATTCCGACCTGTCCGAGTTAGCAGAGAGAGAGAAGAAATAGCTTATTAATATAAAGAGCAGTTATATGAATTTGAAGAAATTTGGACCCCATTTTGTGATTGCTCAAATAACACCAGACTTTCATTCCAACTGACTTTTCCCACCCTCTTCCCAAACCCTCCACCTGTTTTTGCCTTTTTTGTGTCTTTTTTAATGGTTATTTTCTCCCTAACATGTTATGTTTTTCAAAAAATTGTCTAATTTTTGTATTGTCTGGTCTTGCAGCTTTAGCAAGTTTATAAATCTGCATAATTTTATTGGCTATCCTGTTAAATGTGTGGTATTTGACAAAGTTGCAATTTATTTATCTTTTTATGATAATTAAAAAATTGAATCACAAAAACAAAAGTATGTAGTGATCCATTGATAGTGACAGAGTAATAGATACAGAATCATATTCATCTTGGGGATGTAAACATGATTGATTTGGATTGTGTTACATCGATGGGGTTTGACCATTAAGAAGGTCTCACAAAACTAACATTTTACCAGAATCTGTTTAAATCCATAATGGAGATAATTTAGTCACTAAATATCCTTCCTTGTGCCCAGTCTAACTGGTGAATGACCTGGATCTATTCTATCTCATCATGGCTGTCAATTCAGCAATGAAGCTCTCCTTTTATTAATTTGTTTGGATCTACATGCAGAAGATCAGTGTTGGTGCTAGTATCAAAGAACTGATAGAATTTATTTTGCCTGAAAAAAAATTCACACTGGAAAATGAGGTGTCATCAAAATCAAAATGTTCTACTGGAAAGCACTGATTTTTAACAAAAAATTGATTATTTTCTCTGGCCAGAAAATCTGAAATGAAAGATTTGGTTTGGAATCATAATTCTGAAGACTGGAAAGATTTTGGGCAGAGGAGTATAAAACATAAGCAGAGGTTGAAAAAAGAGCAGCCTACATGATATTAGGGGGGAGGAATAGCTCAGTGGTTTGTGCATTGGCCTGCTAAACACAGTGTTGTGAGTTCAATCCTTGAGGGGGCCATTTAGGGATCTGGGGCAAAAAATCTTAGACACCAGTACTTGATCCTGATAGTGTAGGCATGGGACTGGACTGGATGACTTTTCATGGTCCTTCCAGCTCTATGAGATAGGTATATCTCCATATATTTTAAAGTAACTGTTTCCCCCCCTTTTTTTCTAAGTACCAAATTGAGATGTGGTCATCTATCAAGCGAGCTTGTAGCTGGCAACTTATTGATAACAGAGGTCACTGCTAAAATACTGCCTGATTAATTTGCCTCACTGTCCTTAGAGGATGGGGGAAAGATGCCAGGGAGGAAGGAAAAAAATACCAAAGGAAATTGAAAGGCAGTCACTATAGGAGAACGAGAAATTGTATGTATATGCTGATTGCGGAGGCTTGTGATGGGGGGTATTAACCGCATGAACATTGGTGCAGGGTTTATGAGCTGGTGTTGTCAAGTCTGACCTCATCACTGTGTTCCTACCAGTCACATCAGGGGCAGAGCCAGTTCCAGGCACCAGTGCTCCAAGTGTATGCCTGGGGCGGCAAGCCGTGGGGGGAGGGTGGGAGGGGGAGCTGATCAGGCTGTCTTCAGCAGTATTTTGGCAGGAGGTCCGAGGCTGCTTCATTTCAGTGGCGGGGATGACAAGGCCCTGGGACCCGTGGATGTTCAGCAGAAACTTCCATGCTTGGGGCAGCAAAACTCTTACAGCTGCCCCTGATCAGGGATGGAATAAAGCCTTAAAAGCAGGAAGTTTGAGCTGCTGAGAAGCTCTGGGAGAGAGCAGACAGTGGTTCCACAGCTCCTGTGAGAGACTCCGGAAAGCCTTCAGGGGAACAGTTCTCAGGAAGGCCAGTCACTGATCCCCTGCCTGCAATTAGACAACAGACAGGTATCCCAGCTGAGTAAGACGGATTCAACAAGCCCCAAGGCAAGCCATTCAGCATTTGGCACTGCTAGCTTCTACTTCTTTTGGCATTAGGGAATCTGAGACTGTATTAGAGGGGCGAGGTGAGTGTGAGCCGGGAGCCACAACCCCTTCAAACACAGTTGGACTATGACTCAATTTTATATCAGAGATGGCTGCTTAAACAGATGTGGGTGTCCTAAGGATTTGCAATGTGCAGACAGTAGGAGGCTTGCAGGACTAGCCTGAGAACTGAAAGAAGGCCGTGTCCGGATGTGGTGCTGTGAGTAGGGGATATTTATCCTGATAGTTCTTGGGCCTTCATTAACTTAGCTTGTTTACACACTGGTATTGGCTCTGGTCTTTGGAATCACAATGCAATCCAAAAAGAGGACTTGAAAACTCCCCACCAATTTGGAGTTGTACTGTTGTGGTCTTCTCGAAGTGTCTGACACGTAATCTGCATATTTCCATAAAATTTTCTTCAAAGGAGTAATGTATATACATTCTCTTACCACTAGGGACTCTCATGACAGAACATAGCACCATTAGGAAATTGTGCTTACCATGCACAGTGTGACTTTTTTTTTTCCTGTCAAACTTCAAAGTACTGTTCTCATCACCAAAGAAAGAAAGCTAAAAATACTGACTCTGAGCCAATAAACACCACGTCATATTGTGACATAACTTTCTGGAAAAAGCAGAATCCTTTGAAGCATTTCCAACAAGCCCTTGGAGAGGCAAACTTATTTTCAAATGCATGATTCTAGGTTAAAGAACTATGTCTCCCACTTGTCTACAAAGCAGCCCAACAGCTGTTATGAGCCATTTGTCCCCTTTGGACAGACAGGTTACATTTGGATCTGTTGCATTGAGACACCGTGTGTCTATGCTGAATTCCTCTGATAAAATCTCATCAGAGATCTGCGACTGGCAGGGCTGAAAGCTCCACCAGCCTGAACAGCAGCAGATGATTAGTCTCATTTCTGTTTTGCTGGCTTTGTTTCTTAACGGTAAAATAGGGAAAATATTTTTTTTCAGCAACAGTATCTAGCCTGGGAAAGTTGAACTTTATACATGAATAATAAAAATACATAGTACTAGTCAGTTGTTAACAGCTGAAGAACTACTTCTTCCACAAAGCAAAGACCGAAACATTTAGAACACAAAAAATGCATGTAATCAGTCTGTGATTAAGTCAAATTCACTAAAAGGAACAAAATGAAGTTTGCAGTCTGAGGTGGTATGTGTGTGTGTGTGTGTGTCTGTCTCTGCTATGTAAATTGCCATTTATTTCCTGGAGCAACTACATGGGAAATTGCATGGGCCTGAGCAGAGGGCCATGTGCAAAGCTATTAAGAGCATCGTAAAGTTAAGGTGACCATATTTCCCTATGCTGAATACGGGACGCCAGGTAAAATTACTTGTATTCAAGCAAGTTCAATGGCAATAGTATAAATGTTCAAATTAACATCAAGTTGACTGAGCCCCTTTTAAAAAGAAATACTGTATCGTTGGATTCTTTTTATTTACCATCTTATCTTTAAGACTTTAGGGTTCACACAAGGCGGGGTGACATACACACATGGGGAGAGGTCACACACACACACACACACACACACACACACTTCTGTACACCCCTCTCACTTAGGGGCAGTAACCGATTGACCCGGCCTTCCTTATCTAGTGCTTTCTGCCCTCCATGCCTGGCTGGGCCCCCTGGACAGACCTGGCTCTCCTGGTACCTGGCACCATGCTGAAGTGAACACACTGTAGGAGGGGGACGTGCAGGGTCCCATGTCTCCCCTCCCCAGATTTCTGCCAGGATTCATAACAGAATGCGGCCAGCAGCAGCAGCCTTTCAGCACTGTGCAGGCGGGAAGGGAAAAGAGCTGCTTCCAGCTGCAGGAGGGAGGGGGAGGAATGACCAGGCCCCGTCTTTGCAGAGCTCGTCTCTTCTCCCCCTGCATCCTTTGGCTGGAAACAGCTTGTTCCTTCCAGCCCACATAGTGTCAAAAGGCAGCTAACACCTCCATAAACATAACCTAGCTGCCTCCTGTGTCCCCCACCTACAGTGCAGGCAGGAAGAGGTTAAGCTCTAAGGTGCATTGTGCACCAGGGCCTAAAGAACCTGATTGCAGCTGCTTCAAGGAACTGAACTGAACGGAGCCAGAGAAGTGACTCATGGATGCCTAGGGTGCCTAGGGATGGAGCAGTCTCATGCTCCCTGGGGGCAGGACCCAGGGCAGGGGGATGAGGATGCAGGTGAAGAGGGTGCAAAGCCTCTGCTCTGGGGGCTGCTGTGGAGTCTGCAGGTTGGAACTTGAACAGGCTGGAAATTGCTTCCCCTGACCCACCACTCCAGAGCTTAGCTGAGGGATGGAGAGGCTTCCCATTGCCAGCACTGTGTGGGGCTTTGGCACATGCAGGGCTCGGCTTCTCCTGGGCAGCACCCCGGGCCAGAGGGTCTTGGGCTTTCCCAGGGTGCCAGCCCAGCCAGAGGCAGAGAGGGAAGGAAGGAGCCCGGCAGCCAGGCTGTTGGTGAGCTGAGCACTCCGACCAGGGGCTGGTTTTCCATACAGTGCTGGGAGTGGGACTCACCCCACCAGAGGGGACATAGGAGGAGTAGAGCGGTTGCGGGGAGTGGACAGCGAGAGGGAGAGCACATGAAGTGGCAATGGCTGGGCAGCAGAGATGACATGGGATCCCTTTGTGCTGGGCACTGTATGCACACACAGTAAGAGACAGTCCCTGTTCTGATAAGTTTGCATGTCTTGAATGCAGAGAGGAATTATTCCTGTTTTACCAGTGGTGAACCAAAGCACCAAGGGATTTGATGATTTGCCCAAGATTACACGGACACTTTGGCAGAGCATGTTATTTTATTAGGAAACTGTTCTTCTAATGAAATCAGGAACCAGTCTGCAAACATGAGAAACCATTCTAGACTTCAATAATATGAATCCAGTTTAGGGCATGTGCTGTCATGTATATTGCTGCTAACAAATAATGCGTTATCAGTTATGTAGCTACAAGAACTGAAATGTTAACACAATGTCAAATGTCCTTTAAAAAAGAGCTGGCTAATTCACAACAGATATACTGCACAAGGACAATCGAGCAGAAGCCAGGTTTTGTAAGAGTTCTGGAAATGATTTGAGTTGCTGACGAGGGTCTAATCTTGCCCATTGAAGTCCAGGTATTTATAATCACAGACTCAGATTAGCCTGTAGTTTAGGGTCAGCTACCTCATACAGTGGAGAAGTCTAAAATCCATTTATAATGATAGTGGCTGGGGAGGTGAAGGAAGATTTCTCACTGCCCTCAAGTTACAGCAGAATTCCCTTTGATTTGCATATGGAAGGTTTTCTCACAAAGATTAAAGATAGAATAGGGCTTCTATAATTAAACATTTAGTTTGTATAATTATTTGTTCAGTACCTTATCACATTCAGCATCACTCAGTAGGAAAATTGGCTTCTGTTTGTCCATTTTCATCCTTAACCCTGTACTTATATATCTCCTGTATTCTGTACTCTACATTTGTTTCCATACAGTAATGCTCAATTCTCACCTCTCTATGTCTGTCACTCTAATCCCACATCCTTTCCCATTCACCAAAATGATCAACATTTTAATAGTTAATGCTGATAGCTAAAGTGTCATCAGTGGGCTCAAAGATAAACCCCAATGAGATTAATAGTAGGCAGGCGAGTTCCCACCTCTGAGTTATTGTTCCAGGCTATCTGTAGATTTGAGAAGGCAACACTGTATTAATTTATGTTAGGTTCACAACTATGAGGGCTAGAAACTCACTTCTTCTAAAATGAATGCGTAGATAATGCACATTCCCAACACCATTTAGGTCAGATATATATCCAAATGACTATATTCAGCACCAAGAGTAGGTGTCTGGTAGCTCTAATTACTGTTACATGTGAAAGTAACTGGGAGTTATAGGTCAATTTAAGATTATCTATACACAAATCCATCTTGTGTATATAGAACCCATTGTGTCATTAAAACTTTGCATTATGAAGATATGGCTAAACATAATATGGTCCCTTACTAGTTGGTTATTCCCTTTCCTCCGAACTTCTGTCTGTTCTTTTTTTTAAGAATGTGAGTTGTGATGGCAAGGCCTGCATTTTGTAGGTGTATTTGGGCTATCATTGCACTGAATACAGGAAGGGGTAGTTCTTAAATACATTATCTGAGAATACTTTGCTACTATGTTATTACACCTAACATTGCAAATTAGGTTGCTTCTCTGTTTTACGGTATAGGTGTGTTTGAGAATGATCCTCTAATCTACAAACTGGGGGTTAAAGAGGAGAAAGTGGTTGTGGGATGCAGCTTGTAATGTCATTACACTTGTCATTTAAGTAGTTCAACATATGAACCCACCCCCAAAAGGACAACAACACTGGTAACAATCAAATACATGAGAGACAGAGAATGGCTGGGTGATGAAGGAGGACGGGGAGGAGGATAAGATACTGGGGGAGTATAGATTGAGGGAAGCTTGGGTAAGGAAACATTGTCTAGGAAAAGGGACTAGAAAAAATGTTCTGTACGTAATGGGGAACATGCTTGGTAACAAGAGGAGCTTAACTACTTAGAGATCTACAATCTGTAATAAGATCTTTCGGGGCATGGATTGACTTCAGTAGGGCTCTGCATGTTATGCCATTGCAAGAATGGGGTCTAATTGCGTGACTTTATTTTCCTGAAACCCTTTTCTGCCCTTCCCTCGATTGTTCCCCCTCCCCCACTGTTGGCAGCTCTCACTTATTGCATTATGTTTGCCATGAGAGTGCCTGCTTTCTGGCAGGGGATGTGTTTGTCTATGTTTTGTAAGGCATCTAGGCTAGGTGCCAAAAATAAATAATAATTTAAAGTGTTCCCCTTATGACAATAGGTAAGAAGCCCCATGTAATGCCATGCTGTGAGCAGTGCCTCTTACATCTATGCAATATATTCATAGCAGCTTTCCCCTAACCACATTTTTCTTCTCACCAAAGCAAATGAAAACAATGGAGACAATAAATCTCCTTTGGCGAGAGCTGTTACCAGCCCCTAATGCTGCTGCTCAGTCAAAGAGGATGACAGCAGAGCCAATCATCTTCTGCAGTCTACAAATCAAATGTGGCTGATTCCTTGCAGTCAGCTACAATATTGTTTCCTTTGCCCTCCTTACCAGCAAGTGGTCGTAGCAAAAATTATTACTGATGGCATGTGACAGGCCTACATCACATTTTGACATTAGCTTTTAGCTACTGGTTTTTTATAGCTGCCAGTGTCTTCAGTCAAATACCTGTCTGTCATAACAATCAGACAGGCCTTAATGTCTCTGCATTATGAAAGAGGACCTTGGCTTCTTTCCAATGCTTTATTATAGTCCCCGTATAGCATTTTATCTCACATTCCTTACGCATAGCCATTCCTGCACCACCACAGAAATCTTCCAAGTTGGCAGCTCTAGTGTCTACTGCCATTAATCTTCTCTAGGCTGCAAAGAGTGGGGCAGAGAATGATTTATTGCACTTACCTGTTCTAGTACAACAGAGCTCAGGTGAGTTGGACTCAGCTGTAGTTACTGGGATGGATTTTATCCCCAAACAGCCAGGGAGTGTAAAATGTGTCTCTGCACATCTGCATTCACTTACCCCTCAACTATTATTCGGTTAAACAGGGAAAAATACACATTTAAATAAGGTGATGATACTCATAAGCAAAAGGCTGGAAATGTAGAATTACCAATAGGGATGACAAAGTCAGAATTAAAGGCTGGAATCCCATTTCTTTTCTTTCTCTTATGAAAGCAATATTTTCCAGAAGGTTATAAAATTCACATCCTTTACTGAGACTTTCGATTTTAACGTTCATTCTTGGGATTTATTAATGATTTCTTATTATTTGGGCTGACAGGGGCCTGAAGTGATGTGGGGGAAGCATAAGTTGTGCCAAGTATAAATCAGCATCGATACTTCAGGCCAATTAAGGAGTGATGTTAATGGGTTCTCAGGGAATCCTGCTAAGGCTTCCAATTCTAGAACTATGATGCCTGCAACACAAGGCTGAGGGGGACATTTAAAACACAGAGAAATGAGGAAACCTTCGAGTCTTACTTATTAAGGGGCTTCCTCACTGGTGGAGGTGGACAGATTTGTGTTTTATATTGGATCGATATCTAAATAAGTGATTTCTCTTCTTACTGTATAAAGTGTTTGGAAACAGCATCTAAATAGGATACCTGCTCTGATGCTATATTTGTTTAATTTTGGTAGTGAAACTTGAGGGTTCTGTGCCTCCTGGAATGTAAACAATGGCTAGGCACTCACAGGAGGGGTGAGAACTGGACTTCCAAAGAATGTGTGCATGCTGTCGGTTAGGTTCAGCTGTGTGGGCAGGTTAGTGGAGGTGAAGTAGCTTCAGGGATAAGCTTGCACCATCTGTTTGCTCAGTTGCACAGGAACAGTTTGTGCTTTTGGCAGGTGCAAGCCAAATCCCAAGTGCAGGTGTAGAGATTCTCCAGTCAGCCCTGCATTGGCTATGGAATCAGCTGTTCCAGTTCAAAAGAGACATCAGCTGAGGCAGGGAGCACACACACTTATAAAGGCAGCAAACTGGCCAGCCAGAGGCCAGGAACCAGCAAACAGAGGTGAAAACAGTGGAGTTTGAGTGGAGAGCTGATGGAGGAGGGGAGAAGAAAGGCAGGAGGCAAGCCCCTGTGTCTTGGGGGTAGTGAGTGAGTTCTTGAGAGTGTGTGTGTTAGTTTGTTTGCTTGCTGGTTTGTTTCCAGTTTGCAAAGTCTGGCAAGGGGCAGTGTTTTGGGAGAGGAGCAGAGTCCTTGATCACAGATGAACCTTATTTATTTATTATTTATTTTATAACCTTGGTTAGAGGGCAGGGCTTCCCTAATTAGCAGGCCTGTAAAGGCAGTCAACTGGCCCTCCCCCAGCACAGGAGCCAGCAAACAGAGCTCTAAACAGGAGCGTGGGAGTTTGCAAGGGAAGTTTAGGGCAATAATATTATATATATGTCATAAGTGTAAAAGACTGGAGAATAATACTCTGCCTGTAGAGGGTTAATGTCATCTGAGAACAAACAGTGTCATCAGAGCCTCTGGACCATGAGGGAGGGAGGGAGGAGTTTAGTTAATTCAGTTCTTTTTGCTTGCCATGTAGCTGGCAAGGGTCTGAGCATCTTTAGCTGTGAAGATGACTCTACCTTTCTTCTTATAATTCTAATTAGCTGTACTGTAAGTATAACATTTTGAGTCTTTTATAAGCCTGTGCCATTTGGGGTGTCTCTTTCCATTTCAGAAGGGAGTTAGAGAACCCCAGATTGTGAAGTGTACTGTATCTGTTTATTCTTTTTCTTTATTAAATCTTGTTAGTTATAAAGTGTTTGGTTTTATTCCCTTAAGGTTTTCTCTGCTTCCAGTCTGGGAAGGGAGAAGGGAAGGGAGTAGGTAAACAGATTATCAGGTTATCAGCTGAGGAACGGTGCCTGACTCTTCACCTACCCCCCCCCCCCTCTTCTAGTTGAATAGCCCCCAGGTGTCTGGCTCTGGCCCTCAGGGAGGGAGACTGGGTTAGGGGAAGTCTGCCTCTGCTTTCAGCCAGGAAGGGTGAAGGGGGAAGGGAAGCAGCCTTCAGGTGTCTGACTTTGGCTCCCAGGGAGGGGGACAAAGTTAGGGTAAAGGGGAAGTCTGGGGGCCCCTCCAAGGTTTTGGAAGTACACCCGGATGGTGGCAGTCATGGAACCCCCAGAACCCTGCTGGTAAAAAAGGGGGGGAAGTCTAGGGGTGTAGGACTTAATTTGGCTGGGAAGCAGCTAAATTAAGGGGTTTTTGGCTAGTTAAGAGTCCTCGAGAGCACAGGGATCAGGGTACCCCTCTATCTATCTATCTATCTATATCCTGTGCTGTGGGAGGGCCAGTATATATATTATTGCTCTATAATAAGGGTATTATACCCTTCCTTATGACAGATATGTACTATATTTAATCCTTTACCCAGATTATAAGGTCAATAGCTGCCCCATCCATATGTGGCCTGTGGGGTGTCCATAATTAAGTAGTAAGCATTCACTAAATCACTTAACCCCTATACATAAATGCGGTCTAACACCTTAGATATTGCATAGTACTCCGATTGCTAAAGCTCCTCCTCCCCAAATGTTTTTCTTACAGGATCCTCTGGTATACTGTACCTATTTGTGATTACTCATTTGTGCTCAGAATGAGAGTGCAAATATCTGACCTTGGGTTATCTCCTTAGAGCCATGCTATTCAGCTAAATAACAGCCTTTAGCATAACTCCTCCCACAGTGTCTCATACTACTCAACAAACCTTTAATCATAACATGCCTAATAACCCAATTATTTGCTCAACATCTTACTCTTACAACTTTCATAATTTCCCTTAAACACGTATAGCAAAGGAATTATATGTTACCCAAAACTATAAACCCTCCAAGATCTGGTCAGGGGTCAACAGTCAAAAATTAGCTGTAACTTGAAGTCTTTAAATCAAGATTTGAGGACTTCAGTAAACCAGCCAGAGGTTATAGGCCTATTACAGGAGAAGATGGGTGAAATTCTGTGGCCTACAATTTGCCAGAGGTCAGACTACATTGGGATGGTCCCTTCTGGCCTTAAAGTGTATGAGTCTGTAACACTGGCCTTGCATTCAAGAGGAAAATTATGGGGTTTGGTGACTGTGTAGCCATGGGACTATCTTATCTTTATTATATTCTGGAGTAATGCAAGGAACCTACAGGCCTATGTCCTGTAACTCATTAGCTTCAGCATGTTGGCATACGGCTTGAGACCTATGAACTTGAACAGATAAACGGCCACCATGGGAACCTCAAGTATTGGGGAGCTGATATCTAACCACAAGAAGGCCATCACAACGAATTGATGTATATGATAATAAGTTGAACTAAGTGATATACTAACCTGTAGGAGAAAGATACTCCAACATTAGTAAGGCGAGGAAATATAAATAAGGAAAAGGGGAAGAAAACGTACTGAATATGTATAGAGGGTGACCAGATAACAAGTGTGTAAAAATTGGGACGGGGTGGGGGATAATAGGTACCTATATAATAAAAAGTCCCCAAAATTGGGACCGTTCCTATAAAATTGGGACATCTGGTCACCTTATATGCATCAGACATAGTGGTGGCAGAATAACCATGTTATAAAAGCTGCATCCTTACGAGCGGTAGAGGAGGGAGAGAGAGATGTAGCCTTGGGAGGTGCAAGAATGATGGCCACTGGTGATGAGGGGGAAGGTGATGGTGATGAAGGAGATGATGGCTAACATTTCAGGTTGTTCTTCAAGGAATGGTGTGAGTATGTGGATGAGCAGCTGTACATCTTGTTGTACCTTACTGAGTTCTGGTATTTGTGACTGTGTTAAATGTATTAATAAAATATTTATAAGGAGTTCCTATAGTGTGAGTATTCAACTGCACATCAGGGTTTGCAACTATGTCATAATTTTAATAATACTGGCCTTGATTTGGGACAAGAACCTGTTAACCCTCAAAGTGATGAGTGGGAATTCTTAAGTAATCAGTATAATCAATACATAATGTAAAGAGCCGGATCACTCTCAGACAAAGTTTTGAGGGTGGACTGAGTGACAGATGACAATGTATGGTAGAGTCTTCTGTGGCTGTGTGGCCTAGTGGCTAGATCACTGGCCTTTCAGTCTGTAAGGTGGGGGATCATAGGGGTCCCAGACCCTTCTTCTCTACCAGATCCCAGCCATGTGTAGATCAACCCCTAAATGGCCGATGGGTTTCCCTTCCAGTGGGGAGTCCCTCCCCTGGACTACTTCCTACAAGTCTTTTCAGTGGATGTGGTCCCACTAGTCCAGTTGCCCCAGATTCTGGGGCTTATTTGCAGCCTCCCCTTTGGCAGGAGATTCCTTACTTTCCTCAAGTAGCTGCACTGGCCAGCAGGTCACTGATCTGTCTGTCTCAGGAAGGCAGACAGAGAGCTCCTGTTTCCTCACCAGTCAGCCCCTTTCTGAGGCAAGCTTCCTTCCTTTCTTCCCCCCTTCAAGCCCAGCATTGGTTGCCAGTGTAGTGAGGCGGGGCCAGCTGAACCAAAAAGTTTTCTTTAACCACCTGTTGTGCTGGATGGCACTTTTTCTGCTCCCTCACACAATGCTGTACCAGCTCACTCTGAAGGCGTGTATGTACAGGAAGTTAAACTGCTATAGTTATACCAGAAATACCTCTGCATGTGGACACACTTTCCAGAATAAGAATGGCCTTTTCTGGTTCAGCTTAAACCACTTCCAAAGTGATGTAAGATAAACTGGAAAAAGGCCCTCTTTATGCTGGATAAGTGTGTCCACACAGGGGGCTATACCAATATAACTATAGCAATCTAAATTCATACTGTACCATAGACTGGTAGAACATCTTCCCATGTAGACAAGCCCAGAAGCAGATGAAGGAGAGGAGGAAGGCAGGATCATCAGCGGCACCACTGCCATCAACTATATTTACATGCATGTATGTGGGAGGCAGTAGTTAACATATGATGATAGCTATTAACTGTAAATAATCCTAACATTAGGTCGTACAGAGCCAGATCACAAAGAAAACAGCAGTATCAACAGTTATCAGGTGTCATTTGGCTACTGATCACACCATTAAATGCCACATTTGAACCATGTTGAGACATGTGGGCAAACCTGTAATTACCATCTCTTTACTCTTCCATTTGCACCTTGCTAGTGAGCAGCCTCCACTCTGTTGCATGACACCTTGCATTTGCAGCACAAATCCTGTCACAGCCAGTGGGAACAGTTTCTTTCAGAGCATGATGGATGCTGCATCTGGAATTGTGCTTAGTTCCAATAGTTTATCCCAGTGATTGATTCCTGTTTGAGGATTCATGCATGTGTCCCATGGGTCTATACCCCCTCAAATCACCTGTGACCATGATGGTGGAGGGAGGTTAGGAGGCTTCTCCTGATCACCTTGAAGCCTGGAGATGGAGTCTCTTTTGACGAGACCCACCATCTCTGGGTGGCACTGCTCCCAGGGGCAAGAAGCTCATTTTAACTTTTTAAATGTTTTCTTCCTTTAACTGTGTTTGGCTCACACCCAAGCCGTGGTTTTGTCACAGTGGAGGGCTGTATTCTGGGGCCCTGTTTACAAGATGAACTAACAGACTCATATATTCTCTCTCTCTCTCTCTTCCCCCCCACCCCCCACCCCCTTCGTGCTAGGAAACAAAAATAGCAGATACTTATGCGTCAAAGTCTGAGGGGATCAAATTCTCCTGGGAGATACCCTTTGCCTGGGCCAGTTGCCTCCGTTCCCTCTCCCTCACTTGTGGCAGTGGTCCCACAAAGGCCTGCCCTGCTTCCAGGGACAGAAGTGGCACTTGAAGCACCTCAGAAAGGTAAAAGAGGATTTTCATTTATATGTGAGCTGAAGCAAATCCACTGATCTAAGCACTGTCAGGCTTTGGGTTATTTGAAATCCCGATCTAAATTTTGCAGTTTGAGACCATGTCTAGTTCCTCTGAGTGATTTCCAGAAGTGGGGATATTTTATTATTTTGCTAAACAGTCCTGTGAAAATGCACCAGTTTCCACTTGTATGTGCTTTATTTAGATATATTAATACATGGTTGGGCCTCTTCTCTGATGAACTGAAGAGGTGTTTAGAGATTGTATTAAAAGGTCACACACAAGCGCTTTTCCTATTTGCATATCAATACTTAGCCTATTAGAAACCAATAGAGTGAGGGTCTCACAGTACATACCTTGTCACCGCTTGATGTTCTTGACATGACATCCTTTCTTTAGCTTTCACATCAGTGAATATAATATTGTGGTAACAGAGTCCTGTGGCACCTTAAAGACTAACTAAAGTATTGAAGCATAAGCTTTCGTGGGCTAATACCCACTTCGTCTGATTCTATAATATTGTGGTGCTTTGAGCATATATCTGAACATTTAAAAGTCCAAATTTATCTTCAATCTGTAGAGCTCACAGCTGCTCCACTTTTCTGATAACACCAGTAAGAAAAATATGTAAAGACTCAAAGTTCATTTACTAAATACTTCACATACTAAATATGTGAAAGTGTCAGCGATAGAAAAGGCGGGGGGAGGGGAGGAAGTCTCATAATAACATGTTCACCTTATTCCTCCTGTTTAACACAAATGTTACCTTAAGGGGGATAAATTGAGAGTTTTGCTGGAATCATTATATGCTGTTATCAGACAGGAATTAAACTTTAGATTACACCCTCTATTAGTAGGATCAGCATTATCTCCCTTCAGATAGAAAGTAATAAATTTTATTAAGAAAATCTGAGATGTTTAACTTATTCATTAATATTATTGATTATTTTCATAATGCAAAGAAGTGCTAGAGTTCTTTACAAATAGAGTAAGACAAGTTCCCTGCTGCCTTAGCTATCTTTACTTTGTATTTACAACCTATACTAGATAAGGCAAGCTCTCTCCCCCCCCCTCCCCCCCCCAAAAAAAAAGTGCTGAGAGTTCAGGTAAGGGGAGTGTCTCTCAAGATCATTTGTGATAGAAACAACTTAAGGCTTCCTGGAGGAAATGTTTCAAAGAGATTTGAAGGACAGAGAGAAAGCAGTAGGTGGATAAGAAGTATGAGGCTGTTCCCTGTGTAGTGGGCTGCAGGAAAGAAGGTACAAGAAAGATAGGAAGATGTAATGTCAATGGACACAAGGGTGTTGGCAGCAGGGATTAAAACTGAGACCTCTGGAGCTTAATGTATGAGCCTCTACTGCCTGAGCTAACAGATCTCTCTTTTAGCTAAGGCTGTATCAGGCTTATCAATCGCTGCCTGGTCTAGGCACCACTAGAGGGAGACAGAGTGCCACTCCAAGCAGTCAGGGGTTGCAAAGACTAGTAAAAAAAGAGGCCTGGGAGCACCGTAGAGAGCAAGAACAGTGGCAAGATGAAGTGAAAGGAGCAAAGTCGGTAAAGTTGTGTTGTGTAGGAAATAACTTGAGGATGAAGACCAAGAATTTGGACTTACTGTAGTAAGAGACAAGGAGTCAGTAATTCATGGAAGAAGTTGACATGGTTGGAGTATTGGGTAGAGGACTTCAGGGGGGATTATTTTGGATAGACTGGAGTGACAGAAGTGGAAGATTGGAAAGGTCAGAGAGGAGAAAACTCTGACCATAAAGGCCCTTTACCGTTAAGTGCAGTATGTGGAGCAGTCACCACTGTACTTGGAAGACTGACAACATAACGGAAGTGGTCCTCTGCAGACTCCCAAAGGGACATGCAAAGAGCAGCTCTTTGTGAGCCTGCATGTGGATTGGAATGCTTTAAGATGCTAAGCAAACTGAAAGGTGAATATGGATAAGTGCAGTCCTATGACCTACTCCAGTTTCCACTGAAGTCAATGGCAAAAGTCACATTGACTTTAATGGGAGGGAGCAGTCCCTGTCTCAAAGAACTTGCATCTAATGCTATTATCTACATGGCCCCAAAGTTCAGACTATGGTGGGTTGTATTGCAGCTCATACTAACAGGCTGAACTGTAACTCCCCTGTGTGGATGATGTAGGCATGAACTAAAAGATGCCCAGTTTGTGTTAATGTCTCTCTGATTAAAGAGAAGTTTGAGTTTGTTTCTGTAGTGTCCACACAGGGGAGTTACAGCACAGCATGCTAGTAAGTGCTGTGGTTCGTACACATGTAGTCCAAACTTCAGGGCCTTGTAGATGAGCCTGAAGAAAAGACATTATGAACACAGTGATCTATTAAAAGAGAATAATGTGAAAAAAGTTGTAGATTTAAAGAGAGTAAATTCATGTGTTTTCCTCTAATTTTTTGCTGTGTAAGTCAGTAATCAAAATGTAATGTGGTTTAGGCACAATTGAATGCAGACTTCCCAGCTCAGTAAAATTAACTTAACAGCTAATATAATGAAATATCTTAGTGCATTTTTGAACATTATAGGCAGAACAGAGCATATACAGATAATTCCTAACAAATAATTTCAGACATGTAACCTATTTTTTCTGATTTCAGAGTTGTCTGAGCAGTTTATAGTTTTCTTAAATGTATTCTGATTCAAGATGACGTGCCAAATTTTTACAAGTAATTCTTGTTCTGTGGAATGTTCATCAATAGTTCACCAAGAGTATTCAATATCTGAAAATTGAATCTGTTACTTTGTTTTGATTGAACAAGTTGGTAGGAAGTCAGTTTTTCTACCTTTCTTGGATGAGTGGAACATTTTGACTAAGAATCGCCAATGTGATTAAGAATTCACAATGAGCTTTCAGCAAATATTCACCAACTGTAACTTAAAACTTGCCATTTTGATGAACATCCTGCTAATAAACTTATTTGCCATAATACTGTTGGAAATAGAGCCCAAGAGGTGTGATTAAAGCGGAAACAAATGAAAGGGTTTTTTTAAAAAAAAATGAATATCCACAGATAATTTTAACACATTTCAATCAGTCCTAATTATAGAAACATGAGGAATTATTACCATACTGCCTCAGACTGGAGATCCATCTAGTACAGTGACCGTGGCTTGTACTAGAGATTTCAGAGGCACAAGAAATCCTGTAATGTAATCTTGTAATAAAACTAACCACTATACCCATGCAGTTAGTGATTGCCTTGGGCCCTGAAACATGAGGGTTTGTCTCTCTCAATTTTTTTATCCTATCTAATGTAACTGTGGATATTTTCATTTTCCAAAGAAATGTTTAATCCTCATTTTTGAATCCTGCTAAACTGTTGGCCTTAGTGATAAGAAAATCATGTATAAGTATCCTAGACTATATTTTCCCCTTTCTTCTCTTCAGAGCATTATTAGGAGATCTAGCCACAGGCAGTGGTTCCTATATGTGTGTTTCCCTCAGGGACAGTCAGTATTTAACATGTTATAAATTAAAAGAATAAAGTAAAATAATAAACTCTTGGTTGTAGTATAGATCTTTACTTATAGATTTGTATCTATCATGTCCCTTACAAGCCTGTTCAAGTCCACTCAAGTCAGTGGAAAGACTCCCTTTGTGGACTTTAGAACAGACCATAGAAGAGTAATACTCAATCTTCAGCTAAAACTTAAGATAGGAACTGTGACCGCTTTTCAGTTTGTAAACTTCCAGTTCAGGATAGCTTTGGGGCTATCCTGGCCATTCCATTCTTTCTCTTCTGCTAGGGGTAGCTGTCTCCCATCTTACTTTGATGGTCTACTTATCTGAAAAGTTATGAGAAAAACATTTAATCACAAAATAATTGGTTATGCTTTCTGTATAATTTAAAATAGCTCAGTGAAGCTAGATCCCGGTCTATTTTGGAAAGCAGGAACAGAGTGACTCAGGGTGGGGTGGATCAGCTCATTAGAACCACAAAAGGGAAGAACTTTTTTTTTTTTTTTCTTCGCTTTGATTGGTTTCTCTTGCGGAGATTGAGATCTGGATTTAAACACATAATGAAAGGACTCATGAGTCTCACAAATATCGACACTATATTTTGTGTATTGAATCTATGGAAGGCTTCATTTAAGTCATGGTATTAGGCCAAATATATTCATAGTGGAACTTCATTGACTTCCTAAATAAACTGCAAACACTTATCATATATAGTGCATTTTGCTTATGGGGCTCCTTGAGTGAAGTATTTTGTTACTTACCTTCAAGATGGCATTTAAAGGGACTGAACTATTTTGCAGGTTCTCTGTTAATGATTTGCACGTTCTTACTAGTACAGTGGAGGCTTGAGTTGGAGTCACATTTTATACATACCAATAACTGTTTTTGACTTGTACCACATGAACAAACAGCTGTTCACAAAATATTGGTGAATGGATGCAGTCCAGTGGATATACCAATTATTCACTTATCCAACAGGATTATACATACAGAGCAACATTTAGACCTCAATTTTGTATGCAACCAACCAAATTATGCAATTAGCCTTGTGCAGTAAACCAGAACAGCAATATATGCAATCAAATGGTGGCAGATAACTGACATTCCTATGCACTTACAATTACATGCATTTATTATATTATTGCATAATGTGGAGTGATCTCTCATGATGTATACGTATAGTTCTGAGGGAGAGCTCTGTGTAGCTTGAAAGCTTGTCTCTCTCACCAACAGAAGTTGACCCAATAAGATATTACCTCACACACTTATCTGTCTATAGTTCTGGCTGCATTATATGTTCATCTATCTGTAACGCCTCTACTGAAAGGTGCCTAATGCTTTCCCTTATATAATCTTGCTTTCAGCTGCGACAACTTAATTTTTTAGGCTGATATTTTCCATGATGGGTGTGTCAGTCTGAATTTTTGTTTGTTGTACAAAAAATGGTCCAGTGATTCCCTGGAACATGGTTAGGGATAAAGAAATTTTTTTTTCCAGAGTTAAAAACTCCTAACTGTTTTATTGGGACATTCAGCACCCTCATACTTTGGACCAGGGAGTTGAAATGTGGCAGGGGGATTGCCCTGGGACAGTGGTGGTGTTAGCCCTTTGGGGGCCCTACGTAGGGATATTTTTGGGACCCTTCCCACACAATACGAAAATAGGCAAGTTCTTATGAAAACTAATAATAAATGCAAACATGGGGGCCCCTTAAGCTGCTGGGGACCCTAAGCAACTGCTTAGTCTGTTTTTACCTAGTGTCGGCTCTGTCCTGGGGGCAGTCTCTTTATAGCCCCTGTGAAAATCCACACAGATTCGGCAGTTGTACATCTCTGAAAGTCACCGTTTGCACATCTTCAGTAGAACTTGTTATGAAACTAACCATTGTAATCTCCAACTGTTGAGCTGCACGGAGCATGGTCCAGCCCAGACCTGCAGTGTTTAAGCAGGGCTTTGCCTGTAATTGCTTCTTCTGGCTGCTAGTGTCTGTTGTGCATCAGCACCCTGAACTGAGAGCAGGGGAATTGTCCCTAGTGCATTGACTGCCACTGCCCCACACTGGTACACCAGCAGTAGGAAGGAGAAAGAATAGAGTGGTAGATTTAAAAATGTGCTGAGCACTCACAGCTACAGTCAATGGGAGGTTTGCTTTGAATATATAAAGTGCTTTAGAATGCTGAGAGACTTGAAAAAACAGGTTCTAGGTGTGTCAAATTGGACTGGGGTCCTATGGAAAAAATGGTATGTGATCAGGTAATTAAAAGCTCTGTCATGTTGCATATGCACAAAGAGGGCAAAGTATGATTGCTTCAGATTCTTCTGAGAAAATGAGTCAAAATAATTTCTAACTTTCCTGGCCATCTGAAGTAGCTCAGATGCTCAGGATACTACTGTCAATGCCATGTAACTTTAGTAACTGATCATATTTAACCAGGTTGGTGCAAAATTTTAAAAAAGAATGCAAACATTTGAGACCATTTTTGAGCCAAAAGCACTTAAAATTTTCTACAATTGTTTCTACAATTGTTTCCTGGTTCACAAATTCAAAAATGACACAGCTTTTAATGAAAAAAACTCGTACAAATATTTTGCCCTGTCTAGTTTTTCATTTGAAATATGAATCCAAACTGATCTCTCAGGACAGTAGGATCCCAGTAGCCTGTTCTGGATATGGTCTTATTTATTTCCCTTTCACTACACCTTTCCCTCTCCCTGTCAATAGAGGTAGGGGTGTGTGTGAGAGAGAGACATGGATACAGATGGACTGCATGATATGTTACTTAGGAGGCACTTCAAAATTTGTTTATCTTAATTCAAGTCATGACTTTAATAGCTTTTGCTATCTCAGCACTGTACTTGTTCACCTTACAAAAATATATCAAATGAGACATAGCCCCTGATGTGGTCGTGTTGTGCTATCAGTGAGTGAAAACGGACACTAATATTTTCAGATTCAACATGGATAAACTAGTCAGAATCAATAGATTGGTTCTGGGTTCTAAAATGCCCTCAGTGAAAGTAATGCAAGATGGATGGTCAGTGAGATGGAATTATTAAAAAGATAGGGTGGAGCCAAGCTTAGCCATATGGTGAATGCCATAACCAGGGCAGACCTGTCAAGGCCAGGCAAGCTGGGAAAGCAGGCGAAAAGAAATTGTCCTGAAAGAACAACATGCATCCCGCCATGAAGAAATGAGGACAGAGGGCTGTGGGCAATGCATTGTCCAGTGACTGACACTTGCACTGATGAGACACAACATTGGAAGTTGAGCTATGGGTATGCAAAGTTGATTAGGGTAGATGGGACCCTTCATCATGCCTGAAAAAATCATCACAGTGCAAAACACTCACGTCCAATATGCCTAATAAAATAGTAGGTTATTCATGCAAGTTAGATGAGTAATATCTATCAGCAAAATAGCTGCATAACCAGCCACATCAGATCCAGGAGCTCATAATATGCTACAAACACAACAAAGCATAGAGTCTTAATAGGAGCCTTATTCACCTTTTTGGTTGGCCTTTCAATAAGAAAATTGAGTAACTTAAGAAATGTAGTAACTTTTAAAAACATAATAAAATGATTTATACATGGCAGTTTGATAAGGACTACAACCAGCAAAATTATTCAGCTGAAATGTCATCAGCTAGCAAAACTAGACCTAAATACTGCAAACACTTAAGTGTCTGGGTGACTTTCTTGGGATTATTCACGTGAGCAAAATCAATCAAGTCCTTGTAGCACCAGCCCTCAATCAGCAAAATTAATCAATCACCAATTTTAAACCTCTTAAGCTTTTTTCATTTCACTTTGTGATGCTATATTACAATGCTGTATGGTAATTTAGTTGCTTCATTTTCTTAATGATTCCAGCATATTATTGGTTATTTTGTTCTGAATTTTTTTGAAAGCACAGTGACATACATACATACAATGAGTCTGGTAGACTTAGTCTAGTTCCTAGAGAACAGATGTCCGTGTCAAATGACAAACAAAACTGGCAATTTTGGCACCACTGATGTTAGTCTCAGTAGAGAGGCCAAGAATTGAATGTCATATCTCTGAAAATTATTGTAAATCAAATATGCCTTCATAATGAACTTCAGGGACTTAATTGGATCAGAATAATAACAAGGAAGTAACAACAAAAATGAAGCAAATTAGCCCAGTGAGAAAGGTCTTATGTTGAAAAGCTACATCCTACATCACCTCACTCTCCGCTTCAGTCTCCTGCCCAGTGCCAGGCACAATTGCCTTTTTTTTTTTTAAAAAAAAAAAATGTGGAATGCTTCACGAATTTGTGTTTCATCCTTACGCAGGGGACACAATGTCTGGCGGCCAGACAAGTCTTGTTTAGATTGGTCAGGATGTTCCAGATCTTAAAAGTGCAGTAGCCCCCTGCAGATTTCACGGTTCTTAAACCTGCAGATCTCACAAATGTGTTGCAGGAAACAAATCCCCTTTGATATGGTCCCTCTAGAACTGGGCACTTTGGTGGAAAAACTTGTACTTCGGCCAGCTACGTTCTATGGATAGAGAGCTTCAGGGATGTCAATTAATTAATTATATACATAATTATAATTAATATATAGATATAAAATATGTGCGTGTAAGTATATTTAAAATCATGCTTCTAGTCATTTTTTCAGAGAATATAAATTGAACAGTCAAAATAGATACGCTTTCACCCAATGCTAGTTTTTTGATTAAAAAACATTTTTTATTTAGAATCTCAGATGAGAATGTTCACTGTTTAATTTTCTGTGATTTTTTTGCAGCCCTATTTTAGCTTAATTGGTAATTTTGGTTAAATGATTTTTGGCATGAAAAATATTTAAGATGAATATTTGCACTTTTTTAAATTTTGAAACTCTTATTTGCTCAAAAATAGGCCACCTGTCACTTACTTTTGATAGCAAATCCAGTTTTTCCTGAAAACTGGAAAACTGAATCAGGTTTAGTCAAAAAAACTTTCATTTATTTATGAAAGTTTCTGCAAAAATGGGTTTATTGTCCAGTCCATAATAAAATGTGAAAAATATTGAATTTCCAGGGAGACAAGTTGGGTGAGGTACTTTAATTGGACTAACTTCTGTGGGTGAAAGAAACAAGCTTTCAAACTTCCCAGAGCTTCCCTTCAGGGTTTGCAGATCTGAAGCTTGTCTCTTCCATCAAAAAAAAAAAGGTGGTCAAATTATAGATCGTACCTCACCCACTTTGTCTTTCTCATATCCTGTGACCAATATGGCTACAACAACACTGCAAACAACATTTTGCATTTCATTGCATTTTGCACTCGGAATATTTTACACTCAACTCAATGCCTCAAAAAAAAAAATAGTGAGGATAACCCTAAAACTAAGTATGTGTGTGTATGTGTGTAATATTAAGCCACAACTCCAGGGGTGAAAGTAGCTATAGGCACTTACCGATACGGGGCTGGGCTGGGGCTGGCTCTGGCCCCTGAAAGGGGAGGGTCTCAGGCAGATGGGGTGGGACTGTGGGGGTCAGAGCCAGCCCTGGCCCACCCTGTACTGGTAAGTGCCTGTAGCTATTCCCTTTTCTCTCCTGTCCCCACCATTGGCGGGAGGGGGGGGGGAGGGACAGGGAAGTTAAAGCGCTACTGTGGCAGCACTTTAAGAGTCCTTTGCTGCAGCAGCACTTTAACATTGCTGTGCCCCCCTACTGGCAGGACTGCCAACAGGGGAGGCAAAAAGAGGGATGTTAAAGCATTGCCACGACAGCTCTTTAATGTGGGGTGAATACAGACGTTACAGGTTCTTACTGGTATGCTGTACTGGCCCACTTTCACCTCTGCACAACTCAAACAACAGTAGAGAAGTGAAGATATTTTTGAAGAAGTGAGAAATAATATGGTAATATATGCTTGTGCTGTGAACAGCAGTGAGTTGTAGGATTCCATGTTTCATTATGTATGCCCAGAAAAGAAATAAATTAGACTATTCTTTGACTGTTGCTTCCTTTCTCTCTATCTCTTGTATGTACTTACGAAATAAAGATCAAACTTTCCTGAATCCTTTTATCTGCTTTGAAGTTTGGGAGGAACATTTTTGAAATGCCATTTTTATGAGTGTCTCTCACTTATCAATATGGACTGTTCAAGAAGCCAAGGGAAGCTGAGGGAAAGAGACTTTTTAGGGATAGATTTATATAAACAGACCAAATCACTGACTTCTTAAAAATGAATAAAAGACAGGAAGGCACAACAGCCCCCTCATCCATTACATTTCTGTTTTGGCCAACTCTCTGGTGCGTTATTTCTGGATTCTGCCTTTTCAGTTTCAAGTGAATTGTAATGCGCTACCGTTGTAACACAAATTCCTTACCTCATGATGCTTTTTACACTCTTCCCCCCCCCCCCCCAGATAGACACAGAATGGCAAATATCTAGAAAATGTTAACATTTTATTTTTGCTCAGATTTGTTGTATATCCATCTGAATCACAGATGCAGCAAAGAAGTTGCCTTGTTGACTCAATTCACAGCTGTTGTGAGATAACCATCTCTTTGTGTACATAGGGTGTATGTACGATATTACTCCTGAACATATTTACAGTAGGAGAGAATTTATTTTCCAGTGCTTCTGGGTTAATTAGTTTCTAGTTAATTACATTTTAACATAATAGTGCATATGCTTTAGCTATGTTTGTTGCCAGCTAACACTTAGTAGCCAGTATAATCAAGGGGTCTAAACACTCATATTTTTAGTATCTTTTAATGATAATTATTAACAAGAGTAATAAGCCTAGAATCATGAATTTCTCCTT
Organism: Sternotherus odoratus; assembly: GCA_032164245.1. Lineage (NCBI taxonomy): Eukaryota > Metazoa > Chordata > Testudines > Kinosternidae > Sternotherus > Sternotherus odoratus. The sequence goes on from JAVMKO010000002.1 coordinate 36,521,299, forward strand.
GTCCACAAAATGACTTTGGGCAGGTTAATAAACGGATCCAGTTTGCCTTGAGCATCATTTTGCTGTTCTTTCTATTTCCTTCCCAGAATCTGCTACTTTGTCTAAGGAGACTTGGAGTTGCAAATACAACAGTGTGTGGGTGGAGAGGGCTGGTGACTAGTTGTCCTGATTTTATAGTCCGAGTATTCAGGGCTTTGTGTTGTATAGGGACCTATTACCCTGCTACCCTCGTCCCAATTTATCACACTTGTTCTCTAGTCACTCTAGTTCAGGGATGGGGGAATACACCGAGAATCCGAGCACATTGCCTGGAATGCTAGTCTAACCCTAAACAAAATTATTTTGGTTTAGCTTTGGAAGTGAGACTAAACTGAACTAAGAAATGCCAGGAAAATTTCACAAGTGTAGTAGAAAGGTTTGTTTTTTGTTTATTGCTGATTAATTATTGCTATTAAGGCAGTGGAAATCCTCTCATGTAGAGTTTTAAGACTATTAAAATACGTTGTATGAAATAACAAAATGAGTGATACATTTGTGAAGTGTTTTACCTACTGAATAAAATCTTTTCATTTTTAGAAACCACTACCCCATAAGTGCTGGGCAGGTGGGGCAGGGGAAGCCTGTTCTTTACTGTTTGATTTTCAAATCACTTAAGACTAGTTTTGGTTCATGATATGAGGTAAAGCCACACAGAGAGATCTTTGTGAACTCGAACTGTGAGATGGGGCCAAATTGCAAAGTCAGGGCTCAGTTTTTGACTACTCCCAAAACTTTGAGCATATGCGGAAACAGTTTTTACTGGGGACCAACCAGCTGAAATAAATGTTTTTTATGTTTTAATACATCTTTTACTACAACATTAAATACAAACCCAGAAGTTAATAACATTCTTGACAACAAAGTATGTACAGATTGTTTTATCTGAATATGTCTGTCAGGGTTTTCATCTGTGAACGATTACTTGAAAACTAGGTTTCAGCTCCAGGACATTTTTGTAAGCAATTTTAATGGATTAAAAATAGTTCCTTTTAAAAAATCACCAGTCATGAGTTGGTTTGATATTTTTAGGAATGTGGATAACTCAGAAATGGTGATTATTATTATTACTGTTTTGAGGAAAGAGAAAGGAGTCATGACCATATTTTAACCCCTCAGCTATTGGCTACATTAGGATAATGCACAGGAGCACTTTCTATGGAGGCTTCCAGTGGCTTTTTGTCTGAAGAAGGTACAATGGCTGGAGAAACACAAAGGGTGTGTACCTGTGACAGGTTGCACAGTGTACTCCCTCTTCTCTCGCACAGAGACGCGCAGGTACCCCTTGCCCCCACATGAGTGTGTCTCTCACCTACACCTCCCAGCTCTAAGTAGGAGATAGGACACTGCAGTAACTTGAACTTCATGTCAGCATCAGAGTGTTCAGAGATCCATCTAAACTGGGGTATAATGAAACACACGCCTGATTAAAATTGAAACTAAATGGAAACAGTAATCTTGTATAGTTTTTTCCTCTCTGTTGCGTGTTGGATGTTGTCCCTTATTTACTATAGCCCTGCATGTTGTCTTGCCTGGGTAAAATGCCACTGGTTTCATCACTTCTAGATAGAAGAGATACTGGTTAATCTCCGGGAGTGTGCATGCTCCAGTATAATGCATGGTATTTTTAATACAGGTAAAAGCAGTATAGATAGAAAGAGATCTCAACAGAGATGGGTATGATGCAGTATGTGAGTATTTTAATGTACAGTATTCATCTCTATATCAGAGAGACAAGTGAACAATCACTCAATGTACATGACCAAATGTGGGGTTTTAAACATTCAGATAAAAATATCTGAAGTCTGTGGATATATTAATGGAGACCAGTTGAAAATTAGCCTATACTATGTAATATATACCAATCATGCACCGATCTAATAATCCTAATGTAACAGTAGCACTGATCTGAAGCCTGTACTATAGGATGAATTAATCAAAGAAAAGAGCACTTGGATTGATTTGCCATAATTTGTCAGATTATTTATTGTGCATTTGTCAGAACCGTAACATTTTTTAAGATACTGCTTTGTGTCATTCTCCTTGATCTTTTCATGACAACGGTGTATAAAACACTTTACAATAAAAAAAAATTAATTATATATTGGATCAAATTGTGTCAATAAGTAGTAAGAGTGCACACAAAACTTACCCTTGACATCATGCCAGTTTCTGCAGATACATTTACCATCTCTCTGGAAGAACTATAGCAATTATATTCATTGTCTTGCATTTAATACACAGAATGTAATGGAAGTGTTATGAAAATTAGCTAGTGCACACACTGCAGCTCCTTTCCCAATGTAAATAACTCAGCTATTTAAATTACACACACACACACAAACCAAAAAAGGTCCAATACCCAATAAGCTGTGTTTTAATTAGAAGAATGCTAACAAGCCTCTAAAACCAGCCAATACTGTAGTTGTGTTTTAACTCAGAAATTCTAGGCTTTTATGAATTCTTGTCAGACCCTTAGGGGTACATCTTCAAAGCACTGCACAGGATTTTCGCCATGCAAATCCCATTAAAGTCAGTGGGAGATATGGTTAAAACCCACGCAAATGCTTTGGAAGCGACGTACCCCTTAATGTTATCTAAACACAATTTTGGCCTGGGAATTTCCTTGCTTTCAGTTTCTACAACTGCATTCAAAAGGAAACAAATTGTGCCATGAAAATGTGAGAATCTCAACAGTATACACACTATGATGTTTCCAAAGGCTCCGTTCTGGTCTATCATATCTTAACATAAGCTAAATATGTATTCTTGATCATTTAAGGCTTAATATTTATTCAACAGATCACAAGAACTCTGATTGTGATCTAGTGATTTTACTACATACTTAGGTATGCTAACTGATTTTGAAAATGCTCATTACAGTTCTCCAGCAGACTATAATGTCTCAGGTCTAGTCATTATAGTGGGTTTTGGGAGGAATGGGCCATAATGATTCTTTAGAGTCATGAGTAAGGCCCTACTTGAATTGCAGGATGATTGCAAAAAAATTGCATCCGAGTTGTTTACAAGCCATGGAACATTTTTGAAAAGTAATAATGCACCTTATTGTTTGTGGTAATAAAACTGATTATTACTTTTCAACAGTTTTGCACTGTCGGCTGCCTGGAGCTGAGAATAGTGACTCCTGCTGTTGGCCGCCTAAGGTGGAAAACGGCTGCTTGGGGCTGACAGCAGCTACCCGGGGCTGACAGCCGGGGCTCCTGTTCTCAGCGCTGGGGCTCCCACTGTCAGCCCCGCACAGGGCGGGACTCCCATTGTCAAAATTGCAGTGGAAGCCTAATATTGCGGAATCCACATTTTCACACTATCACAAGTTAAGAAGAGCCTTATTCATGACAGTTTTTTGTATCAATCCAGTGCTTCCCTGAGTGATATGTTACTCTCTGCTATGTAGTGCGGAAGGTACCCAATACACCAGCAAAGTCCCAAACCCACATTGGGGTAAGAGCAGCTGTTGGTCAGCAAGGATTTTAGCCATGCAAATCCTTCTCTGCCCTCTGACTCTGCATTGTAGGGAGTCCATGAAATCCTACCTGCATTATAGGAACTCTGTTCTTCAAGTGAATGGCAAAGCCACAGACAGGGAGGGGAGGAGCCAGGGAGCACCTGCTTCCCTCCAATACTCTCTGCTCTTAAACAGGAGTCAGCAATTTAGTCTCAGACTATAGCAACAAGAGGGGGTTAATCCATTTTAAGACCTATTTCTTAAGAACATATAGTAAATATGGGAATGCAAGAAAATATTATATATGGTGGGTTTGTTTTAAGAGTTACTCAAACTAGTGCTAAGCATGTCTGGTCCTATATTTATATTGAGTGTGCAGTCAGTCAAACATACACTTTTGGTTCTGAAGGCAATTTAATACTATAGGTAATAAGGGAGATATGAATCTGCTAACTCTGTTTTCAGGCTCCTGTAAAATGTAGAACACAAAACCACAGACAAATAGTACTGTGTATATGTCTTCCTATATATCTATGGCATTTATAGGAAGATAGGTCTAAATCTGCAGCCTGAATCTGACCACCACCACATTTTTAAACTGTATGTTTGAAATCTGAATCCCCATTCAAATAGGTTATAATCACATTATTTGGCTAAGGGCTGAGCTGGGGCCCTTTCTTCATATGCCATTGAGCCTTGAGTGTGTCCAAAATGGACCCAAATCTGTGTCAAATTTAATGTTTCTGGACTCTCTAATTTCAAGAATCAGAGAGGTAGCCGTGTTAGTCTGGAATAGCAGTTGCATCCGACGATGTGGGTATTAGTCCATGAAAGCTTATGCTTCAATACTTTAGTTAGTCTCTAAGCTGCCACAGAACTCTTTGTCACTTCTCTCTAATTTGTCACCATATCTCTGTAATTTGTTTTTTGCTTGACATTACTATCATTACTCTTAATCGAACACACACATCCATCCTACAGTCTTATGAGAGTCAAGATGTGTGTTAAAGGTTTTGAATCTCATTTGGACATAATACATTTATAATTTAAAACGGGCCTAGGAATGCATTCATATAAAGGTCCAGATTGGATTTAGACAAGGTCCTGAGTCTAGAATAGAGCTAGGGTTCTGGTTCGGATTTCATGATGCTGAAATCTCACAAGTTGTTCATATGGGATTTTGGCTCCAAACTGAGGAAGTCTAAGCAGGTGAACTACTATTCTGAGACTTCAGTTTAAACTAAACCAGAACTGGAAATAGTCCCCTTCTGGCTAAGGATCCTGACACTATATAGGGAGGGCTTGGATTTAGGGATTCAAATTCAAAATGCACCCTCCTCTCCCAAATTTCAAAGTTTTGAGAAACCTGGTTTTGGCCCATCTCTAATTATATCCCAACATAAAAATACCAAATTCTTAGACAATAAGAGCACTATTAACTTTGAATATTGCTTACTCTGACCTGGATTAAGTTTTATAATCAATATGTAATATAATGGGACATTCTGTGGATGATATCGCCGAAGAAAAAGGGAAGCTTATTATTGACAGGCTTCACTCTATTCTAATGAATGAGGGCTCATAATGGTGTGTTTATATCTTCACTAGGTGGAGCTCTAGGATGACTGTTCAAAGCATCATATTCATTCTTGCACCATTGTCTGATGGAGACAAAATTTCTTTGTTTGAAAATTTACAAATCATCAATGAAAATGTTACTTATAAAAGTTTAAGGAATTAGCAAAGGGTTGGCACAATAACTCTCTTTTCAGACTGGTGACTATGTGGGCATCCACATTGTTCCATTCTTAGTCCTACCAATTACTTTCCTACATAATATTAATTTGATTACTTGTGAGTTAAATTATGCCCTCCTTCCAATGATATAGCAGCTACAAGACTTGGCTGTGTTAAACTGCAAATCATTCCTTCTACAATTGTCTTAATCGGGGGTTGTTTTCAGTATTGAATCTTTCACTTCTGTGATGTATTAAAATCCTTCCTTGTGGGTTTTTTGTTGTGGTTTTGGCAGTGCTTATAAATAAATATTTTTAATTATTCTACCTAATACTATAATCTTGGTATTAAGTCTTAGAAAAGAGATGTTTTTAAAAAAAATAATGTATGGCAGTATAATTTGCTGGGCAATTGTTGAGAAATGTCTCAGCAACTGTGAGATGTTAAAGCACATTGCTTTATTTTTCTGATTTACTTAATTCTGGAAAGGAAGGTATGTTTCTCCAAATCATCAGGCAACTTCATCACATTGATGGTAGATTTCCAATCCCCCCTACCCCAGTTTTGTCTCACTAAATCAGTAGGGGAAAGAATAAATAAAATGAGTGCTTCCCTCCCCCTCCCCCACGGTATGTTCCTTTACTTTTTTCTACACTCTAATGACATTTGGCAGGCTCAACTGTGTAATGCTTGACTGGTTTTATTGTTGTCTGCTCCCAGTGGGGAATAGTTGACACTGCTCTCTGTTTTCAATTGATATTCATTTTCAACAATATTGCTTTCTATTAGATTCCTGCACAGCTTGTGCCAACCAAACCGAATATTTACTGTGTTGACCTCAAAGACTCAAATCAACAAACATTGAAATAAGCAAAATATGCATTTACTAGCTGATGTTTTCAAATGTCCCTTTTAAATTATTATTATTATTTTTTTACAATGGATGAATTGCAGATTAAAGAATATGGTGTTGCTACTTATGGCAATCCGCATTTATTTTGTGAGCCTTAAAGATAGCTGCACTAGGTGTTGCTATATCTGCATTTCAGTAGTTTCCTATTTATGTGATCACTTTTCAGAAATATGATACATATGTTCATAATGATTCTGATTCTCATACCCTTATGTTGAGTAGTACCTTATTCCTTCAGTAGAATGATTAGTTTAAGATGGATTGCTCATGAGTAACATACTTTGGTTTGATCATGTAATTCCGTATTTTGTGTCACACCAGTGGCTTCCCATCTAATAGTGTTTCAGATGTGTCTGTTTCTGGTGTGTCTGCACACAGTTCTTCCTACCTCTTGGGTAATGTCTTTAACAAAAAAAAGAAGGTGGAGGGGAAAACTCACAGCTAGACCTGCTTGGTAAGGGATTCTTCTCCTACTGTTGCAGGTCAGGGCAGGACTTCTTCAGGAAATGGCTTCTTTCCTTCCCCTTGCCTAAGTTGCTGGAGTTCTCTTTATACTGGTCCTTTCCCCAGGAGCATACCTGACAGTGCCTGAGGGATAGAGCTTTCTTGTCCCAGTACTTCCTCTGTCTCTTCCTTAGTGTGGGGTGTGTAAACCCATCACATAGAATCATAGAAATGTAGGACTGGAAGGAACCTTAGTAGGTCTTCTAGTCAGTTCCCTGCACTGAGGCAAGACTAGACCATCCCTGACAGGTGTTCATCCAACTTATTCTTTAAAAACTTGTAATGATGGAGATTCCACATCTTCCTTAGGTTATTTGTCCCATTGCTTAGCTACCCTTACAATTAGCAAGTTTTTCCTAATGTCTAACCTAAATCTCCATTGATGCAATTGAAGCCCATTACTACTTGTCCCATCCTTGTTGGTTAAGAAAGACTGTTTATCATCCTCCTCTTTATAATAACCGACTATACTTGAAGACTGTTATCATAGTTCCCCCTTCTTCTCTTCTCTTCTCCATATTAAACATATCAATTTTTTTCAATCTTTCATCATAGGTCAGATTTTCTAGACTTATGTTCAGGTTTCTTGCTCTCCTCTGGACTTCCTCCATTTTGTCTACGTCTCTTCTGAAGTGAGGTGCCCAGAACTGAACATAATATTCCAGTTGAGGTCTTATCAGTGCTGAGTAGAGTGAAAGAATTACTTCTCATGTCTTGCTTACAACACTCCTGCTTCTACATCACAGAATGTTTGCTATTTTTGCAACCACATTACATTGTTGACTCATATTTAGTTTGTGATTCATTATAACCCTCAGCTCCTTTTCTGCAATACTCAGCCCTAGGCAGTCATTTCCCATTTTGTATCTGTGCAACTGATTATTCCTTCCTAAGCATAGTACTTCACATTTTGTCCTTACTGAATTTCGTCCTATTTGTTTCAGACAATTTCTCCAGTTTATAAAGATCATTTTGAATTATAATCCTGTCCTCCAAAGTGTTTGCAATCACTCCCAGTGGGGTATCATCAGTAAACTTTAAAAGTTTATTCTCTATGCCATTATCCAAATAATTTACGATGATATTGAATAGAATCGGACCTAGGGCAGATTCCTGCAGGAGCCCACAGCTTCATTGTGAACCAATGATAACTACTCTCTGAGTAGGATTTTTCAATCAGTTGTGCACCCACCTCACAGTAGGTTTGTCTAGTCTATATATCTCTAGTAGATCATGTAAAGTTGAGATATATCACATTTACTGCTTCCTCCTTATCCACAAGGCTTGTTATTCTGTCAAAGAAGGATGTTAGTGACATTGTCAACATTCTTTTCCAATCCACCAGTGCCCCTAAGCTTGTCCACCCATTTGTCAGATTTTCACAGTCACCTCCATGCCTTCTTTCTCGTAATCCTCTACACATGGTACATCCTTCCTGAGCTCATCCACAACTCCTTGTCCACATTTAAGCCCTTCTTAAAAATCCACTTCTGCTATGCTATGTATGGTGAATCTTAGTGATTAGTAAATAAATTATAAGGGGAGCTGGTAGTGACCCCTATATTTGCATACCCTAATGCTTTCCATTATAAAAGATATCTTCTTTTGAGAATCTCTAACACCTCTATTGTTTGCATCAGGCCTTTGAATTTCAGCAGAGAGAAAGCTTTCAGGCTGTTGAAATGCCTCTTTTTCTTTTCCCATGAAATGCCATATAGGTTTGGCTGCGATATAAACTGTTAAAAATCACTATTTCCTGTCTCCTACCCGGAGTCCTATGAAAATTGGAGGCAGATTCAGAATGCTCAGTTTTTTGGAAAAGGCCATGCCCATGCCACCACCAAATCAGCAGCACACACTGTGCTGGACGCCCAAGGAGAAGACAACTTGGGGGGAGGGGGAAAGGGGAGGCAGAACTGATCCAGGCTTCCCTGATAACTTCCTCTGGACTAAGCATATGACTGCAGTAACCTATTCCCGACTGTGGGGCCACAACACGTAGAAGGAGCTTGCCCCCCTTCCTCTCCAGGGGCAAGAGCGGAAAGACAGAGAACTGGGTTGGGTTCCCTTGAAGACTCCCGAAACCCATCACATGGTAATGGAGGCCCATTTCCCTGCCTGAGATAAGAACCTTCTCTTGCTCCCAGGTGATTAGCCAGTCCTGCAAGCTGTGCTGCAATACTGAAGGTTCAGGATTCAGATTTCAACAATGGTGCATGAGGAGGAGATTGTTAGAGATGCACCAAATACAATTTATTTTTAACCTTCTTTCTTTAAAAAAAGAAACTCCCCAAGGAAGTTACGTACAAAAAACTATTGTAAAAGAATGATACTTAAGTTGTGAAGACAAGCTCTCAATAGTTGGGAAATTACAGAAATTAGGTTGTCCGGGCAAAAATAACTTGGCCCCTTTGTTCGTATGCATTATGATATGATCTTTAATTACATGATCACGTAGTATTTGTTCCATAGAACATTGTCTCATTCAATATGCTGGATGAATGATGCTCACTGAATTGATAGTTAATCAACATTAATCAGCCCCTCATCCTGAAACAAATACTCACCAGCAACCACACAACAAAAACACTAACCCAGGTACCTATCCTTGTAACAAAGCCAGATGCCAACTCTGTCCACATATCTATTCAACTGACACTATCATAGAACCTAATCACATCAGCCACACCATCAGAGGCTCATTCACCTGCACATCAACCAATGTGATATATGCCATCATGTGCCAGCAATACCCCTCTGCTATGTACATTGGCCAAACCGGCCAGTCTCTACACAAAAGAATAAATGGACACACATCTGACATCAGGAATCATAACATTCAAAAACCAGTAGGAGAACACTTCAATCTCCCTGGCCATTCTATTAAAGACTTGAAGGTGTCAATTTTAAAACAGAAACACTTCCAAAACAGACTCCATCGAGAAGCTGAGTAACTGGAATTAATTTACAAATTGGGCACTATCAACCAAGGGTTAAACAGGGACTCTGAATGGCTTAGTCATTACACTACTTGAATGATTTCCTTAGTTAAGTTTCTTTTCACAGGTTTTAATCAACTATCATACACAGCCCCACTTGATTTTCACTACAAAAGGTGTTGTTTTTTTTTCCTCCTGCTGGTCATGGTTCATCCAAATTAAATAGCCTGTTTGAATTGATATGGTAATTTCCAACTTTTTCTTGTTTTCTGTGTATATAAATGCATCTTACTTCTGTGTGGTCCATTCTAAGCATCCGATGAAGTGGGCTAAAGCCCATGAAAGCTTATGTTGAAATAAACTGGTTAGTCTCTAAGGTGCCACAAGTATACCTCGATTTCTTTGCGGATACAGACTAAGACGGCTGCTATTCTTAAATCAATCAATATTTTGTTTTTCCTCAACAGTCAATGAGTGGCCCCAGGCCTTTTTTACCAAAAGCAATCCAAATCCTGAGCTTAATACAGAATTATTAATTTCCTCATGGACTTTTATTTTGCTCACATTACCTTGGGTGTTGCACAGTAATTAAAGGATTTTTATATTTGGCCTGTGGCACATGACATTTGAATCTTCTCAAGCCAGGTGCTTGCTATTTTTTCCTTCTGTGATATCACGTCCACGGATGGGCCTGGCCTCCTTTGTATTGCCTGGGATTTGTGTGGATCCCTGGAATCCACGACACCCGGGAGCAGGTTCTGTTCTCAAGATGCAAACCCAACCCTTCCCCAACAGAGTGAGAAGGAAGGAACTCTGAGAGGAGATTCTACTGTGGATTTCCTCTGCCAGCACCCCATCCTGCATGCTTTACTGTGAGTTGGGATGAGCCAGGCCATTCATTGTTGTTTGTGTTCATGGTTTGTATTACTATAGCTCCCACAGTGGTCTAGGCACTTCCTTGAAATGACACAATTTCTGCCTTCCTAGAACTCCCAATCTAAGAAGACAAATAACATACAAAGGGTGAAAAGGAAGGATAAAGCAAATAAGGTACAATTTTCAAAAGCACCAAAGTGACTTAGGTGCTTTTGAGAATTTTATTTACAATCCTTTTAAAATTTAATTAAAAAATATCCGTTGTCCCCAATGACCCAGCACGAATCCATTCCTGGTTGCAAGTTTCTGGTAGGTTAGTACCCCTGTAGGGTGTGAACATGTCTCAGGGGTGTGTGGTGGAAGAAAGAATAAAGGTAGTTGTGGGAGAAAAGCAGAGTAATAGATGGTTGAGCCTGAGGTTGTTGGTGTAGCAGAGGCAGTGACATAATGAGAGAAGAGGGGATATGTAGGGAGGAGAAGAGTTGTGAAGCACCTCAAATATGAAGACAAGAAGCTGAATGTGATGGAAAACAGGGAGCCAATGGAAGAATTCAAATGGGAGAGAGTGACAGTCACAGGGGTGGGCTAGGAACGTGGTCTTAGAGGACCCCAGAGAGCAGGAATCTGAAGTAGTCTATATGGCAGATGATCAGGGGCCTAGAATTTATATATATATATATATATATATTTATATATATATATATCATAGAAGTTGCTGTGGGGGAAGGGGAGAAAAAGAAAAGTCTCCCATCCTAATCATGTTGCCTCCTTTGGAAAATAATACAGTATTAATAAATGCAATTCGTCCCATTTTGACATTTTCAGAACTAAACGTTTCAAATGTCCATTTTGACGTTTCAAATGTCCATTTTGAGGGTTTTTTTAAAATTTTCATTATATTCATATACAAATGTCAAAATCAAAATGAAACATTTCCGCATTGTCAAAACAAAATGTTTCAATCTATCCAAAATTATTATTTTTGGGGGGAGGGAGGAATTTTCCTTGGTGGAGAATTTCAAAATTTTGGCAGTTTTCATTCCAATTAAAAACAAAACAAAATTTCAAAATACTTTGTAAAAAGGAATTTTCTTCCACCAGCCAGCCAGCTAGCTCCGTTATTCATCTTGGGGATGAAATTCATCCCTGTGTGAAGGGGCCAACAAAAGGCTTAAATTCTAGTCTTTTCTGGGCTTAAGAGGGTGTTAAATGGGCTGTGCTTTGGGATAGAGATCATTTTCACCATAAGACCCTTAAAAAGGAAATGGTTTATTGGAGCGGCTAACATTCCAAGGAGTCCTCTCCCCACCTGTGAAATACAGGACACCTTGGGAAAGAAAGAGACACAAACACATATTACAAGGGTAAGCTGCTGTTGCCTGGGAGATTGTCATAATTGGTGAGATACTATTATGGGGTATTGATTGCTCAGAAGATAATTATGTGTGAAAGAATATTTTGTTGTACTTGTGTTGAAAGACAGTTCAGAATAATGGAGATTTGTTTTTTGTTTTTTTAGATTAGGCTGATAATGGTGAGTTACCAAAGCAGAAAGAACTAACTATAAAATGACTCCACAAAAATAAATACATTAAATATCATACAAGTAGTATGAAAATAACTATAAGGGGAGAGTCTTAATTACCAAGGTAGATTTCATTATATTAGTGGGGAAGAAAATAAAGTTAGAGGCATGTTTGTGGACCTGGTGCAAGATTGCTTTTTAGTTTTCTTAACTAAATACATGCATCAATTGATAGAAAGCAGAGCGTAGTAGATTAGACAAAGTATGATTGAAGACATGTAGGCAGGGGGTAACTTAGGAAGCATTGATCACAATCTCATTAGATCTGAGATTTCAGCAAAAATGAATTCTAAATGAGAAGAAGGAGAAGAAAAAAGATATTGGAATCAGAATGGTGTTTCTCCTGAGAATGTGTATATGCAACATAAAAATTAAGTGGAGTAAGGCGCTGGGAGTGAGGTAGTAGTAAATGCAAAGAACTGAACCCTAGAGGAAAACAGAGTGTGCATGGAAGGCTTTTCTCTTAGTGAGCAATGCACTAGGAAAAGAATAGTATATTATTTTATATGCATACATAAGGATTTTCACAGAGTAGCTGAAAAAAAAAGATAAACAAATTTGATGGGCAAGTAAAATATGAGAAAAGGAAAAAAATCATATGATACAAAGAGCTACAATTAAAAATAAAAGGAGACAGAACAATAACTAAGGCAATACGGTAAATGAAAATAACTAGGGAAATCAAAGTGACTAGGAATAAGAAAACAAGCTAGTAGTACAGACAGTCTGAGGCTAGTAAAAGTGAGGAGGAGAGTAGCAGGTAAGGGGCTGAATGAGTTCTTTGCTATAGTATTCATTTACCAAGATGAAGGTAGCATCCTAGAAAGTGGGATATGCTTTTCAGAATGGGGAGAGTGAAATGTCATTACGCTTTATGGTTATGCCCCAACAAATAGTAGAACTCTTGCAATCCTGACAAGTCACCAGGCCTTGATGATTTGGAGGTCTCAATTCTGAAGGAGCAAATGGAATAGGAAAAGCCATTGATAGAGATTTAGGAATTCTGTGGAGAAACATGACATTTTCTTAAGTGTATCCTCCACCCCAGTGCAGCAGCTATGACATTTTAAATTTTCTACAGAAAAGGCTGGTGGATGGAAGAAAAGAGGTGAGGATGTTAAACCTACTCCACCTAAATGCTGCAGTGACTGGCCGTATTAAGTGTTTTGCTGGATTGTAGTCTTTAAGGGCATGCTTTATTTTAAGCATGTGAGTAGTCCCAGTGAAGTCAGTGTGATTACTCATGTGAAGCACTGCCACAAGGACTATGCTGGATCAGGGCCTAACTGCCAAAATTGTAACTGATAAATTACAATGCTTTGCTAGGTCAGCGTGCCGTGTGTTACTGAACTGTAGCTGAAAGTAAGCTGGGGAAGCTGTGGAGAAGTCTGTGGTGAGTGGACTGTAATCACCGAGTATGAAGCACTACTTTGCTTCCCACAGTCCTTATTTTGTTCACTTGTACAATTGGACAAACTATAGAATCATAGAAGCTATGGGTTGGAAGAGACCTCGGGGGGTCATCTAGTCCAACCCCCTGCTCAAATAGGACCAACTCCAGCTAAATTATCCCAGACAGGGCTTTGTCATATATAATGTAATGCTATATAATGGCATAGTAAGACTATGACAAAATAATGAAAAGTTATAGTTCGGCTTGGCAGAATTAAATTTTTATTTTTTTTATAATTTCAGCAGGTAATATCAATATTTATTTTTAAGCATTTTTTACATTTTTTCTCAATTTAAATTTTCACAGATGAGAAATTATGGAGGGAATCAGACAATGGGTGGATCAGACAATAATTATTTAATGAAAATATATGTTGAGATTCAAATAGTTAAAGTTTTACACCTGTTAAAACAATTGTCAAATTTGTCACATGTCAAAATATACAAAATTAAGTATCCTTAAATCTAATAAGTTCTTAAGTGACATTTTTCATACTTTTTCTATCTGTACATTTTGATTATCATTGATGACAATATTTTTTCATTGTGTGTTTATGGTGAAATCGACATTTACTGACAAAAATTTAATCCTTCTAAGCCTAAAACTATAAAACCCTGAAAGCGAAAAGGTAGTACACAGTCATGATTCATCCATAAACACTCTGGATCTTCAGTTTTAGAGCAGAAACCATGTTATCTGAGCCCAACTGACATTTGCCTTTTAATAATCAAAAGGAGATTGTAAATATTTTGACTAAAATGTGTATGATTTAATTAAAAGGACTTGGGCTATTTAATTTGGAAAGGGGAAGAGAGAGGGGGGATTTGATCGAGCAATGCTTCTCAAACTTTTGTACTGGTGACCCCTTTCACATAGAAAGCCTCTGAGTGCGACCCTCCTTATAAATTAAAAACACTTTAAATATATTTAACACTATTATAAATGCTGGAGGCAAAGCAGGGTTTGGGGTGGAGGCTGACAACTCGCGACTTCCCATATAAGAACCTTGTGGCCCCGTGAGGGGTCCCGACCCCTGGTTTGGGAACCCCTGTGATAGAAGTTTGTAAAATAATGAATGGTAGTGGTAAAGCCAGTCCTGCACTCTTACCATGACAGGGGAAATCTGATTAAATTAAAGGCAACAAATGTAAATGAATAAGAGGATTTTTTTAAATGCAAACATAATGCAAAGGATGAACTAGGCCCAGTGGAGACCCCAACAAGTCTGGATGCCTTTGTAGATTTTATTATCCATATTGACAATTGTCTAGGCAAACAATGGGAAGAAAGAAGATGGGTGTCACAACTGTACCCCCCCATTATCGGATTCTGCCCCACCAGTTGTGGGGCAGAATAAACCTGACTCACTGGCAACTTGCCTCTGAAGAGAGAGACAATGCTAATAATGATAACTTGACTTCTGTCACCACAGTGGCAAACTGGGCCATGCTATTTCCAGTTGCCCCATGAGGAACCAAGTCTAACGGAATCAAGAAATGAGTATCCTAGCCTGAGTATCCTGACATCATGTCCCCCTGAAGCCTGAATTGCGGTCCTGACTGGAACATGTGCTGGCTCCCATTGACTAGCACTGCACTGACAAGTACCGGTTGTGCTACAAATCCCAGGGCATCCTCAACCACTGTCTCCATAGCACACCATCATTGACTCGGGATCAGGAGACAACATTATTGATGCAGAGGCAGCCGGGGCACTACAGCTTGCCTTGTGGTCAAAACCTGTTCTGGACCTAGTAGAAATGATTGATGGGTCCCTCTTATCCTCTGGGCCTACGGCCATGGAATCTGTTCCTCTCAAGGTTACTATCAAAGGGCACTGAGAGACCACAGTTCAATGCCATCTGTCTCCCTTACTTTCCTTTGATCCTGGGTATCTTGTAGTTGGCTCTCCACAACCCCCTTATCAGCTGGCACAAACTAAAAGTTGAATTTTTCTCAAAATTCTTCCAGCAGCACTGCTTAACCCCAGGAAATGGGCAGCATGCAGTCGTTCCTCAGTGGTCATAGGTTGGGGTAGCTGGCCTGGCAGAGCTGCCCACTGATTCCAGTCCTTGCCTTTTGTCCAAATACAGGAACTAAAACAATGTCTTCAGAAAAAATATGCAGATACCTTGCCCCTGAACAAGGATTATAATTGTCCAATCAAGTACAATCAGGGGAAAGCATTCTGTTTGCACAACTACCTTCAGGAGAACCCAGCTAAAGGCTTTATTTGTAAGTTTACTTTGCCTGCCTGGACTCCAGTCGTCTTTGTTTAAAAAAAAAGTCCACACAGAGTCAGAGGCTTCCATCCTATCAGGCCCTGAGTCAGGTCACCATTAGAAACGTACCTGCTACCACTGACCCGTGAGGTAATGGACCACATGCTGGAAATACTCAAAGCTAGATCTGTGGGGGCGTAAAACCTAGAATGTGGTAGAGCTGGGGATGAATGGAGGACCACCTTTCAAATGCATTACAGTCGCTTCAAATATCTTGCGATGCCCTTTGGTTTAACAAAGACACCCACAGCATTCCAACATTTTATTAATGATGTTCTCTGGAACATTCTGGACCAATACACGCTAGCATACCTGGATGACGTACTTTTTTTTGGACAACACCAAGCACATCATGCATGTCTATTCTGTCCTGAAGAGGTTACAGCAACATAGCCTCTATGCTAAACTAGGGAAATGCACCTTTGATCAGTCCTCTGTAGAATTCCTAGGATTCATCCTATCTCCCACTGATATCAAAATGGATTCATGCAGGATAAAGGGAGTCCTTGAGTGTGCAGCATTATGGCATGTTCATGAATTACATATCCTGGGGTTCACAAATTTCCATCAGTGGTGTATCCTGATGTTCTCAGAGTGAATTGCTCCTCTCACTGCTCTACTCTGCAAAAATACCAAATTCCTCTGATCTCCTGAGGCCCAGCAGGACTTTGAGCAAATAAAACTCGCATTTACTCCATATCCTATATTGGTCCACTTCAACCCCAGGCAAGCCTTCATCCTTGAAACTGATGCTTCCAACTTGGTGACTGGAGTGTTGTTATCCTAAAGATACAGTCTTCAATAATTGCTATATCTGTGCACCTTTTATTTCAGGAAACTAACATCTGTGGAGCAAACTACAGGATTTTAGATTAAGAACTCCTGGCAATTATCTCTAGAGGGGACCCAGTACCATGCCCCACTGTATACCAGTCATAAGATCCTTGAATATCTGTGTAGGCCCTTAAACAATGACAACTTCGGCAGGCCTTATTCTTTTTGTGGTTTGATTTCATAATCTCCTAGCATCCAGGAATCAAAAAGAGCAAGGCCAGCACTTTGTGCTGGAAGGGCAAATATTATGCTGACCTAAAGGACTTGAACCCTAAAGCCTCTTGCATCTTCAAGTCTCATCATTTTCTGTAGAAGCACCATGCTAAAATCTGCTCACCCTCATATGATCAGCATTGGCCCATAGGATCCCTCCTAATGATGATGAGGCCATCAGTAAGGAATCCGATAACATCCAAGATGGGGTAACCTTTGTAAAAGGGCATATATATGTTCCTATGAGCCTCCAAGGACTATGTATGTCACGACTCCTTCCCTCCCCACTCCCTCCTGCCCGGCAGGACATTTTGGTCACTGTAAAATTTACCACCTAGGGCTTGTCTTCAGTATGCTGGGGAGGGATTGATCTTTTGGCGATCGATTTATTGCGTCTCATCAAGATGCGATAAATTGATCGCCAGCGGCACCTCTGTCGACTCCGGAACTCCAGGTCACCAAAAGGCGCAAGCTGGAGTCAACGGGGGAGTGCGCTGCTGCCATGAGGACAGCAGGTAAGTCAGCTCCAGATACGCCAATACGTTATTAATGTAGCTGAAATTGCATATCTACAGCCGATCTCCCCCGCTAGTGAAGACCAGCCCCTAGTCTCTTGTGTCTTCTGGTATCTTAAGTTTACAAGCACCCAATTTGGGACACCGTAAAGGAACTTGACTTTCAGAGGACAGGGGCTTACCACTTTGGAGGAAGTATAGAGAGATTCTTCTCTTTAAAGTTTCTCATATTGGGTGCCTAAATCACTAGTCACAGCTGAAAATGTAGATCTTTAGCTATGGTGTAGGTTTTTTTGCCCCCAAATAGAAGACAGCAAAATGATTGTAGCTTGTAGTAAATAAGGCCTCCTGAATAGTTCATTGTGCTTTAATAGATGAATGGTCACCTCTTCATCATGCTCTCACTCAAAACTCCAACTATGCGGGAGCTTTTACAACCTAAAGCCACATACCACTACCACGCAGGAATTTTTGCTTTGTGATTAAGCATATTAACACTTCAACTCTTACATAAAACTTGCTGGAGAAATTTGTAGAACATCTGCATCCTAATCTTTTCTTTAAACTTTACATTACATTACATAAATTACATTACAAAAGCCTGCCACAATATCCTTGAAACTTGAGATTCTTTTACTCTAAGTACAGGCACTGAACTTGAACTTCTGATGTTGATATTTATTTTTTATAATTAAACCTTTATTCTTTTTCACCACCTATTTAGTTCAGCAGGCAAAGGAACAATATGGAGGAATTTGCAGGATGCCAGTGGTGTACTCAATAATGGGATATTTTTACTCACCATTCTAGGCATGAAATATACAAACATGCAGTAGTGCTTTTTAACCACTGTTTTGGTTAGCAAGGCAAAGGGTCTATGTATCCTTTACATTGGAATGATTCCTTTTTCTGCAAGCTAGCTGCAGTTCAGAAAACAACACTCCAACCTTCCCCCCTACTGCTGCTCCAATGCACACAAACCTGAACTGAAGAAACAACCTCTTCCTGCTGATGTGAGATAATTCAGTCTCCATGATGTCTTAATCCTGGGTCTCTGTTAATCGACTTCTAACTGTGCTGAACTGTGACTGCTAGAGGTTGTGATGTGGATTACAATTTACAAGTTATTGGAATCATTTCACTTAGGTCTTCAAATTAGTCTCGAGCCATGTCTCAGAAATAAAAGGCTTTCTCCGCTTGGCCGACATGGCTCCTCGTGCAGATCTTTATTATGGTGTGACAGAGGAGTCTGTTGTTTAAAAACATACCTGGGGAGATGATGATGACTTCCTGAGCCATATCCTTCTGGTCTTGCTGTGTCTGTCTGCACAGTGCTTAGCTATAACATGATTCTCCACCTTGGCTCTTGGGGAGAGTGAGTTTAGGTCTGGACCAAGGATCTCTGCAATGGATACAGTAATTGTTCAGATATGCTGCCCGTAGGTTTCCAAGGAAATCTCTTTCTTTGCCTCTATGGTCATCTAGAAGCCCTTCATTCATGTTATGCAGTTCCATGGCTTTCACAGCAAACGAGGACGTGGAAACAGAGTCCGTTTCTCCTCTGGACAACTGCTGGAAGGGTCAGTTTAAAGCATGACAAGAAATGTGAGGTGACTTTAGGGTCATTCCAAATAGCTCATCAGGTCTTCAGCTCTCATCACCTTTTGTCTCAGTCATGGGGTTCAATCTATGGAAACTCTAGAAAAACTGGGCCCGTTTTTGAGCAAAAATGGGCCAATATTTTGAGCGATGATGTTTTCAAAGTGTAAGCCATGTGATACAATTATTTGTCAGAGGTTTTTGATCAGTTAATAGCAATTCTGTTGATCCTGGGAATAAATCAAAGGTGTGTGAGAGGTGGTGGTGTTGGGGGGTGGGGAAATAGATTTATTCAAAGGTTATTTATTTATTGAGTAAAATGGCAAAAAATGTACTTCCACATCTAACAATATTTACCCTAAAGCAGAATGTTCCCCAACTTTATCAAACTTGGACTGATGCAAGTGATCTCCTTGGAACTCTTTCTCAGTACGAAGTGTAAGTGAAGACAGGAGAAGATTAACACTGGATTTTGGAATCAGAGTACTGGGATTCCTTTTTGGTGAAAAAAAACTGAATTAAGCACCTTCAACTAAAATGACAGGATAGCGGCTCCCTGGGTACAAAACTGGAAAATCTTATTTAAACTAGTTATAGAGGCATGAAATAACAGAAATTAGAGATTGTAAAGGCCTGTTAGATCATGTAGTCCATATCCCTTCCAAGGCAGGGTTGCTTCCTATTATTTTTTCTAGTACAAAGTCCAGATTAATTTTAAATTTCCAGAAATAAAAATGTTGTATGAAGCCAGTTACAGATGATACAGGGAACAGTCTACTCATCTAAGGCCACAACACAAGGAAATTCTATGTTAAAGGAAAGGATTTCCCTATGTCTTGTTACTCAAGCTTCATGTTATCCACTGTCAATAAGATACTTCTGCCCACCTGGGCGAAGCCAGTTCACTGCTAATAAAGAGAATTGTGCTATGTTCCTCAAATTCACCTGATTGCACTGTAATGTAAAACCTTAACTCTGGCCTCAGCCACAGTAGCACATCTTCATGGACCACCTGTGGCCAGGTAGCTTGACAATGTGGAATATTCTTGGGGGAAGTATGAAGTACCACAGCCTTTTATTTTCTGTATTTGAAAATCAGTTCTTCCCTCCCTTCCCCCATGTGTCTTTGCTTTAGCCGAAGCTTCATTCCCAGAAATGCTTGGGTTCAGAAACCTCTGACAATTGGCTTTCTGTTAGCTAAACAATGGTCAGTGAGGGAAAGAATGCACAGCTATCCGTCAGTGAGTTTAACGTGAAACATTTAAACCACTGGCTGTATTGTACATAGGTGAGACCATGTGTCAAATAGAATCTATGGAGGCTCCAAAGCAAGGTACAGCATGCACAATTGCTGGCACAGAGGAGAGAAGGCTATGCCGCTGTTTTTACTCTGTCTCCTTTCATCAGGCTGGAGTTGCCAGCAGCACTATCTTAGCATAGCACCCAAACTCCCCCATTAGTTTTGTTGCTGGACCCTATATAGGGGAGAAGGCCCCTGAACCTTGTCACTCCTTTGTGCACATGTACAGGACTGAGGACAATGTGGCTCTAACAGGGACCCAGACCCTGACTCCTCTGATGTCAAATCAGACAGGTTCTATAAGCTGCAGTCAAGTGAGCTAAATAGTTTTGAGCGTCTCTCTCTAAGGCTGACAGAGCTAAGGGCAGAGACAGAAGGTTCACCAGGGAAAACCCTTGGAACAGCTAAGCTTGCGCTGCAGCATATGCTGAGGTTTATTGCATCTTTATTTAGGTTAATGATAGGGGAAAACCCCAGGAAGAGAGCTGTCAGGGCTAGTGTGTGTGTGTGTGTGTGTGTGTGTGTGTGTGTGTGTGTACATAGTGACCCCAATTGCCCCCTCTTGTGTTAAAACCTGTGGGAGGTGACTTGCGAGGAAGGTTCGATGAGGATTTCCTTACAGTATGTTACTGAAGGGGCACAGCTTGCCTCATCATAGAAAGGCCACCCACAAACACAGTGGCTGTGGCCTTTGGCATCCTGCCCTTCCCTCTTGGTAGCTTGGTTTCAGTGGAGCGCTGCTGTCAGGGATGACTCCCCTGGCTGCGGTGGCTCCCCAGGAACCTGCAGCCTATAGGCAGAAACATATAATGCAGCCAGGGGCTCTGCTAATGTTTTAAAGAAAGTTCTGCTGGGCTGGAGAGGGGATGATGTGCGCCAACCTGGCCTGCCACCACTTCCTCTCTCCACGAGCTCCAGTCTGCATGAAAATTACTCAGAAGTATTCAAGCTGCCTCCTGCAGAAATGAGAAGAGATCGCCCCTGTGTGGCTCTTGGGGAACAAAGTCTGCCCTCTGTTCAGAGCAGGATGGGAATACCATCGGCTTATGGAGACCGTACATGTTTTTACTATTTGCTGATTATAATGAAAATACAGTGTAACCTACACCTGATGCCTCCTTGGGTCATCAGCATGTTCCTATTACACTGTTGGTATTTAGGGCAGCAACAAAGCTCCTCCACTCCTGTCTGTTTCTGGCAAGTCTTTCAATAGTTTCCCATCTGTGCCTCAGGTTTTTCAGCTTGCTTTCCATAGCTCTTCACCATGTTTTCAGGCAGCCTCATTTTCGCTTGCCGTCAGGTGTCCATCTCTGAAATGAATATGAGGTTCCTGTCAAATGGCTAATGGAAAGGTTACCACACCAAATCACCCCTATAATTGGGTTGGCCTTGTTGCCAGTCTTAGAAGAAAGTCTAAGCAGAAAGGCCTCAATGATCTTAGCCCTTGGCTCCAAGGAGCAGCCCCTCTAGAAAAGGATTGCGGCATACTGATAAGGCAGTGTGGAGTAGCTTGTGCTACTGCTGTCTGCATTGTACGGGTGTATCTAAAGTAAACAGAGCACTTGAGTCTCCAGGACTGTTAATCCAGTATCTTTTACAAACACTAATTTCACTTTAAAATTATAAAAAAGAAATTAAACTATAGCCCATTAAAGCTGTTTATTCTCTGCTGCAGATAATTTTACCACAGTTTGTTTGCAGGAAGTGCTGTAAACTTCAGCAATGCTGCTGGCTAATTCATAATCACACTCTGCTGATTATGAATAGCTGCCTTTTGGCAGTAGCAGCATGCACAGTTATGATTTCTGCTTGTGGGAAGGTAATGGGGAAGCAGCCTGCAGGAAAAATGCAGAGGCCAGTGACACCTCAGGACAATTTATATCTGTTAGCGATGGAGAAAGAATGGTGCAAGATAAACTACTTAACTCTGAGACTGGTGGCATCTACCCTTTCTGTCCCACAAAGATTTTATCTGGGGGATACATGAAGGGAAACTAGACCAACCAGATGGGACTAGATCATAGAATATCAGAGGAAACTATCTAGCCTGGGAGCTGGATTACAGACATCATAGCAAAGTCTGGGTTTTTTGTTTTAAAAAGCGTTAAAGTTTAAAATAAAACAAAATATCCTTTTTCTTTGAATTCAGAGCAGTGATCAGAAAAAAACCAAAACAAAATGCCCCAGGCCATACAACAGCTGATGCATTTTATATCATCACATAAAAATAAATAAAGTGACATATAGTAGATGTAAGCATTATAGCATTTGTCGTGTTAGGATTTTCATTTTGAACCTATATTTTCAGGAGTCATAACCTGTTTGTTAAAGATGTCTCAGACCTCCGAAACGTGCTTTCCGTTTGCTCAGCCCAAAAGGGTGGTTCTGTTCTTTCCTGTTAAATTTGTTATTTACTCACCACACGTCGCTTCTTTTTGTTTGGGGGAGGGTGCGAAGATATCAAGGAAGTGATGGAAATTTTGGAGATAGGAGAGAAAACAGGAAGCGGATGAGTATTTGTGTTTTGGGGAGGAGAGAAGGTCTATGGAATCAATTGAGTGTTTTCTGGGAATGATGGAAATATATGGAGTTGATTGGTTTATTTGGGGCGGAGGCAGATGTGTGTGTAAGAATATTATTTTACCTAGGGAATGTTATATGTATCACTGCATGAGATTAATCCTTTTTGAGGAGTTCCTTGTTAAAGTATTGGCTGCACATGACCAATTTAACAAATTGCTCTGTAACATTAACTTTGTTTATTCTTTTGCTGTTTGTCTTTTGTTTTACCTCTTTTAGCAACTTGGTTATTTAGGAAAATATTTTTTCACACCTAATTGTTGGAGCTCTCCAAATCCTTAGTCTTTCTTCATCTTCCTTTCAGGTCTCTCAAGGTCTTTTTTCATTTAATTTTATGGTGTCCCACCCATTTAGCTGCCATCTCTCCTTTCTTCACAGTAGGCCCTCTATGAAAGACTTGTCGTTATTGAATTCCCTTTCGTGCCCTCTTTGATCTGTCTTGTATTTTCTTTTCATCTCACCCTCTTCTTTATCTTTCTTCCTTGTTTATCCCAGTGGCAGAAAAGGACTATTAATTATTTCTATGAAAGTAGCACTTCTGTTTGCATGAGAGTGCTGGCAGACAGATCACATTTATTTCACATTAATGCATTTCTCCCTAGATCCTGGTGGACATCAGAAGAAATCATATTCAAATTCAACAACTTCAGATCTGCCATTGAACAAGTTCTCAGTCAGCCTTCCTCCAAACAGAACCAAGATTTTAAATTGACAATGTCATGGCAACGTTTAACTTCTGTCTCTGTTCTGACCTCTTTGTGATCTGCAGTACTACTTCAGAACACTCTGGACTGCTAGATTCTTCCAACCTTTACCCTGTGCATAGCCCCACTGACTTTAGTAGGGTTATGTTTGGGAAAAAGCACCGGAGGCCTGATTTAAAGCTATTAGAGTCAATGGAAAGGATTTCATTAACTTCAGTGGGCTTTGGATCAGGCCTATGTGTGAGGAATGAAGGTTTGCAAGACTAGGTCCTAAATTTTCCATATTTCAAAAGACAGCATCCAAGAACCTATCTCCCAGATTCAAGGGGCGATATTAGTTCAAAAGGCAGATTTTGCTGTTAGAATAATTTATTTCTATATTCTATTCTATGGTGGAGCATGCCTGAGCAAGTGGCTTTGATTGTAACAAGGACTACCTTGCCAAATCCAGTTAGGTATCTGTGAAGCAGTAGTTTAGAAGGACTTTGGGTACTTTTAAATGCTGAGTCAAATTAGATTCCATTTTTACTTCAGTGGATGTTGTATTTGGCATATTTCCCTGGCCACTTCCTTGAGTCCTAGCACATTCCTGACCTTTTGTATCAGGGGCCTCAATCTGGCAGTCCTCACACTGGAGCTCCCTATTGCTCCCCTGATCCTGCCCAGCACTTCTCTATCTAAGATGCTCCTCTAAGGCAGCCAGTCCCTCTCCCTTGCACTCTAGGGAGAGACTGACTCTGCTCTGTTGAGCAGCGTTTCTTATATGGCCCTCCCTGTTCCTGATTGACTGTTCCAACAACTCCTCTCCTGACTGGCTGTCTACAAGCCCTCCTCTCATTGGTTCAGTTTTGTGCAGCCTCCCTGAGGGCTGCTTTAACCCTCCATTTACCTGTGTGCGGCAGCCCCTTCACCATAGTATTTCACAGGAATCTAGTGAAAAGAGCAGAGTACAAAGGTCTGGGGTGTGGTGCTTTTTATAGGACTATCCATATTCTCATGGGAACAAGAGGATTTGATATTGAAGATTTGAGTCTCAATTATTGCCACAGCTTTTTCTCTGACCATGATAAATGCAGTCTTGTCCAGCTCATATCCATTCAGAAAGGTCATTTTCCTAGCTCATCACTGTGACCGTGTCACCCCTCTCTTTGTATCTCCTTCTCAGCTTAAGCTATTTGCCTTCATTTTCAAGACCCTTCGTGATCTATCCTCACCCTACCTATCTCTTATTCAGTATCAAGAGGTCAACTCCCACTTCCAAATGGCCCATGAGGCCTCCATTGCTGACATGTTAAATTTTCAAATAAGTACCTTTGTGCTTTCTCTCATGCTGCCCCTCATGCTTGGGAGGAGCTCATTATCAATATCGACAACAGTCATTTATTATCTTTCTTCACATCCCTCCTCATAAGTCTCCTTTGCCATGATACCTACCAAAAACTCAACAAGAGTTAGGCTGCCTATCATGCTGGCCCACAATGTCTTATTGATTCCTTGTACTCCTTCATCTGTCTGTATACATCTGCTGCCTCTTGTCTTAGACTTAGATTGTCTAAGGTCTTCACAGCAGGGACCATCATTCTGTCATGACTAGGGATCCTAGGTGCTACAGTGATACAAATAATAAATAGTAGTAATTAATAACTTATTCTCCACAAATAATTCATTAATATTTCAGCTAATTCTGGTCACAGCAGATACAAAGAATACATACTTGTTTTATCTCCTTATTCCTCTTACAAACATCATTCCCATGTTCCCACATGAAAGCAATTCTCAGATGCTGTGTGATTGTGTCCTGTAACAGAAATATTTTCTCAAGGACCTTATACTGTTTCAGTTGCCATTGCAAACGTGTCTGATTCAGTATATTAAATTCAGTTGAAATACTGCAGAAACTTGATTGGCAGTTTATTCTGAGACACACACTGGGACGTGTATTTAGTAATGTGGCCAATTATTCAGCTTGGAAAACTCTGGATATTTCTCTGATTCTTTACGGGAACAATGGCAACCCAGAATGATGAATTAACCCTTTTTATTATCAGTGTATTGATATTGTACTTACGCTCTCAAATGTAGGGCAACACTTGAGGATGGATAAGCTGGTAGCCTCATAGTCAGAGGTAGGCAAAAAGGCTTGAGACTGATGGCAAGAGGACCAAAGCCTGAG
The DNA here is from genome assembly GCA_032164245.1 of Sternotherus odoratus. Classification (NCBI taxonomy): domain Eukaryota; kingdom Metazoa; phylum Chordata; order Testudines; family Kinosternidae; genus Sternotherus; species Sternotherus odoratus. Next base: position 36,547,007 of record JAVMKO010000002.1, read on the forward strand.
GTCCCTATTCAGTTTTTTACTCAGTCTTTCTTCAGACTGACTCAATGTGACTTCAGCAGGAATTTGCTTGAATAAGGACTGAATAAAACTGAGGGGAAGATGGGAGGGATTGTGTCCCCTCAGTTTGCACACTAAGAGGAGACTCCACATGTGGAACTCCCTCATTGCAGGAAGGAGGTTTAGCCGCTTTTGTGACATGCAGCCCTATTTCCTCCAGATCCCTTAGAGGTCTCTCAGTTGGGCTGGTTCTCTGGATAGAAGGAAGAGGAGGGCTGAGTGGGCTGGGGCCAGATATGTACACACATTGTTTCCCGCTATGGCACAGCAAAGATACAGTCCTAAGTTATATTACCTCCCCGAGGAGATTCTTGGGGCAGCCATAGCCCGGAGAGGCTCTGGTAGCATGAAAGGGACAAGGGCTAGACACACTAGGGCCACAAGAGATGACGGGAAGGCACAAGGTCTCCATGCAGATGGCTTTGGTTTCCTGCTTATCCCCCAGAATCAGCTATCGGACTTGAGGAGGAAGACCTCAACCTATTCTGTGGGGGCAGCCCAATCCCACTCCTTCCCCAACGGATAAGGACATTCCATGAGGGAATCCTTGTGGAGTTTCTTCCAACTGAGACTCTTGCTGTGAATTTTACCATGGGAAGAAGGTGAACTAGCCCTGAGTCAGAACCTCCAAATTTGTTCCAATGAGTATACGTAACAACTCCACTTTTATAGCAGCATGAAGGAATCAGCCAGCCCATTGCAAAGTGGTGGGAGCAGGAGATTTAAGTGATGAGAGCATAATGAATTTCAGTGCATGTTCTGTGCAGTGTCTTAGACTGATTGTTTAGTTTCTGCATTCTGAAGTCACTTTCCTGTTGTTTCATTTTTCTGTCTAACTGAAATGTTAAAGAACTGATCTCTTTGCAATGTATTTAGTGTGGACATTCCAGCCTTTGAACTATCACCAACACATGAGTAATATTATCCACACACACACTCTATTCTTACAGTAAAATCTCTTCATCTGATTTTTTTTAATCAAAGTACCAGCATGACACATACATTGAAAATATTCATTAAAAAAATCCCTCCGCCCATTACCCCAGCTCTTGGGGATGAAGGGAGGAAGCTTTCATTAGACTCACCATCATTTTCAGTTTTAATCACCTCTGTTCTTTTCAAATTAAAAAAGAAATTTTGATCAAGGGTCTGAACGATCCAGAGGTGCCTTCTGGGGTTATCTGAACCAGTCACCTGTTTGGAAGAGACAGCCTTTCAGCATCAGACAGAAATGCATTTTCAATTATTAACTATTTTTAGCGTGGCGTCAGTGAAAAATTAATAAGCCCCAGCAGCAAGTAGGCATTGTGATGTGGGCTGAGAAGAAAATATGGGCCACTGCGCAACCTTTTGTTTCTTTTTCAGTTAAGTTTCCTTTCTCCTCCTCCTCCTCCTCCTCCTCCTCCTCCTCCTTCTCTCCCTCTTTACTCCCTCAAGGGTGAATTCCATCTCTAATAGATCCAAATTTACACTGATAGGTTGCTATTTCCAAGCTATTCCTATCATAGACATAAATCCACTCATTTCAGGACCTTCAATGAGCAATTGGCACTCTATGACTGCTTCTTTTTCTTTCTCCTCCCTCCCCCAATAGAGAGCTCCTCACAGACTCTCAGCACTCCCCTGGGGAGCTCAATGTAACTGTGTTGCTACCCTGGCCTTTTCATTTATTTATTCACTTTGCTGGAACTATCTGTGAATGGGATGGTTTGGCAAAAATGGAGAGAGAGGCCAATAAAAGAGAATATCTTGGGCTTTGGTGTATTAGAGCAAAGGTGGCAATAGAAGAAAATAATGGGTATCAAATTATAATACTTTTCAGTTCTGTATCATCTTTCATCCCAAGAGGTTAGAGAACTTTAAAATAAACCTTAATTGAATCTCATCCTGTTGTGAGGCAGGTAAATATCACACTCATACCCTCTGTGCCTCAGTCTGTCCATATGTAAAATGTCTACACTACAATTGAACATCAGTGACTGGTGTGGGTCAGCTGACTCAGGTCTGCAGGTTTTGAGCTGCAGGACTGTAAAACTGCTCTATAGACATTTGGGCTTGGGCTCTGGGACCTTCCAGCTTGTAGGGTCCCATGACCGAACCTCTCACTGCAATTTTACAGCCACACAGCCTGAGCCCCAGGAGTCCAAATTGGCTGACCTGGGCCAGTCTTGGGTGTAATAAGGTAATGGAGAGTAGAATCTGGTTTAAGGGGATTAAATGACCTACTCAAAGTCACAGAGCAGATGAGGAACAGAAGAAACTAGAAGTTGTGACAATATTTGGGCTGTTTGGCCTCACTTTACCTACCTAGTTCATAGCTACAGTTTCAGATGTCAGTGCAGTTACACTAGGGATGAATTTGGTGAGGATTCCCTTAGCATGGGGGAGTCCTGAAGCTACCTCATCCCATGTGCAGAAAATGTGTCTGGGCTGGTTGGGGACAAAACAGAGGCTGGAGAGATGGGGCTGGAGAACAGTGTGTTCTGCTGATCTCTGGCCAGAAGAACAGTCCCTAGGGAGACCATTGTAGCTGGCCAAAGTTGGAGCAGTCATGTGGCTGCTCTGGCGTGTCCTAGGGTAGGTTCAGCCACGTTTCTGTCTGCTCACCTTTCAAATTTGCTGTAAATATTTCAGTAATTTCAACTCAATGACTGAATGAATCTGCTTTTTAAAAAAGAAAACATGTTCGGAGTGTGAGATTTATAATAAAATCAAGGAATGTGTAAGTGGTACACTAATTTCTGCATGTCTATTTCAGTTTAAAATATGTGAAGTTTAATAATCAGTCCTCGTTAAACGCTGAATTAAAATCCTAACAGCAAAGGAGGAACTAATGGACTAGAGTAAAAGTATTTAAAAATGGAACACATGACCTAGTTAAACCACTGTCTGAAATAATAAGGTGGAATTTCCTTCAAGCAAGACTCCTACTGCCTGGAAATACTGTGTTCTGCTCTGTGATTCTTAATATATAAAAGAAGCCATGTTCAGATACTGGAAATGCACACAGGCCATTATCTGTTTTATCACATATCAGAGACATTGAAGATATGGTACATGCACAATTGATGGATTATATAATGCACAAAGGCCTGATGACCCTTATCAGTCTGGTTTTCAAATAAGGTATTTAATGACCACTGCCTTGTTAAAAGGTGGAAAATGATCTGCTTGGTGTGACCTGATAGGGGCAATTTTTATTGATTGCACTAAGACCTTTGACTTGAGCTTCCTATGCATAAACTTAGGAAGAAACATTCAGATGGATGAATAATTACCTGTCTGACAGATGTCAGTCTATTACAGTCCATGCTATAGTATCTTCTCTCCTGGGTATCAGTGAAGAGGTACCCCAGAGGTCTGTTTTCGAATCACTTCCATTTTCCCTTCATATTAATGAGTTACTAAAGTTCTTTCAGAATAGTTCCTGTCTATGGGTAACACAATAGTTTATTACTGGACAATGCTAAATCAATTACTCGTTTGACTATTGTTTTGCAAAGAGATTGGGACAGATTGCTGGATTTGGTGTCAGGTTAATTACATGGTATGAAATTTTAGAAAATGAAAATGATACTTTTTGGTATGTCCTAGTAACAAAAAGCAAAATAGTGGTTCTCATATACAGGGACAAAGGGGTAGACAGCTTAAACACAGTGGTTGTCTAAAGGTCTGAAATGAGAAGAGCACATAAAATGTACTATGCAAAAGAAAGAATCAGGATTTTACATTGAAACTACTGATGCTTAAGCTTTCCTTTTCAATTAAAAATTGCAAACCAACAGTCACAGTAAGGCAACACAGCAAGTATGTCAGGTTAGCACTAGTGGAGCCCTAAATGCAGTATGAATTATTTGTAATACATTATGCCAATTTAGTTTGTATTGCAATAGTAAAGAGCAGCTTTCCGCTCTGTTTGCCAAGCAGAAATTGTTATTGTTTGAATAGAGGAGGGAGATGCCACTGGTTAAGTCCTGTTTGAAAATGTATTTATGGTCTAACCCTGAAGTATTTGAAACCACTGATGCGAGGTGCTGACAGTACAGATCAATTCTGCTCACTGGATCAGCTGACCTTTGTACCAAGAAGAAAAGTCTTGTGGGACAAAAATTTTAATTCCTGATTGCTAATAGTTGGAATCAATTACCAAAGGAGAAACCGCAAAAATAACATGCTGCACAGCAGTGGAATATTTTTGGGACTGCTCTGGTTAGGTGCAAGACAGATCATATATCTACTGATTATAGGATATTCTTTGTGTGAATTTTGAATTTATATACAAATTGCCTACTTCACAGCAAGACCTGTTTCACAACACCTGCAGTGGTGATTTCACTTCAGTGTGATAACCTGGCAAGCAGAATTATAATTAATAGTAAATCTGTGCATAGAAACATTGCACAGTCTCTCCTTTCATGATGATTAGGCATAGCATCAAAACACAAACCAAAAATCACATTGTCGGAAAGAACAGCGAATACACACACAAATATCCAAACAAAGCGTAGACATAGAAAGTCAGTTCAAAACCTTATCCCAGGCCAAGAGCGATCTCCCAGAAATCACATGATTCTTCTTGGCCAATGCACTATGCTTAATAGCAGCACAAACCATTTAGACTAGTGTTCCAGATGAAGCTTCCTTTGTGCCTGAAAACAAGTTGGGTCAGTGGATCTGTTGCAAATAATACAGAAAGAGTCTCCAGGACAATCCAAGATAATTGCTTCACTTTCCTTGCAGAAGTAGGGCTGGTCTTCACTACAGGGATCGATTTCGAAGCTCTAGTGAAGACCCACTAAATCGATGGCAGAGTGCTCTCCCATCAACCCTGGTACTCAAGCTCTCCAAGAAGAGTAAGAGAAGTCAACCAGAGAACATCTCCTATCAACACAGGGCAGTGAAGACACTGGGGTAAGTCAACCTAAGCTCCGTCAACTCCAGCTACATTATTGAAGTAAGTTAGGTCGACTTACCCGGGTAGTGAAGACTAGCCCGTAAACTCATCATCCTCCTGAGTCTGAAAACCCAACCGTGTATAGGTTTACCCTACAGCAGAGGAACTTCCATTTTTCTTAACTGTAAATCTCAGATACTCACACTGAAAAAACAGAGAAGAAAAAGATACACTATAATCTCCAAATGTCCTGAACAGCATTCCCTTGGGATATCCTTATTTATAAGGTCTAATTTTCAAAAATGCTGATAATTTTCAACGCCAAATGAAGCCAATGGGCGCTGTGGGTGCCCAGAGCCTTTAAAAATGAGTTTCTCATTCAACAATATACAGCTATACATCTGCTTAAACTTACCCACATGCTTAGGCCCTGATTCAATGAGGTACTTTACTCAATGTATTACCCCTCGTGTATATATTACCATCCTACACCTGTCTCAGAATATATGTTCAAAAGAAACCCTATTATTAATGTACTATGATACTCCAATAAGACAATAGATCTGGACATTTTCCATATAATTCATTGCTACTCTCTATAATATTCCAGTTTACTAACCAGTAAGCTGCCCTGTTAGGAAGCTGTTCCTGCAATTTGCAATCCAGAAATATACTGTAAAGTTATTTGGGTATAAAAAGGAGACTGCAAGGTTGTTTATAGAAAAAAAATATCTTCTTGAGTGCTATTGAAACAACCTCCTCTTCTACTGGCCCCTAGATTTTCCTATTCTTCATCTATTAAAGATGGAAAATCCTCAAGACTATTCAAATACTAATTCTGCTCAGAAAGACGACTGGTCTGCCTCTGAAAGAGCTCTGTATAATATTCCCTAACTATTCACTGGACACCATTAGGGTCCTAAAGATCTTCCCAGAACCATTATTTCTTAATATTATCATATCTCTGTGTTTTCCTTGGCTGATAGCCTGTAAATATTCTAGGGAAGGCTGTTTGGCTTCTTGACCTCTGAAAATTTTGCTGACTCTAGCTTCTTATTTTTTTTATAGATTTGTCTCATGGTAACCTGTACCATACTCAGTGCCCCATTGTGCTAGGCACTGTGCATAGACAAGGTAAGAAAAAATCCCTTCCCCAAGAAGCTTATTATACAAATAAGCAAAATGTACAACAGGCTACATAAAAAGCACTAGAAAATTCAGTATAAACTAAAATTTCATCCAATGACATGTTTAAACTGCCCTATACATTATACACTGAAATGTAAGTACACAATAGCTATATGCCAATTGATTTATATTATCATTATATGGTAAAAATGAGAAAAAAGCAATTTTTCGGTAATAGTGTGCTGTGACACTTTTTATTTTTGTGACTGATTTTGTAAGCAAATAGTTTTAAAGTGAAGTGAAACTTGGGGGCACTCGAGACAAATCAGACTCCTGAAAGGGGTACAGTAGTCTAGAAAGTTTAAGAGCCACTGGACTAGTCAGTGTGATTTTAATATAGGGAATTTCATATTTGAATGATCCCCAAATCTTTACAAAATAAACAGCTGCTAAATCTGGCATTCAGTATGTACCCACCAATAGCTCATACACAATCTTGGACATTGCAGTCTGAATTATTGAAGGAAGCAGTGTCAACCAAAGTAATTTGGTTAACCTATATTCACTTAAAAGAGTACTAAGTGATCTATAAGATGCAGCTGGACAGGCACCAGATATAGGAAGAAGGGAGTCAGAAATTCATGTGCAGACACACACACAGCCACTTCTTCCTAGTGTTTTGCTCAAATAATTACCCTTTTCACCCCCTCTTTTCCTTGCACCTTCACTACAGTTCAAAATCTCAGGGCCAAACTGAAGTCCGAGGAGTTACTCTAGATTTAGACTGATATAACTGAGAATTGTCTTTAAATTTTAAAGTCCTGAACAAATTGCTGTAAAGCTGGTAATTACCAAACAGCATTATTTACCCCATGATTTATCAAACTAGCTTGTGTTAATTTTTTTCCATGGGCTTTACTAGATGCTATTTGTGCACTGACATGTAAAGTCTAGTTTGTGATACTGAATTGTGCAAGGGAATGTGGGCCTGTATTCTTCAGAGCAAGGTTAGATTGCGCAGTGGCTGCAGCTATTTTTTATTAATCAGCAATCTTTGTACTCAAGGAGCTGGGTGAGTGCTAAGACAATGGCGAGAAAATCTGGGAATATCCTCAGCATTGATGTAGCTATAGATAATTCATGTAAATTAGAAGATGGACAAAGGGATAATTTAATGTACAAAGGAAATATTTTCAAGTCTGCTTCCATCTCTGTGAACACTACTTAGTCTGTGCCAAAAAAGTGTGTGTGTGTGATGATGGTTGTGGGGGGGATAGAGGTTTGTTTACTACAATTTTACTTCATTAATATTTTAGTCTCAGGTGCAGAACATGCAGAGTCTCACTGAAATCACAAACAGCACTGATGGTGGTGTTTGTGACAGTGCCATGGGGCACTTGCATTATTTATCCGAAGCTGCACTACCCGTACAGCTTTCAGGGAATATTTTCAGACAGAATCACTAATTAGCACATATGTGGAATCTTCTCAAAGCGGTTGGGAACTTTCCTCATTACTTTTTAATTTTTTCTGTTTGCTGAACGTATGTCAAAGATGAAAATTCAAAATGATGGTCTGGAGGAATTTTGCATATTAAATGCACAAGATGAAAAGAAAGGTGCTTCATATCCGTTCACTGAGAAAGATTGAAAGCATCCACTGGCCAAGGAGATAATTCAGCATTACCCTTGTGCCATCACCTACTCGCCCACAAGAATCTGCAAGGATGGCAAAGGTATTATTTGCTTACTGTCCTCAACTGTTGTGTAGTGTTGCTTTGTAGTCCATAGCACCTGCTCATTTCCATCTCAGATGTTTCTTATTATTCCCTTGTAATCAGTGTGTAATGTTTGTCAAGCACTTGGACATCTTTGGATAAAAGATCCTATATAAATCGGTGTACTCATTACTGGTAATAATAATAATAATTCTTTTAATAATAAATGCCTGTTTCAGAATCCTTCATCCTATACTGTGGGATTATCAGAGGAAATAAAACCATCAGCATAATACTTCATATTGTTCATGGTTCACGTTATTAGGAAGTTTACTCCTTTTTTCCCATTATAGCAAATTCTTTCCCTTTTTTGTCTTGATTCTACCCATTTTTACACATTCCATAAAAAGGCTTCCAGGTGTAAGTGGAGCAAAGTCTTGTGAATGTGTGCATTTCTAAAGAATGATTTAAGAAGGCGCCTTTAAATATTTTTGGCTCAATTTAGTGGTGACATTTTCTGAAGTTTATTTATTATGGATTTAAATACAACATAAAATAGCTCCTATCTGATGCTCTAGGTACCCTACTATAAATTAAAAATACAATAGTACCATAATTACAAAGCAGAGAAAGCAGCACATTTCCCATATAAAAATCACCAGCCAGGATGAATACTACACACCAGAAACTCCTTCAACAACAACAACAAAATCTCTGTCTCCTAACAACAATGACTTTGTCTTCCTCCCAAATGCCTATTCAAATAGATAGGGTGTGGTACATAAATGGAAGATCAACAGTTTTGGGTCATTTTGGACCACGGAGGGAATTAATTTCCAAAACCAAAGGATTAGAGAGAGTTGGAAAATGATTTTTTTTTTTCATGGAAAATTAAAACTTTTTGGGGGAAAATCAAAATCTGAACATTTTAAATTTGGAAATGCTGTTATGGTGCCTCATGGGAGTTGTAATTTGGTGTCTTATACCTCCATTCTCCATTATGTGCTGTACTCCCTGGCCAGATCACATCTCCATTATCTACTACTGTCTCTTTTTTGCTTTCAGCTTCTTTTATTTATTATTTTTTAATTATTAGGCCAAAACATGTGATTATCTAGTTTTATCTATTTTTACAGAGTGCTTAAATAGGCAAATTAAAAATAGGGTAAAAGCTGAGTTAAATACCTCAAGCTCTGGCCAATTATTATTACAAGACTTTATTTACTGCCTATCACCGTAGTGTCTGAAATTAACATACGTTAGTAGTAAACCAACGTCCAGATTGGCAGAAATATAGGATTGATTTGTACATATGTTTACAACATGTACCATCTGGTTTATTGGATATTAATCCCCATGATTTGGTTGGGGATTGGTCCTGCTTTGAGCAGGGGGTTGGACTAGATGACCTCCTGAGGTCCCTTCCAACCCTGATATTCTATGTAAATATATGTACATACAATTATATGTAAATAACCAGCGGATCCATTTGTGCTTGCAATTGCTGTGGATGTGCAAATAATCCTGATAACTGTCAGGACCATTTGGGTGTGCAAATTCATTTGCATTTTTCATGTGCAAGTGCACCCATGTAATTTTGAAAATCTGGCTTTGAAGGCACTTCAGTTTGAAATGCACTAGCTGTGTGCCATGGAGATGGCGTAAGAAATTAAAATGTCTGGAACAGAGTTTGATGAAACTAGGGATAACAAAATATCATGGATATAATCTTTCTCCAAAAGAAGAATAGATCAAAACTGTTGAATTGTCTTAAGTGTTTGGAGCCGGATATGCTGTTTAAAATAATAAATTTGAGGTTCTTTTAATTTCTCTTCTGGGTTTTGAGTCATATAGGTTGCAGCTTGGTGATCTTTTCAACCTGTTTTCTGCAGCCAAGAGGGCTAGAAGCATTTTTTTTTAAATGAAAACTGAGATTCTAAATCACTTCGGGAGCCAGAGCTTTAAGTAAAATATCACATATTGTGAGACTCACAATAATACCATCAGCAAGTTCCTTATTCTAGCCTTTGATGCCACATGTATATGGGATAGGTAACAACCTATTTTTGAACATACATGCACCTTAAAGGGCTTGTGTCATAGAATAGTTGATACTTTATTTCTTAAATATTTAAAATGCTATCTGCAGTTTAGAAAGGCCTCTCAAACTGGAGATTTCAGAAAATGAACATGATATAAATCCTCTTGACCCAGCAAATAGTTGAGCATGCACATAACATTATTTATAGGAGTAGTCCTATAGACCTCAAAAGAGGCTACTCACATGAGTAAAGTTATATACTTTCTTTAAATGCTTGTAGGATCAGGGCCTATATAAATACAAGATTAAAAGCTAGATGTGAGCCAGGTTAGATATACTTTAAGGAGTGAATTTTGTACATGTTTCATGGGACTTTGCCATTAAAATCAATGAACTGAATAGCTAAAACTCTGCTCAGTCTTTAGAAGATGCACTTAGTAGTTACAAGGTAATTCTTCAGACAGCCCCGGAAATAGAGGTGCATTAGAAAGCCAGATTTTTTTTTTTAAAGTGTGAGATTTCCAATACACTTATTAATTTCCTTTACCTATTCTTTAATTATAGAAATTCATAAATATCAAGTTGTTCTAGTTGGCACCAATTGGTATCAGATATGAAACTACAGTCTCATTTCCCTTAGGATGTACATGACTAGTTTAATTAGCCTGAGGGCTTCTGACTGTAAAATCCCAAGCAACATTAAACAAGTAAAGCCAAAGTATGCTGGTGAGATCCCAAATAAAGACAGATAGTTCTTCACAATGATGTGCAGGCCCCAGTATACCCATGAAAACAGTTTTGAATGCATTTTTTTTAATGTAGTGAGACTTCATATGCATAACAAAAATATATATATTTTATAAAAAATGTGTGTGTCTGTTTCTGTGTTATAGGCAGAACAGACAATAATGCCTATAGTTAAGGTTTGTATATGCTTATGGAGAGCTGCAGTGGTTGGGTTGTTCAGACTCTTAATTACAGTCTTGTTGGTTCAAGTCTCACATGCTTGCTCAGTGGAACACTGCCTCCAGTGCAGTCAGATGTGGTGGTTGCCACATCACTCCCTCGTGTACTGCTGGCCATGAAAATTGATATCCTCTCACCACATCAGCCCAATAAGCCCGTGGCTCAGAGGGGATTTTGGCTTTGGTATATATGTATCTCTATAATAGTCTAGGTAAGCGATAATGAATTGACATTTCTGTTTTGCCCAACATAAGTTTTGTGTCTTGAGATGCAAAAAATGGAAAATCATGTTTTAAAATTCATGTTAGAGCCAAACTGTCTGAACATTCTTGTGCTCCATCAGTATAGCTGCTTGAATGTTTTCTGATCCTAAGATAAAGCAGTCAAGCTGCACTGGTGTTACTGGTAAGGGTACGGTAGTGGGCTGAGATGATGATTGTGTGGGTATGGTACATAATGTTATGGTGGAAGATAAATACCTTGTTGCCAGAAAAGAAATAAAGCACAGAAAAACTTCAAGTATTAACATGAACAACAGGATGAAAAGCAAAGTGCTCAGAATTTTCAGTGGTGGCCTAAGATGAGGCAAAAAGAGACTGAAAGTTGATGGAGAGACAGAATAGACCCCCATGTTTGTAAGAAAAATAGAGATCAGGGAAAAACACATCAGGGTAAAATCTGTACTTGTATTTTTGCTCCCTGAGTTGAATCAGGGGCACAAACCCAAGTATTGATGGGATTTTCCTACCTAATGGCTGAAGGCTCAAAGATACATATTTGCACCCACAATTCATTTTGCAGGTGTAAATATTAGGGCTCATATTTTGTGGGGGTAGATTGTGCCTGCAGAAAGGGTGGCTGGGCTTCAGCATGATGAAAAATATATCCTGTTTGATCATCCAGTCCATCTCTTGACAGTGCAAGATTATTCCCAACAACACACTTTGTATTTTGCCTAGTCTAGTATCCCCTTACTTCTGATTATACCCTTTGCAACACCTTAAAATCATTCCAATTTCTCCTGACTGTTTACCTTCCTATTGGCAAAATGCTATGACCTCACCCTCCTCCCCATAGCCAGCTCGGTCAAGAGATAGCATATTTCTTGTGATCTTGAACTGATTAGTACTTTCAACCCTAGATCATCACTGTTTGGTAAGCTCCCTCTGATTCCTCTATAACTGTATAGTAATGAGATACCTAAAACTTATATATATATATAAAACTTATATATATAAGCCTGCTTGGAACCCTGGGTATGTATGTTCCTAGCCCATATTGAAGCTATCATTGCTGCATCTTCACTGCTACTTTTAGCCGTGGTAGGTAGATTAAAGCTAGCACAGGTATGCTTATATGTGCTGCCAACACACCTTTGATTGTAATGTAAACATACTATATATATATATACAACATACATACATGTTTACATTACAATCAAAGGTGTGTTGGCAGCACATATAAGCATACCTGTGCTAGCTTTAATCTACCTACCATGGCTAAAAGTAGCAGTGAAGATGCAGCAATGATAGCTTCAATATGGGCTAGGAACATACATACCCAGGGTTCCAAGCAGGCTTGTAAGGCCCATGCTAAAGCTTGCACAATTCACTGCTATTTTTAGATCCGGCCTCTGTCTAGATTAAAGCTAGTGAGTATGCCTTCATGAACTGCAGTCACACCTCCGTTTGCAGTGCAGACATACCCATACACAGACTATTATCTCCGTTCTCTGTGACGTGACTCCTCAATTGCATGTCTTGCTTGCTGTCTACATTCATCCCATCACTTTCATCATTACCACTTTCCAGGTTTCTTTCTTCCATTGACTGCCTCTTTTATGGATTATTTCTCCCTACCCACCCATAAATTATCTTGCATTATCCAGCATGAATCTCATTTTATTATTTTCTACTGATTTTTTTCTAATCTCTGTAGGTCCTTTTGAATTACGTTTCTGTCCTCGCTCGTATTTGCTTTTCCATCTTACTATAATCTATAGATTTCATTGCTATAGAGTGGAGTGATATAGAGTTCATCTAGGTTTGGGGGCCCCCACTACTGAAAGGTTGTGGACAAATTAGAGGGAATCTAGAGGCGAGCAATGAAAATGATTAGGGGACTGGGTCACAACTTATGAGGAGAGGATGAGGGACCTGGTCTTATTTAGTCTGCATAAGAGAAGGGGGGGAGTGTGATTTGATAGCAGCCTACAACTACATGAAGTGGTGTTCCAAAGAGGATGGAGCTCGGCTGTTCTCAGTGGTGGCAGATGACAAAACAAGGAGCAAGGGTCTCAAGTTGCAGTGGAGGAGGTCTAGGTTGGATATTAGGAAAAACTATTTCACTAGGGGGGGGGTGAAGCACTGGAATGGGTTCCCTAGGGAGATGGTGGAATCTGCATTTTGAGAGGGTTTTAAGGCCCAGATTGACAAATCCCTTGCTTTGAGGAGAGGGTTGGACTAGATGACTTCCTGAGGTCTCTTCCAATCCTCCTCCTTATCAATCAATCAATCATCATCATCTTCGAATTTTCTTAGAATGAAAATGAGGGAGAGCAATGGGGCTTTAGAAAAAGAAAAGGAACAATGCTTTGGATGCTGGGGACAAAGAAGGGATTTCAGGAAAGACATAAACCCATAGAACATCACACATGGATTAATTTGCGGAGACTGTTTCAGTGACCCTGGCTGAAAATGTAGGATTTTTAAAATTTGTACTGTAGTACAGTAATGTAGGATAACATTTCTGTGCAATTCTTTTAGAAATCAGAATCTATTAAATTCTTAAACCAAACTGAGTATCAGGTAAAATTGCCATGTAAAAATCAGTCTAATTCAATTTGAGACATTTGACAAAAGTCCATCAGAATACTACTCCAAAGTGCCTGTCAGTTACAGATTCAGTTTCTCAACTGGTCCCAATTCAGTCCCCTGTAGGGTGACCAGATGTCCCAATTTTATATGGACAGTCCTGATATTCAGGGCTTTGTATTATATAGATGCGCATTACACCCCACCCTGTTCCAATTTTTCATGCTTGCTATTTGATCACCCTAGTCCCCTGGCAAGATCACTTGACAGATCTGTGCTTTCAGATTATGATGGATGACATATATAGACATAATTAAACATGGGTTAACATGGTATCTATCTTGATTAGCTGTCGGGTTAACTAATGGAAGTATAAGACGACCAGTAGAACTTCAAATGAATCTTCCTACATGACTTTGGAAATTCAGGGGTTAATATTTATTTGTTTTACAAAGAGTCCATCTCCAAAACAGTCCTGTGTCACATAGCTATAACATATTACATCCCAAGCTCCACGCCCTCCCTGAATCTGCGGCTATGAGTGGGGTCCATCTCAGACTTTTGTAAATACATGTGCATTTTCTTGAAATGCAAAGGTCATTTGTAGTAAAGAAATTTAAATACAAAAATTAAAAAGAGTGCCTCAGTCGAGGATCAAGTTTGCTACTTTCATATACAAAATAAAGTTATTGCTGATCCCTATCCTCAGCATCACAGTAGCGTTGGTAATATGTTGATGACGATGCTCCAAAGGAGATAACATGGAGAGGCACAAAAGACTTATGAAATGATGCTTTAATGGGATTCCTTTACTTCTGTGGTCAATGATGCTAGGGCTAGTATTACCATAGGCAGATCTGTGTATGTGTGGTTACAATTCAGTCAAGCACTGAATGCTAATTTCATAGTAACTGCCATGAATATGGTCACTCTCCATTTATACTTACATCATGCTGTATTTCTAATCAAGCTGAATATTCAGCTGTTCTGAGAATGTTGTATGTCTTGTTATTAATAATCATGTATATTACAGTTGGGTCTAGGTATCAATAAAGAATGGGATCCTATTGTGCTAGGCGCTGTATAAACATGTAATGAGAGACCATCTTGGCTTCAAGAGCTTAATATCTAAATGGGCAAAACAAACCTAGTGTGGGAGAACGGGATGTAACCCGCAAGCGGAGAGAAAAAATGTGATGGCCAACAAATGTCATGCTAGTTCTGCATTTTTTGCTGCTGTGTTGTTATTTAAATCCTTTCAGTGGGTTTATATTACAAGGGGACTAGCTAGATGGAAAGACAATGGAAGGGAAGAGCTAGGAACAGGATGGCAGATCGCGGGCGGTGGTGGGGGGGTGGAAGGGTTGGAGCAAATAGCCAATCAGCACAGAGGAGAGACTGTTCAGAGTGGAAATTGCAGTCTGATGACTTCATCAGAATCAGCTGATCCCTGCTTGAACTGTTTTCTGTAGCTGGTCTGCTGGCTTCATTCTTCGGCTAGCTCCTCCCTGCAGGTTCTTTCCCACATAGCCGGAGGGAGGAGAAAGCATGGCACATCTCCTAGTGTCCCTGGATGGAGTATGGGCGTCTCCCCTGCATAGTTCTGGATTGAGGGGTTCTGGGGGAGAGGGGTGACCCTGACTAAGCCCCATTTTAGTCCCCTCCCCATAGTGCAGCAGTACCTGCTTGAGCTGCTTTCTGCAGCTGCTGTGGTGGCTTCAGTTCCAGCCCCCACAGTTCCTGAAGATTATTGGTGGGGGGGGGGGGGGAGGAATGGACAACACAGAGAAATTTGAAAAGTGATACCATTATGGAAGAGAGGAGCAACTGAAGGAGTTAAACCTAAATGGTTCACATTTACAAAACTGTCCACCATAATTCATTTGAGTATGAAGAATGGTGCTTTGCTCACACAAAATGGGTAATTCTGCACATAAATGCCTCTTTGGAAGTACAGCAGTCAGGTGCATTATTTAAGCCAGAAAGAGGCAGAGGATGTTGCCTCGTGCAACTGGGCGAGTTCTTGGCTGGCTGCAACATCAGACCATATCTTCTTACCTGACTCCTGAGCACTGCTTAGCTGACTTGTCCCTGGTTCCTGCCCTTCTGCTGTGTTCCTGATCCCTGCCCCGTTCTCTGATTCCGACTGTGGATCTGACCTTGGCTCAACTCTATGACTCTGATTTTGACTCTGGCATCTGGCTTCTGACCTTGGCTCTGGTTCCTGACTCTTGCTCTGACCACAGGGCCTGGCTAGTCACATTCCAGTTCCTAATGGTAAGCTTCATGGATTTTGAGTGCATATGGACTCAATATGATCATCTAGCCTAACCTCCTGCATAACATAGGCCATAGAAGTTAACCTTGTTCCCGGATCAAGCCTAATAACTTGTTGCTGAACTAGAGTGTGTATTTTAGAAATGCATCCAATCCTGATTTAAAGACTTCAGGTCTAGAGACTCCACTACATCCCCTGTAGATTGTTGGTTAATGATTAATTAACCTCACTGTTTAACAGTTTGCACCAATATCCAGTTTGAATTTGTCTTGCTTCAGCTTTCAGCCATTGGACCTCATTATGTCTTTTATGCTAGGTGAAAGTGCTCTCTCTATTATCTGAAATCTCATTCCCGCATAGGTGGGTGCTTACAGACCATGATCAAGTCATTTCTTAATTTTCTTTTCAATACGGTCAATGGATTTACCTCCTTAAGGCAAGTTTCCAAGTCCTCAAATAACTCTTGTGGTTCTTCTCTGAAATCTTTCTAATTTTTCAACAGTTGTTTTGAAGGGTGTGTAATCTACTGCCTAATAAACAGATGATGTGAGTCTATTACAACCCATAGCTACAGAGCCTGGCTCTTTAGCTCAAGTCGTAGAAACTGGTGCTTTCAGCTCTGGAAGTACTTGCTTCAGTCTTTGATGTTGGTCAAATTGACAGGCATCACCAGAACTGGATACACTATTCCAATAGTGGTCTCATCAGTGCCATATATGAAGATAATATCCTTCCTCCTGGCAGTATTCTCCAGTTTATACATGTCACAGGGTCCATGCAGGTTTTCACCCTCTGGTGCCTACACCCTGTGTTTGGGCTGGTAAAATAAGAGTCCTCATGCCCTCTTCCAGTGTTTCACCCTTATGCTTTTATTTACAGTGCAGCAGCATGATCCCTTTTATCCCCCAACAGTTATCCCCTTTCTCACCCATTCCAGGGTCTCTTGGCCCTTAAGGCTCCCTTCCTGTAGTGAGGAGACAGGGCTGCAGCCCCCAGCCCCCTCCCAGGCTAGCCTCCCAGTCCCCTCCCAGGCTAGCCTCCCAGTCCCCTCCCAGGCTAGCCTCCCAGTCCCCTCCCAGGCTAGCCTCCCAAATGAGTTCTTTTCAGGGCTTTTCTAGCCAGCTCAGTCTTCAGACTAGCTGCTGCTGCTTAGCTCAGCCTAGTGCAGTGAGCCAGCCCTCGTTAGGGCCCACAGCTGGGCTCCCTGCTGACTGGAGTCACTGCCCCCCGGCCTCTGTGCCAGAAAGCAGGGCTTAGCCAGCAGTTTAGCAGGGCAGGCAAGGGGTTTTACCTCTGCCCCGCCACAACATGCAAGAACTGCATTAGTCTTTTTGGTCACCGCATTTAACTAGAAGTTCATCTTCAGTTATTTGTCCTTTTAAGTCCTTTTAATAGTCACTGCATTCCAGAGTACAGGCCCCATCAGTATGGCATATATTCTTTGTTCCTAGATGTGTGACTTTGCATTTGGCTGTAGGAAAACACATGTTGGTCAATTTCACTCAGTTAACCAATTGATCTGTCATCCATTATTAACTCTCCTACAATCTTTGTGTCACCTACAAACTTTACTACAGTGATTTTATATTTTTCCCAGATCACTGATGAAAATAAATATTGAATAGTATTGGATCAAACATCAGTCTCTGTAGGACCCCACCAGAGAGATAATCATTCAGTGATGATTACCCATTAACAATCAAATTTTGAGATCTGTCAGTTAGTCAGTTTTTAATCCATTTAATAGGTGCTATATTGATTTTGTATTATGCCAATTTTTAATCAGAATATTGTGCAGTACTGTCAAAGTATATTAAGTCAACACAGCTATTTTTATTACCTATCTTAGTTATTTCATCATAAAACATCAAATTAACAGGACAGGATCTATTTTGCATAAAACCATGTTGATTGGCATTATTATTTATTACCATAATTCAGTTCCTTATTGATTTGAGTCTTTCAATGGTCTTTTAATTATTTTGCCTAGGATTGATGTCAGGCTACCCAGGTGATCATGCATATGCTTTTTAAATATTGGCATAACATTAGCTTTCCTGAATTCTTCTGGAAGTTTTCCATTATTCCAATTTTTTTCAATAATTAACATCAATAATCCAGAGATTTCCATGGCCAACACTTTCCAAACTCTTGAGTGCAAATAATCAGCACATCTGCATGTAAAAATGTCTAATGTCAAGATCTGTTTAACATCCTCCCAGATACTGATGAAATAAAAAATATTTCAACATTCTATATGAATAAATCACCAGGGGATATTTCCCCAGCTATAGGGAAAAGGTTAATTTAGTATGATCTAAAAAGAGGATGAGCTCAGTCAGAGGCAGGGAAATCCTCCCAATCTGTCCTTCAGTTAGGTAGCAGAAATTTAACAAGAGGCTCCAGCCAGCTATCAAAGTCTTCTCCATTATATCTAATCTCTATATATAAAAGTCAAATGGTGTATGCGTGTATGTATGCGTGCGTGTATACGCGGATGTATGCTTACTCCTTCCACACCGTTTGAGCTAGAGACTTGAAATTTGGTACAGTTAGAGGTCTTGGGGTCCTAATGACTGTAAGAGTCGAAAATTTTTCAAATCTCACCTCTGACACCCCCCAGGGGTGAAATTATTTAAAGGCCAATCACATCAGCTGGGCAGCTGCTGTTCTCTGTGACATAGTTCTGATGTCATAATACCCCCTCCAACAGACACTGCACTCGCTCAGCTCTCTGCCCCCTCCCCCTTCCAACGGAACCCCGGAATCCCTCAGCTCTGTGCCCCCTTCCCCCCTCCAACGGACCCCGGAATCCCTCAGCTCTCTGCCCCCTCCCCACCTCCGATGGACCCGAGTTGGGTTTGGTCGGAGGGTAAGTGAGTTAGGGGTGTCGGGTTTGGTCGGGGGGTGAGGTGGGGGTGTCGGGTTTGGTGGGGGGGTCGGGTTTGGTCGGTGGTAAGTGAGCTGGGGGTGTTGGGTTTGGTCTGGGGGGGGTGGGAAGGTGTCTGGGTGGGTGAGGGGTGGGGGTTGGGGTTGGTCAGGGGGTGTTGGGTTTGGTGGGGGGGTAAGGTGGGGGTGTTGGGTTTGGTTGGGGGGGTGAGGAGGGAGGTCGGGGTTGGTCGAGGGGTAAGTGAGGTGTTGGTGTCGGGTTTGTTTGTGGTGGTAGGTAGGGGTGTCGGGTTTGGTGGGGGGGGAAGTGAGGTGGGTGTGTCAGGTTTGGTCTACGGGGGGGTGAGGTGTGGGTGTTGGTCAGGGGGTGTTGGGGTTGGTAGGGGGGAGACGTGGGGGTGTTCGGTTTGGGTGGGGGGGTGAAAATGTGAGTCGGGGTTGGTCGAGGGGTAAGTGAGGTGGGGGTGTCGGGTTTGGTTGGGGGGGTGAGGTGGGGGTGTCAGGTTTGCTCTCTGCCCCCTCCAATGGACCCCGCACTCGCTCAGCTGTCTGCCCCCTCCCCACCTCCGACTGACCCGAGCAATGCCGGGTATTTTCGCTAGTATCATTTAAAATTCACAAGGTGCAACTGCTTCCTTCTTCTATTCTATTAAGAACCGCTCTGACAGTGAATGTATCTGTTCAATAAACCACACAAAAATGTATTTTATGTTTTTTGTTATATGTTTTCTTTTATAAAGATAAACCTTTCATATCCTAAAAACAATGGGACGTGACAAAGCATGTATTACTTGGCCATTAATGCATTTCTCTTTGGCCTTATGCCTCACAATACTCTAGAGATGTGTATTAATGGCCTAGTAATATGACACACCCTATCATGTCTTCTTGCTTAATTGGACTCCAGACAAATTCAGTTAAACCACATATGTTGTTCTTTTATGACTAGCATTATGCAGTTTTTATTTCCTATGTTCTCTGGTGCTTTTGGAGGTATCTGAGTTATATCCAATGCATCTCTTGAGAACACAGATTGTGGATACCATGTCAGCCCTTTGCCATCCAAATGAAGAATGGGTATTTGTTCTGTAAGGTTCAGGACAAGAACAAAAAGTCAAGATCAGGTGAAAATGCATGGAGAGAGCGCCTAAGAGGTGAAATCATGGCCAATCACTACTGAAAGGTCTGATCACCACTAATCTAATCTCC
Source organism: Sternotherus odoratus (assembly GCA_032164245.1). Lineage (NCBI taxonomy): Eukaryota > Metazoa > Chordata > Testudines > Kinosternidae > Sternotherus > Sternotherus odoratus. The sequence continues at coordinate 36,566,999 of JAVMKO010000002.1, forward strand.
AAGGATATGGAGCCATGAAAGTTTGGCGGGATTTTGAGTGGCTTGGCCCACAGGAAATCAACCTGATGCAGAAAACGAAATAAATGATCTTCTCTGATGTGTGTGAAGTTTCCATATTCATTCTCTGCCTCCAGTGGATGTCTATCCTGGATAGTGGGGAACACTCACGAGGCAAGAGAGTCTTCCAGTATTCTTTGGGCCTCATCCAAAGCCCACTGAAGTCAATAGGAGTTGGATCAGGCCCCATTTGAGGAATATTGACAATTGTTAAGCTAAAAAAAGTCAGTCCCCTCCCTGCAGATTTCACAGAGTTCAGTAACAGCAGTACTGGACCCAGTACAGATCCTGGGGGGACACTGTTACTTACGTCTCTCTATTCTGAATATTGATAATTTATTCCTACCCTTTGCAATGCCATGCTCTGAGTGTCCATAGCCTCTGTTTGCCAGATGCTGGGTGTGAATGATAGAGAATGGATCACTCAATGACCGTCTGTTCTGTTCATTCCCTCTGAAGCACCTGACATTGGCCACTGTTGGAAGACGGGATACAGGGCTGGATGGATCATTGATCTGACCCAGTATGGCTGTTCTTGTGTTTTTAACAAAAACAATAAGAAAAAATTGTATATACCTTACCTTAAACACGGACATAGGTACCCTGTGGCCAAAATTATGTCTCCTGTTTTAGAGAACAAAGCTTGTTGCTCCAAGATAGCCCTTGTTAGTATTCATGTATTCAACTGCTTGTCCTTGGAGTGGCCTTTAATAAAACTGTCTCATCCCAAAGAAGACTAGCTTTTGCCAGTCCTAAACTGAGCTTGAAAAAAGGAGAGGGCTCATGAGCTATTTGTCTCATCTGTAGCCCAGACTCAGAATTAAAACTTTACATACAATAAAGCCTTGCTTGACCTGGATCAACATCTGGTGAATTTGGCTACTCATAGTGTGGCACGGAGGTGGGTGACTGTACAGTGCTTCAATGCATTTTCATAGAACCAAAGAGAGATTGAGGATCATCTCTGCCAAAATCAGGACTTGAGGCCTTACATTCCCCTTTAGACATGAGGATTGATTTTGGTCTTATTTCAATGTAGAGTTTTCATGAGTATCACATGCACTACATAATATGGTGCACAGGGAACTCAATACTTTTGAAGTGTTTTTAACTAGAAATCTCAACAGTAGAGAACTAATCAAGAGTACTGAGGTTTTTATTAATTTCTTAATGAAGTTCTCGAGTAATTATGATTTGTATAAATTCCTTGAGCCCACTGCAACATGTTAGGTAAGAATTTGGAGTACTGATGCTAATAAGGAAACATAATTATGCTCTTTTAGCATCATGAGCAAACACAATTCAGTGGATTGTTTTAAACTAACGGCAAAGAATCTATGGAAAAATACAGTGAATCTCATATAATTTTGAAAGAGTCCTAGAGGCAGAAAAGCAAAACAGAAGTAGCAATGCAATGAATTTTCACCCGGAGTGCTGCTCCAGCGTTTAGTGCATCAACTTGCATAATGAAGCAATTGGTTTCACTTTCTGGTAATAGCTTGTCATGCATACTGCGCTCAGGAAGTGGAACCATTACAGCCACACTAGGGTGGTAGGGCCTAAAGAGTCTCAAGAGTCCATATATTTCCTTTATTGGAGCTGAGTTGGCAAAATATTGCCAGTTGGTGGCCAATGGTATCTGTTGAGAACAGCTACCATATTTTTACTCACACCATGGAGACTGCCTATTGTGTGAATGCAGAAAATGGTACTGTATGGTCACTTATACATGACATATAGATCTTTGTAAATTCCAACATGTGACTGGACTGTCATTAATACTGAGCAAAAGGAGTTTGTATTTGTATTTTCTGCTAGTGATAAATCCAAACCCTTCAACTGTGCCTAGAGTGTTAAAATTATTTTTTTATAGATTTTGTTAGAAATTGAAATAAATTAACAAATAAAATGAGATGACGACCCAAAGAGCTCAGGCTTAAGTGTACAAACTATTTACAGATATATTTTCGATCAAATAAGAAAACAAGAAAAAATCTACATGTACACTAAATACTACAAATAGAGTCAAAATCAGTGTCCATTTCATCACTGGTCTTTTCAATCATATTCGACATTTCAAACATAGGATGAAAATAATTTATCAAAATGATCTGAGCTCTAGTTCAGATTTTTTCTGAAAAGGGATTTATTTTTCTGAATAGGATTTACCACACAATTTCTTTTTTGTGGTCCATGCGTGGTAATTCACTCAAACACTATATCCTGGCTGACACTGCTAGCAAGTAGTGATGGCTGGGCTCATAGCAGGTACAATGCTGCATGGCACTCTGTAATTTATGTGTCATAAAACCATGTCTCCTGGTGTATAGTTTGCAACAGTATAAGCAGAGCATGGCTATCAATGTAGTAACATCAGATTCATAGGGTTATCTTCGCAATGTGTGGAGAGGTGAATGTGTCTTTAATTTTAAAAGGAGACAATCCTTTAGAGTGAATTATCCTTACGAAATTATTTGTATCTGTATTTTTCCTAAAAAGAAAACATAACAAAACATATGCAGTTGTGATCACTCTTTCATTTTAAGAATCAGGGTGGTAGCCGTGTTAGTCTGGGATAGCAGAGTTAACAAAGTCCTGTGGCACCTTAAAGACTAACTATAAAGTTTTGAAGCATGAGCTTTCGTGGGCTAATACCCACTTCGTCGGATGCAGGCAGTAGAAGTGTTCAATTGTTCACAAACAGGCAGTTATAGAAAAGTAGGTAAGAGCCAGGGGGGAGGTGAAAAGGTTAGTCCAATTAAGCTGGCTCAGCTTAATTGGACTAACCTTTTCACCTCCCCCCTGGCTCTTACCTACTTTTCTATAACTGCCTGTTTGTGAACAATTGAACACTTCTACTGCCTGCATCCGACGAAGTGGGTATTAGCCCACGAAAGCTCATGCTTCAAAACTTTATAGTTAGTCTTTAAGGTGCCACAGGACTTTGTTAACTCTTTCATTTTAGGCATGTTTGGGAAACCCTCAGAAACCTAGTACAGAAATGGCTGATTTACAAATGCAGCAATAATTGTTATTGTGCTACATAAATATTGTTGACCTTTGTCCAAATCATACCCTATGACAAAGTGGGTTGGATACTGTTAAAAAAAATCTGCCAAAATAGACTTACATAGAGATGAATAGTTTAGGAAAAAAACATTATCTCAATTTTTATAGTAAATACAGTAATTTGAGAATTTCATTTGCTTAAACACAACAGCCAATACTTTTTTTAAAAAATAGGTACCTAAAATCAGAAACTTGAGTCCTTACTTAGACACCTGATTTGTTGGTATAATCTTCAACATTGCTAAATACCCAGCAACTCCCATTGACCTTACATAGGCCCAATTCTGTGATGTTGACCCTGGAGAGTAGATGTGAGTGAGGCCAGGAGTGCGCATAAGTCTGTGCCATGATACTGGCCCTGGGGAAGTGAGGTGGGGACGCAAAGGGCATAGGGAAGCCAGGATTTCACAGAGGTAGCTGCACAAACACCCACCCCTCAAATTAAAGGCATGGGACCTGTTGACCTCACAGAGGCCTGTCTCAAAACATCAGTGTTGCCGAGTAGCAGTGGGTGAGGCAGGAATTTCACAGACATGAGCCTTGTGGGCAGAGGTGAGTGAGACAGGGGCACTGCCTGTGCATTAGCCATACAGAAGGTATGACTACAGAGTGGTAAGAACACCTGAACCCTAGATATTCTTCTGTACAGCCTACACTGCTACTACCAAAGTTACAGAAGCATCCATGGGGAGGACAGATCCTAGTTTTCTTCTTATAGGCAAGGCCTTGAAGACTACAGCCTTGAATCTAGATACAAATAAGTGTGTGTGCATCCCCTTCATCGGTCACCCCAGTGAGGCAACAAAGGATACAAGTGACTCGCACTTTAATCATTGCCTCGAATTCCTTATTGCTTACACATGCTCTCTAATCCTCCTCAGCTCCTTTATGACACATTCCTTTGGAAACCTCAGCTGTAAATTCTGTTCCTGGATCTGTAGAAACCCAGAAAGGGAAAGAAGGGAATGTGTGCAAATGCATCCCCAGATTGCTTGAAAAGAATATTTTATTTAAACTTTTTGCATTTAATTTCTACATCAGTGACTTCCCACAGGTTGAAAAGAAAGAAACTTTAGGGACATAAATAAAACAACCTATGTTATGTGTATTTTACATGGTACCTACAGTTTAATTTTATTATAGCTGCTGGATTCTATGTGAATTGGGCAAGGATATTTCATTTCGTACATCATAACAGACTACTTTCTAAAATACATCATAACACACTACTACATTTACTTATTTTATAGGGAAGCAACGTGGTCTACCGGTCTGAGCACAGGCCTGAGAGTTAAGCATTCTGGAATTCTAATCTGACTGGTCCATTCTCTATAGCTATAGACAAGTCAAAGGTTCTCCTGTTAATTAGGTCAGCCAGCCTAACTATAATTTTAGTTTCTATTCTATTATTTTAGAATAATATTCTAACTATTATTTGCCTACTTCCCAAGGATGTAAAGTAGAGCTAGCTGAATAATGAAAACTAATTTCTGTTCATGCTCTTTTTGGAGTCGCTTGTTATGAAAATGAATTTGCTGGCAGTAATGATGTTCAAATGTGTACTAGTGGATATCCATTGTTATATATTTCTTTGCATTGCAGTAATGCCCCATAGAATTGGGAATCTGTTGGGAAGGGGGCTCATTTAAAATGTCTCTCCCTGGTTTTGAAAGAGAATGTCTGTTCCAGAGTTAGGCAGGAAATGGTTTTGTTGTCCCACAACATTTTTCAAGATTGAAAAAAAAAAAAGTATCCCAAATTGGGATGAAATATCAGAATCTTGAAAAAGTTTTCAAACCAAAAATTTGAAATAATTTTCAGTTCAGGTAAACTGAAAAGTTTGTTTCAATAGCTTTGAAACATTTCATTTTGATTTTGACCATTTTTTACCTTTAAGTTTTTGTACAATAAGTAGCTTACATTTTGAAATTAAAAGTTGTTTTGAACCAGAAAACTATTTTTAAAGAAATGTTGACACAAAGCATTTCACCAATTCCTATTTTTTTAAAAAAATAGTCTGAGTTGAGAAAGTTTTAATATGAGTGAATCTGCATTTTTTGAAAATATTTTGTCAAAAAATTCCCGATTAGCTCTATTCTATACTTAAAATGGGGAAATGCCCTCTGGGACCGGCAATCTCTCTCAAACTGGAATATACTTTTTAAGTGTTACCATTATAAGACTCAGTCCCTCCCCTAAGAAACTTATCATTTAAGGCTCTGATTCTGCAAAGACTTATACACATGCTTACCTTTATTCATACAAGTACTTCCATTGACTTTAATGGCATTGTCCACTGTGTGAAAAGTTAAGTACAAGTACATTTTTCAGGACTAGGGCCTCAGAAGACAAGGCACATAATGAGAGGGAAATAATATAGTTTTGTTGCTTCAGGCCATGGTCTGAAGAAATCCAAGGTCCACAGAGATCTGAATCAGTGTTGGAATTACAGACTTTGAAAGGAAATACTCTTTCTAGGAAGGACCCTGAAGGGTCCTAGAAGGACACCACTTTTTTCAATCATCCTTTTGCTTTCTGCGACTTTACTGCTCTCACCCCTTCCATCCTCTTCCTATTTAAAAACAACAAAATCAAACTCCTCCCACTTTCACAGTGAATAAGGAGAACTAGGATGTCTTAGGGCAGGTCTACACTACCTGCTGGATCGGCAGGTAGTGATCAATCTATTGGGGGTCGATTTATCGTATCTAGTCTATACATGATAAATCGAACCCTGAGCACTCTCCTGTCAGCTCCGGTACTCCACTGCTGTGAGAGGTGCAAGCAGAGTAGATGGGGGACTAGCAGCAGTCAACTCACTGCCATGAAGATGCTGCGGCTAAATACGCCGACTTCAGTTATGCTATTCTCACAGCTGAAGTTGCATATCTTAGATTGACTTCCCGCTCCCCACTCCCAATATAGACCAGGGCTGAGGTGAGGTATTTCCAATAGAGATAGAGAAGTATTAATGTCAGTGTACAAGGCTCTTGTAAGAAATAGTGTGTGTGTAATTCTGGTCACCCATGTTCAAGGAAGATGAATTCAGATTGGCACAGGTGCAGAGAAGAGCTAGGATGGTCTGTAGAATGAAGGGCCTATTTTATGAGAGGAGACTGGAAAAGCTTGGCTTATTTAGTCTAGCAAAAAGAAGGCTGAGACAGGATATGTTTGCGCTCTATAAATACATCAGTGAGGTTAATACCAGGGGGGGTGAAGAGCTAATTAAGTAAAAGGAAAATGCTTGCACAGGGACAAATGGGTATAAACTGGCCCTGAACAAATTCAGGCTGGAAATTAGAACAAGGTTTCAAACCATCACAGTGGTGTGGTTCTACAAAAGTCTCCCAATAGGAGTTGTGGAGGAAAATATAAATTATTTTCAGGAGATCTGGACAAATGTATGAATGCAATTGTATGACAGGGTAGTTTGTGTTGGTAGGGGCAGGGCTCAAAAGTGGTCTTGCTCACATGCTTTGGGTCTCACTGATACCATATGGACAGTGGGGAGGGAATTTTACCCCAGGTCAGCGATCTTGGGGTTTTTTCGCCTTCCCCTGCAGTGTGGGTTGCAGTTCACTTGCCAGGATTATCGGGGTATATCTCAGGTAATTATTTCCCTGCCATTGCAGGGGCCTCAAACATGATCACTTTGGTCTCTCCTGTTTTCTGGCTGTGGGACATAAGTCTAGTCTCCTGTGGGTTATAATACTTTGGTCTAATTTTGTTTGTTGTGTTCAGTGTGCAGGTGCTGGGTAATGTTGGTGGCCTGTAGTAAACAGGAGGTCAGACTAGATGCTCTGGTGATCCTTTTTGGCCTTGAACTCTGACTCCAAAAGGCAGCACGTGTCCGCTCTGTTTGCACACCCTTAAAACTGGTTCTGATATAGGGCATGGACAGTTGAATGGAAGGCAGCAGCACTAATTGGAACAGTAAAGCTGGTGCACTTGCCTGGTAAACCTAGGTACCTAGGGAGGTGAATCTCCATCCATAGAGGATTTCAAGGCCTGGCTTGATGAAGCCCTGACTGGGACCATTTAGTTGGGGTTGGGGTTGGTTCTGCTTGGAGCAGGTAGTTGGACTGGATGACATTCTGAGATCTCTTCCAACCCTGATATTCTATGCTTCTATCACTGGTAACTAACCTAAATCACAGTTCATGCATGATTAGCAAGGGGAAATAATCGAAGAAAAGCAGAACTGCCATAATGCACAGGATCAGGGGGGATATTCTCAACAGCTAAATAATATCCACCAAACCTGGGTTAAGAGGCTAATATGCCTCCTGCTACTGCTCCATCCAGGGCCAGTTTTTCAGAGGAGCATCTTCAAATCAGGGGTTGTGTGGCAACAAAGTTGTGCACAGGCAAGCTGAGGGAGCCTACATTTTACAATGGTTGGTTCATTACAGACATTGTTTCTCGTCTCTCCATGTTCACACACCCCATTCAAATGCTAGATGAATAATCCACACTCCCTGATCGGAGATAACAAGCTGGCTCAGCTTAATTGGACTAACCTTTTCACCTCCCACCTGGCTCTTACCTACTTTTCTATAACTGCCTGTTTGTGAACACTTCCACTGCCTGCATCCGACGAAGTGGGTATTAGCCCACGAAAGCTCATGCTTCAAAACTTTATAGTTAGTCTTTAAGGTGCCACAGGACTTTGTTAACTCTACATTTTACATGTGCACTTTTGAAAATCTAGCCCTTGCCATCCCTAGAAAGAAAAGTCCTGAGTAAACACTAACTCCTGACCTGCTGAAGATTTAACTTGAGAATAAGCTTCCTCTTTTCACTCCTGTCTAATTACTACCACAACAATCTGCCACCCAAAATAGGAAGAAAGAATCAGATAAATGGAGCTGTAGTGGAGAATAACTTCTACCAGTGCCTATCCCTCTCTGTCTCTATTCAATAACAAAATGACCTCCTCTTGTTATGCAAAATAAATAAATAAAATAGTCCAGTCGTTACTGACTATCTTGCAAACACAAAAATCAAACAGCTCCAGGCCAGATATGCATAGACTTATGACCCACAGTTTATCCATCTGCAAAAGAGGCCAGTACAAGACAGTCACTTTATTCAGGGTGAATTGGTAGGTGGATCCATTAAAGAGAGAGAGAGAAAGAGTCCACAATGCAATTAACATGTTTCTTCTTTCTGATTTATTCTCATCTTCTCCTCCTCCATTTAGCTTTTGTTCTTGCAGCCTTGCTTTGTTCTCATATTCTTATTTACTCTAATGCTTTTAATTAAGCCTTCCTTAGACTCCCCTCAATCCTCCCTTCCACAAAGCTTGTATAAAAGGTGTGTTTTTCCCCAAGTGGTTTCAGCTCTCCTTATATTAAAATGAAAAGATGATGAACTCATCTAATAATAACATTGAAAACTGATTATAGCTGAGTATAAGTAAAGTGAAATTCACAGGGAAGAAAGAGTCGTTTCAAACTATATTTTTCATATAAACCATACTGCAGATTTTCAATAATTCAATGAGCCTTTCAGGCAATTCAGGTCAATGTTGACTCATTAAATGTATTAGTTATAAAATGTGTCCCTGATAGCAAGAAGGAGAGATGCATGCATTCCTTCTTTTTTAGCATAATTCCTTACTGATTTTAGTTTTAGGTTTGTTTGTTCTTTTGTTTTCAGGTTTTATAATGGTTTCTTTACAGCAACATTGGGACCGCTACATAGTGTAGTGGGGCAACTGCCCCACTCCCATGGAAAAGGGTTTAAACAGCCCTGCAAAGGGCTGTGGCTGGGAGCAAGCAGCTCCCAGGCTGATTAGGCCTAGCAGCCACAGGTGTGGCTGGTTTAATTAAAGCCCAGCTGGCCCTGATAAAAGGCTCAGTTCGGAGCACAGGACTATCTTCTCTGACTGCAGAGGAAGACAGGTCTGGCTGCTGGGAGCTTGGGCAAGGTACCTAGAGTGGTGCAGGGCCGGGGCAAGGCAGGAGGAGCTGAGGAAGCTCTAGCCTAGAAATCCCCAGGCTGCAGGGCCTAGGGGAAGGCCTAACAAAGGGGTACTAGGGTTGCAGGGGGCAGCCCATAGCTACTGAGACAGGAGCAGCAGGCCAACCCCCCTTGCCAGTGATGAGTGGCAATGATACTGCAGTCAGCCCCAGTGAGCGGGGGCAAGTGGTGACTGGCAGTTGCCTAGACTGAGGTAAGATGGGTATAGAAGGTGGGGGTTCCACAGGGAGGGGAGACCCTAGTACCTGTGGGGGTACTGCAGGGGTGCAGCACACTCAGTAAGAGGGGTCTGGGAGGGACACGGCCAGAGCAGCAAGCGGGACTTCAGCCTGCAGAGGGTGTTCCGGATGCTGGCGAGCTAATTCCCGGACAAACCAGCAGGAGGTGCTGCAGGGGTGAATCATCACCCTGCTACAATATCATTTAAAAATAAACAAAAAATTTTCCTTACCAGGAGCCTAAGAGCAAGTTTGTCTTGGTTCTATTTAATGGAAACACTGACCGTTATTAAATTAATGTTTAATTAATCCTTAGGAGACAGATGGACTAAAAGGTGGAAAAGAAAATTGATGGTGGTCGGGACCATAGGGAATCAGTGCTCCGCCAATGAAGGCCCAACTGTGTAGGTTTTTAAAATTTGTGTGAAACATAAAGCAAAGAAAAAAGGGACCAAAATGCAGCAGGAAAATTGAGAAAACAAATTGCAGCAGCAGCCATAACTTGACGATAGTTTAGGATTCTATAAGAACACCCATACTGGGTCAGAGCAATGGCCTTTCTAGTTCAGCGTTCTGTCTTCCTTCAACGATCAGTGCAAGATGCTTCAGAGGGAATGAACATAACAAGCCAATTATCGAGTGATCCATCCCCTGTCATCCAGTCCGTGCTTCCGGTAGTCAGAGGCTCAGGGACACCCAAAGCTTGGGGTTACATCTCTGACCATCTTGGCTAATAGCTACTGATGGGCCTAGCCTCTGTGAATTTATCTAATTATATTTTGAACCCAGTTTTGGCCTTTACAACATCCCTGGGCAGCAAGTTCCACAGGTTGATTATGTGTTGTATAAAGAAGTACTTCCTTATGTTTGCTTTAAACCTGCTGCCTTTTAAATTTCATTACTTGTTAATATCATTGGGTGACTCATAAGAGTGGCCTTACTGGGTGAGCCCAAAGGTCCATCTAGCCCAGTATCCTGTCTTCTGACAATGGCTAATGCCAAGTGTTCCAGAGGGAATGAACAGAACGGGTAATCATCAAGTGATCCATCCCCTGTTGTGCATTCCCAGCTTCTGGCAAACAGAGGCTAGGGACACCATTCCTACCTATCCTGGCCAATAGCCATTGATGGGCCTACCCTCCATTAACTTATCTAGTTCTCTTTTGAAATAGTCTTGGCCTTCACAACATCCTCTGGCAAAGAGTTCCACAGACTGACTGTGCACTGTGTGAAAAAATACTTCCTTTTGGTTGTTTTAACTTACTGCCTATTAATTTCATTTGGTAACCCTAGTTCATGTGTTATGATAAGGAGTAAATAATACTTCCTTATTTACTTTCTCCACACCAGTCATGATTTTATAGACCTCAATCATATCCCCACTTAGCCGTCTCTTTCCCAAGCTGAAAAGTCCCATTCTTATTAATCTCCCTTCAAATGGAAGCCGTTCCATACCCCTAATCATTTTTCTGAACCTCTTCCAATTCCAATACATAGGTGCTGGAACTAGGGGGTGCAGTAGCACTCCCTGGCTTAAAGTGGTTTCCATCATATACAGGGTTTATAGTTTGGGTCAATAGCTCTCAGCCTCCGACCCCCCACTATACAAATTGTTCCAGCACTACTGTTCCAATATATCTTTTTGAGAAGGGGCAACCACACCTGCATGCAGTATTCCAGATGTGGGTGTATCATGGATTTATATAGAGGCAATATGTTAATCTCTGTTTTATTATCTATTCCTTTTTTAATGATTCCCAACATTCTATTCACTTTTTTGAGTGCTGCTGCACATTGAGTGGATGTTTTCTCCTGGTTTTTCTGTTATGTGAAGGGGTAAATAGCACATCCTTATTCACTTTCTCCATACCACTTGTGATTTTATAGACCACAATGATATCCATAGGATTCCCAATAGATTTCAGTGAACCAATGAGGTTGTAGGGCCATGAAAAGATATAATTATTGTATATATTATATAATAATTGTATTATATACTCATTACAATGGGATATAAAACCCATTATGCAAATATAAAAACTTTGCCCCACTCTCCTCCAGCCTCAAGGCTATGGAATTCACTGCTTAAATTTTGCCCTTCTGTGGCTTTGTAGATGGGCGGATCTGATTCTGTAGCTCAGTTTTTTCCATCTGTAAAGTGGGCATAATTGTATCTGTCAGGCTCTGGATTCAAGGCAGTCAGGCCTGGTGACTGAAGCAGTGGTCTAGGACAGGTACCAAGGGTCAAAGCCAGATGTAGGGTTGGTACCAGGTCAAGGACAGAGCTGAAACAGGAGTCCAGGGACAGGCTGTGGGTTGGAGACCATAGACAAGCCAAATCAGGTTTAATTTCCTGAGTGACAAGGAAGGAACTGAGGTACCAGTAGTTGAGTTTGTGAGGGGAATGGGAGTATCCAAGTCTCATGTGGAGAGTCGTACCTTGTCTCCCATGATGATAGGAGGATTAGGCTGGCTGAGGTGGTTAGTGAACCACTTATAGTCTGCCTTGGAGGTGTCCAGCTGAGATCTTAGTACCATCTGGATATGATGGAGGTCTTCAGTCAGGTCAGAGGTGATAGAAATATGGAAGTGGAGGGTAGGGATGGCTGGAATCAGGGATGGAAATCATAGTTGGAGAAAAAGGGGCTTTGTCAGGTGGACTTATGCTCGGAATTGTTATTGGTGAAGAGTAACAGATGGACCCAGTCATCCTTGAGGAAATTAATAAAACAGCACAGGTATTGTTTTAAAACTTGATTTATCCATTCCGATTGCCCTTCTGTTTGGGGCTGCTAGGCTGCGGAGAGGGCTAGGTCACCATCTCAGAGGTGAAAAATCTTCTGTCAAAAGTTGGAGATGAACTGATGTCCCCAGTTTGATATGATGTTGGAGGGTAATCTATGAAGCTTGAAAATGTGATCAAAGAAAAGACAGGCTGTGACTTCTGCAGTGGAGATCTTGCAGCAGTGTACAAAGTGGTACATCTTGGACAGGAGGTCTATGACTATGAATATGGCAGTGTGGTTTTGGGAGTTGGAGAGTGCCACAATAAAAACCATTAATACAGATTCTCAGGGTTGGGAAGGAGTAGTTAGGGGGACCAAGGTATCCAGGGGATTAACAAGAGGACCTTTGATTCACACAAGATATGTTACTATATAACAGTGATGGCAAACCTTTTTGAGCCCAAGTGCCCAAACTGCAAACCAAAACGACTTGTTTTTTTTCAAAGTGCCAACACCCCCGCTCGACTCGGGACTCCCCCCCGGCCTCAGCAGCGCAGCTCACCCCCCCCCCCGGCCTTGCCTCCCCCCCTTGCCTTGCCTTGCCTCCCCTTGCCTTGCCTCCCCTCCCCTCGCCTTGCCTTGCCTCCCCCCCTTGCCTTGCCTTGCCTCCCCCCCCTTGCCTTGCCTTGCCTCCCCCCCCTTGCCTTGCCTTGCCTCCCCCCCCTTGCCTTGCCTTGCCTCCCCCCCTTGCCTTGCCTCCCCCCCTTGCCTTGCCTTGCCTCCCCTTGCCTTGCCTTCCCCCCCTGCCTTGCCTTCCCTCCCCTTGCCTTGCCTTCCCTCCCCCCCCGCCTTGCCTTCCCTCCCCCCCCCGCCTTGCCTTGCCTCCCCCCCCGCCTTGCCTTCCCTCCCCCCCCGCCTTGCCTTCCCTCGCCTTGCCTTGCCTTCCCTCCCCCCCGCCTTGCCTTGCCTCCCCCCCGCCTTGCCTTGCCTTGCCTCCCCCCCTTGCCTTGCCTTGCCTCCCCCCCCACCTTGCCTTCCCTCCCCTTGCCTCCCCTTGCCTTGCCTCCCCCCTTGCCTTGCCTCCCCCCTTGCCTTGCCTTGCCTCCCCCCCCTTGCCTTGCCTTGCCTCGCCTTCCCTCCCCTTGGCTTGCCTCCCCCCCTTGCCTTGCCTCCCCCCCTTGCCTTGCCTTGCCTCCCCCCCCTTGCCTTGCCTCCCCCCCCTTGCCTTGCCTTGCCTCCCCCCCCTTGCCTTGCCTTGCCTCCCCCCCCTTGCCTTGCCTTGCCTTCCCTCCCCTTGGCTTGCCTCCCCCCCTTGCCTTGCCTTGCCTCCCCCCCCTTGCCTTGCCTTGCCTTCCCTCCCCTTGCCTTGCCTCCCCCCCCTTGCCTTGCCTCCCCCCCCTTGCCTTGCCTTGCCTTGCCTCGCCTCGCCTCCCCCCCCTTGCCTTGCCTTGCCTCGCCTCACCTCCCCCCCCTTGCCTTGCCTCGCCGCGCGGCGCCTCCTGCCTCGCCTCGCGCCGCGCGCCTCCTGCCTCGCGCCTCGGCCCCGCCTCCGCTCTCCTCCTTGCCTTGCCTCGCCTCCTGCCTCGGCCCCGCCTCCGCTCTCCTTCCCGGGCTCCGGCCGTCCTTTCACTTCCTCCTCCACCGCCCGCCCGCCCGCCTCTTACTGACCCCGCCCCTCTGCTCCGGCGTTTTGACAGCGTGCCCACAGAGACGGCTCGGCGTGCCGGCAGCGGCACGCGTGCCACGGGTTCGCCATCACTGCTATATAATGTATGATCTGACAAGAGCATGCAATCTGGGCCACCAGAGGTGTCACACAATCAGTTTTAAGATTAGGAGCCATGTTAGTCTGTATCCATAAATAAAATGAGGAATACTTGTGGCACTTTAGAGACTAACCAGTTTATTTCAGCATAAGCTTTCATAGGCTATAGTCTACTTCATCGGATGCATAGAATGGACAGAAGTAAGATGTATTTATATACACAGAAAGCAAAAAAAGTTATACATTACCATACCAATTCTAAGAGGCTGTTTAATTTGGATGGGCCATTATTTCCTGCTGATCAGCAAACCAGCAAGTAAACAAACCAGTGGGGCCTGCTAATGGTGCTTACCCTGCGGTGCCGCGTGCCAAGGTTGCCAATCCTTGACCTAGACTATCCCTGAAAGGTGTTTGTCTAGCCTGTTCTTAAAAACCTCTGATGATGGGGATTCCACAATCTCTTTTGGTAACCTATGCCAGTCTTAACTATCCATATAATTAGAATGTTTTCCCTATAGTCTAACCTAAATCTGCTTTGCTGCAGATGTAAAAAACAGTGTAAAAACAATTGTAAAAAACAATTTTAAAAGTGTGGTAAATTAAATAAATAAATGCATGAAAAACACTCCACAGGCAATACACTTGACTCATGGCATATAATTTAGTGAAAAGAAACTAAATCACACAAGTCCCAAATGAACTGAATTTATTGGTTATTCACGTTTCTCTTCATGTTCACAAAAAGGACAAATAAATAATATTTTTTCTGGTTAAATTATTCAATGTAGCTGAGAAGTTGGAATATTAATATTGTTATGGTAGGATTGTCCATGCCTTAAAAAAGCACACACTCTCTTTTTTTCAAGGAACCAGTTTAGTTTTTCATCCAATTCTGAAAGAATTATGTAAACATTCTTTTCCATTAATCCTTTTAATGAGAAACCACTGTCTGCAGAATGAGTTCAGATGTTACCTGCTCACTTTAAAAAAAAAAAAAAATCTCCACATTTGTATGTAACTATCTGACAAACAAATAACACCTGCAGAGGATCATTCTTGAGAGAGAAAGGAGAGAAAAATAAGTGGAAAGCATGAGAAATTCCACTAATGCTTGGTGATTGATCTTGTTAGTACTCATAGTCTGTCATAGCATGTTGCCCTAGCACAAGAACTCTTCACTGAAGAACCACCAGCAAGGGGAAAAAATGCATTTCTATATACATCACAGCCAGACACCCTCCCCCATCTCTTTGAGCAGAGCTTGATTGTCAGCATTATACACAAGACCAGACAATGCTTTCCATACACGTCTTTTTTCCTAAGACAATTGCAGAAAGCATGATAACGGGATTTGTCACCCTGATGTGGCTGCTGTTTCAGCTGGCTTTATAATAATGAAAGGGAGTTTTACTCATTGAAAATGTGAATGAAATTCAGCTGCCTTTTTATTTATTTATTTATTTATTATTTTGGATGAAAGCCAATTAAGATAATCTGTCTAATGCATCTATTCACCCCCTACTGCAACAATGTGTCAATTATAATGGATGTCTAATAAACTCAGACTTCCCAGGACAGAATGCTGAGCACATAAAACAAGTGAGAAACACAAACACGTACCTGCAAAAGTATTTTGGCAAGATTGTCTGAACCTGCAAATGGCTTAGGCTTTTTGTTGTCTGGGGGGGAGGGGGGGGGTGCTAACTTGCATCAACAATGTATGATTCTCTTACAGACCTTGTCTGCTTCCTTCCGGTGCGGTTCTGAGCTAGTGATCCCCTTCACAGGGAATGTGATACTTAATCAGGAGTGCTCAGAGCTATCAGACGCCTGTTAGCTTTTACCCAGCGCATCACACCAGTGCTTCATGCTGTATGCTGGCTACCAAGCAAGTTCAGGATCCAAAGAAGGGTCCTCAGCCTTATCTATAAAACCTTAACCCTACTGCCATGATGTGCAGTAGCTAGGACAATTCAGCAGATCATACACACACTGTGGCTAGTGAAAGAGCATAATCAGTAAAGGACCTATGGCTGTGGAACTTATTATCTCCACGGGAAATCAAGCTGAACATGGGTCTCATCACCTTCTGAGCATATGGAAGACCCTTTTCTTAGTGCAGGCATTTTAATAGAGATGGGTGAAGTTGCCCAACTCCATGTAGAGTCTGGCCCTTCAAATTAGGGTATATCTAGACTGATGTCACTGGGTGTGATTGCAGCTTGAGCTGACATACCTGACCTAGCCTTAAGTTAGCTAGCTGTGTCTTGGAGCAGTGAAGCCACAGCAGTGCAAGCTGTACAAGTCTACTTGGAACCCTGGTAATTACCCGGGGGGCTTGCCTGTGTTGAAGTCACATTGCTGTGGATTCACTGTTCTGGGACCTGACATAGCTAGATGAAAACTAGCGTAGGTATGTCAGCTTGAACTGCAATCAGACCCAAGCTGATAGATATACTCTAAGTGTTCTGAAGGAGTATGAAAGTATATAGAGAGATGTATGTGAAAACTGTTTGTAAATTGCATCCAGATATTATGGTAATGGGCACTTTAGAAATACACTAATAATAAAATATAATATTAGCTTTAAGGAAAAAGGATAAGTACGGTCAGGGTTTTAGAATGACAGCAACAATATTTAACTCTCTGCCTTTATTTATGTCCCTTAGGATAAAGTAGCTTTACTATGTTCATTTTCTTTTTTGTTCATCTTCTGCGGATAGTCTAGTAAATTATTTTACTAACAGGTATATTTGCCTAAACAGTAGATTTTTTAGTGAAGAGGGCAGTGAATTCCAAATTCATAATGGTAAGGATTCACTTTATAAACCTATTTTAGGAGTTAAAATCATGCAATTAGAGAACAGAAACACACTTATGTGACTTAGGGATTCAATTGAAACAGTCCACATTAGAAATATCAAAAACTCATGATGAAGTGCTTGAAAACCAGTTCCAAACCAGCATGGACTTGCAACAATTATTCAGCAAATACAGACGTATAACTAGGAAATTCCATAAAATCATAAGGTTCTTTTTTTTACACAGACAATAGGTAAACAGGCAAAATTCATTGACTCAGTTGTCCAAAATGATTAATCCAGGTTGGCTTGAACTCAATATCACCAGGCTGCACTGCAAATTATTTAGATTTAGCATCGTTCAGGTTTTGCACATGGCATATGGAAGGAATTTAGCCCTCCCTCAAACTTGTATACATTTCAAGTCCAACACCTATCCTTTGTATTGGGTAGAGTGAGTGAATACTGCAAATATTTTCCATGAATAGCAATTTTGATTTTGAAATGAATGTAATGACTCTGTGTCTGTTCCCCTCTTGTGTTTGATTTTAACTAATATTCCAGCATGCCTTTGTAACTCTAAAGCTGATCCAGATAAACAGAAATCTTGCCCTCCAAACTAAACTTTGAATATTTAACACCATTGTAAAGTTAGTCTTACTATGTGATGCTGAAACTTGGAAACTTATGAAGACCTTACTATCTAAACTCAAGTTTTCATAAACAGCTGCCTTAGACAAATCCTCAATATCAGATGGCCAGAAAAATCACAAAAGAACAACTCTGGAAGAGGATGAAACAGAAACCAATAAGGCAGGAAATTGCATAATGAAAATGGAAATGGTTTAGATGTACATGGAGGAAAGACATAACAAGACCCCCTACGGCAAGAGGCAATGAGGTAGACCAAGGATAACACGCACAGTAGAAGCAGAAATGAAAGCTGTAAGAATGACATGGAAAGAAGCTAAGATCGCAGCAGGAGACTGGCAAAGATGGAAGGTCATGGTGAAACCTTATGTGCTTCCTGGAATAGAGAGGCATGAGAGAGAGAGAGAATATTTCCGGAAAAAAAATGTTAGCAGGAATGTTAAGAGAAACAGTATTTTTTTGCATAATAGGGGAATAATTGTGGAAAACAAACTTTGAATGAATAAATCTGAGTATTCATACCAGAAACCTGGTTCTAAAGGTTAGGCTCATCTAACTGGGGAATGGTAACTATGTTCCCGATGTCCAACTGGACATAAGCAGTGCAATTTGGATTTTAAAATTTGAATGAGTGACAATGGTTTATAGAAATGATTTGCAGACAGTGGAGAACATTGTGAGTTGTTCGCAACGATTAACAACCAGAAGAAGAGGCAAAGGTCACTGCAAATTATTCTTGGGTATGAAGCTGACAAAAAGTCTACTCAGATATCAGAATGATAGGGTTATGTTGGCCCCCACAGAAGGCACTTTAGCATTCACTTAGAACACCTGTATAAGAGGAGGTCATAGTTTGGGAGCTAGACGCCCAAACTACAAAGGATGGGGAAGTCTGTTTACACTGCCAATAGTTTTATTCCCTTGTCTTTATAGAATATTACTATAACTCTCACCTCAACCTCACACACTGGTAAATACCAACTGGACTGCACTGGAAGAACAAATGCTTTTCTTAAAATAGGAGTAGTGAATTCTGATGGTGAACACTGTGTCCACGTGCCTCTATTGGCAGTAAACAGGCTCTTGGTTTCCAGAATATCCCTCCAAGTACTTCCATGTGGGTTGCCCACCTTTGCACCTCTGAACATGACTGTCTCTCTTAGGGGTATATCTAGACTGCAATAAAACAGCCCCTTAGCCTGGGCCCACCAAGCCTGATTCAGCTGGCACAGGCCAGCTGTGGGTCTAATTGCAGTGTAGACATACCCTGAGTTAAACAGCCTTATAAAAAAGCAGCCAATTGTGAACCAGATGAGCTGCGAACAGAAGAGAAGCCAACAGAAGGATTTTGCCTGGGAGAATCCAGACAGGATTTTGCCTTTGGGGCTTCTGCAAGCAGTAAATAAATCATCTGAAGAGACTGTTGATATATTACAAGGTAGGAAATATGGATAGTGAGGGATTGGCTGTCATGACTTGCATGGGATGTGCCATGTTTGTCTGTCTCCCAGGGGACAGAAGTGACTTTGTATGGAGTGCAAGCTGGTCTCCATACTGAAAGAAAAGTTTAAAGGACTAGAGACTTTCATTACATCAGAGAAAATGAAGACTTCATGGATAGAAGTCAGGATTTGGTACTGTGGGTCTAGCATGTGGAAGATCGGAGAGGGAAGCACAGGGGGGACTGAAGAACAAAGAAGAAAGATGGCAGTATGTGTCCTTCAGAAGAAAGAAGGAGGAGAACAATATACCCCCAATGCAGATAGAGATAAACAATCACTTTCAGGCTCTCTGCACAGGTAGTACTGCTCAGAATGCTTTGGAAGAGTCATCTGTGTGAAGGGATCAGAAGCAGACCCCGTTGACCAGAAGACACTCCCAAGAAGGGGAGAAGTGTAGTGGTGGTCAGGGACTATGCAGCCAGAGACTTCCCCATTTGCTGCCCACAGATACTTCCTAAGTGTGTGCATGAAACAGCTCCACAGCCAATGCAAATTGAGTTTCATGATGTGTTCAATTACCCGAAGATTTCCAGCTGCTTCTTAGGTAGGATAATGCTTTCAGTTCAAGTGTCCTCTCATCTCCATCTCTCCCCAATGCATGGATTCCAAAAATGTCTGAGGGTAAGGAGGGAAGGGCTGTGCCACATAAATAATGTACTCCTTCTTCCATAGGAGACGGTATAAACAGCCTAGTCCTCCCTGTCCAGATCTTGACAGGACAATCTGGACCATTGCCTTTTTGCTACAAAGCTCAACTACTCCATTTTTTTTAAAGCTACCAGCCATAGAAAAGCGGTAGAGTATAGAACAGATGGTTCAGATGAACCCCAGATGAATGGGTTTTGTCACCAACCCATTCTTAATCACAGAGCGTATCCATCTGCTCATGCAGTGCACACCCGTGGCATGCTGGGTTGGCTCTTGGCTGTGATGCGGGCCACACAAGATCAAACATAGCCTTCAGCAGCCTGTTTTGTTCCTGCTACAAATGTGCATTCTGGAAGCTCCTATGATTCAAAATTGCACATTGATGGGCCAGATTCTAAATGGCTAAAGTTATGCCTGTGGAGAAGGAAATGAAACACACCTGAGTAGGTGGCAGCCCTCCTTGCTATCCCACTGGATGGTTCAGGTGCCTATATCAGGTAACTCCTGCAACTGAGCAGAAGTAAGTGTTTTAGCCCCCATTGGCTGCTACAGTCCGTGCTGCAATCCAAGGGGCAGTGTAGAAATGTGCACAGGTTATGGAAAGGGTGTGTCCTTATGGAGAAAGTCTCTTTCACTACCTGAAAGGGTGTCCAGAATCCCTCTGTTTCCTCTTTTGCACTGATTAGACTGATGCAGGATCAGTCTTTGTAGGAAGAAGTAGGCCAGGGTCCCTATCAATTTTCTATTCAGCCTTCTATTTACAAGCTGCCTATGACAAGGCATCCAGGTGCTCTTTAGTAAGAGTAGAAATATACATCATTCACATTCTAAAATAACCCAAGCCATGCAGCCAGCTATATAGAAAAGAGCCAGCATATCCTATCCCCCAAAGGAACAATTTCCAATGATGTTGACAAGTGCGAAAACAAAAAGGCTAGAATCTGGAAACGCCAGGAGAGGGAGTCTGAGACTGGTCAGGGATAAATCAGTTGGAGTCACGGTTGTATACTGAGTAGGAAACTGGTCTGGGTGTCAGATACAACTGCATTTTATCCCCAACTCTGCAACCTATCTGCTACATTACCTTGAGGAAGTCAGTTCACCTCTCCATGCCTCTGTTTCCTCTCCCATCCTTTGTCTTTGTGAACTATTTTAGAGGGAGGAAGAGATTATCTTTCTGTGTGTGTCTGTGTAGTGCCTAACACTATGGGGCTGTGATCTTAGTTGGTATCTGTAGGTGCTACAGTAATACGAGTAAATGGAAGTACGAGAGCAAAATAGTTTTTTTTATGTTTATTGTTAATTAACAGAAATTTGTTTTTCCTCCAATATTTTAGCAGATGCTTAAAATATAGAAATAATTAATTATTATTATTATTTTTATTATTTAAGTGATGGCAACATGATTAATGATACTTCAATAGTGAAAGGAATTCCAGTAACCAATCTAGAATGGGGAGATATTATCTCTGTTGGTGGCAAAGCACATAATACCCAGGCATTGGAAACATGATAACCTGTAAAGGAAGAATGATTAAAGGCCATGATATATGTGGCAACATAGAGATACAGGAGATCAATATTTAAGATACAAAACAATTTAAGGGCCTCAGTCTGTAAACCCATTTTCGGATGAACAATCCTTGCTCACGCGAGGAATCACAGTGAAGTTGATGCAAACCACTGACATGAGGAATGGCTTGCAGCATCTGGGAAGGGGAAACTGTCTAGTGCAGCAGTTCTCAAACTTTAGGAACCTGAGGACCCCCATTTTGATTTTAAAAAATTTCACAGATCCCCAATCCACCATCTTATTTTCCCCAGGGATGCTTAACCCCCGCTCAGCCCCAGGTCCCATCCCCGTTCCACCCCTTGACCTAAAACCCCACTCTGCCCCACCTCTTCCCACCCCTGCTCCATCCCGCCCTCCTCTTCCCCATCTCTTTCTGCCCCATCCCCAAATGCACCCCATCCCCACTCCTCTCCCACCCACCCAGCACCTCCTACATGCTGCTGAACAGCTGTTCTGCGG
This sequence comes from Sternotherus odoratus, assembly GCA_032164245.1. Classification (NCBI taxonomy): domain Eukaryota; kingdom Metazoa; phylum Chordata; order Testudines; family Kinosternidae; genus Sternotherus; species Sternotherus odoratus. Next base: position 36,588,453 of record JAVMKO010000002.1, read on the forward strand.
CATGCAGGAAGCACTGGGAGAGAGGGGGAGGAGTTGATCAGCAGTGCAGGTGGCCCCAGATGTGACTTGAAGGCTTCCTGGAGTACCCTCATGGACCCCCAGGGGTCTGCATATCCTAGTTTGACAACTGCTGGTCTAGTGGATAAATTCATCTACTAGGTAAATTATTCAGCTTAAATGAGTTACGTTAGGGATGTTTTTAGACAATGATCGCTATATTCAAAACGTGACGTACTGAATAATTTTCTTTGTATATTTTAAACAAAGCCTGGGAATTTCTTTTCATATTTTTCCCTATTAAATCAAAAGTCCTCACTGGCTTTTTTCTGAAGATAGCAATCATGTCCCATATTTAAAAACAACCCGACTGTAAGAAACCACTGTGTTCAGCACAACAGCAAATATACTATGGAAACAGAATTACATTTAAGCATCTGAAATGTTGTTAATTATCAAATGTGTGGCTGTTTTTGTTTTCATTTACACTGGTTTAAATCAGGAGCAACTCACTTGATGTAGAACTGGTATAATAAGTGATATCAATTTCGGGTCTAAATACTAAAGAAAGAGCATTGTGACATTCAGTGTCCTTTTAAGATGAAACCTTTTGTTCTTTTTACAACTCCCGCCTTAACTTGGAATAGACTGAGTGTCAATGATGAAATGTCAGCTTGATAAGAAAATGATTTATTTTACCTATGCATTTTCTTAATTTTAATATTGCAATTTTAAGTGAGACTAATTTAAAATGAGACTGCTCCCCAAATTAAATAAATATCTATTTTAAATGAACTGTGTGTGTTGTAGCAGGTCATCTTCAGCATGGGATGTGGGGTGTGGATGCTGGTAGATCAGAAATGTCCAACAACTCCCACAACCTGGGATCACATTCTCATTTGGCACAGCTCCATCTGAGAATCTGGATTCAGTTGGCAACAGGGTGCTGGAGAAAAGGGTTTGGTGCTAGAAGAGCAGCCTGTTCTCCGTCTCAAGGCTGGAGATCTTTATATTCCCCAGAGATAAAGTGGTCTTAAAGAAGTCTGGGTCTGTTATAATCTAACAGTGAAATTCCATTAGTTTCTCATAAAACCACAGAGCTATTTAAATCATTACTAGTTACTTGTTCACCTCAGAGTTTTCGGTCTATGACTCCACTTTAAGCTTTGCTGGCTCCTAGTGAGATCCAGCTAGTTCCCGCTTCTGGGAGATAAATAAGAACCGACCACACTACTCACTTCTTGGTCTGTCTTGTAATTGGAATAATTTGTACAGCTGGTTAGAACATGGGATTTTTCCTGCAACATGTTTGTGGGGGAAAAAATCAAACCCCAAATATTCCAATTTTGAAATGCCATGATGGTGCATCACAGGACTAGTAGTTTAGGTGCCTTGTGCACTTATTCTCCTCTATAGGCTGGACTTGCTGGGGCAGACATCTCCCATCAAACACCATGATATTCCCTGTTGGTGAGGGAGACAAAATACAGCATGGCAGATTAAACGTGGCCGGGGTGTCCAGCCCATAGAGGAGAATGAGGGCATGAGGCTTCTGAAGTACAACTCCTATGAGGTACTGTGGTGGGATTTCCAAATCAAACTCCCTCTGTTTTGGACAAAAAAATTCTGAAAACTTTTCTGTTTTTGAGCTTTTGATTTTTCAACAAAACATCAAAATTTTCGATCAAAAGCAGACACTTTTCACACACAAAATCTGTCTAATCAAAAATGAATTTTCCATCACAAACACGTTGGAACATTTTCAACAAGCCCTAATAAATTGTTCTCATGCTGTGGGCTACACCAGATTGCAGGGGCAGCAACTGCAGAGCTGACCGGGTGGAACATATACACCTTTTAGGAAGCCATGCCCCCTTTCTTTCCTCTCTGCCTCTTTACTGGTGGCAGAAAGGTAGATGCAGCACGTACTGTTTCTTCCATCAGTCTGAACTGAAGCACATCTTAAACAAGGTATTGTTAGGGAGATCAAACTTGAAAGGAATATACTTCCTCTCTTTTTTTAAAAAAAAAGCCTGATAGACAAACATCTAGTGAGAATTTGACTCACAGTTAGCTGTTATAATAAACAATACCCATACAAATCCCTAAGCCTGACATATTATCTCTAAGCATGCAGTTTAGCTGCATGCAGATGTGCACAAATCTTGAATTTCCTTTAGTGATGTGGGAAAAGCTGTGAACTTGACATTTGAATCTGCTTTTTAGGTTATAAATACATAATAGATTATAAATACGTAATACAACAGTGGATATTTTAGAGAAATATTTGCCTATGTTTTCTTTACATTTATTCTGTACATTTCTATATCTTTTGTCCAAAGATTTTCACAGTAATTAGGTCTAACTTCTGTATTTGCCTCTCCCTCCATGCCTACAACCCCAGTTTCTTTGTGATTCTGGATATAACATATGTTGTGGGATATAAACGGGGGGGGGGAGCTATTAACACGGTAATAAATTTGCACACACTATAAATTCTGGTATCATTCATACTATTAAAAAATGAGAAAAAATGTTCTAATTTGTTGCCATTGGACTGAATTTCAATATGTAGATTTATATGGCAAAGAAATGTGTTTAGGAACTATCTTTTTTTCTTGGCTAAAGGAAAAACCTGGTCTTTTTAATAATTCTTTTTAATGGAGTACAGTTGGTCCATCAAGTTTCAGTTTCATTTTGAAATGTGCCCTGGGAGAATGTGCCGTAAATGCCAACATATTCAGCAGTATGAACACAAGATGATATCAGCTTGCAATGGTGTTCTGTTCCCAGGGACTTCTAACAGCTCCATTTTTAAAAATGAAAAAGAGAAGAAATGGTATAAAACTTTGTTTATTGCTTTTTTCTTCAGAGGAGTGACATGCAAACTATTATTTCCTTCCCTAATCTTTTGTGCCTTCTTTATTGAAAATTCTCAGGCACCGTTTCTGCTGGTGTATTTACTGTTGACCTGCAGTAACAGGATTTCCTTGCTGAGTAAAGGAAATGCAAAGCTACAAAAGACACACATTATGACTGACAAGCAATAGGTACATAGGTCTGCAGCACATCTAGATACTGATACTTGAAGATACCACTGAAAAAAATGTGCAATTGCCATCTCTGTAAACATTATCCATGTCTTTGGAAACACACTTAGTTTAATAAGTAGCTTTGTGTAAAACGCAAGTATTAGTAAGTGACAGCAACATACATTATGCGGCAGATCTCAACTGGTAAGTAAATTGGCATATTTCCACTGAAAGCAATAGATATATTTATATCAACTGAGGATGTAGCCCTATATTTGGATATATTAGGCAATTAAACTGTGTGATAAAGATGTCTCTTATTAGCACGATAGTTATTTGACAGAGTGCCCCTGAGAGACGGCTCATTTTTCATATCAGCCGTGAGTTCTCTAGGTGAAGATAACAGATATGATCTGAATAATTCTGTAGATTACCTCATATATAAAACCCTTAACTTCTTGCTGTTGCTATGCTTCACTATGTGCAATAATTTTTGTAACAGTTTCATTAACATTTCCATCCCATTTCTCATTTTTGTCTTGAATGTTTTGTCTGACATCATGAAAGCTGAATAATAATCACACCCGCCCCATAGTCTTGTGTAACTTCCCCAGCGTCACACAAGCACATCTGTAATTCGTGCACCAAAGCGAATGTATTATTAACCACTCAAAAGGTGCCCTGGTGCCTGCAGCTTTTGTAGAGAAGTATGGGAGCATGTATTATTTTGAAAAAACAGCTTTCAAAACTAGCTATACTGTTTACTTGCTGACATTAAAAAATAACTGAGTTATTTACTCAGGGTTTTTTTTCCCCCCTCCAAACAAATAAAAGATCCTGTTAATGTTTCAACACCAGAGCAACAATCTGTGATGCTCTTTTTTTTTCTTTTCTGTTTGGAAAATGAAATGTTATTATTTTTGCTGATTGTTGACCAATTAGAAAAACTGGTGGCTGCTTACCTCGTAGTATGGATAGATTTGATTATAGTGCCTCAGGAGCAAACTCTAGTTGAGTCCTGCTCTAAAGAGACATAAAAGGATACACTTGCAGTTAAGTCTCTTGGCACATGAAGGAGTGTAAACCATTGATCACAATACGAAATGCTGAAAACTGAAAAGGAATCCAATTTATTCTAAATAAAACTACTGTGTTCTCCAGTGACAGATTCCAGAGTCAGACACCAGAGAGGAACTGACAGCAGATGTTTTAGAGCCAAGACACAGAGAGGCTGAGTAATAGTATAGAAAAGAAATTGCTTTGAACTTCACCCCTGCTTTAAATACTTCAAATCAATAGGGTCACAGAGCTCTTTAATAGAGTGATGAGGTCCTGCCCCAGCAGATCTTCACAGTGACAAGTTGATGTGCTTCCTAGCAGCAGGGTCATAAAAATTTCAGGCTTCCTTCTGAAAGGGGGCTTTGTATTAGAGGGGTCCATTTGGAGTAACTCCCTTGTATGGCCACTCTCAAAAGCGGAGCCCTAATAGTCTACATCTAAATGGGACTGACCTCATGAATTACCTCAAGAAACTTAATCTATAAACTGGCTTCTTCTTATGCAGACTGATGAATTCTTGTTTATTCCTAAATGGCTGTCACAAAACCTATTCATCAAACTCTTAACAGGGGAGGGAGTCTCACATAATCCGGCTTCAAGTGCGGCACCATTAAATAATCATTAGACTTCATTGCTGGTCTTGAGACCCACTCCAAATCCACAAAGCAAGCTTTTTTACCATTCATCAGAACTGCATTTAGATGAGATTTTGACCTGATAAAAAAGGGTGTTTTTTGTCACTATCAGTTTCATGGCTGTGTTCTTTCTCCTTTCAGAGGAGGTGGTGGTTCCCCCCCCCCCCTAACAAAAGTAAAAGAAAATAAAGGCAGATGGCCAACTCTTTTCAATATCCGTTTGCTTTATTTGAGCAGTTTAATGTAGTGAAACAGAGTGAAATGTTGCCACTTGCTAAATGGTAAACAACGCCATTACCCAGAATTCAGTAGCAGACTGCTACAAAACAGGGTGCTGGTGATTAATTAAACTGTTGTTGTAATTGTAATGCATGATACATAATAGATAGTGTGCTGTGGATTTTACAAGCTGCAAATTAGCAAATAATAACTTCCCTACATAGCACATCTCCATTCCATGCTGCTAATGCACAAATAATCAAAAATAAAAGCTAACTAATAAAAATAATGTCTTTTGATTTTCCTTAGTCTCTAAACATGTACTAGTGGAGTTGTATATTGTGGTGCAGCAGGACAAACATCCGCACAGGACCAGTACCAGGAATGTTCTCCCTATTTCCTTTCCTATAAGGTGCAAAGTGTTAATTATTAATCAATAATTATTAAAAATGCTCAGCCTGAGCTGCAAAATTTGGAGTTGGTTCTGAACTTTCTCAAATATTGGGAGTGTTCAGATCTAGGGTTTTGGGTTGGACTGATTGCTAACTGTTTTAATTATTATTATTCCCATTACATTGGTAAAGTCCCAGTCCTATGCATGAGTGGTGCTGTAATGCATAATATAGCACTGCATGTCACCAGGCCCAGGTCACCCTCCCTAAATGTAAAGACCCTGATTCCATAAAGTACATACCTAAGCTCAGGTGCATGAATAGTCCCATTCATTGCATGTGTTTAAAGTCATGCATATGTGCCTAGGTCTCTTGCTGAAATGGTCCTTAGTCATGTTCAAATATCAGTTATAGGCTGATAATACTGTATCAATATAACCTCTACAGCTCAATCTGCCTAAATTTATCTTTTCCCACACTGTGTATTCCTCAGACAGAATGAGATGCTCTGGTTTTGATGTGGCTCTCACTCCACCTCAAAAACTATTTCCTTATGATCATTCATTCATTCCGGTCCCCTGAGGAGGAGCTGGTGTGTTTGGTTTCACTTGGACTGAATTTATGGTACCACTCTTTGCCATGAAACTTAATGTTCTCCAGCCATTGCAAAATGTAACAAGGCCAAAGTTGTCCCTTTATTTACTCACCTGAAATGATATTGCTGATTTCAGCAGAAATGGTGGGTAGTGGTGAAGTTGTTGTTGTCCTTCTCCTTTCTGTAGCATAAAGATACCCAAAGTGAGACACTTCCTGAGTTGTGAAGAGTGTAGCTGTCAAGCCCAGGTAAAAAATCATAAATAAAATTATCTATCTGTAATCATAAAATTTAAATCAGATTAAAAGTTTGATCAAATTTTAATAGATAAATTCATTAAATAATGTAAAGAATTTCTGACTGCAAAGTTGAGCTCTACTTCTGCTTTGCCTTTCACGCAGCCTTTACATTTCCTCGTCTTCATTTAATAATCTAATATTATTATCTAGTCAATAAGTGCACACTGCATTTTCATCCTCTGTGATGAAGCTTTTTTTCCTGGCCTAGCATATGGTATCTCTGAAACCCCACATATACAAGTGTAGGCTCAGCTAGACTCCGTGTTATTGGCTGAGAGTGAGAAGCTGTTTCAGGAGAGATTGTGAAGGGAATAGGAGACAAATGGAGTGCAACTATTGCCTGTGTTTACAGAATAAGGTCCACAGGCTTATGTTTCTTGGAGAAATGTACAGTAGTAAGATTCTGTGAGTATGATGTAGTCTACCATCCAGTATGCAGGGCTTGACAGTCATTTATTCATACAATATTTCAAAATGGCACAATTTTGAATATAAAATCCAAGGACATTAATAAGGATGGTGGATAATAGTGCAGTGAGATGCTTTAATTAATGAAAGGCTAACTCGGATAGGCGGATAAAGGAAATTTCTACTGGCTACATCAAGATTTAGGGCTGCATGCTGCTGCCGCTTACTGCTGTGCAGAAAGATGCAATGCTATGGACAATGTGAATAGTTGTCATGGTCAGGTAGCACCCTCCATGGTCTGGTAGCACCATCCTCTTTGTGAAAGGCAGAATCAATACTCATCTGCTCCCTTTTGCATTGTCCTTGTTAACTCTAAAATCCAAGGGCGTTTTTATCCACACTGCCCACTTTTCCTGTCCTTCAACTCTCTCCTTCATCCCCTCTGTAAAGGATTTGGGGATGAGTATAATATTTTATGAATATTATATGTTCCCTCTGCTTGCTAGACTGTTAGTACTGTTTACTGTAAGAGTCTAAAGGGTTAATTCCAGCTACAATGAGTAGGTACATAGGAAAGGTAACAGTAGCTTCAGATAGCCCATTCCAATTTAATGGCAATCCAGGTATCATTCACTTTGAATTTTTACCATTGACCATGCTGAGTTCAAATGTCTGACTTGGCAAGGGGAGAGGTGGGGGAGTCGGGTGAACTACTGGAATACAGAACTTTGGAACAGCCCCCTAAAGAAGAGGGAAGCAAAGAAGAGACTGCTGGGGTGGAGACTGAACCCCATCTGAGAGGTGAGAGAGTCTAGGCTAAGCTAACCTAAGCTTCAGGTAAGATGGTTATCTGTGAAGAGCTTTTAGTGTATTTAGAACCCTTTTATTTTGTTATGCTGGGTTCCTACTGTTGAATAAAGCAAACCTTTGTTTTGAAAAGACTATTGTGGCTCACTGTATTCATATACCCATCACAACCCCTAAAAGGGAGACTTGAAGTTCTGAACCCAGTTAGGCCTGCAGGGCAATCAGAGTTGGTTCACCGAGTGCTTGCTATGCGGTTCATTCACTGCTGCTGGCACCTCCTCCTGGCTGTCCTCGGGATTAGCTCTGCTAAGTGTTGCATCCTCCTATGACAGTGTCTTCAACCATCTTGTCTCACTCACCCTGTGGCCCTTCTTACTCCAGGAATTGTAGCCTCACCACACGCTTTCAGAAATCTTACCGACCAAATTCTGTGGTCAGGATCCCTCCCCAAGAGTTCAACAATCGCTTCCTTTTTCTCTTTATATGCAGTGAATGCAGTGGACGGGGAGGGGGCACACTGTGATGTTTGTCCCATCTTTTTATAGTTTGTAGATTCTTAGCACCTACCGTATTTTTCGCCCTATAAGACGCACTTTTTCTTCCCCAAAACGGGGGGGGGCAAGTTGGTGCGTCTTATAGGGCGAATGTGCGCCCCGGTTCCCCCCTCCCCGCCGCGGGCGGGCTGCCGGGAGCGTCCCGGTTCCCCCCTCCCCGCCGCGGGCGCGCCGCGGTGGGGAGGGGGGAACCGGGACGCTCCCGGCAGCCCGCCCGCGGCGGGGAGGGGGGAACCGGGACGCTCCCGGCAGCCCGCCCGCGGCGGGGAGGGGGGAACCGGGACGCTCCCGGCAGCCCGCCCGCGTGGCGGGGACGGGAGAGCGGCGCGCTCCCGGCAGCCCGCCCGCGCGGCGGGATGACGGGAGAGTGAGGCGCTTTTTGTGTGTGGTGGTGGGGTGTTTTTTTGTTTTTTTTTGTGTGTGTGTCCGGCTTTTTCATTTAAAAACTCGGGGGCATCTTATAGGACGGAGCGTCCTATATGGCGAAAAATACGGTAAGTGTCAGAGCTAATATGCTATTCACAATTGAATTCACTCATCTGTGTCAAGACACATCATATCTCCTAAGGGGCATCTCCCATATTCTTAGTGACAAGCAAGAGAAGGTCTATGATGATCTCTCTTGAAATACATTTCCAGCTGGGCTGTAGGAGACAAATGTGGAAGGATGTTCCCTGCTGGCTTTTTTCTTACCTGTTTGAGATTTCTTTATTTCCCTTCCTCCTTGATTGTTTACTGCTTAAAGGCAAATTAAGCAGAGCAAACATTCCTTTGTATAGGATGGACCTGTTTTCTAACTTCTGTCTGGGCAGGGTTGTGGGGCTTGGGACATGTGTTAATAACATTATACAGGGAAATATTATAACTTTATATACAAATATAATCTTATAACTTTATATACAAATATACAAATCAGATTTTTTAAATTTAAATCAGATATTTTAAATTTAAAGTGGATTTTTTTGATAAAATGCTTTTTGAGGAAAAAAACTATCTAAAGATAGTTTTTATTAAGATATCTTTGAGCTATAATGTATCTCATCATGGAATAGGGATTATAAATTCTAAATATATTGTATGAGACAATATATTCGTGTAATTCTAAATATATTGCATGAGACAATATATTCGTGGAATGCCTAAGAAAAGTTTTGTAAATGAGTTCCAGTAGTTCGGTGGTTCTCAAACTTTGCACTGTTGCTACCCTGTTTTCAAATGCGCTTGCTCTCCCAACCCAGGTATGTTTGCCGAATTGAAGTCTTAAACTTTCGGCGGCATTTTGGCGACATACCATGCACATCTGTGTGTCTGCCGAAAAGCTGCCAAAACTGGAAACAAGCACTTTTGTGGTTTTCAGCAGACTCATTGACATGCATGGTGTGTCTGCGTAAATCAGCCAAAGGCGGAAGCGTTTGAATTGCCAGTTTCTCTGTGGCATCAGAGGCTTGCGACCCCCCCTAGAATCGGCCCACAACCCCCAGTTTGAGAACCGCTGCAATAGTTCACTGATTTGGGGCCCAATTTTATGGGGTTCCAGAGGCTTCTGTATAGATTAACCTAAATAATCTTTCTATCTACCCAATGGGACTCAGTGCCAAGATACTGAAGATACCATCAGAGATGCTTAGTTTTGCAGTTTTCAAACTGGGTTTGTGTCTCCAAAGATAACATGCATGTTAACAGCAAAGATGGTTTTAAATAAATTAATAGAGAGAGAGGTGAGAAATAACAGACCTCAACCCTATTGTCCCTCTGCAAAATAAACAGAGCCAGTCCTTTACCTCTCTCCAAAAGTGCAAAGTTTTTCAAAAAGTTCAATGAATAGAAGATTGTTGGGGACGGAATAGATCTGGACATGGAGAAGAAGTCTGGAGATAAATGTGAGAAGGGAGGGACAGGCAGGAGAAACAGAAGTGAAACTGTTAAGCAGCATATTCCAGAAGTCTTGAGGTCTTTCTGATTTGAGGCCTTTAGTGTTTTATTGATTTGAGATCTACCATACCATTCTCTCACTACAAGGGAAAACCTATGGCAGCAGGCTACAAAGGAGACCCAGTTTGGGTCTCATCTATCTTACTATCTCTGAGTTGTGAAAGATGTGTATTAAAGTTATAACAACTAACAAGAATGCACTTTTATGTAGAAATCCACGATTAAATCAAGTCTTCCTGATTTTAAATCAATTTGATTTAAATCAAATCCACCCTGATATCTTACAAGATATACTTTATACAAAATTATTACAATAGTGTGTAGGATGTGAATGCAGGGATATAGTTTGTCACAGTAAGAGACCATGAGGTATTTGTTTATAAGACCTTTAAAGAAGGGTCTACAGTTACTGAAACTTGCCCTCACTTTGGTCTCTCATATACGCAATTGATCGATGGCCAGTTAATGCTACCCTATATTTTGGTTTTACAATTGTAGATTCCCTGTTAGTTTCACTTGGAGATTAATAGATATTTATCATTCATTAACCTCAATGGGACATTCATGTCCCTATGTGTGCAAGCCAAGCTCGCTTGTATTATAGTGAAAGTTTTACTAACAGTATTGGTGTAGATTTCTGCTGAAATGCAGTTAACTAGCAGGCTATCTGCAACTTAAAAATTGATTTTGCAGTCTGGATAAAGACCTATCAAGGTACTGTCTCATAATCACTTTTATACCACATGTTAAAAGATGTGTAAAGGCACATCTATCAAGTTGCATTGTGCTTCCAGTTTAAGTGATTCAGACTGTGGATAATATTACACCGGATTTTACAAAATAAGAGTTCAGATTTATTCAAGCATGCACAGCAGCAGCGTGAACGCAGTTCTCCGGTGTGCATATTTACCCATGGAAATCTAAATGGTGCTCATATTGGTAAGGTGTCTATAATTCCACAGGCACACAGGATGTTATTTGAAGCCACATAACATTTCTGGTTTTCATTCTGCAAAATATTTGGAGCCAAATTTACATCACAGTTAAGACAAATTTTCAAGCTGGTAAAAATATTTGTGCAAATTTCTCCATGTGGTTGTTCAGATCAGTTCCTGTCTGCATCCTGTAACACTTGCCCATACCGGTGTTGCCCTGGCCTCTTCTTTTGTCATTCAGTTTCGCATGCATTCTATAACAATGTGCATTTCCTCACCTTTGGGGGCGAAGCCAGACTTTGAGGCACCTGCTCCCCTACTTGTTGTAAACTTTGCTTGTGCCAATCAGAAACGAACACAAACAGGTTTTGGGCCCCATCCCCTATGACACTTTTGTGATGTCATAGTTGGTAGTTATGTTTCTGCCTGCCATATGCAGACAGAGAGAGGAGAAAGAAAACGAGTCCCGTGTATCCCGTGTACCCCACGTAACCGAGCCTGATCACCTCAAAGTCTCTCTCTCAGCTCACGTGTTTTCAAACAGAGCTTTTACGTTTACCGGTCGTTTATGCATTGGTTTGTATTTGTAAGTATCGAGTATTACTAAATGCTGTATCTTTGTTTATAAATATTGTTAGTAGGTATTTTAGTCATTGTGTTTTAAGTTTCATTAAGTCTATTAGTTAATCAAAAAACTGCTCCCTTACCCCTTTTAATTATCCCCAATAAAACTTTAAATTGATTAATTTTTAGTTGTGTGTATGCGTGTGTCTGCAGCTTGTGTCCTGACCCACACTCCCCTTGCATCCCTTACCTATATAGTCTATTGCCACGTGCGGCCTGGTAAATAACAGGCCTGCAATTTTTTTTTCCGCCCCTGCGAGTCCGTGGCAATCCACAGTGGTGAACATTTTTAACATGGGGAAATTGGGAGAAATGACTATGGGAGCACTGGCTTGCTAGTTGAAGGAGAGAAACTACTAAGAATGTCTTATGTTTATTTTGATCCTTCTTGTTGTTGTTCTGCCTCTAGCCTCTTTGGTCCTCTCTGTTCTAACCTTTTCATTATAAGTTACTTTGCTCTTCCAGTTATTCTGGTCTTTCCAAGCTCCTTAGCCTTTGCTCACTTTCTTCACTTGTTTCCTCAGTTTTCCTCTCTTCTGTAAGAAAATTGACTCCAATTCCAAGCAAAGTTTTACTAAATATCCCACCTATAATCTTGAACACTAAAACTTAATGCTGAATTCTGGTTGTGGATTCTCAGCACCTATGTGTCAAGAGCTAATATGCTATTCGCAACAGAATGACAATTCACTTATTTATGCCTTGACACAGCATATCTCCTAGTGGGCATCTCCCATATTCTTAGTGACTAGCAACAGAAGGTCTATGATGACAATAATTCCACTTAAAAGTAAAGGAGATCTTTGTTAGCTAAAAACATGTATATAGAGAGAATAACTTGATATCAGGCATTTTGTCAAAATAAGTAGTTATGGACAATGATGAAAGACATTCTCACAATGCAACATATTGCATACTGGGCAATAAAAAGTAAAGAAACATTAGAGGACAATTGGATTTCTGCTTTACAACATCTGTAAAAACAGAATTTAGAATATCATCTGTCTTATTTAATATTTGGCAATTAAGTCCAAATCTGTGTAACTTGTTTCATTTGTGAGTTGATAATAAAGGGAAAGAAAAGAATGAAAAGGGGAATTAACATGTCAGCAGTGTTTGAGATGGTTGATTGGGGATTGTGACTGAGAAAGCCATGTTTCTTTCAAGAAGTAGGTGGAACTGCTTTGAAGTGGCTTTGCTGCAGAAAGACACTGAAGAAAGGTTATGTTCATCCACTCCAAGGGTTCTATAGTGTGGCTAGCTCAAAGTTTCACTCTGTCCTGCTTCTTGCTCACATGTACGTGAGGACATTAGGAGAATTAGTTAGGAAGAGGGGTTACAGTGTCTGCAGTGTGAAGAAGATACCCATCTATATGTCCCCATGATGGCCAATTCTGTGCAAAACAAATAACACAGTTCCTATAGGAGACTGCTCTTGGATGAGGGTTGTATCTGGATAAGAGAGAAATTGGCTACAATCAGCATCAGTAATCGGTGGTATAAAGGGATTATTTTTTAATAAGGTTTACAGTTTAATAGTTTTGCTAATCCCAAGGCTGATATCTGATGCCCAGGTAGCAGTTGTGCTGAAATGTGAATCTCTATCTGTACTTTGTAAAGTGAGTATGACTTTTCTTTCAGGCATGAGCCCTGTTATGATTATCTATGTCACCTTGAGATTAGACCTCAGATGCACATTACTTGGGCTGCACCTTCAGAGAATTGGGAGGAAGGCCACTTACCAAACATAGGTAGAGTGAACATATTTCCCAAAGAGAAAACAGATCACTGCATGAGGCTGGCCCAAGCTGCTGTGCTGTTTAGGAAAGACAGAAATAAAGGCAAAGGTGGTGGAGTAGCATTGTATATCAATGATGACGTGGACTGTAAAGAAATAAGAAGTGATGGAATGGATAAGACAGATTCTTCCTGGGCAAAAATCACATTGGGGGAAGAAAGCTATTAGAGCCTCCCTTGGGGTAGTGCTTGGGGTGTGCTATAGACCACAGAGATCTGATTTGGATATGGATAGAGACCTATAATGTTTTTTAATGAAGTAAATACTAATGGAAATTGTGTGATCATGGTAGACTTTAACTTCCCAGATATAGACTGGAGAACAAGTCCTAGTAATAAAAATAGGGCTCAGATTTTCCTGGATGTGATAGCTGATGGATTCCTTCACCAAGTACTTACTGAACCATCAAGAGAGGGTGCCATTTTAGATTTGGTTTTGGTGAGTAGTGAGGACCTCATAGAAGCAATGATTGTAGGAGACAATTTTGGGTCAAGCGATTATGAGCTAATTCAGTTCAAACTAAATGGATGAATAAACAAAAATAGATCTGTGAGTAGGGTTTTTGATTTCAAAAGGGCTAGCTTTATAAAATTAAGGAAATTAGTTAGGGAAGTGGATTGGACTGAAGAATTTGTGTATCTAAAGGCAGAGGAGGCCTGGAATTACTTCAAGTCAGAGCTGCAGAAACTATCAGAAGTATGTGTCCCAAGAAAGGGGGAAATAATCATAGGCAAGAGTTGTAGACCAAGCTGGATGAGCAAGCATCTCAGAGAGGTGATTAAGAATAAGCAGAAACCTTACAAGGAGTGGAAGATGGGAGGGATCAGCAAGAAAAGCTAACTTATGGAGGTCAGAACATGTAGGGATAAAGTGAGAAAGGCCAAAAGCCATGTAGAGTTGAACCCTGCAAAGGGAATTAAAAACACTAGTAAAAGGTACAATAGCCATAAAAATAAGAAGAAAACAAAGAAAGAAGTGGATAATCTAGGATAATCTAGGTATGGCCAATATCCAAATAAATACTTTGCCTCAGTCTTTAATGAAGCTAATGAGGAGCTTAGGGATAATGATAGGATGACAAATGGGAAAGAGGATATGGAAGTAGAAGCCAAACTCGAACAGCTTATTGGGACTAAATCAGGGAGCCCAGATAATCTTGATCCAAGAATATTAAAAGAACTGACACATGAAATTGCAAACCCATTAGCAAGAATTTTTAATGAATCTGTAAACTCGGGGTTTTACCGCATGACTGGAGAATTGCTAACATAGTTCCTATTTTTAAGAAAGGAAAAAAAAGTGATCCGGACAACCATAGGCCTGTTAGTTTGACATCTGCAAGGTCTTGGAAAAAAAATTGAAGGAGAAAATAGTTAAAGACATTGAGGTCAATGGTAATTGAGACAAAATACAACATGATTTTACAAAAGGGTTACAGTAAAACCTCGATTTAACGGACTTCGGATGCAACGGACAAAATTTCTGAGCAAGTCTGATGCATCCCAAATCCATTTCTCGCGGGCTGGCTGCCGGCTCCCGGCTGCCGCCCGGGTCCCGGCAGCGGGCGAGCTGGCTGGCTGCCGGCTCCGGGCTGCCGCCCGGGTCCCAGCAGCAAGCGGGCTGGCTGGCTGCCTCCCCGACTCTGTGGCGGTCGGGCTGCTGCTCCGACAGCTTGGGTTTTTTTAATTATTATTATTAAATAACGGACTTTTTCATTTAACGGACACCCCCTCGCCCGAATTAGTCCGTTAAATGGAGGTTTCACTGTATTGTGCCAAACCAACCTGATCGCCTTTGAGAAAGTAACAGATTTTTTAGACAAAGGAAAGGCAGTGGATCTAATTTACCTTGATTTTAGTAAGGCATTTGACACAGTTCCACATGGGGAATTATTACTTAAATTGGAAAAGATGGGGATCAATATGACAATTGAAAGGTGGACAAAGAACTGGTTAAAGGGGAGACTGCAACTGGTCCTACTGAAAGGTGAACTGTCAGGCTGGAGGGAGGTTACTAGTGGAGTTCCTCAGGGATTGGTTTTGGGACCAATCTTTTTATTACTGACCTTGGCACAGAAAGTGGGAGTGTGCTAATAAAGTTTGTGAATGACACAAAGCTGGGAGGTATTGCTAATGCAGAGAAGGACTGGGATATCATACAGGAAGATCTGGATGACATTGTAATCTGGAGTAATAGTAACAGGATAAAATTGAATAGTGAAAAGTGTAAGGTCATGCATTTAGGGATTAATAGCAAGAATTTTAGTTATAAGATGGGGACGCATCAGTTGGAAGTAACAGAGGAGGAGAAGGACCTCGGAGTATTGATTGATTACAGGGTGACCATGAACTGTAAATGTGATATGGCCGTGAAAAAAGCTAATGTGGTCTTGGAATGCATCAGGCGAGGTATTTCCAGTAGAGATAAGGAGGTGTTAGTACCATTATACAAGGCACTGGTGAGACCTCATATGGAATATTGTGTGCAGTTCTGGGCTCCCATGTTTAAGAAGGATAAATTCAAACTGGAACAGGCACAGAGAAGGGCTGCTAGGATGATCTGAGGAATGGAAAACCTGTCTTATGAAAAAAGACTCAGAGAGCTTGGCTTGTTTAGCCTAACCAAAAGAAGGCTATGGGGAGATATGATTGTTCTCTATAAATATATTAGAGTGATAAATACCAGGGAGGGAGAGGGATTATTTAAAATCAGTAACAATGTGGACACAAGAACAAATGGATATAAAATGGCCATCAGGAAGTTTAGACTTGAAATTAGATGAAAATTTCTAGCCATCAGAGGAGTGAAGTTCTGGAACAGCCTTCCAAGGAGAACCGTGGGGGCAAAAGACCTATCTAGCTTCAAGACTAAGCTTGATGAGTTTATGGAGGGGATGGTATGATGGGATAGTCTAACTATGGCAATTAACTGATCTTTGACTATTAGCGGTAAATATGCCCGATGGGATGTTAGATGGGGTGGGATCTGAGTTACTACAGAGAATTCTTTCCTGAGTGTCTGGCTGGTGAGTCTTGCCCACATGCTCAGGGTTTAGCTGACCATCATATTTGGGGTTGGAAAGGAATTTTCCTCCAGTGAAGATTGGCAGAGGCTCTGGGTTTTTTTCGCCTTCCTCTGCAGTGTGGGGCACGGATCACTTGCTGGAGGATTCTCTGCACCTTGAAGTCTTTAAACCATGATTTGAGGACTTCAATAGCTCAGACATAGGTTAGGGGTTTATTACAGGCGTGAGTGGGTGAGATTCTGTGGCCTGCGTTGTGCGGGAGGTCAGACTAGATGATCATAATGGTCCTTTCTGACCTTAGAGTCTATGACTCTATGACTAACAGAAGTTGGTCCAATAACTGAAATTATCTCACGCACCTTGTCTCTGTATTATTTCTGTCAGTCTCATAACACACAGACATTTTGAAGGATTTCCCTTTAATCTGGTGCTGCACAATGCTCACGTGATCTTAGAACTTGTATTCCAAGCTTTAGCTTGGAGTAAGCACTCATATACCACTGTGATTGACATATAAGACCTTGAACAGAATAGAATGAATGACTGTTATCAACCATGGTAACTTGGAAGGCTTTAATTTTTAATCAGTAAATGTAAGTAAGTGTTGATTTCACTGTACACACACAAATATATTTCTATCAATAATCAAAATGTACAAATACATCAAGTGTGAGTAAGGCTGCTTGGGAACTTATTAGAGTTTAATTTAAGGATGTTTACTTTGTATATTTTGATGTGATGTGACAATTTGTTTTAATGGTTATAAAGCTTTAACTTTTTGAATCTGTCTGCTGTCAGTTAGTTAATAATTGTCTGACACTCTCCTGTTGTCTACCCCCCAGAATCTCTCACAACTGTGAAAATTGACATTGATAAAAATAAAAAAATGCTTTAAAATGCATCATTATCTGTCAAAATGTTGAAAAAAATAAATTCTGCCACGCCTAGTTATGAAGGAGTTGCAGAAAGACATGTATAGAAGTAAGAAAAGCACTGCTACACCTACCACCTGAATCATAGAAAGGAACATTCTCTGGACAACCTGTCTATTGTCATTATTCTGTGTGAGAGCTTTGTGTGAGCTTGAGAATGTAACACTGAGAGGAGTTTGAGGCTATGCTAAGAGAGGACATTTGGTTTGTTATATTTGGGATCAGGCTGTAAGCCAATGTGCCTTGCTTAGAATGAAATCAAGGAGTATGGATGTTATGGTGTTTTTGTAAAATGGGCTATTGTGAACTGGAGAAAGGATTTGAGGTGCAAGCGTTACTCTGACACCATAACCAGTCCTACAAGAATTGTATGTGTTTTCCTCTGAACAGAGAGTAAAATGCTATTGAATGATAAAGGCCTTAGACTTGTATAATAGAAAACCATGTGTTGAGACTTCTCTCTCTCTCTCCAAACCTTTCACGTTAGTCAAGTATATCTGACCATTGCCAACTCTTGAAGTAACAACAGAAATATTCTTTTTCCTTCTTTGTTTATAGCCCTGACATGAATTTCTTCAACACTTCAAATGAAGGCAGAAACTGTGTGTGCTGCCTGGATTTTGTTATTCTAAATTGCTTGTGTGACAGTGGGACTTTGAGATTGCTGTTATCTAGCTTGGCTCAGAGAGATGTTAAATGTCAGAGGGTCTTGGATCCCACTCACCATCAGAGCAAGTTGCTCAAGTTGGCCTCTTCAAATATAAACAAATCCAGTGGTGCTAAAAGGTAATAAAAATACAAAAGATTTTAAGATCTATGGGATAGTCTTGTACTGCCTAACTTCCTTCTGTAGCATCTGTGGCAGCCTTCAGAGCTGAGGAAAGCAGTATAATTTGGGACTCACTAAAAATACTTGTTTTGTTTTAGCAACATATATTCAAATTCAATTCTGGAGGAATTTCTCTCAACTTCCAATGGCAGAAATATCTAAAAATCATGTGCCAAAAATTAAATGGATCATCAGTGAGTTCTCTTCAGATACAGTGTCAGCCGGCATACAAAAGTAACCTACTTAGGTCAGTTAATAGGCTAAGTGTATCATAGAGCTTGCGCCTTTCTGCCTATAATGGGCCCCAAGGGCCTTTGTTACAGAAGTACTCAGGTGATCTCAGGTTCAGAACGTATAATACCCTCGCTCTCTTTAGATATCTCTCTCCTTCTTCCATGGAAAGATTGTGACTGCACCTGGGGCATGTGTGTAGGGAGAGAATGTCACATGCAGGAAGCTTTTCCTGTATGTCCTACTGTAGTTCCCACACCCAGGGAAGCACACGGTTTGCTCTTTCCAGATCCTACAGATGGGTGAGGAGGGGGCGAGACAATGACTCTGCTCCTTCATTGCAGCTGCAGCAATCTAGATGCACTGCAGGGAGTAGGCACCCTCCTAAAGGCTGGTGCAGCTGTGCCATTCCTCTTCCTGCAGAGGGCTGCCTGTGACCTTTCAGCCCAACCCAGCTTTCCCCACAAGATGAATGCTCAGTCTCTGTTCCCACAGATGGATCTAGTTCTCCACTACTCAGTTCATTAGTCAGTCTGTCGCATCAGGCAGCCACCAGCCAGCCACCACCAGGCAGCTGTACACTGCCCTGTATCTGCTGCTCTGGCTCTCACTCACTGCTCCCTTCAAGCCCTCTCTAGCTGTGCATCCTGAATATCAAAGAGATTACCTTCATGTTGCACTGTCAGTATCCAGACTTTCCCAGGTTTATCAGAAGCAAACCTTTCCCTATCACTGTTACTACCTGTATTGCAGCAGCACCCAAGCAGGATCTGGGCCCCATCCCATTAGGTGCTGGAAAAACAGAGGAGATGGCACCGTTCCTGCTTCAGAGAGCATAACATGTAAAATGACTAGGTAGACGAAGTCCAGGGGCAAGGGAGGCAGCAGCCAGGTGTATACTGTGTACACTTTAAATATATAGAGAAACACTGCCCCACTGAGTTATGTTCAATTTCCCTGTAACCCCCAAGCCTAATCTGTTATGAGTTTCAACACAATTAATTGTCCCAGCTACTGAACAGCTGCCACTCAATTTATTTAAAGGATTAAAAATGACAGAATTCCCCTGTTGTGCCAAAACCCAGCAAAAGTGACCCACTCACCACCAAAATGGCAGCTCCTAGTCTTACTATAAGGGCTCACCATGCATCTTCCTGTCAAAAGGGCAGGGTCCCAGGTCTGTGAGACTGCATGGTAGCCAGGAGTCTCTTACTTCCTAGAGGTTCTGCTTAGGGTGACCGTATTTCCCATAGTAAAAACAGGAGTCTGTGTGGGGCTGGCCTGAGCTGCTTGGCTGGCCTGAGCCCCTCCCGCAGGACTGGCCCGAGCCACTTGTGTTGCCACTTGCTTGAGCCTTGTGCTGCTTGGGGGTGAGGCTGGGGTTGGGGCTGGCCCCTGAGCCCCATGATGCCTAACCTGGCAGACAGCATGAGTTTTCCATCCATCATGGATTCTCCCAGAGATTGGGAAAGTTGGGTTACTGGAACTGGTGGATCTGGGGTGTCAGTGGGAAGTCTGGCCTACCTCCCCCCACTCCCCCACTCCTACTCTAGTAGTTACACCCCCCTAGCAGGTTTTTGTAGATATTTAGAATGACTCAGGTCTCACTTACAATGGTGTAATTCTATCCATAGAATTACATTACTGTAAGTGGTGTAATGGGGCAGCGCGGGACAGTGTCACTGCAAAGCTCAGAATCGGTTTGCTTGGAAGGAAGGAAGAAAGGCAGATTCTTTCCCCCCACCATCATGCAACTTTCTCTGAGGCAGTTTTGTTATGTTAGTATCCAAGTCCTGCTATTTGGCACAGCAAGTAATTATTGTACAGTTACTGATTTCTGACTCACCCCTTTGCAGATCAGTTCTGTTTCTTCAGATTCATTACAAGCCTCAAGGAGTTGAGCAGAAAAACAGCATGACCCACCTTCACATGGCAGATAGCAAAGCTTAGTCATGTAGCTTAAAATAAAATAAGCAAAAGGCAGATGGCAAAAAGGACAAAATGTGGTTTATTTGATCTGCCTGTGTTTGCAAGGAAGTAATTGTCTTCTAGGCTCCAGAAAACAGAGTGCTATACAAACAATGAAGCTTCTCTTTCCAGGGCACATATGACACTGTTTGTATAGTTTCAGCAGGAGCCTGCAGTTAATTCAGGGCTTTCGATAAAAATTACATTCACCATATGTAGAGGATAAAACACCTTCCCTTGAATTGGAAAGCTGAATTGACCTGCTTCCCTCCTCCTTGGATCAATTCACCCAGAGATGTTGTAATCCTCCTCGAATCCAAAACGTCTTTAACAAAACAACCTTCCCAGCATAACACTATGACATGAGGAAACAAAGCATTAAGTGGTACAATAACTTGTAACACATAATACTGTCAGGCACAATGTCTATAGGCTTGACAGTTTCCATCGTATTGGTACTAATGTAAAGCTTATAGCAGACACATTAATTAAGATATGCAGAATTGTTACACAGTCAGGATAACTTATCTATCTTTTATTTATATTGACTAACTTGAACCAGAACATCAAAAATGTAGGAAGTAGGGTCAGTAGCTGATCAGACATTTAGCCTTAAAATAGTGCAACTTGAACTTTTTATTCAGCTATTTTTAATTATGAAGTGCCTGCAACAATATTGTAGTAAGATGGAGGAATCCCCACCTTGCTTCAAGCAAATGCTACACACTTGTGGAATTGAAAGATTACAAGTTTCATTGACTGATGGCAGGATCAGCTGTATAGGGGATACAAGGAGGGTTTGCTTATATCAAAATAAATAATTGCATAACATATTTAGCCAAAGAGTCCAAATGCTTTGAACAATTGTGGGGATTTTTTTGTGTCTTTGCATGTGTGGCCTTTTCTAAAAATGTGCATCTGCAAAGTACCAAAGCCATCAAATATTTAAAGTCTTGTTGATACCTGGAACAGAGTTGGTTAGGCATGGAGAAGTAGACCAAGATTCCATTTTAGTTAGAGAGAGGGTTGTTGCAAAGGTACTATTACGTCAGGCTATGAAAGGTGGGAAAATGAGGATCCCCAAAAATGTATCATATGAACCCAAATTTCCAAACATTAATTCATTTTCAATTGGATCTCCAGCATCTTCTGCTAGTTTTTCTGAGCACTTGTAAAAATCTAAAGTTTCTTTCTGCTATGTGAATGGCCAGTGATGGAAGCATGAGATCATAGTTGTAATGAGACAAAAACAGTAAGTATGTTAGCCCACAGATAACACCCTGCTTTGCAGCTACAGGGTGCTTAGCTGCTGCGATGACTAGTGCCCCAGAAAAACTCGAGAGAGCACCAGCTAGCTAAGGGTACCTCTGCATAGACTGAAAGAACCATATATTTCCTTGGATCTGCATATGCAACTTCCACTAATATCATCAGCAGTTCTAGATATGTCAATTAGAAGTAAAAAATGGCCCAAATTATTCATTTAATTCATAGATTTAAAGATCAGAAATATCCATTGTGATCATTTAACGTATCCACCCATAGCAAGAATGCAAAGAAACTAATGCCTATGCACTCATTTTTTCTAAGACTGTATTAATATAGAGTGGCATTTTCAAAAGCACTTGACATTGACCTAATTCTTCTTCCATTGATGTCAGAGAGTGGTTTACCATTGACTTCAATGGGAGCCGTTAGGCAAGTGCTGAGTGCTTTTGAAATCCTGCCTGTAATGCTTTAGATATAGATCTTTCTATATGTATTGGGTATGTCTACACTGCCATTAGACACCTATGGCTGGCCTGTGCCAGCTGACTCCGGCTTACAGGGTTTGGGCTGCAGAGCTGTTTAATAGCAGTGTAGACCTTCAGGCTCGGGTTACAGCCCAAGCTCTGGGACCTTCCCTCCTCACAGGGTCCTACAGCCCAGGGTCCAGCCTGAGCCTGAATGTCTACACTGCACTTAAACAGCCTCTTGGCCTGAGCTCTTCAAGGCCAAGTCAGCTGGCACAGGCAAGCTGGAGGTGTCTAATGGCAGTGTAGACATACCCAAAAGGACTTGATTTTTCATAAAGTACTGAGCATCTGCCTTCTGAAAACAAGGTGTCTCAAGTTGGGCACCGAAAAATCACTAGTCAATTTTGAAAATTTAGCTAGGGATATTTTTGGTAGTCATTTTGCTGGCATCTTTATTTTCATATAAAGTCACCAGAGGTTTGCAAGAGGAAGTGTCTTGACAACGGAGAAGGAGTTTAAAATATCTGAAAATTAGAAATCAACTATACAGATCGCTCTTAGAAGTTGTCTGTCTTCATTTTAAAAGATCTCTTAAGGAATAACTTAAGTGAAAGTGAGACTGAATGGTTTGACAGAGACAGTGTGTCCTAGCAGTATGAGAATGTTGCTACTTCTATATCATGTCCATATTCATACTGCAGCAGAGAATTTCTCATAATGTATATCCACGAGGAAGTGAGTTAACCTTAACTGACCGTCCATCACTTTTGAAT
The DNA here is from genome assembly GCA_032164245.1 of Sternotherus odoratus. Taxonomy (NCBI): domain Eukaryota; kingdom Metazoa; phylum Chordata; order Testudines; family Kinosternidae; genus Sternotherus; species Sternotherus odoratus. The sequence continues at coordinate 36,611,233 of JAVMKO010000002.1, forward strand.
GCTTGACTGTGTAACCTTGTCATTGCAGTCCCTCTCTATCTAACCTATTGCTTTTCATTTATATTTATAATTCGTATGTTTTAAAAATGTGACGGTGAAACCTCAAAATGTTAAGAGGTTCATTTTGGGCCTGACACTTTTGTCTGAAACTTTCTGAGCCTAGAAATAGAGGTCTAGAAATAATTCTGGAAATCTTGTAAAAACTAGCTCCTTTTCCATTAATTCAAACTGTCTAGTTTCAACTATGAAATGTGAAACAGCATGCAAATTGGACTGGAGTGGGGTATGTAAACTCTTCCTTAAAAACAACAACTTTGTTTTGAATTTGAGTTAGGGGCAAAAGTTAAGATCAGTTCTAATTTTATCTAAAGCACTTCACCTATTCCAAAAAATTACTAATCAGAAGTGCAAACACAACCTGTCTTTCATTTCTGGTATATTATTCTTGATGTGCACATATAACTCTTACAATAATGCTAGGTTACAAGTAAAAATTATTCTTTTTTTTACCAGCAAACCAGCAAACTTCTACCTGTGTCACATAATTTCATAAAGATAAGAATAGATTCTTGTTATGTACTTTTAATATTAAATCAAATATGCTTTTCTTCTCCATGTTTCTTAAAGGATTAAGATATAGTTAAAGAATTGTTCTAACAACAACAAAACCAGGGAAATGTTTTGTCTTATCTTTTTAAATAGAGGCCTGGAGTAAAGGGTGAAGTAACCTTTTTGATAACATAAAAGTATGTTAATCTCACACTGGAAAGATTTTCAGTAGCAACCTTCCAACTCCTCCCCTTTAAATTCAGGAACATCCGTTAGTAATGCAGTGTCTGATTAGCAAAAGTATTTAGTAAGCTAATGCTCACTGTCCACAGCAGGAGGCTCACACAGCTTGGCTGATGAGAAATGAACTGCCTGAAGCTAGCTTTTAATGGCAACTAATTTCCCATATTTGATACTCAGCTCAGCCAACTAATATCTAGCTCAACCATGACAAGACAATCAGTTCCTTTTGAAAATCCTTTAATCTGGGATGCAAAACAGTGTGCTCAAGGCTATAATGAACTTTTGAGATTATGCACTGGCTATTCTAGAATGAGGTATACATTTTTTTAAGGATACGTACTTACACAGTTCCCTGCTTTCTCCCAGTGCATCTTGTATGTGGGGATAATTTGCTAAAAAAAGCCATTTGCAAACAAAGTTAAGAAAGGCCAAGCAAATAGCTTTTCCTTCAGATAACCCAAAGGATGCAGCAGTTCACAACAGCACAACATCATAAGTGGCTTTTAAATCAATTGATTTTGTTATTTTATATGTGTTTAAAATATCTAATGTATTATACTACACTATCTTGGGCTTTGACAAATCCCATTACTCTATCTCATTACACAGTGAATTATTAAATAGAACACTTAACCTAATTAGATATGATTGTCATGATACATACAAATCTCCTTTCTGTTGTTTTCAGGAGACCCACTTTAACATTTACTTTTTTTTTTCCCACTCTCCCTCTCCAAAAGCCATCATATTTCTGCTGAACTTTTCCACTGTTTCTTTCCAAAATGGCTGTAAAGCATTTAATAACTAGGGCCTGGGCATAGTGATAAATATTCATGGCAATGTAGGCTGTAATAGAGGAATGGTATACATACACAGCAACTTAAAAAATTACCCTGGGCCCACATGCAAAAGATTTTACCTCCTTTAGTACTGTATATCTTCCTCCACATATGTGGATTAAGTAGGATATCATTAAAAATATTTTGGTCTCAGACTAGATTATCATTTTTCAATTCTAAGACAACTAAACCACTGTATTTATACTCCAGTAAGGATAAACGTCTCAGACCTTCCTATAAATCACTTGAAAATGCCTGTCTGTGTACGGTGGTGTATGCACAATATAACACAGAGCCATAGTGCTGTCAAGCGCTCACTGGTGGGCTGGGTCCCTAACCCAGATGATTGAAGTATGTGTCTGTAAAGCTCTATGAGATAATTGTCAGCTATTCATTTTGGAGAGTTATCAGAGCTCCAGAGCTAAGCTAGGGTATTTCACTCTACGTTTTAGAAATATGGTGAGATCACGACCGGCTGATAGGAAAAGTTACTACAGTACTTTATATTATACATCATAATATACCCCTAAATTACCAAAACATACTTTGCTTATCTGTTTTAGATTAATCCACCTATCAACTTGAGCATTAGCTAGAGTAACCTTAAATGTATATTTCTGTCTTTTAGGAACATTGTGCTAATTGGGTACAAATTATTGCTTTGTGTGGAAATTAATTTAATTCTGTGCATTTATAAAAAGGCCATTTACTATCTTGTCATATTTACCTTTCTCTATGGCATTTTCTCTAGTTAGAAATGGGAAACATACAAATCTCATGGTCAGTGTAATTGTAGTGGGTGGTTAGTATGTGGTGTTTCACGATTATCGTTATATGTTACTCGTTCTTTGTACAGAATGTTTGTTATGTCATCAGAAACGTTCTCCAAAGTGGGCATGAGGCTGTACTAACTTATGGTTAATTCATTCCATTTTTGGGCACAGTCCTGTGTCAAGGTGATGCATTTTGCCAGAGAAGTCGAGGAAGGCTGTGCACTACTTGCAATTCCTGCAGCAGAGCCAGTCTCCAGGAAACCTAACAAGTGCAGCTGGAATGTAGGAAGCTGACTGAATGACTGTGCCACCGGATTGCTTGGAAGAGTCAGCAGACCAGCTCTCAAGCGCAGCCACAGCAGTTCAGTGGCTGCTGGAAGCCCTTGCCCATAGCCAGAATAACACCTGTTCCTGCTTGTTCCCAGCCTTGCCTCCCTGCAGGTAACTTAGTCCTGACCCTCATCTCGGCTTGGTATCTGGGTCCTGACTCTGACCTTGGCTCAGACCTTTGGCTTCAATTCTTGACTACAGACTACACTGTTAACCATTAGCAGGGCCGGCGACAGAAATTTTGGGGCCCCCTAGTCTGATTGTTTGGGGGGCCCCCTACTCTGATCATTTGGGGGGCCCCTATTCTGATCGTATGGGCCCCCCCAGCCCAGCCAGCGCTCCTCCCCCCAGCTGAGAGCGGCTGGGGGCAGTGCGAGCCTCCGAGCATTGCCACCGGCTGGGCGCTCACTGCTGGCGCTCGCCCTTCACTGCGCTCTCATGCCCGTTGGGGTCCTGCGGGAGCGTGTGCTGCGGCCCGAGAGAGGGAGAGCAGGGAGCGGCGTGAGCCTCCCTTGCTGCTCTTCCCCCCCCCCCCCCCCGCGTGCCCTTCCCCCCCGGACCTGCGCGAGACCCTGCGGCTGGCAATGGAGACGCCGCTGCTGTGACCAGCCGCAGCTCCCCGGGCCGGCATGGGAGGAGCCTGAGCAAGGCAGGGGGAGGGCCGCTCCCCGCCCTTGATTGGTGCAGGGGCTGCATAATGCCACATCCGGCGGGGAAAGCCCTACCTTGCTGCGGAGCCTCCCCACCCTCACCCTCTTTGCAGGTGGGGGTGCGCCGCTGCCGCTGGCCGGGCTCACTGCTCCTGCCAGGGACACGCGCGCTCGTCCAGCGCGCTGCTGTGCTGCTGCTCCGGGGGAGAGCCGCGCTGCCTCCCCGCCCCTTCCCCGCTCTCCAGGCCCGGCGACAAGGGGGATGACTATGGGTACAGCTGTGTACCGGGCCCTGGACTTAAGGGGGTCCCCCTTAAGTCCAGGGCCCAGTACAGCTCTACCCGTAGTACCCCCCCATCGCCGGCCCTGACCATTAGTCATGACTCCTGCTCTAACCACTGGGTACATACACCCATTCATGTCCTGGTCACTGACTGCAGAGCGGTGTACAAGACTTAAACCTCCTTTTGTCCAATGTGCACTCTAGGTAATAGAGGCAGAAGTGTCTCTGCAATCCCCGGAACATAGGGACTGTGATTTTGTGCTTCATCCTTAGGTATCATGTGCAATGGGGGAATGTGCTTCTTACATCCTCTGTCTCCTCCCTCCCTCCCTCCCTCCAGGCACCCTTGCAAGGGCCATAGAGAATTTTGGGTGCACTGTAAGTCACAAAGTCCAGACTGAGTGCTTCTAGCACCCAGGAAGTGCTATTACAGTTCCACCCATGTTTTGTAATGAATAAATTGCTTATATCATATATTATATCATGGCAGCTCCTCAGATGGTATAATACATGACACGACAATTTACACCACCTGAGACTCTGCCTTGGTATTTCTTGTAATTTTATTGTTCAATATTCTTTATGTTCAGTTGTTTCCTACTTAGGAGCTATGTGTCATCCTACTTTTTGCTTATCCTCATATCCATATTCCCTCCCCATTTTCTCTAATGTGTATATTATGGAGATATTAACAGTAACTCCATAGTTAAGGCAGTCTTAATATTTTTATCCAATTAGGATTTAAATCCTTTTATAATACATAATGTGTATGTTAAATAACAAAAGCATACTTCCAAGCCATGTATAGTTTGAAATGTTATTTCTATTCAGTAATTAATTACCTTAAGTGCTGATTTCATTATAGTTGAAGTTTTTTCCCCCCATATAGTTCTAGAAACTTTAGGTTAATTCACTGGCTTGGGGCAGTAGGGGGATGGTCCCATAGACAGACATGATGTGAACATTTAGGCCTGGACTACACTAGCAGGAGGGTTCGAACTAAGGTACTCAACTTCAGCTACACTATTCATGTAGTTGAAGTACCTTAGTTCGACTTCTCTGGCCATCCCCATGGCGGCAGGTCGACTGCAGTGGCTCCCCCATCAACTCCGCTCACTCCGCTTGTAGAGCTGGAGTTCCGGAGTCGACGGGAGCACTTTCGGGGATAGATTTATCGCTTCTAGGCGAGACGCGATACGTGGATCCCAATACATCGAACACTACCTGCCAATCTGGCGGGTAGTGTAGTCCTACCCTGAGATACCCCTATATTATATGCCTCATACTGCAAGATTCTCTGTAAACACCATCATCCTATGGTTGTTTGTAATCTCTATATATGAAAGTGAGACACATGCACACGGAGGAAATGCAAGATGGTGACTGTCATTTGAGCAGAGGAAGCCAACAAGCTCAATCTTTTCTATACAAATAAGAGTAAGATTACAGGATTTCTTTAGCTATTTTATGAGATAAATTAGAAGATGACTTACATGATAGTAGGGATCTTATTAGTCACTATATTCAGTGTTGCTTGACAAATCTCAATTCTAAATGGGTGAGCTGTGGTAAAAAAATAAACTTTAATGTTTCCATTTCTATCATTCTAAAAGAGGGTGCACCTTTTAAATTTTTTGCCTCAATCCACATCAAAACAGCCTTTAAACAATGTAGCATATTACTGACCAATTGTAATGGTTTGTAAACTCAAAAGGTGTAGCCACATTTCCCACTGAAGTACCACATCTTTGTAAGTATGTTGAGTTTATAGTGTTGTTGAATAGCTGTAGTGAAGCATGACAGTGGAGACTGCTATTTCATGCTCTTGACAACAGTCATAGCAAAGTAAAGCAAGAGTTTTAATCAATCCTAAAATTCAACTAATTATACGAAGTAGTGGTAAACAATGTGTCTGCTATCAATCAACATTTTATATTGCATGTTTACATTTTGTATAGCAAATATAGTCACTGTCTTCTGGGCATAGGCTCATTTTGATGCTAAACATGTGATATTTCCCCCTAACTTTGTTCTTGAAAACAGCAAAGCCATTTTGTTTCTTTAAAAAAAAAAGTTTACTGAAGAGCCTGCCTTGAAAGGTTCAAGTTGGGTGAAGTTATAAGCAACTGAAAACAGTCTTCTAGAAAGTGTACATGTTGCTGCCAGCTGTATTTACTAATTAACTGTGGTACATGCCATACATCATCTTATTAAGAGATATGTTATCATTGCAGTGCAGGCATGTAAATCCTATTAGCATGATTGGGAGTTCCGCAGGTACATTAAAAGAATATACGACTCAATAAAAATGTCAAATAGAACCACTACTGTGCTAGTTACTTCAGGCAGCATATTACACCCAGAGTTATGAGCCACTGTGTTACCTCTCTTCCTCATCTTGAGATTAGACTGTATTAGCTCCCCGTCACACCAGTCTGTCTTCATCATCAGCCAATTCCTGAAGACTCTACCAGCATTAACCTTGCCTTGCAAATAACCAGCAAAGTCCATCCCCCAAGCTCCTCAAAGGTCTTTCTTCAATGCATAGCCCCTCTCATTATGCACTATATGCTAGGAAAGAGACTGAAATCTAGGACCTCTATGGTGGCATTTTCAGAAATGCTTCCAGTTCCATATGCAGGGCCAGGTAGGCAGACAGAGCTTCAGAGTCTCAATGCATGGATGAGATGATGGTGTAGAGAGGAGGGGTTTCGATTTATTAGGAACTGGGGAAACTTTTGGGATGGGGAACCTGCACAGGAAGGATGGGCTCCACCAACCAAAGTGTAACCAGACTGCTGGCACTTAACATTAAAAAGGTTGCAGAGCAGTTTTTAAACCAAGAGATGGGGGAAAGCCAATTGCTGCAGAGGAGAACATGGGTTGGACAGATACTTCTCTTAAAGGAGAGTCTACTGATAGAGAGTATTTAGGTTTTAGTCAGGGGGAGAGTATGGAAGAGGATAAAGTATGGGCCAGATCAGATGAGAAACATTCACATAAAAAAGAATCTGACAGATCAGAAAAGAAGCAGACAAACACTGACCAGTTTTTAAAGTGTTTGTATACAAATGCTCAAAGTCTAAATAATCAGATGGGTGAACTAGAGTGCCTCATGTTAAAGGAGGATATTGATATAATAGGCATCAGAGAAATCTCATAGAGTGAGGACAATCAATGGGACACAATCATTCTGGGGTACAAAATATATTGGAAGGACAGAACAGGTTGTGCGAGGGAGGGGAATCATACTATATGTTAAAGAAAACAGAGTTAAAATGAAGTAAAAATCTTAAATGACACCACATGTTCTATACGCAGTGTTTCCCGAAGTGTGGTACATGTACCCCTGGTGGTACGTGAAAGGGCTTCAAAGGGTACGCAGCAGAATTTTTTATTTTACTTTATCATAGGTTTTTTTTTAAGCAGCAGAAAACAGTACACTAAAATTTAATGTATAAGAATGGTGTACACTTGTACAGTAGAAATATACACAGGTTTACATTGTAACTAACATGTTAACTCATTCAGTAACATCTAATAGAACAGCAGCGTAGTAAACCACGCATGCGTGTTACCGCAGCTCGGACAATACACTTGCCTTTGTGGCATGCACAGAAGTTTCAACTATATGTAATATAATTTTGTATTTATTTCTAATAAACATTTAGTCAAGAATGAAACGAATTAGAGTGTGTTATAAAAATGTCCCCCCCCCCCAATTATCTTAGCCAGAGAAGGGGTATGCCGGTAACACAAATGTCTCAAAAGGGGTACGCGAATGTTGTAACTTTGGGAAATGCTGTTCTATAGAATCTCTATGGATAGTAATTCCATGCTGTAATAAGAATATAACAGTAGGGATCTATTCTCGACCACCTGACCAGGACAGTGATAGTGATGATGAAATGCTAAGGGAGATTAGAGAGGCTATCAAAAATAAATAACTCAATAATAGTGCGGGATTTCAATTATCCCCATATTGACTACATGTCACCTCAGCACAAAATGCAGAGACAAAATTCCTCGATACTTTAAATGACTGCTTCTTGGAGTAGCTGGTACAAGAACCCACAAGGGGAGAGGCAGCTCTCAATTTAGTCCTCAGTGGAGAGCAGGAGCTGGTCCAAGAGGTAACTATTACAGGACTGCTTGGAAACAGTGACCATAATATAATAACATTAAACTTCGCTGTGGTGGAATAACACCAACAGCCCAACACTGTGGCATTTAATTTCAGAAATCGCAAAAATGAGGAGGTTAGTTAAATAGAAATTAAAAGATATACTGACTAGAGTGAAATCCCTGCAAGCTGCATAGACACTTTTCAAAGACACCATAATAGAGACTCAACTTAAATGTATACCCCAAATTTAAAAACACTGTCAAAGAACTAAAAAAGAGCCATGGTGGCTTAGCAGCCGTGTAAAAGTGAGAGATAAAAAGCCATCTTTTTAAAAGTGGAAGTCATAGCCTAGTGAGGTAACTAGAAAGGAGCATAAACACTGCCAAATTACATGTAAAAATGTTATAAGAAAAGCCAAAAAGGAGTTTGAAGAACAGCTAGACAAAACCTCTAAAGGTAACAACAAAATGTTTAAGTACATCAGAAACAGGAAGCCTGCTAACCAACCAGTAGGCCCCCTGGATGCTCAAGACACAAAAGGAGCACTTAAAGATGATAAAGTGTCATTGCGGAAAAACTAAATGAATTCTTTGCTTTAGTCTTCATGGCTGAGGACATTAGGGAGATTTCCAAACTTTGGTTTGTAACCTGTCCTTTAAATCAGCTTCTGCGCCTATTAATGACTGGAAGATAGCTAATGTAACGTGTAAGGAATCCGCTCTTCCCCCACGTCACAACAGGCAGGAGACTCTTTTGTGGCTTCCAACAGTGCTCTTTATTTACAGTGCAAACCCCACCACCAATATACAACTCTACACAGTTTAGCTGAGCCCCAGCCCTCAACCTGGCTGGTCTCCGGAACAAGTCAGCTCTCACAGGCTCCTAGCCTCAGCCCTACTTCCCTGCTCTATGTCTCTGCACCTCTCTCTATCTCCTTCTCCTTCTCCTTCTCCTTCTCCTTCTCCTTCTCCTTCTCCTTCTCCTTCTCTCTCTCTCTCACTCCACCACACCACCACCGTGGGCTTCCTCCCTGGCAGGCTTTTATCCCCTGAGGAGGTTGCCAGGTGCGACCCATTAAGCCCTCTGCAGCTCAGGGCTACACCCAGGTGGCTAATTAGCCTTCCCCGTCAGGGAAGGCTTACAGAGGTTTTTTTTCCCTTGGGACAGCAGGGCTGGGTCAGGCCCACCCTGCCACAAACACCAATATTTAAAAAGAGCTGTAGAGAAGATCCCAGCAATTACAGACTGGAGAGTCTAATGTCAGTATCAGGCAAATTAGTTGAAACAATAGTAAAGAATAAAATTGTCAGGCACATAGAAAAACATAAATTGTTGGGCAAAAGTCAACATGGTTTCTGTAAAGGGAAATCATTTCTTACTAATCTGAGCTATTTGAAGGGGTCAACAAACATGTGGACAAGGGGGATCCAGTGGACTTGGTGTACTTAGATTTCCAGAAAGCCTTTGACAAGGTCCCTCACCAAAGGCTCTTATGTAAATTAAGTTGTCATGGGATAAGAGGGAAGATCCTTCCATGGATTGAGAACTGGTTAAAACACAGGAAACAAAGGGTAGGAATAAATGGTAAATTTTCAGAATGGAGAGGGGTAACTAGTGGTGTTCCCCAAGGGTCAGTCCTAGAACCAATCCTATTCAACTTATTCATAAATGATCTGGAAAAAGGTGTCAACAGTGAGGTGTCAAAGTTTGCAGAGGATACTAATCTGCTCAAGATAGTTAAGTCCAAAGCAGACTGTGAAGAACTTCAAAAAGATCTCACAAAACTAGGTGATTGGGCATCAAAATGGCAAATGAAATTTAATGTTGATAAATGTAAAGTAATGCACATTGGGGAAAAATAAGTCCTATTATACATACAATATGATGGGGGCTAATTTAACTACAACTAATCAGGAAAAAGACCTTGGAGTCATCGTGGATAGTTCTTTGAAGACATCCATGCAGTGTACAGCGGCAGTCAAAAAAGCAAGCAGGATGTTAGGAATCATTAAGAAAAGGGATAGAGAATATTTTATGGCCCTTATATAAAACCATGGTACGCCCACATCTTGAATAATGCATGCAGATGTGGTTCATCATCTCATTTGTAAAAGGTTTAGAGACGGGCCACTAAAATGATTAGGGGTTTGGAACGGGTCCCATATGAGGAGAAATAAAAGAGGCTAGGAGTTTTCAGCTTGGAAAAGAGAGAGACTAAGGTGGGATATGATAGAGGTATATAAAATTATGAGTGGTGTGGAGAAAGTGAATAAGGAAAAGTTATTTACTTGTTCCCATAATATAAGAACTAGGGGCCACCAAATAAAATTAATAGGCAGCAGGTTTAAAACAAATAAAAGAAAGTTCTTCACACAGCGCACAGTCAACCTGTGGAGCTCCTTGCCTGAGGAGGTTGTGAAGGCTAGGACTATAATCTATATATATAAAAGTCAAGTGGTGTATGTATGTATGTATGTATGTATGTACGTATGACAGCGAACTCCTCCCGCACCGTTTGAGCCAGAGACTTGAAATTTGGTACAGTTAGGGGTATTAGGGTCGAGATGCTGGTAAGGGTCGAAAAATTTTCGGATCTCACCTCTAACGCCCCCAGGGGTGAAAGTCTTTCAGGGCCAATCACATCGGCTGGGCGGTTAGGTGGTGATGATGTCATAATACCCCCCTCCAACAGACACCTCACTCGCTCAGCTCACCCCTCCCTCCTCCAACGGAACCCCGGAGATCCCTCAGTTCTCTGCCCCTCCCCCCTCCCAACGGATCCCCGGAGATCTCTCAGTTCTCTGCCCCTCCCCCCTCCCAACGGAACCCCGGAGATCCCTCAGTTCTCTGCCCCTCCCAACGGAACCCCGGACTCCATAAGCTCTGTGCCCCCCCCCCCCACCTGTGAAGGTCCCCGGAATCCCTCGGCTCTGGGCACCCTCCCCACCTGCGATGGATCTGAGTTGGGTTTGGTGGGACGGTAAGTGAGGTGGGGGTGTTGGGTTTGCTTGGGGGGGTGAGGTGGGGGTGTCGGGTTCAGTCGGGGGTAAGTGAGCCGGGGGGTGTCGGGGTTGGTCTGGGGGGGTAGGAAGGTGTCGGGGTGGGTGAGGGGTGAGGTGTGGGTGTTGGGTTTGGTCTGGGGGGGGAAGGTGTCGGGGTGGGTGCCCAGACCAAACCCGACACCCCCCTGGCTCACTTACCCCCCCCCCACCAAACCCGACACCGCCACCTCACCCCCCCACCAACCGCAACACCCCCTGACCAACCCCAACACCCACACCTCACCCCTCACCCACCCCGACACCTTCCCACCCCCCCAGACCAAACCCGACACCCCCTGGCTCACTTACCCCCCGACCGAACCCGACACCCCTACCACACCCCCCCACCAATCGCAACACCCCCAGACCAAACCCGACACCCCCCGGCTCACTTACTCCCCCGACCGAACCTGACAACCCCACCTCACCCCCCCAAGCAAACCCGACATCCCCACCTCACCCCCCCACCAATCGCAACACCCCCTGACCAACCTCAACACCCACACCTCACCCACCCCAAAACCTTCCCATCCCTCCAGACCAAACACGACACCCCCCGGCTCACTTACCCCCCGACCGAACCTGACACCCCCATCTCACCCCCCCACCAACCGCAACCCCCCCTGACTAACCCCAACACCCACACCTCACCCCTCACCCACCCCAACAACTTCCCACCCCCCCAGACCAAACCCGACACCCCCCCAGCTCACGGTGCACTGTGTAGCACACAGATTATTAAATACACTGTTCGGTCGGGGGGTGAGGTGGGGGTGTTGGGTTTGCTTGGGGGGGTCAGGTGGGGTTGTCGGGTTTGGTCGGGGGGTAAGTGAGCCGGGGGGTGTTGGGGTTGGTCAGGGGGGGTGGGAAGGTGTCGGGGGGGTGGGTGAGGGGTGAGGTGTGGGTGTTGGGGTTGGTCAGGGGGTGTCAGCTGTCTGCCCCCTCCCCACCTCCGACTGACCCAAGCAACGCCGGGCACTTATGCTAGTTGGGTATAAAAGAGAACTGGATAAATTCATAGAGGTTGTCCATTAATGGCTATTAGCCAGGATGGGTAAGGAATGGTGTCCCTAGCCTCTGATTGTCAGAGGGTGGTGATGGATGGCAGGAGAGTGATCACTTGATCATTACCTGTTAAGTTCACTCCCCCAGGGGCAGCTAAAATTGGCCACTGTCGGCAGACAGGATACTGGCTGGATGGTCCTTTGGTCTGACCCAGTATGGCCATTCTTATGTTCTAATCACAGAAGAGAGTAGTTCACTGCCCCTTTAAGTAGTTCATAGACTGCTGCTCATTAATTTAACTGGTGTTTGACAAGCTCTTATTTCAGTCATAGCACTGAATTGATTTATAATAAAATTAAAACAAGTTTACCTCATAAAAGTCATTGGTTTAAGTGATGCCAAAGGTACAGAATATAGATAGTTACAAACCAAAAGTAAAAAGATGCTTTTCTAATTGTTAAGACCGAACTTCACAGGCTATAGTCTTTTTTCAAGGTAGTTTCCCTTTTCCTATTTCTGAGGAAAATGACACCCTTTTCTCATTTTGTTGTATATTAAGGAGTGAGATTTTGCATTTGAAGAAGGATATGTGCATTTTAAATATTTTAACATAAGTAATGTGGAAGTTAAATTTATATATGAACCAGGAGAAAGTAGCATGCACGAGGCTCCTTGCTGCTGTGAGCAATACTGAGCAACCCTTGTATGTCCGCCGAAAAGCGTCCGAATGAATTACTTCCGCATTTGGTGGCTATTTTCGGCGGACATGCCAAGCGCTCCCGAAATAGCTCGGCATGTCCGCCGAAAAGCCGCTGAGTGCGGAAGTAATTCATTCGGCGGATTTTAAGCGGCGCCAGGAGCTCGCGACCCTCTTGGGAGCACTCGGCAACCCCCAGGGAGGTCGCGACCCCCGGTTTGAGAAACCCTGCCATAGTTACTGTCCTTTGTTCCAGTTTCTTTCAGGCATCTCTTTGGGGTAGAGAGGCTATTTCTTGTGACAGCTTATATAGTCTCTCTTGTGGATGGAAACCCCTCTCTTCTCCTGTGTAAAATCCCCTCCACAAGATGGAGTTTTGCAGTCACCAGGGCAAGTCACATGTCCATGAATGATTCTGCTTTTTGCAGGCTGACGCCATTGTTTGAATGTTAGTTTGACCGTTCCCAAGAAAGCTTAGGTGTGGCTTGGCATCTCCCAAGGTCCATTGTTAGCTAAGTACTCCCAAATACTTGAATAACCCCTTCACACTACATTGACCAAATCTGCCTTATGTGCTTCTTACCGAAAATACTTTAAATACAAGCATAGAACCAACGCTCGTAACTTCAAATATAAAAAAGATATATGCATACAAATAGGATGAATACATTCAATAGAACATAACATTGCAAAAATATGTTAATGACATATCTAGCATAAAACATATACCAGTTATGTCATATTTACACTCATAAGCATATTTCTATAAAGCATTATGGAGTGCACAGTCACATCTGCATACAAAGTATAGTTGGCATCAGCAGAAACTTACCTGGTGCCCTGCTGGTTACTGTGATTTTGAAATATTTTGTTAGACTGATGCAAAGTTATTTTACCGGAGGATTGATACCTTGGGCCTTTTTTGGTCTCCATTTTCCTTTCAGTTCTGCTATAACACATTTACTACCTCTTGAGGCATCAGAAAATATTTGAGGTGAGAATCAGGCCCTATGACATTGGTATAGCTCCACTGACTTCAAGACAGCTACTCTGAATTATCCCAGTATGAGTGAGAGGAGAATCAAGGCTTTAATATTGAACATATTCACCCTCCCTTTGATAGTATCACAGTCTGTTTTTGAATCCTTATGTTTTCTTAATAATCAATCTAGGAATCTATATGCACTGGTCCCAGTAATGCCACTCCAATGGTGTTTGCCGAATTCTTTGTGATTTCACATTAACTCTGCTTTTCAGTAAAATAAAAAAGCATATTTAGTACACGCCTGAGAACAGGGCCTTTGATAATACAGAGGGGGGAAAGCTAATTGTGTTCCCCACCCCCACATCATTTACATAACTCAGATTGATGAGATAGGAAGGAAAGTGTTTACAATGTAAGAAGATAGGAATTTTGGGATTTAAAGAGGAAGCAAATCGAAATGAGCTGTCTGAAATAATTATGAAACACATACTTCATATGTTTTCATTAGATATTGGTATTATACTACACAAGGCAAAGGAGTTTGATTAAGCTACAGCTCGGTATATAAATGTATGCATAAATTACCCAGAAACCAGTTAGCTCATCATCTTTCGGAACTCAGCTGGGGGCTAAGTAATATTTTACTCTCTAAACGTTTTTAGATTAATAAATTGGACAAGAACAAACCCATGACTGTCTGCGGTGAGGGGGGTAGAGGAACGGACTAGGACAGAAGTCCTCAAACTGTGGCATGTGCCCCTTAGGGAGGTTTGGAGGAATGTTTGGTAGGGGCACAGCAGGAGTGCCACCCAGCCCTGCTCTGGACCAGCCCCCATGGGGGTGAAGAGGGAGCACCACCCAGTCCCACTCTTCCCCCAGCTTCGCCCCTTCCCCCAGCTAGCCCCAGCTCTGCCCCATCTGCTGCCATGGGCCTCAGTCCCTTTACTCCTGTCTACATCCCCAACTCCTTGGAGCTGTGGCTCCATTCCCAGTCCCAGACCCATCCACAACTGCAGCAACCAGCCTCAGCCCCCTTACTCCTATCTGCATCCCCAACCCCCAGGAGCTGCTGCCCACCTCCCGGACCTGGCTCTTGGGTGGGGGAGCGGACCAGGGTAAGGCAGGGCAGAAAACCGTGAAACATTTGGGGACCACTGGGCTGGGAAGTGGGAAATGTCAAGGGGTTAAAGTCACTCTTTGTTTATGCCAGTGTCTCTCATTAAACTCCAAGGTACAGGGACTCCAAAAGTAGAAAGCTCTCTGAGGGGGAAATTGAAGCTGTAGAATGTGTGAGTCTCACCTCCACTATGAAGTGCAGGCCACCACTGAAGCCCAAAAGACAGTTGCACTTGTTGGGCAACAGATGTGGCTGGGGGATAATCTGATTTAGCAAAGCCCTATAGCAACCTCCTCAAGCAGACACAAGAGCTGCCCTCTCTGAGGGAGCCAGTGTCAATAATAAATTCCAAGCCACAATCCACAGAGGTGAGTTCCTTTCTAAAGTGAAGTGAGACTGACTGATAGAAGCAGTCTTATACCCAGGGTAGATAGGAAAATGGGACTAAAGGAGGAGTAAAAGCAAAGGAAACCATACATATTGTGGCCTGGACTGACATAACTATTTGCATGCATTGTTAGAGTCAGTTGAATCATTTGGATTTTAAAGACTGTCCAGATGCATATCAAACTTTATACTGAATATTAATAAAGGCATATTTCATTCTATGTATTGGTGCTTCAAAGGGAGTCTGGTTCTTTTAAGCAAACCTCCCCACCTCCCTGGCTTTCAAGGTTGGTGATAATGGATTTTTATATTCTCTCATCATATAATTTGCTGATGTTTTCCATTTTATTCTGTGGAGTGTTCACATTTAATACAGATTCAGACATATTGGTTCAAATCATTATGGTTCAATATCATTCAAATACTGAATAGTAGTACCAAGGTCATCCAAACGTTTTTGCATTATTTTTTTTAATGACTGCTAAACACACGGTCAACATTTTTAGCGTTTAATCCCAAATAACCTGAGATCTTCCATGTATTCTTTGTTTTTTATTGTAAGACTACAGGGGATAAGTTTTCCTCCTTTTGTCATTCATCTCTTTACATTTCTTCACACGGAATTAAAGGCAATGATCTGTTTATGCCTCCCGTGTATTATCAATTTCAATTTTAATCAACTCAGCTTTTGTATTGACTGCCCTGCTCCTAGATTTGTATCATCAGCAAATTCCATTGACTTACTAAACAATCCCAGGATAAATAAAACCAACAAATTTAGATCCAGCAATGGCCCTTGTGACACTCCACTAATCTCTTCTCTCTCTACTTCATTCATCTGTCCATTGTCTTTGAGATACAGATCAGTTCTATGTTTGCTTAAGTAAGTTATTCATATATCATACATACACATTTTTCAAATTAGTATTTTATGGAGAGGTGTAATTGGTCGGCGATTCACCCTGCGGAGCCTCCTGATGGTCTGTTTGGGAATTAGCTCTGTGTCCAGCCTCCAGAGCACCCTCTGCAGGTCGATGTCCTCTTACCGCTGGCCCTGTGTCCCTCCTGGACCCCGGTGCCCCTGCTGTGCCCCTGGCAGTATCCCCACAATTGCTGGGTCTCCCCTCCCCAGGGAACACCCCCACCTTGCCTCAGTCTAGGCAACTGCCAGCCCCCACCTACCCCCATTCACGGAGGCAGACTGCAGTATAATTGCCAGCAAGGATTGTTGGACCTGCTGTCTCCACCTACCCTCGGGGCTGCCCCCTGCACCGTCAGTACCTATTTGGCCATAGACTAGGTCCAGCAGCCTGGTGGGTTTCTAGGCTGGAGCTCCGCAGCCCCTCTAGCCTTCCCCCAGCCCTGCCCTATTCCAGGTACCCTGCTTAACTTCAGCAGCCAGGTCCTCCCTCTCCAAAGGCTAGAGAGAGATTGCTTCTAGCCCACTGCCATTTATGAGGGCCAGCTGGGCCCTAATTGGATTGGCCACAGCTGTGGTCAACTACCCAGTCAGCTTCCCCAGTTGTCCTTAGTTCCTTTCCCTGCTTCAGCCTTCTCCCAGGGCTGTTTTAAGCCCTTCTGAACAGGAGCAGGTGGTCACCCCACTACAAGAGATGTATTACAAATATTGCTAATTTACAGTTACGTTCCCTTGTACCGGAGACCATGTGGTAGGTGTCACACTGTCTGAAGTGGCTCACCACTTGTGAGTTCCCACCTCACGGCAGACTGTCAGAAAACAAGGGCAATTAGATTTCATCAAGTCAGTAACAAATGTGAACTCCTGGATCACTATACTAGTCTTACCCTGGAGTCACAGACATTTGGCATCCAGCCTATTTTGCCACCCAGACAAACTGAACTTTGTGATTAAAGGTTATTAAAATCAAATAATCACACTGTATCAGGTTGCTTCTAGTCCCAAAGGACCACTTACCCCAGATCACTTGATACTCCAGATCAAAGACAATGCTGGCACACAATACTATAGTAAACTAACTATAGTTTTATTAGCTAAGAAAAAATGAGGGCAATTGAGAGGTTAAAGCAGGCAAAATATAATAACAGGTAAAATACAGTCTATAATTCCAAATGGTGGTAGTGGTGTGATAAAATGCCAGTTTTCCAAAAGTCTTTCAGGGTTACCCAGAACAAATGTAGGTATTTCCGTCTTGCATCCGATACACTTTCCTCTAAGGGTATGTCTTCACTACCCACCGGATCGGCGGGTAGCGATCGATCTTCTGGCGATCGATTTCTCGTGTCTTGTGAAGAGGCGAGAAATCGATCGCTCACGGCGCCCCTGTCGACTCCGGAACTCCACCTTGCCGGGAGGCGCAAGCTTGAGTCGACGGGGGAGCGCGCCGCCAACCGCCGCTGCTGTGGGGACGAGCGGTAAGTCCGCTGCAGATACACAAACTTCAGCTACGTGATTCACGTAGCTGAAGTTGCGTATCTGCAGTCGATAACTTTAGTTATTGGGTTATTAAGTTGCAAGTGTATTTGCCATGTAAATGCCTTCTATTACATTATGACAGGAATACATAAGTGCAAACAATTCAAGTAACATTCTAGTAGTTTTTATGAAGTTTAAACATCTGACTACACACAATTACATTCAACAATTACTTTGATCTATCCTAATAGCAAGTAAATTGGCCTGAATATACTCTTACATCTAACAATTGCTTTTGATCTATATTAATACACTGAACTGGCCTGTGGCCCTGATCTGACCTGGTTTGCCAGCATCAAAATAGGTTTGCTAAGTCCTTCAGAAATTTGATCAGTGTTTCGCAGTATTCATAAATCAAGATCAAAATGGACATTTAGCCTGACCTCTTGCATTACACAGGCAATAGAATTTCATCCAGTGATTCCCACATCAAGTAAAAAATCTTCTTGCCGAGTTAAAGTGGTTCTTTTAGATATCCAGTCTTGATTTCAAATAATAGAGAATCCATCACAACTGTTGGTCTATTTTTTCCAGTGAGTACTTGCATTCACTGTTAAAAATGTGCATCTTATTTCCAGTAAGAATTTCTGTAACTTCAGCCTCCGTCCACTGGATCTAGTTATGCATCTTCCCATTAGATTAAATAGCTCTCTTTCAGAAATTATTTCCTTATGGAGAGACTGTGGAAAAACTACTCTCTTAACTTTTTACTGGATAAGCTAAATAGACTGAGCTCTTTAAGTCCTTCACCAGCCAGTAGGAGCAGCAGAAGAAGCCGAAGCAGGAACTTCTATATGTTCACAGTATGTCTACACAGCGTTTTGGAGTGAGCCTCATAGCTCAAATCAACAGACTTGGACTTAGTGGGATCACCTAGTACTCAAAAAACAGCTTCATAGGCAGCATCTTGAAGTTGCAGCTTGAGCTAGAGCTCAGGCTCTGAATGATAGGGAGGGGTTGGTCTTCAGAGTATAAGGTCTAGCCCAAGCTACAACTTCAAAGTGTTCTATTTAGAGCACTAGTGGGAGCCTAGCTAGCCCATGTCTGTTGACCTGGACTGGGAGGCTCATTCAAAAAAGCGGTGTAGACCTGCAGATCTTGCAAATTCTGACTAGTTTCTCTGCCTGTGCTATTCCTGTTTCTCCAGATCTCCTCTTGCATTCCCTCACAATATCTTCATCTCAGCTTCACTCCACACTTGCCCCTCTTACCCTCTTCTCTCCTGCCCTGTCCACCTCAACCCCTTCCCTTCCATGTCCCCTGTCCTTTCACTTTTCTTTCCATTTAGCCAGTGTCCTTCTAGCTCAACTTACCCAAACAAAACGAATCAAATCTGTAGCACTAACATGACATTTGTTGCCATCACATAGTTCACTCTCTGTGTTTTACTCCTGTCCCCCAAGCTGTGTCTGTTTGGACTACTTGAATTGTGAGATCTTCAGGGTAGGGACTATCTACTACTCTGGATTTACTCCAGACTTAGCAAAATGGGACTCCATTCTTGTTTGGGCCTTAGGCACTACTGTAATAAAGATGATTAATATAAATAATAATAATGTTTTCTAGTCCTCACAGCATTCTCGTGGTTATTCTCTGAGACCACCACAATCTTTCAGAACCTTTAAGTGCAGTTGGCATAAGAAAATAAGAACAGCCACTGGGTGGCTGTTTTGGCCAAAGCGTTACACTGGGATTTATTAAGCATGATCCTTTTTGTGACCACATTATGACTAGGGCTATCAATTAACTGCAGCTAATGCATATGATTAATGCAAAACAAATTAACTAGATTTGTAAAAGTCACAATTAATTGCAGTTTTAATTGCACTGTTAAACAATAATAGAATACCAATTTAAATTTATTATAAATATTTTTGGATGTTTTCTACATTTTCAAATATATTGATTTCAGTTACAACACAAGATACAGAGTATACCATGCTCACTTTATATTATTTTTATTACAAATATTTGCACTATAAAAAGATAATCAAAAGAAATAGCACTTTTCAATTCACCTCATACAAGTCCACTCAGTCCTACTTCCTATTAACCCAATCACTAAGACAAAGAAGTTTGTTTAATACTGCCTGCTTCTTGTTTACAATGTCACATGAAAGTGAGAATAGGCAACCACGTAGCATTGTTTTAGCTGGCATTGCAAGATATTTATGTGCCAGACGTGCTAAACTTTCATATGCCTATTCATGCTTCTACTCACTGGCTCTGTTTTACATTGTTTTGGTTTTGTATGCAGTTGTGTACAAAAAAATAATTCTACATTTGTAAATTGCACTTCCACAATAAAGAGATTGCACTGTAGTACTTGCATGAGGTTAATTGAAAATAGTATTTTCTGTTTATCTTTTTTAAAGTGTAAATATTTGTAATAAAAATAATAATATAAAGTGAGTACTGTACACTCTGTATTCTGAGTTAAATTAAATCAGTATATTTGAAAATGTAGTAAAAGATCCAAAAATATTGATAATACATTTAAATTAGTATTCTATTATTGTTTAACAGTGCAATTAAAACTGATTACTTATGATTATTTTGTAATCATTTGACAGTCCTAATTATGACTATTCTAACTGAAGCAATAACTTTCACCTTATTCTTTTGTTGGTAAGCTTTTCCAATATTTTCTCTAATTTTTTCCCATATTTTCACCCAAGTTTCTTTACTTGATTGATTCTTCCAGTGTTGTCTCCAGTAACGGTTATAGGCCTATACTTTTCACAGTCAAATCTAGATCTCTTTTTTAAAAAGCAGATGTAAAATTATATTAAAGCGTCTCTGTTTTAAAGAGATTTTAATACAGTATACCTGCTAATATAGCTGCTCTTTTTTCCCTTTGGAATTATGGGATAGATCTTCTCGGGTGCTGGGAATTAATGCAAGCTTTCTGATCTCCAACTTGCTTTAATTTCATCTTTGTGGTCTGGTTTAATTCAGTATATTTTCGTCCTTCCATGGAAAATATATGTCTAATTATTTCTCTATCTTTCATGAATATGGAAGCAACAAATTTATTTTATTTTTCTACATCAACTTTTCCCACCAATATATTGTACCAGCCGTCACTTAAAGCCCTCATTGATCTCTTGTTCTTTTATGTCTTCCCATTTATCTTAATCTCTCATTCACTCTTCTTTTCATTCTTCTTACTTTTTTCCCCATGTTCACACTCTCTCAATCATTCCTATAATATTTCTAGTCCTCCCCTGTGCCTGATGTTTTATACCTTGTGCTTACCTTTGATTACTTTCGGTACTTTTGTTCATCACACATTGAATGAATTGTTACACACTTTTGGGCTTGCTTGCTCCTACTGTATTTATTGCTATAGATATAAATTGATGATCTCCATGAACTGACTATCGTTGAACATTTGTCACTTCCTCTCCATATTCCTTTCTTGCATTCCTTTATCCCAGTCAGTTTGTTCAATTCCCCAGCCTTTTTGATTTCTGTAACACTGGCCTCTTCTGAATCAGTAAACTATATCTAGGTACTATTTCTCAGCCCTCATCCTTTAGGATCTTTGGTTTAAATTCATAGAGCCAAAGTGTGGCCAGCCCCTTTGTGAATTTACAAGGGATAGAGTGCACAAAGCCTCCCACCATAAGACCTACACAGCGGCCAGCCATTGACTGGGGAGCACAGGACCTGTTCTCTGGTAGTGTTCCTCAATGCGCCAGCTGTTGAAAGTGGATGGGGTGAGGGCAAGGCAGTGGCAGATTTGGCCAGGTGCATAACTTACCCTTAAGCCTCTTCAAGCATGGAGGAGCTTGTGTGAATTCCCATTTGTCAGAAGTCCTTTTGGGTCATTCATGGTCCTTCCATACTCCCTCTAGTGTGGATATGCTAGCAAAAGGTAGAAGCTTCTTCATGATAATTGAAATGTATTTTTAATTTCCCCCACTGTTTCCTATCCAGTTTACCTCATTCACTTATTAAAATGTATGACTATCTCAGTCTTCCATTCCCTCCATTTCTGTATGCACCAGTAGGGCCCAAAGTTCTGCAGCACAGGAACCCTAAATCAGTTATTTATTTCCAAATATTCATGGCTTCTTCTCTTAAAATAGGATTGGATTCAAATTCACTTTAAATATTTTTGCCCTCTTCTTCCCTGTTCAGGTTCTGGCTGGCCTTTTGGGATAGGCCAGCAGATGTAAAATGACAGGGTGATACCATAAGACCAGCCTAAAGATACTGTGTAATTTTCTGGGGGAAGGATAGCCATGGGTACTCGCATGGGAAAGTTATTGGGTACAGTCTGGTGCATTCCAAAAGTGAAATCTTGCCTCCATTGGCAAACCTCTCATTGATTTCAAAGGGGCTGGTAGTCCACCCGAAGTCCACAGTCACACAGAGTTGTCTGTGGCACAGAAGGCCGCCTGCAGATCACTGAGAAATCTATGTTGACTTCCTGAGGGCTCTGGACCCCCAGTTAATGTAGCCCTTAAGGAGTCACTATGCCTCATTACAGAGCCCTTATTGATTTTTCACTTTTCCATCATATTTTGGATAAGAACACACTGCCAAATACATGTTGCATGGCTCCATTTTTCCTCTTCCTCTCACTTCTCGCTTTTACATTTAGATACCTCAGAAATTTCCCCCAAGTGATTTAATTTTTCCCTTTCCCCATTCTAAGCCTTGTGTTTCTGTTTAATAAGTTTTGTGCTCAGTAATCCCTTTTGTTTGTTATCTGCTTCTTCCTTCTAGTACTTGTGTAAGCTCCCTCTCTATGGTTAGACCATGCCCCATAATTATTTATTAGTATAGTGTTTGTTTGGATTTTGGTGATGTCCACAGGGTGCTGTGTGCTGTCTGAGCACATTGTAAGACCCAATCCCTGCCTCAAAATGCTTACAAATGTAACCCTTCTGCCAAGTGGAGCCAGCAGCAACCAGGGCTGGATTCAATATCTAGGGGTTCCTTTTTAACAATACAACACAGAACTGGCTCGAGCCCCCACCGAGAAACCTGGGAAAATTACATACCACCCCTAGGCGCCTCTGAGAGGCAATTCTTCCCCACAGAGTCTGAGTGTAGAAAAGAAACTTTTAATGAAAGGAGGGAAATGATCCGAGATTAATTAAGGGAAATGCCACAATAAACATGAAACTGTGAGCAGGACACCCACCCCAGAGTGTGTGGGGCAGAGTCTTCTGCCTCATGTTCTTGAGTTCTACAACCAAAAGTTCCTTTTCTGTGCCCCCCTTTGCCCCGTCACCAGACCCCACTCACAGTGGTTGTCCATGGTCAGTGAGGACCTAAGGTTGAGAAATGCATCTGTGTGAGTTCACCTCCCACCCAGGGAAGAAGACACCTGGCTTACTCCGCCATCTGAGCATTTGATCTGGCTGGCCTCCTTGCCAGTTGCTGCTGCTGTTCCTCACCACTTGGCTATCCTGCCAGCTGCTGTTCCTTGCTGCCAGGCCATCCAGCCAGCCACTGTTCTTCGATGTTCCCTCCAGCCGACTGCTCAACACTTTCGCTGTCTGCCCATCAGTCACCCCCTGTTGCCACTTCTGTAGGTCAGTCTCTCAGTGATTTTTTGCTCTCAACAGGCTCAGTTTGCTCACCACAAGTGATTTCAGCTCTCATTGAGTACTTAACATAACAAAAAGCTCCTAATGAAGCCTATTTAGCTCTCTCTTTGAACAGTGGGGAGGAACAGATTAAACCCCACTGAGGCTCCTTAGGGAGAGGCCACACCTCCTAGCTGGAACACCTGTCCCCACTCCTTTTAGGAATCTGGCATTCAAGCCCCTGACTTAATGAAGTCTTTTCAGATGAAGGTGACCTCCTCATTTGGGACAGGGTAAGGACAGTTCTGCTCCCCTTTATATAATAAAGACAACAACATTTCACTACCCCTGCATTTGGTACTAAAGTGATTTGTAACCCAACACCAGCCGGTTGATCAGTTTGAGAAATACTGCTTTGGTCTGCTGGATATCTTGGCTGAGTAAGGTGTGTTCATGTAAATACAGTTTGCTCCTGAAGTCTCTCCCTCTCCCAGCTACCTGTCAGGGGAGAGTTCATTCAGACCCTGCTTATGCAAATGTAAACAGCAACACTTTCAAACAGATTAAATGAGGACAATGTTCTCACAAATCCAGAAGCAAAATTCATTACTGGAGTAAGCAGTGTCATCTCTTCTGATGTCAATGAAGAATTTAATTGGCATGAATTTGTTCCTTTGTTTCTGCTCCTTTAATCTAATGTTCTTCTGTTATTGAGAAATGAGACAAGAACAGTTGCTGCTTAGACAATGCCAATACAATTTATTTGATCGTCTGTTACATAGTTGGCTAATACTGAGAGTACAAATTGACCCTAGTAACAGATCAGTGCCAGCATCATCAAGGACCTCAGCAGCAATGCTGATAGCAACAGGGAAGTAAAGTGGCAAACTCATGTTGGCTTGTTTTATACATCAGAAGAGAATATCAATTTCCATTAAATATACATATGCAATATTCTGTATGGGACAGGTCACTTTGCTTGCATTGTTTAAATAACTCTTTAGAATCCACTTCTGCCATGGACGAATCTGATCTATTTTGGAGTTTATGTGTGGCCATGTTTTTCCCCGGGTGCATCCATTTAAAAATCATCTTATTGCCTTGTCTACCTCTGCCCCAGAGACTGAATAGCATACATGGTCGACTCCGCCTTTATTTGACAGGGTTTGGGGTATGTTCCAGAGGTAGTTGTGGGGAAGGGAGTGAGAAGGAGTTTTTCTGTTTCCTTGATTTACCAGCTGTCTGAGTTAATATGTTCCGTTTAGGATCATTTAATGCTGCTGGTGGGTGGAGGTTATTTGTTATCTCTCTGTGATTGTTGCAATGCTGCTGAGTGGTCATTATGTTATATTCATTAATTGCCAGGATGCCTAACACATATTCTCTGGGTGTTTCAGAACATTGTTTCAATCCAACTAACTAAATAGGGTGACCAGACAGCAGGTGTGAAAAATCAGGACAGCGGGTGGGGGGTAATAGGACCCTATATAAGAAAAAGACCCCAAAATCAGGACTGTTCCTATAAAATCGGGACATCTGGTCACCCTACTAACTAAATGAATACTTATCCCAGCTTTCACACTCTTCACATATAGCAGCACTACTCAGTCCTCCAAGCTGTCATAAAGTGTCTGTCCAAAGGACATGGGTGTTGCCTGTGACAGATATTGCCATTCCCCACAATATCGTGGACAAACCGTACTGAATTAAATTTAAATCTCAGGAGTTCATTCTATTAAAAATGCAAATGTTCATGTGTTATTGTGGGATTGTATTGTAATGTCTCTAGGGGGAGACATGACTAAACCCTGGGAAGGGCCATTTGGAACACTGTGCCAAGACAACTTCTAATGCTAAGGAAGTTTCTGAGGAAATCTCAAGGGGGTGGCGTATGTAAATAGACCCCTTCCAATTCTGCAAGAACTCAGCCTATTAAAGCTTTGAGCAGAAGATCAGAGACCGTAATTGTACAAAAGAGTTACTCACAGATTCGTGGGGCATTTGTCCTGAGTCAAGGCTACGAAGTTGTATCCTCAGAAAATCCTCTTGGTGATGTTTGATGGACTGACTAGTATCAGCACTGTTGTTGGAGCTGGGGTAATCTGTGATCAATTGTGTAGGTTCTTTTATTGTTTCAATATGTTTTCTGTGTAATGTTTTCACCTTAAGAATAAATGTGTGTGTGTAGGCAAAGCTGTGTGATACCTGATAACTGTGGGCAATTACACTGTTGATAGCCTCTGAGGAGAAAAGCAAAGCTGGCTGCTTAGGCAGTCTGAGTTGCTGGAGAGCTCACAGTATAAGCAGGGAACTATGCAGCCTGGAAAAACCCTGGTCAGCCCGGGGAAAGATGTACGTCTCCACCCCAAAGAGGAGACAGCTGGGAGCCAGAAGCCAGTTGCTCTAAACTGTGTCATCGGACAAATAAAAACATCCAGGCATACCACGAAAATCATGCTAACCCACCCATCCCACCCTAGCAATTGACAGAGCGGGTTCGCCCCGGTCCCCCCTCCCTGCCGTGGGCAGGCTGCCGGGTTCGCCCCAGCCCGCCTGCGGCAGGGACGGAGGACCGGGGCATCCGCGCGTTTTTTATTTTTTTTTGGTGGCTCGGAGGGGTGCCAGAGATCCCTTATCGCGTAATAAGTGAATACACTGGCCCTAACACGATACAGGGAATACGCAAAAAGCCTTCTGACTCTGGGAGAGGTGGTTTTATATTTGCGCTTTAAACGGTGACTTATTGCGCAAAATGTTACTTGCAAGTGTGTAGGGTAAGATAATTATAGCGCTACTGAAGGGTTTTAGCACTACAAAGCGCCAGTCTAACCATACCCTTGTGGGTAAGAGTGGGTAAACACATCCTTTCATAATTGAAACTTATCTTACTTCAGCATTCCAGGATCCCTTACCGCTGGGACGAATAAAGTACTGACGTCATTTGATCTCAGATTTAAAAAATAAATAAACAAACATGACAGAGCAAAGAGGCTTCTTCCAGATGAGACAATGGAGTCATGTCCATATACACCTGGTTGAGTTTGACCCAATGTGTCTGCCAGGAACTTGCCTACCGGTGACGTGTTCCTTGTTACATTAGTGTCAACAACTACAGAGGAAACAAGGTCACAACTATAGTGACATAACTCAATTTCTAGGTCCTGAGGCTCTATTTACTATTGCCAATTACTTTTTCCATTGTCTCTCTGGCAGAATAATAAATAGGCATGATGTTTTGATGCTCTTCTTATTTACCTTTTTCTATTCTGCCTGCTTTGGTATCCTTGGGCTGACACAAAACTGAGAGCCTGTTTAACAAATTCTCTGAATGATTTACCTTTCCTGTCCCTCTGGGATGTCAATCAAGTACTTTGTTTTTTTCTCTTTTCATAATAACGCTCCTCCCGGACACCACTGTCTCTTCTACATT
Organism: Sternotherus odoratus; assembly: GCA_032164245.1. Taxonomy (NCBI): domain Eukaryota; kingdom Metazoa; phylum Chordata; order Testudines; family Kinosternidae; genus Sternotherus; species Sternotherus odoratus. The sequence goes on from JAVMKO010000002.1 coordinate 36,637,689, forward strand.
GTACACTCTGGACACGTTGCGGGCCCTTCGCAGCTGTGTCCAGGATTTGAATCTACCAGGAAAATACTTTTATGGTTTCTCCCAAACTCAGGAAAAAATTCTTCTGTGATGCTTAGTAATAATGAATTTACAAGTACCTTTACATCCTTGGCTGTAACCTCATTTGTTTTGTTCAGATTTTGTCTATGAATTCATTTTTTGCATTACTTTTCCCTTAGACTGTATAAGGACATATATTCATGAAAAGAACAAAAGGGAAAATATCCCAGTAAATTACCACAAGAAAAACCCCTGCTAAAAGCAATAAGTTTGCTGACAGATGGTAGAATCAGTGAAAATAGAGTACCATATTTACTAAGTCTAACCCATTTAGTAAGCCAGAAAAGTGTTATCTAATTCCATCCCCTGTGTGTGTATGTTTTGGAATAAACAGATGCCTAATGAGGAATGTGTCTAATATGGTTTTCAAAGAACCTGGCTGGATCTTGGTTCTGATTCAGTGCTTGATTTTGACAAACATCAAAACATGCACACCAGAACCTATTGTTTGGAAAAAAGGCAGCTCATGGGCATGGGAAAAGGTATATGAAGGCTGCCAAAGCAGGGCACAAGTCAGAGAAAACAGCAGTGTTGAACAATGTCATTTGCATTTTCTTTTCTATTTATATAACACCTAAAAATGTGGTGAGAGGAAGGGCAAGCACACTTGAATCACTCAAAAACCTGACAGTTGCACGACTAACACAATAAATTCATTTGTGTTTTGCAGTGTGTTCTAAAATAATAGAAAGGGTTCTCTGAAACATATGCTTTCTTACATCACAGCAGGTCTGGCTGAGAAACAAAAATTAGATGGATGGAGAAAGGTTATCCATATGCCTAGATCACTGTCTAGTTTAGGGAAAATGTGTCGTCTATTTTGGCCAATAAGGCTATTCTCGGAGCAGTTCATACATAGAGTAGGTATATATTGTGACGTTTAAGGGTGAGCTTATCAAAGGCACATACAGTAGGTGTTGGGCACCTAATAGCTCTATGGTTCAATTTAAAATCTCATCCTAAAAGATAATCTAAGATACTAAAAGACATGTGAAATCCTTGCCACAGTGAAGTCAATAGCAAAACACTCTTACTTCAGTGGGATCATGATATTTCACTTGTGCAAAGCACTTAAAATGTGTCTATTTTTATAATAATTGATCTTTTAATTTAGCTACAGGTAAACAATGGAAGTTGTAAAACAATACCATTTTTACCACCTCTGTCTATAGCATGTCTGTGGAAGCTATTTCAAAGTTTTTGATATGTTAGGTTTGACATTTATTTCTTCCTTTGATGTGTAAAAATATAACTATTAGTGATAGATTTCAAATAGATTGATATTCACCTACTTCCATGAGTGTAAGTAGTTCAGGAGCTAACAAAGGGATTGATTAATTTGTCTACCTCTTTTAATTGCAGAAAATATTAAAGTCAGCCACACTAGCTGGTAAGGGGATACAGTGATTTTGAGGTTGGAAAATACCTGGCTTTGAAAATGGATATGATCTAGTGATTGGAGGCGTGGATTAAGCAGCTTGAATCTTGAGTTCCATCCCCAATTTTGCCATTTACCTGCTCTGTGATCTTGAGCAAGTCATTTCACTTCTCTTTGCATATTTTCCCATTGCATGAATTGGCTTTATTAGTATTTACCTCACCAAGTTGTTGCAAAAATTAATTCATGTTTGTATTTATTATTATTTAACCCTTATATTGCAGGAGTGCCTAGAGGGCCCAGCCAGGTCCGAGACCCATTGTGGTAGGCACTGTATACTCATGTAGAAAATGACAGTCCCATCCCAAAGAGGCTACGGTCTAAAAGATGAAACATCATAGATGGCTGAGAGACAAAAAACGATGTGTGGGGAGATGGAGGGTAACAAACAGGATGTTTCAGTGCAAACTAATGTGCATGCAGTTCTTAACTCATCATCAGCAGTAATCACAATTCACCCCTTACCTAATTATTATCAGATGGCATGTTACAACAGAGGTGAGTCTTGAGGAATAGGAGGAGGATAAAGGCTCTAGCTCTATGAATTTAAACAGAGCGGTTTATCCATGCATTAGGGTGGCGTAGAAGAAGTGCTTGTGTAACCAGTTTTATCCAGTCCTTGATTTAAAGGTGCAATGTAAAGGTAGACTATTGTCCTTATGTGAAAGAAGGAAAAACTGGGAAAGGCCATGAGTCTTAATTAATAAGGTTCACATTTTACTTTAATTCTGTTGCTTAGATTCTGTAGCAGTTCAAAGGCACTAAAACAGAGACTCAAGGGTTTAGCTAAAGCATAAAGATACAAAGTTTCCATTGCAACAGACTGTAACACTTTGGAAAGTTTGCATTCATTCTTTTAATACATGAAGACCCAGCATAATGCTTATGATGTTTTTCAGTATGGGCAGATGCTATATGAACAGCCTGGTAGGAGGAGAAATGACCCAGCTTAGGGTAACAATGTTAGAAGAGTTATCAGGGATGAGACAGGGTCTGTCTTTGTCCAGTGCCAAGGAGTTTGTTTTATCTCCTGCTCACCTCATGGATCATGCTTTGGTTTCTTCACTGGCTTTATACAGAAAGCGCAGTCCCTTCTTCCTGCCAAAATGGAACAGTGTTTTACTTAGAACTTTTTTCTAGGCTAGGAGACTTCTACAATTAATAGTGTTCAAAAATCTACAGCTGGAAATACAGATCACAACTAGTTTATAATGAATTATTATAAAGTGAACAAGCCAGTCACAGTAAGTACTCAATGCTCAGTTATAAAAATGTTGAGCTGAAGCAAGAGCTAGCTGGTGGTCCAGTCATGCAGTAGGGGAAAGCTAGTTGGGGTACATGCTGATGCGGCATTCTTCCAGAGAGCCTCTCTTGTTGGCGTTTCTGTGGAGTCTAAACTAGATTTTGCACTTACCGTTATTGGAGATTGCACCAGTGCCACTGTGCTCAATGGGAACAGGATTGGGCCCCCAGTGCACAAAATCTCATGACATTTGGTGGCACTTGGAAAGAGTGTTGCTGTTGTAGAGACTATACCAACTCAGCTATTACACACATTGTATAGGTTAATTTCTGAAAATATCACTAGTCCCTAAAATAAATAAAGTTAACCCTTTCAGCACTGCATAAGTGACTGCTTTCAGATCCTTAACGGAAAGGTGCTAGGCTGATATATGTTCATCATTATCAGTTCTCCACACTACTGTATTAGTTACATAGGGAAAAATACCACTCCAGTGCCTTGAATGTGGACCACAATCAAAGAATGCTGCCACATTCTATCACTGCACAGATGTTTCAACTTAGCCTAACAGTAAGGCTGTTAATGGGTCAAAGACATTGCTAGTGATGTAAGGATAGTTTGTAGACGGGCACTTATTTCAGGCTCCAGGGACTCAGGGCTATCAGAAGCTAGTACCTTCCATGAGCAATAAATCCACTCAAAAATTAAAAGGAATAGCTTTCTCTTTGTTCCCATAATTTTCTCTGTCTTATCTGTTGGCTGTGGTAACTGCAGCTTAGCAAGAAAGAAAGAGACAAAGACCAAAGTACCTGCCAACTCCCTTTGGAATGATTAGTTTTAGCTGAATTTTCAGGTCTTGGTTCCCCTTTTTGATTGGGCCTGAGCTAAATGTTACAGTAAATAGCATAAGGTAATTATTGCAAAGCTTGGTCTGCTTTCTCTCTCAGCTCAAGGTAGACAGAATTTTCTCATTTCATACATTATTGAGAATGTGATAGAGTGGCGGTTACACAAAGTGAACAGAAGCTTTAAAAAGTTGATGAGAAGGTATAACATAGGTGTTTTTGTTGTTTGTTTGTTTAATGTTATGTAGCATTTAGACCTGGACAGCTGGGCCCATTGGATACTATCTGCCAAAGATGTCATTTTCATTGTACAGTAGTGACATCAAAATCATTTATCACTTTCCTGCTTATCACTTGCTTTTTATTCTCCTGTACTGTTTTATCATACATAAGGGAAAAAAGCATAGGGTGATGCACTCACTGTCAACGTGGAAGTGGAAGTCACTATGTCACACTGTCAAATAATGGAATAAGAGCAGTAGAAACCAAAAGATGTGATAAACAAACACATTTATTTGAAGACTGAACATTAAGGACAATTTCTTTTTGCTTTCTTAATTTCTCAATGGCTTTGCCTTCTCTAAAGACAGTCATCGAATAAGCTTTGTCTGTCCTATAACCTGCAGAACTGTAGCAAACTTCCACTAACATCACAAATACAATGAGGTTTATTACAATGGATATCTTCAATATATGATTTTACGTAGACATACCATCTGTTTTGTATTACAGTGCATATTTGAATGCTATTATGGTAGCATATTCTGCAAGATCACTTCAAAATCTACTGTGCCAATGAGAAGTTGTTGCTGGGAGAAATCATAGGGACACTGGTTTTATCCCCATGTAACTCTACTGACTTCAGTAGAATTATTCTGTATTTATACAAGTGTTAGACATGGATCAGGCCGTGAGAGTCCTGTTTAAGATAAATGTTCAGGTACTCATCCAAAGTTTATCAAAACAAGAGAGTCTTTCCCTTTGAGATTTCTGACTCTTCTGCTTCTATGGTCTAACCTGAAAATACTGAGTACATCCTCTCATGTCCTATTTTGCCACTTTGGCGTTTAAGCTATTTGTTTTTTTCCATCCAGACACCCAAAAAGCAAACACACAAGAGTACTTTGCACTTCTCTAATGCCTGCCAGCCAAGGATCTCAAATATTTTTCAGACATTGAGATCATATCCTCAGTTGGTGTAAACTGGTATGGCTCCATTGACTTTAATGAACATAGGCAGATTTATGCCAGCTGATGTGCTTGTTAATGAATGGATGCCTGATTCAAGCCCATTGAAGTCAATGGATGTTTTCAATGGGCTTTGGATCAGGATCTTGTGTAACAAGCCTCACTTCCATTGTGAACTAGGTAAGCTTTACTGTCCTCATTTTAATATGGCTATATATAAATGTATACATCTAGGAACAAAGACTGTGGGTCATACTTACAGGATAAGGGATTCTATACTGGAAAGCAGTAACTCTGAAAAAGATTTGGAATTTTTGGTGAATAATCAGCTAAACAGTTCCCAGTTTGGCCAAAAGACAATGGCCAAAGAGTTAATGAGATCTTTGAATATTTAAATGGGAGAATCTCAAGTAGGAGTAAATAAGTTTATTTTTCCTTTATATTTGGTACTGATATGACTGCTGGAATATTATGTCCTTTCTGATGACCAAAATTCTACAAGGATGTTGATAAATTGGAGAGGGTTCAGAAAAGAGCCACAAGAATGATTAAAGGATTAGAAAACATACCTTCTAGTGATAGATTCAAGGAGTTCAATCTACTTAGCTTAATATGAAGAAGGTTAAGGGGTGACTTGATTACAGTCTATAAATCATAGAATTGTAGGACTGGAAAGGATCTTGAAAGGTCATCTAGCAGCTCAGTCCCCTGCACTCCTGGCAGGTCTAAGTATTATCTAGATCAGTGGTTGGCAACATCGGCACGCAGGACCGCAGGGTAAGTACCCTTAGTGGGCCCCACTGCTTTATTTACCTGCCGGCTCACCACGCACCGCTTCCCGTGGCCCCCATTGGACCAGGATGGCGAACCGCGGCCAGTGGGAGCCACGGGAAGCAACCCGTGGCGAGCCGGCAGGTAAATTAGGCACTGGGGCCAGGTAAGGATACTCACCCTGCGGTCCCATATGCCAATGTTGCCGACTGCTGATCTAGACCATCCCTGACAGGTGTTTTTCTAACCTGCTCTTAAAAATCCCCAATGATGGAGATTCCATAACCTCCCTTGGCAATTTATTCCAGTGCTTAAGCACCCTGACAGTTAGGAAGTTTTTTCTAATCTCTAACCTAACCTCCCTTTGCTGCAATTTAATCCCATTGATTTTTGTCCTATTTTCAGAGGTTAAGGAGTTCAATTTTTTTCCCTCCACCTTGTAACAAACTTTTTAATGGTGAGAGCATTGAAACAATGTACCAAAGCTTGTGGTGGATTCGCCAACACTGACAATTCTTAAATCAAGAGTGGATGTTTTTCTAAAAGATCTGCTCTAGAAATTATTTTGAGAAAATTCTATGGGTCAGACTGGATAATCAGTGGGTGTTTTATTGCATTGGAATCTATGAATCTGAGGCTTGGTCTACACTAGCACCTTATGTCAGTATAACTATGTTGCTGAGGGGTATGGGAAATTTACACCCCTGAGCAACACAATGATACCGACCTAACTCCTGGTGTAGACCGTGCTATGTTGATAGGGGAGCTTCTTCCATCAACATAGCTCATGCCTCTCGGGAAAGTGGAGTAGCTACACCAATGGGAGAAATCCTCCCCTTGCCATAGGTAGCAACTTCACTAACGTGCTACAGCAGCACAGCTGCAATATTTTAAATGTAGACAAGCCATGAGAGAACTGAAGGACAGAGATTAAGGGCCAGATTTTCAAAGTTTGTTCTGAACTGTTGAGATCTTCCATTTGTATGTGCACAAGCCAATCAAGCATCTAACTGTCTGTTTACTTATGTAAATACTTGGTTTTTACTCACACATATCTGTGCATATAAATTAGATGTATGCAAAAGAATGCACATATCAAAGGTCGCTTTGAACATCTGGCCTCAACTGAGTTGCCCAAGGTCACACAGGTAGTAAGTGACAGTGTTGGGAATAGTACCCAGATCTCCTAATTCCCAGACATTTGTTTTTAAACAAAGACAAGTTTTAGCCCAGACAAACCATAGCACTAACATCCAGGCATCACTCTGGCAGCAGGAGGTTAGCGTAGGGTGCCCATATTTCCCAGAGGGGCTGGCCCTCGCCTTGTCTCCCCCCATCTCAGGATCTTGCCAAGCCCAGCCTGTTCCCTGCTTGAGAATGGTATCAATCCTTGCTCGAGCCCTGCTGCTCCCCCCCCCCCCCGGCCTGTGTGTGTGTGGCATTGCTGCTCACCACTTGCCCTACCTGTCCCCATGTGCATCTGGTGTTGCTGCTCATCCAAACTCCGCTTGCCCCCCTCGCAGCTATCGCTGCTTGCAGCTGGTGTCACTGTCTCTGCAACAACCCCTGTGGGCTGGCATTGCCACTCACCCTCCCGCACTTTCCTCTGCACCCCACTAGAGGTGCCTGACCCACTTTTTTGGCCAAACTGGGCATTTGTCCTGTTTGTTCTTGACAACCGATGATCAGTTGGCAATAGAAAATAGGTCAAATGTCCACTTTTGCCAAGAAAAGTCAGGATGTCCAGGTCAGGTCTTTAATAAGGGACTATCCCAGCCAAAACGGGATGTATGGTCATTGATCACCCTAGATTAGGGCAAAGGAAACAATCATGATCCCTAAAATCTGTTAGGGTATGTCTTCATTACCCGCCGAATCGGCGGGTAGCCATCGATCTTGTGGCGATCGATTTCTCGCATCTTATGAAGGGAGGGGCAAGCTGGAGTCAACGGGGGAGTGCGCCGCCGACCGCCGCCGCCATGAGGACAGACGGTAAGTCGGCTGCAGATACACAAACTTCAGCTACGTGATTCACGTAGCTGAAGTTGCGTATCTGCAGTTGATTCTCCCCCCCCCCCCCAGTGAAGACCAACCCTTAGTCTATAAGGTGTTACAAGACTCTGTCGCTTTTGCAGATCCAGACTAACACGGCTTCCCCTCTGAGGGCATGGTTAGACTGGCGCTTTGCACCGCCAAAACCCTCCTTTAGCGCTATAATTTTCCTACCGAACACACTTCAAAGGGAGATTTAGCGCAATGACTCCCCGTTTACAGCGCAAGTGTTAAACCTCCTTTTCGAGAGGGATAAGCCTTTTTGCGCTAACGTTGTAGCGCAAGGGTGGGAATGTGGACACCCATCGGATCTCTTGCATGCCTCCAAGTCATGGAAAGCCATCAGCAACCCATTGAGGGCCATCAGCAAGCCATTAAAGATAATGAACTTGCCATGTAAGGCAAATGACGTGAGGTTTTGTTTTTATAAAGGCGGAAGTAGCTTTGCAGTTTCTCTCTAACAACTAACACAGCAAATAACCAGTGAAAATGCTTGCAGACGGAGCTGTGTGTCTGAAATAGACAGCCTGTCAGTTTTCGCTAAGGAAAAGTAACTGACAGCCAGATCTCATCTCCCTGTGAACAACTTCCCAGTTCCCCCTCGCCCCCCTCCTTTGCAAAACACTTTGCACCCAGCTGAATGCTGGGATACCTGCCCTATCCCGCAACTGCTACTGCCGCAGAAGCACCACAAATGTAGCCATTATTTTGCGCTACAAAGTTTCAATTTGTACAGTCTCTAGCGGGATACCAATTGCGCTACATTGGGAAGCGCTACAAATAAACACGCTACAATCTTCAGTCTAGCCATACCCTGATACTAAACAAAAGAGGGAAGTCTTGTGTTACTGCACTGGACTGAGATCCTGGTCCATAGGCCATTGCCAATCATATGAATAATGTTGACATTGATTATTATGCAAAACTTCTTTCTCTCACCTGCCTTTTCAAAATGCCCCCTTTTTGATGTGCTTTTGTGATTTAGATCTTTTAAATTGCTGTTGCTTAGAAGAGTTCCTTCACAATCCCCACCAACTTACCTCAAGAAGTCTGTAAGGGAATCAAAGGAGTGATCACTGCTATTTGACTTTGAATCACTGCTAAATGTTTTATGTAGCTCATTTTCTTCCACACAATTAGATTCTAAGGACACAGGGATTGGGTGTTTTTTTTTTTTAATTCAAAGGTCTCAATAAGCAAAGCATAATGTATTCTGCCCAAACTGTGAGAACAGAGCAATACAGAATAATTTACTTTGCTAATGCCAAATTAAAATTCATAACACAATTCTTTAATTACCATCTGAATCTAATTCTCAAAGAAGTTTGCCCTAATTGCATTGTTGATATGCACGGATGCAAATAAGATGTTGACTGTTTCCCTTGTAGCAAATGACTCTCTTTCTACTAGGCAGACATCTGACTACATTGGGCTAAATTCATCCTTGCTTTAACACCACTGAAGCCGATGGAGTTATAGCAGGGATGAATTTGATCCTCTGTTCATAGTTAGGAAGGCTGGTCTAGTTAGCAGCCACTAAAAGTTGTCCTTCCAGTGCATATGCCAAGAGACAAACATGCAGGGACAGGGGTCCCCAAGTAGCAAGACTTTAAAAGGCAGGAAACTCCCAATAGTCTGGCAGGACAGCAATGTGAAATGCACGTGCATACAACAATACTTGCCAGGTGTGTGGGGAAACACAGTTTTTATTTATTTATTGCCTTTGTGGTGAAGCTGAAAAGGGATCTTACTCTTCTGCCTCAAGCACACGTGTGTAGGAGAATGAGAGGGAGACGATCAAATTGATCACACAGGGAATCAGGCATAGTATAATGTGTCAAAAAAGGGGACAAAATTGCACAGAGGTCATTGAATCATCTATCTAAATACTGTATAAATCACTCAGGCAGGCGAATAGTGTGGGTGAACTTGGAGAAACTTCCTCCCTCCCAGAATAACTGATTATAAGCTCAATTTCTGAACCAGAAACAAAATATTGAGTGTGGAGGTATCATTTCAAAAATTAACATCCTTTTGAGAACCTTGGTTATGCTGGATTATATTACTACAGAGAATCATTTAATTAGAGCTGGTCAGAAAGTTAGTATTCCCTCTCTCTGCTCCACTTGCAAAATTTTAATTAAAACAAAAAAAATCTGTTTTTGTCAATTTTTCATGGAAAACGTTGGCTTTTCATTGAAAAAAATGAAAACTGTTGGAATTTTGGACAAAGTTGAAATATTCGAACAGAAAACTGTTGCACCCAATATGAAGTACAGTGAAACCTCCATTTAACAGACTAATTTGGGTGCGGGGGTGTCCGTTAAATGAAAAAGTCCGTTATTTAATAATAAAAAAAACCTGAGCTGTCGGAGCAGTAGCCCGACCACCACAGGGTCGGGGCGGCAGCTCCGCAGCCCGCCCGCTGCCAGGATCTGGGTGGCAGCCAGGAACCGTCAGCCAGCCCACCCGGGTCCCAGCTGCTGGGACGCGGGTGGCAGCCGGGACCCGGCAGCCAGCCTGCCCAGGTCCCGGCTGCCGGGAGCCGGCAGCCAGCCCGCCCACTGGCGGGACTCGGGTGGGACCCGGGAGCCGGCAGCCCGCCTGCTAATGGGACCCGGGCGGGAGCCGGCAGCCAGCCCACCCGCCAACCAGCCCTTCTGCTGCTGTGACCCGGGCGGCAGCCGGGAGCTGGGAGCCGGCAGCCAGCCCTCCCGCTGCCTGGACCTGGGCGGCAGCCGGGAGCCGGCAGCCAGCCCGCGAGAAATGGATTTGGGATGCATCAGACTTGCTCAGAAATTTTGTCCGTTGCATCCGAAGTCCGTTAAATCGAGGTCCGTTAAATCGAGGTTTTACTGTATCTGTTTTGGACCTCGTTATGATGGATAAAAATGAATTAATCACTTAGCTAGAAGTTGGTAATTGCCTAGGGACCAGTGATCATGACCTGATTACATTCAATGTGGGAAAACAGAGGACAACCCCAACTAGTAGGTGCTTCAAAAGGAATAATTTCTCAAAGCTGAGGAAAATTATGAGAGAAACTGACTTAAAGGAAACATTAACACAGAAAAATATGAATGAAAATTAGATGCTCTTTCAGAAGAGTTTATTTAATGGCCAAAAAAACATGATTCCACAATCAAGGAAGAAAATAATTTTGGTTAAAGCCAATCCTAGTTCAGTAGTGAAGTGAAGGCAGCAATTAGAAATAAAAAAGCAATATATAACCAATATAAAAAGGTAAAATAGATAGTAATAAATACATATTAGAAATTATGAAGTGTATAAAATTGATAAGGGAAGCTAAAGACATCATTAAAAATCTGTGGTTGGGAAGATTAAGAGAAGTAAGGAGGTATTTCGTTTTTTAAAAAATATATTAGGAACAAAGAAATTCTAGTAACAGTTTTGGCCCATTACGAGGTGGATATTGTAAATTTTTTTAACAATGATGCAGAAAAAACAGATATGTTCAATAAATATTTCTGTTCTGTTTTTGGAAAGAAATAGGGATGATGTGTTTGTAACAAATGAGGTTGATAAAATGTTTCACAGTCCATTAGCAATCAAAGACTATATGAAACAAATTTTTAAATCTATAGGTCCAAATAACTTGCACCCAAGATCCTAAAGGAGTTAGCTGAGGAGATATCTGACCAGCTGATGTAAATATTGGAATAGCATGGAAATTCCAGAAGATGGGAAGAGTGTTAATGTTGTTCCAATATTCAAAAAGAGCAAGTGGGAACACCTGCATAACTATAGGCCTGTTAGCCTGACATCAATCCCAAGTAAAATAATGGAAAGGTGAACTGTGATTCAATTAATAAAGAATTAAAGGGTAGGAATAGGATTAACTCCAGTTAACGTGGTTTTATGGAAATCAGTTTTTGTCAAATGATCTGATTTCATATTTTCATTATAAAATCAGTTTTTGTCAAATGATCTGATTTCATGATTTTCATTCAGGGTATAAAATATATCGGAAGGACAGAATAGGTCGTGGGGGCGGGGGAGTGGCACTTTATGTAAAAGAGAGTGTAGAATCAAATGAAGTAAAAATCTTAAATGAATCCACATCTTCCATAGAATCACTATGGATAGTAATTTCATGCTCTAATAAGAACATAACAATAGGGCTCTATTATCGACCACCTGATCAGGACAGTGATAGGGATGACAAAATGCTAAGGGAGATTAGAGAGGCTGTCAAAATAAAGAACCCAATAATAGTGGGAGACTTCAATTATCCCAACATTGACTGGGTACATGTCACCTCAGGACGAAATGCTGAGATGAAATTTCTTGATACTTTAAATGACTGCTTCTTGGAGCAGCTGGTACAGGAAACCACAAGGGGAGAGGCAACTCTAGATTTAGTCCTGAGTGGAGCGCAGGATCTGGTTCAAGAGGTAACTATAAAAGGACCGCTGGGAAATAGTGACCATAATATAATAACATTTAACATTCCTATGGTGGGAATAACACCTCAGAAGCCCAACACTGGGGCATTTAATTTCAAAAAGGGGAACTATGCAAGAATGAGGGGGTTAGTCAAACGGAAATTAAAAGGTAAAGTGACTAAAGTGAAATCCCTGCAAGCTGCATGGACTCTCTTCAAAGATACCATAATAAAGGCCCAACTCAAATGTATACCCCAAATTAAAAAACAACGCCAGAAAACTAAAAAAGAGCCACCGTGGCTTAACAGCCAAGTAAAAGAAGCAGTGAGAGAGAAAAAGGCATCGTTTAAAAAGTGGAAGTCTAATCCTAGTGAGGTAAAATAGAAAGGAGCATAAGCACTGCCAAATAAAGTGTAAGAATGTAATAAGAAAAGCTAAAATGGAGTTTGAAGAACAGCTAGCCAAAAACTCAAAAGGTAATAACAAAATGTTTTTTAAATATGTCAGAAGCAGGAAGCCTGCTAAACAACCAGTGGGGCCCCTGGATGACAGAGATACAAAAGGAGCACTTAAAGATGACAGAGTCATTGCAGAGAAACTAAATGAATTCTTTGCTTCAGTCTTCACGGCTGAGGACGTTAGGGAGATTCCTAAACCTGAGCTGTCTTTTGTAGGTGACGAATCTGAGGTATTGTCACAAATTGAAGTATCAGTAGAGGAGGTTCTGGAACTCATTGATAAACTTAACTGTAACAAGTCACCGGGACCAGATGGCATTCACCCAAGAGTTCTGAAAGAACTCAAATGTGAAATTGCGGCACTATTAACGAGGGTTTGTAACCTATCCTTTAAATCGGCTACTGTGCCCAGTGACTGGAAGATAGCTAATGTAACACCAATATTTAAAAAGGGCTCTAGAGGTGATCCTGGCAATTACAGACCAGTCAGTCTAACGTCCGTACCGGGAAAATTAGTTGAAACAATAGTAAAGAATAAAATTGTCAGACACATAGAAGAGCATAAATTGTTGGGCAAAAGTCAACATGGTTTCTGCAAAGGGAAATCGTGTCTTACTAATCTATTAGAGTTCTTTGAAGGGGTCAGCAAACATGTGGACAAGGGGGATCCGGTGGACATAGTGTACTTAGATTTCCAGAAAGCCTTTGACAAGTTCCCTCACCAAAGGCTCTTACGTAAATTAAGCTGCCATGGGATAAGAGGGAAGATCTTATCATGGATTGAAAACTGGTTAAAAGACAGGGAACAAAGGGTAGGAATAAATGGAACTTTTTCAGAATGGAGAGGGGTAACTAGTGGTGTTCCCCAAGGGTCAGTCCTGGGACCGATCCTATTCAACTTATTTATAAATGATTTGGAGGAAGGGGTAAACAGTGATGTGGCAAAGTTTGCAGATGATACTAAACTGCTCAAAGTAGTAAGGACCAAAGCAGACTGTGAAGAACTTCAAAAAGATCTCACTAAACTAAGTGATTGGGCAACAAAATGGCAAATGAAATTTAATGTGGATAAATGTAAAGTAATGCACATTGGAAAAAATAACCCCAACTATACATACAATATGATGGGGGCTAATTTAGCTACAACCAATCAGGAAAAAGACCTGGGAGTCATTGTGGATAGTTCTCTGAAGGCATCCACGCAGTGTGCAGCGGCAGTCAAAAAAGCAAACAGGATGTTAGGAATCATTAAAAAAGGGATAGAGAATAAGTCTGAGAATATCTTATTGCCCTTATACAAATCCATGGTGCGCCCACATCTTGAATACTGCGTACAAATGTGGTCTCCTCATCTCAAAAAGGATATAGTGGCACTAGAAAAGGTTCAGAGAAGGGCAACTAAAATGATTAGGGGTTTGGAACGGGTCCCATATGAAGAGAGATTAAAGAGGCTAGGACTTTTTAGCTTGGAAAAGAGGAGACTAAGGGGGGATATGATAGAGATATATAAAATTATGAGTGGTGTGGAGGAAGTAAATAAGGAAAAGTTATTTACTTGTTCCCAAAATAGAAGAACTAGGGGCCACTCAATGAAATTGGCGTGCAGCAGGTTTAAAACAAATAAAAGGAAGTTCTTCTTCACACAGCGCACAGTCAACCTGTGGAACTCCTTACCTGAGGAGGCTGTGAAGGCTAGGACTATAACAGGGTTTAAAAGAGAGCTGGATAAATTCATGGAGGCTAAGTCCATAAATGGCTATTAGCCGGGATGGGTAATGAATGGTGTCCCTAGCCTCTGTCTGTTAGAGGGGGGTGATGGATGGCAGGAGAGAGATCGCTCGATCATACCTGTTAGGTTCACTCACTCCGGGGCACCTGGCATTGGCCACTGTCGGTAGACAGGATGCTGGGCTAGATGGACCTTTGGTCTGACCCAGTATGGCCGTTCTTATGTTCTTATGTTCATTCTTTGCAATGAGTACAAGTTTGGTTCATGAAAGTAACTTTGTAGATATAATATACATACACATTTGTAAGTCATTTGACTTAGTATCATGTGATATTTTGAGTTTAACATATGTGATTTTTGGTTTGGACCATGTTTTTTTTGGGGGGGGGGGGTGTAAAAGGCATGCCCAAAACTGTCTTGGTCACTGTGTCAAAGAGACGCTAGAAGGGAGAGCTTACATAATGTTTCCAAACATTTTATAAATCTCTAAAACTGTCACAGAGTAAGATTCAGGAGAAAAGAGGAAAAAATGTGAGCTTGAATTTTTTTAAAAAAACAGCACTTAAAGTTGTTGGGTGTTTTTCCCCTGGAAAGCTCTATTGGGCACTCTCAAAATAAATTTCCTATATGAAAAGAATCACGATCTCCTTTGACAATCCAGCTCTTCAATCCATCAGAGAAAGGTACAAAACAATCCAATGGTTGAAGCTGAAACTAGAAATTTACCACAGTGGGGGTAATTAACCATTGGAACAATTTACCCAGTGTCAGGTGGACTCGCTATCACTGACAATTTTTAAGTCAAGATTGGATGTTTTTCTGAAGATGTTCTAGGAATTATTTGAGAGAAGTTCTATGCCCTGTGTTATACCAGAGGTCAAACTAGATCAGCGTCAGTCAAACTTATCCCTAAGTGCCCCTCTTCCACTGTCCCACGTCCTCTCGTGGCCCGGGGGCGGGGGGGGGGGGGTTTGCCGAAATGCTGCTGAATAGGAAGCTTCCGCTTTCGGCGGCATTTCGGCGGGACACAAATAGCTTCCGATTTCAGCGGTGTCCCAGGGCTGCTCCAGCGGTGGCACCAGGACATCGGGCCCCCTGTGGGGGGTCTCGCGCACCCCCAAGGGTGTGCGCACCCCACTTTGATGACCACTGGACTAGATGATCAGTGGTCTCTGGGAATCTATGAATCACTGAAACTTCATAACATGCACTAATATTTTGGCTTGAGGTTCAAAAAGCTGTTGGTTGTAGGCTGTTTGGCTAGGATGCTATATTTTTTCCTTAGGCAAAAGATTTAATTTCTTCTAATGGATACTGTTGTGCTGTTATAAAAATCCCTGCTGGAGGTAGTGTGATCTGGCCGCCACTGCATATTCTGACCATGAATAAGTGCATACACTATATATATTTAGGAGTACAACAGCAAAAGGGAGGTATACGGCTGTGCTGGAGAATGCACAGAAACCAGTGTAGCACAATAAAATCAGAAGAGCAAAGTGTTGTTTTAAACCTTCCCGAGAAGAGCTCTTTGACCTTAATTGATAAATAGTCAAGTGTGAGAGAAAGCAGACACATGCCCTAAAACATGCCTTTCAGATTCTTTCCCAAGGATGTAAAGAAAGCTGGAGGAAAGGAGGCTAACTTTCAAAGCAGCTGTTTAGATTTGTACTGCAGTGGGTTCAGTCTAAAGTGAATCCAACTAGTTCATGATAGGCTTTGTGATTTATTGCAGCATCATTGAGGCAAGCAAAAGTTGACAAAAGATGAATGTTGATGGTTGCATTAATCAGAGTGTTCTTCAGTGTGAAGTGGAATTTTTTCAGAGTGGCTCATTAAGTCATTTAGAGATACTGGCCGTTTGTAAATGGTACAATTAATATGATCAGATAAAAGAACACTGTGGACCTAAAACATTAGCCACTTTTGCAGACATCAAATTGCTGTGCTCAGATTCATGCAAGTGGATCAAATTTATCACAAGGGACTGGGCATTACCATGGCTGCACAGATACCTGTATACAGTGCCTGCTTAGAATATATTTTCTGCATGTGAGGAAAATCAGTATAAAACGTTCAGGGCAGTGGGGTGTAATCTCTGACAGATCAATAAATGCAATACACAGCCATTAATGACTTGCACTGATGCAGAAGGGCAATGAGGAGAGGTTGCAATGTGTATGTGACATCTGCTCAGTAAAATCTAATGGACTGCATACCAGCCTAAGACCTTTTGAGGAGGTCACATAAGTGGTGAGTGACCTAAATTTTTGCTGGTTTGAGCCAGATTAACATTCTGATTTGCCTGCTTCGGAGAGCAGGGGTGAGGGGCGGGGAGAGGAAACAGTTTACATAGCACAAACAGGAACATTTTTGGAGTATCCAAAGATGTTACACTTCACTTACCAGGGGACATGTTAACCATGATGAAAGGGGACCTCCCATAAAGTGCATTAAGGAGGGATATATCCTTGCTTTATTTTTGGATCCAAAGTTCAAAGACACCATGCCTCGTACTGTGCAAGAGGGCGAGGCACTTGTTTAAAAAAACAAAACAATGACAGCAGAGATCTCTAGAATAAGGTCATCCAGAACTCGTCAGGGTGGATATGAAATTGAAAAAAACTACACCCAACTTTGTTGCCATTAGAGGACAGATAGGACAGAGCACAAAAAACTGAGAAAATGCACCCCATTCAGAATAACTGCTATATTAGCCCGCTGCAATATTTTTAGGCTTGTGCCATTTAAAATTCACTTTGAGCTCTTCTGCTGTCACTCAGTCCTGGAGGGGTGGGAGTGGGGGGACTGGTGGTTACTCAGAGGAATGAGCTGTCATCATCAAAAGGAAGCATGTTGGAGTTTTTATGTTGGAAGTCTGTCTCCACTTGGACTGATCAAAAGTTACAATCTGAGTTCTTTTTTTGAGGAAAAGAGGAGTGTGTATTATTTGAGAGGGTAGTAATCTTATATGGTTTAAATTTCACCAGGGAGGTCATACGTGCTATCCTGTGGGAATGCCTTCTTTTCCTGAGAGGTTCCAGAAGATGGAACATGACGGTGTCCAGAAGATGACAACATGACAGTGTCTCTCCAGTGGAACCAAAAAGGGAATTATGGGTCCCAGAGCAGGATCAGAGACACAGGGATGCCCTGGCATTCCTGTGTCTCTATCTAGCAGATCTTCTCAAATTTGCAGGCTTTGGGGGCTAATTTGAGGGTGTGGGGTGGACCCCTGCTTCTCCAGTGAATTGATGTAGGGAACACTCAGAAATGAACCTAACACTTTTCTTATGGAAGGGGATAAAGCAATCCTGGTATCAGTGATGGTGCGGATGGTTTATTTCATGTTCATGACTGTCAGTGTCTGCAAGTGTAGCTGACCCATGCATGGGGAAGGTAGGCTACTGGCACCTGTTCCCTCACCTTGTAGGCTGCACAGATCTGGGCACAGTGAAAATCCTTATTCACTAGTGTAGCCACTGAGCTCCATTTTCCTCACTGCTTTGTGACAAAGTTCCTTTAAAAATGTTTACTATAGTTTTGCTCTTTACAGTTGATATCCTCAGTGAGCTAGAAACACTCAGTGTCTCCTGAGCAAGATGGTAATTAAAATCCAAGGTTTTTGAGTGAGGCTTAGGCTATCTCACCGTCCAAGTAAAGCCTCACCAGTGCCCAAAGCCATATGCATTTTTATTCCTAGGAGTCCCTTCAAGCATTTTAATCAGTTTTGAGCTGCTTGTTCTGGTGAGTTGGAACAGCAGAAGCTATTTGTGCTGCAGCAGCCAACAACAGTTTAAAGAATCAGCCTTGTGTCTAGCTATTCCAGTAAGTTCACTTTTCTTATGTCAATTATCCAACTCAGAAGATGGCCACATGTAAGAGATGGAAACCAGTGCTCCTTGTGTGATAGCAGAGATCTACTAAATACCCCAAACAGATATCTATATATCTATAACTGCTTTGTTTAAAAGCCTGTTTATTTGCCACTATTCTCTGCTGGATAGAAGTAACATCTTACTGTTTCTCAGCCCTACAGTTACCCATCAGGCAAGTGAATAGTTAGGAACTGGCTACCATAGTGTTGGGTGTGATTAAAAAAACCCACCCATTGATGGATGAGCCTTACACCAGACCTTTCAGGGAGTCAAGAGACCACCCTGGAATTCCTGGAGGAACTGGGAATCTAGAAGTTCCTTGACTAAGACTGGCTGTAACCCCTACTTACCTGGCAGACACAACTTTGCCACTCTCTCCAAATGCTTCCTCTGTCCACCTGTATTACTTCCATCTTGGCAGGGCTGATCCTGAAGTGGTTGGTTCACATCCCAGTCACAATCCTGACCGTGCACTGGGAAAGCAAAGAGACAGCATAGTCTAGCTTTGATAAAAGGAAATATACAACTGCTTGTCATATACCTTTTGATGGTTTTGCAGCCAACCTGTCATGTAATTTACCCCAGTGGCCTCACATGCACAATGAAGAGGAGTGAAAGAATCAGAACTGTGGACTGCTGCAGAAAAGAGTTGCTTAGTAAGAAAAGCTACTGCCCAGCACTACCCTAAGACAGAACTTTATCACTTGGGTCAAATTAGTTTTTCATCACTCTCCCTTTTCTCATGCTGGAATGATTGCCTTTATTCACTTCTGGGCAATGCTACTAAATCCCATACCCTTCTCCAATTACTCCCCGGTCCCATAATACATTCAAAACAACTAACCCCCACTAGAAATGAAAGTTAGTTGTTTTAGCCAGGCAGTGCTGAGTAATATAATCTAATCTTTTGGGGTTGGAAAAGTGGGGCAGCCTTGAATGCAGCTATTGCAGGGAATTTCACGAGTGTATTGAGTACCCAAAGTGCAAGGGAATCATTGTTCATGAGTGAAAATAGAGGTTTAGAATGGAAAACACTGCTCAGTGTTAAATACAGCTGTGCATTTGTAATGTTATTACAATGTGTTGTAATGTTATTACAATGTGTTGTGTAAAACATTCAAAAATCCATCCTAAAACTTCCAGTCTCAGGCAGGAAGGGTGGTAGTGTGGTAAGCCACTGGAATGGGGCTCAGGAAGTTTGGGTTCAGCCCCTAGCTCTGACCTGATCTCCCTATGTGAATTTGGCCGAGACGCTTACATCTGTGTCTCAGTCCCCCATCTATAAAATAGAGACTGCATTGTCTATTTAGACTATAGACTCTTCAGGTGAATCTGTAATTCACCTACCACAAAGGCTTGCTGGGGGCCTCTAGGGATCACTGTCATACAAATAATAATCTGAAATTTAAATTTAATTTCATGAACTAGAACTTCATTAAACCTTAATTCCCTAATTCACAGATTTTATAATTCACACATAACAATAATTGTTGTTACTTATTATTGATTGTACATATTATAATAATGCCCAGGGCCCCAATCAAGATGGAATTCCATTGTGTTGGGCATCGTACAAATACAATTTAAGATATGGTTCCTGCCCAAGAGATCTGAATGATCTCTTCTGTCTTCTCCACAGCATGTGCAGAGGTCAGTGCAGAGAGAATGAACTGAGGCCGGGTAAACCAGGGGGAAGAGTGGACAGCCTGTGTAATGTTTTCCATGCAGCCTCCCCACATCCCGAGGAGGTCCTCTGAGAGCTTGTTTCAGTGGAGCTGTGGTGCAGGGATGGAATCCCAGGTTGGTTGCTGGGCTCACAGCCAGCACAGTGACATTGGCCTCCTGCGAACCCTCTCCAGATTGGAACTGTCAAGAACGCTTTTTGAACTAAACCTTTTTCTGATAAAAAATGGCCTTTAAAAAGTTGTGTAAAAGGAACTCGGATGTTTGTTTTCTGTAAAAAAAATTGTATTTTTGTCAAGCATTTTCAAAAGCATTTTCAATAGTTATTAAAATAATTATCAACATTTTTCATTTACCAAAAACCCAGTTTGAAAGCTTTCAATAACCTTTTTGACAGAGATGTCCATTTTTAAAAACTTGCAAAACATTTTGAAAAAAAGAATGAAAAATTGGGCCATTTTGAACCCTCTGAAATTGAAACAACATGGACCTTTTAAAATAATTGCTTTTCAGCCAGCTCTGCTTGGAATGCCCCTGATGTGGAGTTGGTCCTTCAGGGGTGCAAACCTCATCCTCTGAAGGGATGGTATAGGGGGATTTATCTGCGGCAATTCATGTTGAATTTTCCTCTTCCAGAGAAGCCTCCTGCAACTTTTTGAGCAGAGGGGGATAATCTGGGCCATTAGAGATTCTGCATTGATTTTATGTGGAAGGTGCTCAGATAACACCATGATGAGCTGCAGCATAAAACCCTAAAATAGATAGACAGTTGTCTGACTATTGAAGGAAAGTAAATCACTGGTGCTTTTTTTTAGTTCACAGAATCCAGCCATTCACAAACAAATTGTTCAATTGTTTTGCCCTCAGTGTTTATTCAGACACCATTTTGCACTATTTTTCATGCTGTTTGTTTTTAACAGTTTGATATAGGGCATTTTATTTCCTTTCTGAAACTTAAATCTTAACAATCCCATGGTTCTGTAATGCCACATAGAGACATATTGCTTTCTGCAAGGAACCATCTGCTTTGCAAAGCCCTGCTGAATTCCTCCTCCCAGATTCCATACGACTTCTCTTTAATACAGTTGGGGAAGATCTTTCACTTTTCTCCAATAAGAAACAGATAATAAAATATTTGACATCTTTTGAGTTGCACCAGAATTCCTCTGCTGCTTAATACACGTGGGAGAGTAAAAAGGAGACTAGTTTGCTTTCTGAGGTAAGCAATTTGTAGTGGCACAGACAACCTGCTCTTTTAAGAATCTGGCACTATTTACAGTGGATGAAGCTAGAGTCCTCCATAGTAGCTTATTGTTAATTTCCCCTCACACTAATAATGGTGCTGATGACTCTTGACCATGTGACAGGTTTGTGAGTGATGAGCCTGGAGACCCCAGTAGTGACACTTTTCTTTCTCTACACTGGTAAATTATTCATTATTGATGCAGCCCTGGGAAAACATAAAAAGTAAAAGCAGGAGAGAGGAGGGATTATATTGCTAATGATAGAAACTGCTGACAAGTCCATTGGGGTTGGGGGTGGAAAAAACCCGCTGGTGTGTATGTGCCAGGTTAGGCATTGCGTTATGGCAGTTTCAGAATGTTCCATTCAAGGTTCATTTCACTCATTTTCCTCGGAAACCTATGCAGCAAGAGGAAGGAGTATAAAATGAGAGACATACTTTTATTTTTTTATGTGATGTAAAAACTGAGGTGCCATCAATGTGTGGTTCTGAAAATTTCTCTGAAACTTTTAGTAAGAATAAGGATGTTAGCTCAGTTTGGATACTTGCATCTGATTTATGCAATATTCGCCCTGTACATTAATTTGGAATCTTTACTTCCTATCCTAAACTACTGTCGTGTTGCTGTGCATTGTTAAATATTTTCCTCCTTTTACCCCAGAGGTGGCTGCACTTAAAGCTGGGTGAAGTGATTCTCTTATATACAATTAGTGGCGCTCTTTTGGGATTTTTTTTCAGTGAAAGATTCTTTTATTATTATCTACCAGTATCTGCTTTACTGTGTGTGAGTCATCCACAATGTTTTGAATATGTGCTGTTCCTCCCCTGTGTATCAATGGAGGCAGTGATTAAGTAATATTAGACTTGTCCAAGTGAGATTATAGGGGATATTACATGTCTTTCATTCCAGGCTGCTAATTTTCCTCATCCTGCTCCATGTCGCACTCATCTATGCAGCTGGGATGGAGGGCTAGGGAACAAACATTGCTGTTTCATTTATTATCCAGCAAGGAGCATTAGGAAGAATTATATGTATCAAATTGTTATTAACTATCCATTTCTATTCACCTCCAGTATACTCTCCTGGCATAAATGAGTTCCCCACTATAAATTGCTGAACGCCAGAGAGAGATTAACTAGAGATGGCAGCTGCTTCACCCTCTGAGTCCCAGTCCATATTTGAAGGGAAACGGGTGAGGTAAAGCTTGGATGCCATATTCTCTCCTTGGCCGACATTCAGCAGTGGCTGTCTTTACTTAATTTGTGCCTGAGACCTCCCTACCCCACTGGGCTCTTTGCTTCTTCTACACTCCCACAGCTACGCAAAAGAGACCCAGTGCACAAGAGCAATGAGAGCCTGCAGCAGCAGCACTAAGAGTCCAGGAAGAGTAATAACAACTTTTTTTAATGGATTAGACCTGTCTCAGGAGTATGGAGAATGTGGGAAGTAGGACCCAGGGTTAATGTGGCTTTCCCAACAGGCTCATAGGAAGTCATGTCTCCAGTCACTGACCCTGCAGCACCCTGTAAACTCAAAACCTACAAATCCATTTTGAGCATGGGCTTGTGGTTAACCAAGGTGAAGATGAGTGAAGTTCTCCTGTGCTAGGAAGAAATCAGAGGTGTCGTAAAAGGAGATAGTGGCTTCCTTGGGTTGTTAGACAATCTCTTGGCTGACTACTGGCACTGCTGAGATGGCTTTGAAATTGCAAGATTATCAGCATACAGGGAGACATCTCTCTTGAATGGGGAAATGAACCCCCAAACCTAAACAAAGCCTCAGTTGTTACCTAGAGAATTTGTGGTGATTTGTTATTATCAGCATTTTCAAATAAGTGAGGGCATGGGGGAACACAGCTTTCCCTCCTCTGCTAAAGGAAAAGGAACATTTCCCCTTCTACATAGGCAGTGTAGAGGACTGCTCCCACTCTTCCTTGACATGTGGAATGTGAGGATTCGTTAGACGGGATGATGAAATGGTGGAAAGAGGAGGAACTTGCCTACTGCATTCACCACACCTAAACACACTAAAGAAGCAGGTGTTGGACTCTGGGGGGAGGGATTAAAGTTTGATTAGTAAGACTGCTGAAACCATGTAGTGAGAAAACTTTGCTTTGAATCTCATAAAGTTTATTGTTAGGCACCTGTGTTTTATTTTTAACTAGCGAAAATACCCGGCGTTGCTCGGGTCCATCGGAGGTGGGGAGGGGGCAAAGAGCTGAGCGAGTGCGGGGTCCGTTTTAGGGGGGAGGGGGCAGAGAGCAAACCTGCCACCCCCACCTCACCCCCCCCGACCAAACCCGACACCCCCACCTCACTTACCCCTCGACCAACCCCGACTCACATTTTCACCCCCCCACCCAAACCCAACGCCCCCACATCACCCCCCTACCAACACCCCCTGACCAACACCCACACCTCACCCCCCGGAGACCAAACCTGACACACCCACCTCACTTTCCCCCCCAACCAAACCCGACACCCCTACCTACCACCACAAACAAACCCGACACCCACACCTCACTTACCCCTCGACCAACCCCGACCCCCCTCCTCACCCTCCCAAACAAACCCAACACCCCCACCTTACCCCCCCACCAAACCCAACACCCCCTGACCAATCCCAACACCCACATCTCATGCCCCACCCACCCCGACACCTTCCCACCCCCCCAGACCAAACCCAACACCCCCGGCTCACTTACCCCCCCGACCAAACCCGACACCCCCACCTCACCCCCCGACCAAACCCGACACCCCTACCTCACTTACCCTCCGACCAAACCCAACTCGGGTCCGTTGGAGGGGGGAGGGGGCAGAGAGCTGAGCGAGTGCGGGGTCCGTTGGAGGGGGGTATTATGACATCATAACTATGTCACAGAGAACAGCAGCTGCCCAGCTGATGTGATTGGCCTTTAAATAATTTCACCCCTGGGGGGCGTCAGAGGTGAGATTTGAAAAATTTTCAACTCTTACCCTGATTAGGACCCTAAGGCCTCTAACTGTAACAAATTTCAAGTCTCTAGCTCAAACGGTGTGGAAGGAGTAAGGGAACATACATACACGCATACATACACGCATACACCATTTGACTTTTATATATATAGATTTTAGTACCCATTTTTTACTTTTATGCCTCATTACTTGTACTCACTTAAAATCTAACTTATGCAGGAGGGGTAGTGAGGGCTCTGGCTGGGACTGGGGATGAGGATGAGGGATTTGGGGTGCAGGAGAGGACTCTGAGTTGGGTCAGGAGAGTGGGGTGCAGGGAGGAGTGAGGGTTCCGGCTGAGCGTGCGAGCTCTGGGGTGGCGCCAGGTATGAGGAGTTTGCAGTGCAGGGGGGGCCTCAGAGCTGGGGCAGGGGATTGTGGTGCAGGAGAGGGTTCAGGGTGCGGGGTCTCAGTGGTGCTCAGCGAGGCTCCCAGAAAGTGGCGCCAGGTCCCTGCAGCCCCTAGGCGCATGGGCAGCCAACGGGGCTTCATACACTGTCCTTGCGCCCACAGGAGCTGCTCCCCGCCGCTCCCATTGGCCATGATTCTCGGCCAGTGGGAGTTGTGGAGCTGACACTTGGGACAGGGGCAACACACAGAGTCCCCATAGCCACCCATGTGCTTAAGGGCCACAAGGACCTGGCGGCTCTTTCCGGGAGCCACGTGGACCTAGGGCAGCCAGGGAGCCTGCCTTGGCCCCAGACCCTCTCTGTACCACCGACTGGACTTTTAATGGCCTGGTTCATGGTGCCAACCAGAGACGACAGGATCCCTTTTACACCAGGTGTTCCAGTCCAAAACCGGATGCCTGGCAACCCTAATTATAGCTACAACTCTCTACCTAGAGCACCATCTTCCAGACACACCTGCATGGTCTGATCCTGCAAAGTGGTCAAAATGTAATTGAATGAGAACTAAGGGCTCTTGCCACCCCATGGTGTCAGATATGGGTTTTCACAAAGATGCTGCAGAGTTCAGGAACAGTGTGGAACCCGAATGTGGCCCTGGGACCAAAAAGTTTGCCCACCCCTGCTCTATATGCTACTACAAGACAAATAACAAATACTTAATATTAAAGCGACAAAGAGTCTTGTAGCACCTTATAGACTAACAGATTTTAGGGATCATGAGCTTTCATCGGTTAAGACCCACTTCATCAGATGAATGTTGTGGAAATCTCCAGAGACGGGCATAAATATGCAGGCAAGAAAGTAAATTCAATCAGGGGTGGTGGTGAAGCCCACTTCCAGCAGGTGATCTGGAGGTGTGAACACCCAGAGAGGAGAAACTGCTTTTGTAATTGGTGAACCATTCACAGCTAATATTAAGTCCAGACCTAATGGTGTCGAATTTGCAGCTGAAGTTTCTCCTCTCTGGGCTATTTGCAGCACTAACTATGCAAACTAGCAAAGGAATTGAGTGCTCCGCAGAGTGAAGGGCAAGGTCTAAGCACGTTGTTCTGCTAAATTGCACAGGTGTCTCACTGTAAAAATATTTGTCAACCAAACTCTAGCAAATATTTCTTAAATCTATAAACTGAAAGGGGGAAAAGAAACAGATGACAGTTCCCAGGCATTTGCAGCCAGAAGGAACTCAGTTTTTCATTTTTAGCACATCTGTAAGGTAAAAAAAAGAAATTATTCAAGGTGATTCACAGTGGCAGTACTTAAAGAGAAAAATGAGCTCATGGCTAGTCATTTAAAAGCTTGAGAAATTAACTTCAAGGAGAGATCTCTGGGAAATCCATTTTGGCAGATTTGCAGTTACCACCGGGTGCATTTCATTTATTTATTTATTTTATGGCTGCTGGGATGTGATAATGCTGCACGATTGGCTGGGTTCTGCTTAGAGTTACAGCTGATGTCAGAAAGTGGAAAACAGCATTTGTGCAATGATGGTCATTTTGTTTGGAGCCATTGAAATGATGCAGATAGATCAATTTTTTTTTCATGCTTCGCAGCAGTCTTTTCCCACGTTCTGATGCCTGGGAGGGATCCCCTCAAGCAAAGTTTGATTTCGACTTTTTTTTATTTATACAATTATTATTTTTTTGCTTTTTTAACTTTGAAACTTTTTTTAAAAATCTACATAGTACTCTTATCTATGTAGTTGATTTATGGTAAGATGGTAAATATTTACTTTTACATAGAATGACTGTTCATGTTAATTTCTGAAGTGTTTTAAATTACACATATATCACAGGAGCTGCATATAAAAAGGAACTGGTACCAAAAACCAGCCCACTAGATTTCCTCTTGCCCATTCATGAGGCACCTGATTTGAACCTTACAGGTGATGTGGCAGGCCACTCAAGCACCACAATGTCATGGTTGTTGTCTGGGTCAGACAAAGACAACACAACAAGAAAAATACAAATAACCAGATAAGAGTGTAAGCTGCCAGCTTGGCTAGTGTATAGCCTACCTGAGTGATATCAAGAGCCGTTAATTCTAGGAGCCTAAATGGAATAAGTTTGGGCCAGATTTGGATGTCAGTTACACCACTGTCAAGAATCAGAGAGGTAGCCGTGTTAGTCTGGAATAGCAGAGGTAACAAAGAGTCCTGTGGCACCTTAAAGACTAACTATAAAGTTTTGAAGCATAAGCTTTCGTGGGCTAATACCCACTTCATCGGATGCAGCCGACGAAGTGGGTATTAGCCCACAAAAGCTTATGCTTCAATACTTTAGTTAGTCTTTAAGGTGCCACAGGGCTCTTTGTTACCAGTTACACCACTGAATCTGAGAAAACAGCTTAGCCCTTAATGTTTTTGGTTTTAAAATGACATCTCTATGTGGTGTGGAGTAAAAGAGTTGGTTTCTTTTTTGTTAACATGCTCCATGTCACATTCTGTTGCAAATTGACAAATCCATGACCAATTCTGCAGGCACAGGATCATAGAAAAATTGGGGGGCTTGATACAAGAAAGTGCTTCTGTTATTGCTACTTCTAGGCTCCTGTGATTTCTCTGCCTTGCCAGCTTGAGGTAATATCCTGATTGCCATCAGTTTGTTTGATGTCAGGGCCAGCACTGCACTGGCTTGACATGTGCATTAAACACACTGACAGCAGCTAGGAAGTTCATTGATGCCGGTATGGCAAGAAATGAATGGAATCCAGAGGCAGTAAAAAGCAATGCTAGTACATCACAGTGGAGGCTTCACTTTCCCGTGAGATACTGGGCTATTTCTTGTCTGTGAGACACACTTCAACACAGTATGTCAAGTGGTGGAATCATGAGAAAACTTGAGAAGTATTCCTTGTAAGACTAATTGATTTTTAAATACTCTATTATCCAAAGTTGGCATCTAATTATTTCTTTCAAGACCTTGACATGTTACTGGTAGTCGCAAGAAGTGATGATTGTTCAGCATGTAGTACTGTGGTGGACGGCAGAGAGTCAGCATGAAAAGAAAGGAGGAGGGTTTTTATATTTTGTCTAGCTGACATGTCTGAGGCTTCTGCAATTGTGGTGGTGAGAGATGATGTGATGGGAACTTGGTAGATGTAGTCAAACTCCAGCTGGAATAGGACTTTTATACAGAGATCAAACTATTTGGGCAAATAAGTTATTACCTTTCTCAAACCAATCAGGCTGACCTTTCAGTCATCAATGATTATAGTGAAGTACTAATTAAGTAAACAACCCCTGCACACTTGCCAGTTCACCTTAAAAAAATCACATCTTTTCTTGTACCAGACATCACAAAAACAGAGATAGGGATGTTATTAATGAAAAAAGGACAGCAGGAAGAAGCGCAAATGCTGGCAATATGGCAAGGCCAACCAAGACTGATGTCTGTGTCAAGTACAATGAGCCTCATGGCTTGCCTTTCCATTGAGTTGCACCTTTAGCAGTCACTTATCCCTGTACAAAAAGGGTGTGGAATGCCACTAAATCAGAATGGCAGCATTTTGTATCCACTCTGCCCAGGTGCAAGTGAATGCACAAATGTGAGTGCTGTGAGATGGGGAAATGGAAGGTGCTGTATAGTGTGTATTTCTCTTGAAGCAGAAAGGAACACAAAATGGCAGCTGTCCTATAGCAGAGAGGGAGGAGTTCTTACCATTAAAGTATGCAGAAAACAAAAGTAGCACAAGATCATAATACACTAGCTACATACTCCGCCAATGCAAAGTATTATCGTGATACGTATTATTCATTCATAAGAATGAACAAATATTGAAATTGTTCATACTTACTGCTTGTCTTTACAAGATACTGCAATTTCTTCTCAGTAACTTGATTTGCTGTAGTAGTTACTTCATACTTTATTTGACTCTCACTGGCTAGCCAAAATAGTATTTCCACAGATTAAAACTGCCTCAAACACATATGGGTTTGGTTTAAAAGATACAGATGGAGTTTGCAACTAACTATTTCAGGAAATGAAATCCAGTTTTGAATTTTCATAAAGTTTTAAAATATTTTATGAAGTACCAATGTTTGCTTGTATTTTCTAAAGTATGTGTTTTATTAGGTACTTCAATTGGATACACACCAAAGGGGAGTGCAAGGGGAAAATCCTACACCTAAGTAAAGAACTGGATTACCAACCTGAATCAGAATATAAGGGCATAACAGGGAGAATATCATTAATTTCCTGTTTGTTTATTATTCACATTGCTTTTATTAAAAATACTTAGATCTCTCACAGGAAAATGTCCCTGCTAACATGAAGTATCTGTGTGATCTGGGCATGAAATAAGTGTACAATAAAAATGTCTTTTAATCAAATTGTCTAAGTCAGTTGTGGGAAATGTGACACATGTGGCCTGTCAGGGTAATCTGCTGACAGGCAGTTTTTTTACATTGGCATAGCCTCCTGCAGCTCTCAATGGCCGTGGTTCGCTGTTCCCAGCCAATGGGAGCTGCAGGAAGCGATGTGCGCTGCAGGGATGTGCTGGCCACCACTTCCCGCAGCTCCAATTGGCCGGGAACAGCGAACCATGGCCACTGGGAGCTGCGGGTGGCACACAAATGTAAACAAACTGTCTGATGGCCCGCCAGCAGATTACCCTGATGCGCTGCAGGTTGCCCACCACTGATCTAATCACTTGTCTTCCACATCTGACAAAAATCACTGTATGTTATTTAGAATCAGTGATTTCTCTGGGTTGATGGGATTCTCTTGGATCGTGGTTGGATAGATAGATGGATCAGACTATCCCAGTTTTGGCATCCACACACAGAGACATATACTGTAACTACAAAACAGCATGTTCCAAGCCTATGTTTTCTCTAGATAGTAGTAGCAGGAACACTGTGTTCATTTCAATTAAACCAGTTCCTTGGATAATAACAAAGTAATTAAAGAAGCCACTGAGGAAAAAGAGCCAATTTATTTGAATCATGTTCATAAAAACCACAAGGGCCTGAAGGTACAAAATAATGTAGTTAATATGGCAGATGGACAATTTTTAAAAATGCATCTTGATATTCATTTAAATTATTATCCCTTGTCTGAGAATAATGGATGTGAATATTTATTTATTTATTTATTTTGGTATCCTTCAAGTTAAGAGAAATTCATTTAAAAATACACAGAATCAAAATTGGCACATATGCTTCAAGTCTACTTGGGCTCCAATTATACATTTAAGATTAGATTATTATAATGTATTCATATTTTTATAATTATTACTGTATTAGAAAGAAATGCAGGCTCTTGTTCCTGGAGCCTTTGAAATTAATCTTGGTTGATCCTTAAATACATCAGCCTGGATCACACAAAAAGCTGTACTTAAATCATGGACCTTTCCTCATGTGCAGGATCATCTAAGCTGAATTTAAGATTCTGTTATCAGTTAGGATGACCAGATGACAATAAGAAAATATCGGGACACATCGGGGAGTGGGGGGGAGGACGGGAGGGTAAAGGGGGGGAGGGAGCCACACCCCTCCCTACCAATGGGGGCATGAGATACAAAGCCTGCCAGTGGGTGGGTGCCCCTGGCTCTGGGCGCAGCCCCCCCAGCCACGGGTCAGCGGCGCAGCCCCCAACCCCCTTCGGGCGCAGCCTCCACCCAAATGCGGGTCGGCACTGCAGGGGCCCCGGGTCGGCAGTGCAGGGGCCCCCCCTCTGCTCCAGGGCCGGGTGCAGCCCCCCGCCGCAGGTCGGCAGCGCAGGGCCCCCCCAGCTCCGGGGGCAGCCGCCCCCCCCCAGGTCGGAGGTGCAGCTCCCCCTGGCTCTGGATGCAGCCCTCCCGCCGCGGATCAGTGGTGCATGTCCCCCGTTCCCCCCCGGCTCCAGCTCCGGGTGCAGTCCCCCGCCACGGGTCGCAGCCCAGGGCCCCCCCTGCTCCAGGACTGGCACAGCCCTCCTCCGCCAACTGCCGCGGGCCAGAGTGCAGCCCCCTCAGGCTCTGGACGCAGCCCTCCTGCCATGGATCAGTGGTGCATAGGTGGCCCACCACTTCGGGACCAGGCACAGCCCCCCCCCCCCCCCCCCCGGTTGCAGGCTGGGCACAGGCAGTGCTTATCTTGTGGGGGGGGGGGAGGAGTGGCCAGGGACTCTCTGGAAGCCCCGCCCCTGCAACATATGGTGGCAGACAGACCTCGCTACTTCTGTGCCTGCCTGGGGCCAATCTGCAAGCTCCTGTTGGGAGCTGCCCCAAGCAGAGAAGCTGTGAGCGGCTGCTTGCGTTCCCGGAACTTCCCTCGATCCCAAATATCGGGACAAAGGGCGTCCCGACTGAGGTAAGGTCGGGACGTGGGACAAGTCCCCTAAAATCCAGACTGTCCCGATAAAATCAGCACGTCTGGTCACCCTATTATCAGTCTCTTATTATCATTCCATGCTAAAAGCCTAAAGCAAGGGAAAATGGGTTGACATCATATTTTCAGAGTAACCCACCACCATTAACTTGTGAATACTGTATGTTGGCTCAGTTAGTGGGATATTCACCTTGAGGAGTTTAAAGTAACTTTTCTCTACCAAGAAGAAGATTCCAGAGGATAAGCTGTCTGACTAGTGTCAGAAAGAACATTCGTCTGGCTTTAGATTACCAGAGAAGAAACTGGAAAGGATGGCACTGATCACAGTTGTTGTGTTTTTTTGTTGCTGATGGTTGAATGTTGAGTGAATTTTTGGTTGTTGAAAAATAAGTTTAGCATTCAGCTACTTTACAGGACTTTTATGTTTGAACTTTCCATAAACTGGTGACACAAGACCCTTTTATGTGGAGAGGACCATGCAAGATTCCTCACAGTGGTATTATATGACGACTTCGTGATATGTTTAGGGCATCAGAGGCCTATAGTCTCTAGAGTATATAAAACACTGAATATTTTTTAAATTTCTGATTTAAACATGACTTTTCCCAAAATTGCTGCTAGTTAAAGATGCCCTAATTTCAATCTGATTAGATCAAGTATTCATAGGTCCAAGATAGACCTCACACCTGACTTCTTTGAAGACTTTGGAGCAGGGAGTTGCTGGTAGGTAGAGGAAGTGAAGTGAATAATCAAAGTTCACAGCATAGTCAAGCTTAAGGATGAGAAACCTCACCTTTCAGGTCAAAGAGGCACCCAAAGGAAGACTGATCTCCCAAAATCCCCAACATCCAGTCACCTTGGGGAGAGGAAATCACAGCATCAACAACCAGTCCACTCCAGCCTTTGACCAAGGTGATCCTGAAGGTGATCCACTAGGGAGAAGTGCTATGTCAGTATTTAAATAATACTTATATAAAGATACCGAATCATGTTTCTTTCAATAAGCAATATGGTTCCAGAACCTTTGACAATCTGGATGGAGATCAGTCTGTTGCTCTAAAAACCTGACCAGCTTTTCCTAATTAATTTTTGATTCTCATACCAATAATCACCTGTATAATCATGAAAAAGTGAATATTTTGTTGTAAAATAGTATAAGGCAGACTTTGGAAGGAAAGAGACTTAAAATGTTGTGGCTAACATAAAATGGATAGAATGTGTCCCTGCAGACAGGATGGCTGGCAGCAAACTGAAAACTTAGAGAGACAGTTGGTATTTGGGTTTCATTATGCTCTATATGTTAGAAAATAGGTTTTCACCATGGTTTAACCTGGGAGTTGGGAAATGGAAACTGACAATCCCCTAGAAGTGTACACCTCAGTGCAGGGCATCTCTCAGGGAAGCAGCCTCTTTTTCTGGAATGTGCTTTGCTGTACAGCCTCAGTGACTCTCCTTCCCCCACCCCTGCCACACACAAGTTCTGGGCTATATCCACTCATTTAAGTGGGACAGGATTTCCCCTGAAACTAATGCCTTTTGAGCCAATGGTTTTTTATTGTAGTGCAACACCTTATTTTAAAATGTTTCTTTATGGAAGTGTTTGTACAATGAATGTCATAGCAATTCCTGCTACATCTAGCAGGATTTGGATTTTACAATCACTGGGAATAGAGTGGAAAGAGAGACTCTGTTTTCTGTAACTGTATCTAGCCAAATATTCAAAATGTTTGAAAAGCCTTGTTTTGCTTCTTAGTCTATAAAACTGTTCTTCATAGGTGGCACCGCTGATAAAACTTATGAAGTGTATTCATATACTGGTGGGACCTTCATGATAGGAACGGAGGAGTGACCATACTGGATCAGACCGACAGGACTTGAGTCCAGTATCCTGTTTCTAACAGTGGTTAGTTCCAGACACTACAGAGCAAGGGACAAGAAATCCTGCAAATGGCAATGGAATAACCTGCCCACAGAGAAGTTCTTTCTAACTCCCATTAGTTAGATTTTGGCTTGTGCCTTGAAACATAAGGATTTATCTCTTTCAAAACTCTTGGTTTGGTTTAATCCTTACTATTGTAACTCTGGATATCCATGTTATCATTATAAATGCCCAGGCCTTTTCTTGAATGCTTTTAAGTTCTTAGGCTCATGATGTGTTTGCCAAGGACTTCTATAGACTAATTTTGCTTTGTGATAGTTAAAATTGCCTAAAACACTGTGGACAGCACTATGAAGTCCTCTGCTCCACAGACAGCTTCAATCAAAAAGTAAATATGATATTAGAATACATAAGGAACAGGGTGTAGAATAATATGGCCTTGAATATTAAAAATGACATTGTACAAATCAATGGTTTTCCCTCATCTGGAATACTGCATTGAGTAGTGGTCACCTCCTCTTCAAAATGCTCCTGCAGAACTCATATGGGTTCAGAGAATGATGACAAGAATGATTAGGAGAATGGAAAATACTCATAGCAAGAGGGATTTAAAACCTTAGGATTGTTTATCTGAGAAAAGGGACAAGAGGGACATGATAAAAATACATAAAAACTAATGAGTGGTACAGAGAAAATAGACATTTTCTTGTGAAGTTTCCTGCACCTTCTTCTGAAGCATCTGCTGACCACTTGGGTACAGGGTTCTGGAAAATATGGACCATGTGTCTGATCTGCTATCACAATTCCTGTATTCCTCTATTCCAATAAATAAATAAACAGATAAATAATAAATAGAAATAGCATGCAGAAATGTCTGTTTGAGAAGCAGTGGAATCATTTTCCACAAGGACAAAGGACTTTTGGGGTGTTTTTTTTTAATAGAACAAAATCTAATTGTAAGTGTGGTGGGTGGCTGATTGGCCCCCAGGGCTGCTAGCAGCCAACATTCCCCTGCTCTATTGGCAGAGCATTTGTTTACAAACCTGTAGTAACAATGTTACTACCACTTAATTTATTTTCAATTAGAAAATTAATTAGAAAATTGTGGAGTTATTTTCTATAGATAACTCAGTGTCAACTGAACTCTTCCCTTCCACTAGTACCCCCATATTCACCATTCTCTTTTCCATTAGAATTAGTTGAGATTCTAGCTACTCATATTTCTTAACAAGTATTGACACTGTCTCCTGCAGGGAGGCAAAACACTGAGTCATTAATTCATTCCCTCTGGCTATCTTGGCAGAGTTTAGATAACTCAAGTTACTTTCCAGGTCCAAAGGCTTTGACTCAACATCCTTCCTTGCCACTAGCTTAAATGAAAAAGTCTACTACATTCACTGTACTGGAATTATACTGGGGATGAATTTGGGCCTGTCTGTTTACCCTTTGCAGCCATCAGCCATTAATGGCAGAAGGTTTTGCACTGTGTAGAATGCTGGAATCATTAGAAATACAAATCAATAAAGTGTTCTAAAAATAAAGCACAACCAATATTGAAGTGAGGTGGAGCTGAGTCCAGCTAAACTGTATTATTGTAACAGTGCCCTCAAATTTCTGGTCATTCTCAAGACCCCCGATCATTCTCCAGTCCGTTGAGTTACTGCTACCCTCTCAGAAGACTGAAAATAAGTCCTTCCCTACCAACTAGCTCTCATCTGTTTGACAAACACATTTTGTAATTTTTCAAATGCAGTATAAACCAAGATGAGAGTCCCATTCTGTGTGTCTCACTTATGTGCATCAGCATCACTTTGTGGCACTGGACATGTGTGAATCATAGAAGATTAGAGTTGGAAGAGACCTTAGGAAGTCAGCTAGTCCCACCCTCTGCTCAAAGCAGGGCCAGCCCCAATTAAATCATGCCAGCCAGGGCTTTATCAAGCCAGGCCTTAAAAACTCTAAGGATGGAGATTCCACCACCTCCCTAGGTAACCCATTCCAGTGCTTCACCACCCTTCTAGTGAAACAGTTTTTCCTAATATCCAACCTAGACCTCCTGCACTGCAACTTGAGGCCATTGTTCCTTGTTCTGCCATCTGACACCACTGAGAACAGCCAAGCTCCATCCTCTTTGGAACCCCCCTTCAGGTAGTTGAAGGCTGCTATCAAGTCCCCCGTCACTCTTCTCTTCTGCAGACTAAATAAGCCCAGTTCCCTCCGCCTCTCCTAATAATCATGTATCCCAACCCCTAATCATTTCTGTTGCCCTCCACTGGACTCACTCCAATTTGTCCACATCCCTTCTGTAGTGTGGGGCTCAAAACAGAATACAATAGTCCAGATATGGCCTCACCAGTGTCAAATAGAGGAGAATAATCAATTCCCTCAATCTGCTGCCAATGCTCCTACTAATGCAGCCCAACATGCTGTTAGCCTTCTCAGTAATAAGGTAACACTGTTGACTCATGTCCAGCAACTCATATCCAGCAACTCATCCACTGTAATCCCAAGGCATTTTTCTGCAGAACTGCCACTTAGCCAGTCAGTCTCCAACCTATAGCAGTGCATGGGATTCTTCCATCCTAAGAACAGGACTCTGCACTTGTCCTTGTTAAACCTCAGCAGATTACTTTTGGTCCAATCTTCTAATTTGTCTAGGCTCCTCTGTATCCTATCCCTACCCTCCAGCATATTTACCATTCCTCCCAGTTTAGTGTCATCTGTAAACTTGCTGAGGGTCCAATCCACAGCATCCTCCAGATCATTAATGAAGATATTGAACAAAACCAGCCCCAGGACCGACCCTTGGGGCACTCCACTTGATACCAGCTACCAACTAGGCGTGGTGCCATTGATCACCACCCATTGAGCCCAATGATCTAGCCAGGTTTCTATTCACCTTATAGCCCATTCATCCAGCCCATACTTCTTTAACTTCCTGGCAAGAATACTGTGGGAGACTGTATCAAAAGCTTTGCTAAAGTCAAGATATTTCATATCCACCACTTTCCCTATATCCACAGAGCCAGTTATCTCATCATAGAAGGCAATCAGGTTGGTCAGGCATGACTTTTCCTTGGTGAATCAATGATGACTGTTCCTGATCGATCACCTTCCTCTCCTTCAAGAGGAGAGAATAATGTATGTTGTTTATGGAAATGGTCCTGTCATAACCATACAGCTGAGGGTAGCCTAGAATTTCTCCTTACCAGTAAGGGGTTAAGAAGCTCAAATAACCTGGTTGGCACCTGACCAAAAGAACCAATGGGGACAAAACGTTCTTTCAAATCTGGGGGGTGGGGTGGTGACTTTGTTTTGTGCTCTTTGTGTGTGTGTGTTCGCTCTTGGGACTGAGAGGGACCAGACAGCAATCCATTTCCTCCAAATAATTCTGAACCAGTCTCTCATATTACAAAAATCGTAAGTATAAAAGATAACTAACAGGCAAGGTGTGTTAGTTATCTTTTGTTTTCAACTTATAAATTTTCCTTTGCTAGAGGGAGGTTTATCCCTGTTTTGTTTTCCTGTCACTTTGAAACTAAAGCTTGAGGAGGTTCCTCTGTATTTTTGCATCTTTTGATACTCTGTAAAGTTATCTACCATCCTGATTTTACAGAGGTGATTCTTCTACCTTTTCTTTAAATAAAATCCTTATTTTAAGAATCTGACTGATTTTGCTATTGTTTTAAAGATCCAGGAGTTTGGGTCTGGGCTCACCTGTAACAATTGGTGAGAATATTATTCTCAAGCCTTCCCAGGAAAGGGGGTGTTGGGCTTGGGGGGATATTTTGGGGGAATAGGAACTCCATGTGGTCCTTTCCCTGATTCTTTGTCTAAATCACTTGGTGGTGGCAGCAATACTGTTCAAGGACAAGGAATTTGTGCCGTGGGGAAGTTTTAACCTAAGCTGGTAAAAATAAGTTTAGGGGGTCTTTCATGCGGGTCCCCACATCTGTACCCTAGAGTTCAGAGTAGGGAGGGAACCCTGACAGGTCCAAAATGGAATTCCATCCAGTGTACTTTAAGTACAAAATAATTCCTTTAATTTTCCTATGGAAAACTGAAAAATTTTGATTTTATGGAAACTGCATTTGACAGGAAATTCCTAAACAGTTCTAGTTGATTAAATGATGTTGCAGAATAATAAGAGTTTCTGTATGGTCCACAAACTGTACACTAAAAGGGATTTCCAATTTGTCTTTTCCTGTTAGAATAGTGAATTTGCTTGCAGGTTCAGTTGTTGGGTTTTTTTGTACATGCAGTGTTTTGAAAATTTAAAGCTTCAAATATATGTTGGTATTACATTCTACATGCTATTCCCAGCTAATTTACAACCATTTTTCAACTAGATATAGGTTTGAAACTTTAAAAGTTGACAGTGTTGTTATAAGTAGAAACCAAGAAAAACATTTAGTTAAATGTTGAGCAGTCCTACATCTTTTTCATATTCATTCTATAATGAGAGGGTTAACCAGCCGATCACTGACGTAAGGTCTGTTGTTTACCATGTTTTTAGCAATAGAATTTTAAAAAATCACACTCCCTTCTTAGAATAAAATGCTGTTGATTGCACTTTATTGCATTATATTTTAACTTTTGTCTTCTGTTGATTTTTCCATTGGACATACGTAGCAATCTGGATAAGCTTTTTCAGCCGTTTCACCTACTTTACCAGCACACAGGTTTCTTAAAGGACTGAAAATAGTGACTTTTCTGAACGTAAAAACAACATCTATTAATCTACAGCAACTCAATCATTCCTCAGAAAAGGTGGCTAACGTTTAGTAACATGAAATGTCTTTGCCAAGGAAAACGGAATGAAACTTTAGTAAAAAAATTTCTGGTGGTAACAAATATTGACACTCATACAATGTTAGTTCAGTTGTTTTGAGAGGCAGAATAACTCAGCAGAACAAATCTGCAATTTAGGAGAGCTGGGTTCTATACCCAGCTTTACCACTAACCTACTCAGAGATGAGTAACTTCACTGCTGTTCTCCCCCTCCCCCCCGTCTGTCTCGTTAATTTAGATTATAAATTCTATGGGGCACACATGGTCTCTTACTATGTCTGTGTACAATGTCTCGCACAATGAAGCTGTGTTCTCCTTTGGGACTTCTAGGCATTGCTGGGATACAAATGATCACAGTACCAAGCATTCCATATAGTTTATGATGCACAGTTGCTTTCTCAGGATGTACCATCCATATAACGAATGTGAAATGTACAACCTGCTACTGCCGTATTTAAACCACTAGACCATCCTTTGAGCTAGGTGGCAGGGTGGAGGACCAGCATCTCAGTGGGAGCTGCTGGATAAGCACAATTCCTACAGGAACACAGGAAAGTGGTAAAATGCTCTGGCAGGTTGTTAAATATGCTGCTACTGCACAGGCCAGGTTTGTGCCTGCTGGGGGATCCAGTACCCACAGTATCTGTAGAGTCAATATCCTTGATCTCTCTGAGTGTGATGCAGGTTTTGCCTAGCCGTTGAGTATTGGTGCAAATGAGGAAGAGATGGATTGTATCCACCTTCCTGCATAGCTGGACAGATCAAATGAAGCCCTCCCTGTTCATAGCACTTATCATGATCTAAGCAGTTTTCCAGTTCGTACTGAAGCTGGGTTACCTTTGTTCTTTTTCAAAAGTATATCAGATTATAATAGAATTTGTCAAGCTAAATTTTAAGCATGCAGACGATGCATTAGGTTTGCATTAGCCTTCTAATTATGCATTTATCACAGCCAACTGTCTGAGTGGTTACATTTACTTTTTTAGAAATAACCATTGCAATTTAATTAAAGACAAATTCTCTCAGTTCACCTGGAAAAGTAACCATACCATTAGAAAACTTGGATTTCAGTCTTCTAGCTTGGGCTTGAGTCCTTCATTCTCTGGCCAGTGGCACTCTTGTGAATATAAAGTTATTGCCTCTACAGCAGGGGTCTCAAACTCAAATGACCATGAGGGCCGCATGAGGACTAGTGCACTGGCCCGAGGGCCGCACCACTGACACACACACATACCCTCGCTGCCCCGGCTCTGCCCCCACTCCACCCCTTCCAAGAGGTCCCACCCCTGCCCCACCTCCTCCTCTGAGCACGCAGCTCCCCATTCCCTCCTGGAAAGCGCTAGGCACCACCAACAGCTGTTTGGCAAACAAAGCAAGAGCAATATAGGAAGTCCAGAGCTAGAAACACGCGCGGCCCAGCCAGGCAGCAGAGAAGCCTCTGCTTCTGGCCCCTCCCTCCCGCAAACTGCTATGGGGGGGAGGGGACGACAGGAAGCTTGGCGGGCCGTAGGGAAGGGCTTCGCGGGCCACATGCGGCCCCCGGGCCGCATATTTGAGACCCCTGCTCTACAGGGACAATATACATGTAAGTTGTCAGGCCAAGATTTTGGTTGTGCCAGCTGCCTACCTTTAAATTTTAGAATGTCCAAAGCTCCTTTATAGATTAAGCATTGTACAAATGGGTAGTGGACAACAGCAGTACAATGTGGAGAAATGAGGAGAGTCCTTGTTGCTGACCCAAACTTGGAAATCCTCAGTCATGAAAATTAATAGATTTATAGAGTTTAAAACCAGAAGGGACCATTAGATCATGTATTAACACCTCCTCTACATGACAGGCCATTAAAATTCACCCAGTTACCCCGTATTGAGCTCAGTAAGTTGTGGCGGGCTAAAACATATCTTCCAGAAAACATACAATTTTGTTTTGAAGTCAATAAATGGAGAATCCAGCACTGCCCTTGGTGGTTTGTTCCACTGATTAATCACTTCACAGTTAAAAACTGTATGTTTATTTCTAATCTGAATTTTTCTGTCTTCAGCTTCTACTCACTTGTTAAGCCTTTCTCTGCTGCAGTAAGGAACCTTTTAATCAGTATTTTCTCCCCAGGATGGTACTTATACACTGTATTCAAGTCTCTTCTCAAACTGTTTTGACAAATTAACAGATAAAATCTTAAATAGCTCATACTGGAAGGCCTTTTCTGCAGCCCTCCAATAATTTTTGTTGCTCTTTTCTATACCCTCTCCAGGTTTCAACATCCATTTTAAAATGTGGACACCCAAACTGGATGGAAAAATCCAATATTGGTCTCATCAATGCAGTATACAGAGGTAAAATCACCTCCCTATTTCTCACTTTATACATGCAGGGATTGCATTAGCTCTTTTTGCTGCTGCATCACCTCAGGCATTTATGTTGAACTGCTTATCTCTTACATCCCCTAAATCTTTTTTCAGAGTCACTTCTTTCCAGAATACAGTCCCACAATCTGTAGTAATGACCTTCATTCTTTGTTCCTTAGATTATCATTTTGCATTTTTCTGTACTAAAACACATTTGGTTTGAATGGGCCCAATTTACCAAGTGATCCAGATCTCCCTGCCTGACTGCAATTCCCAAATGAACTACTTGAAAGACTTGAAAGGGTTTGAAGGATAAAGTCTTAAAGTAGGGAAAGGAAGCTTATAGCGCCAGTCCAACAAAGCTTGAAATACAGAGACACAATATTAATATATATGCAGGGATCAGATTCTCAGTTGGCATAAATCCGCATAGCTATATTGACTCCCATGGAGCCATCCACTGTACACTAACTGCAGATCTAGCTCACAGGTGTTAGGGAGTCACTATTTGACAGATTCTCTGGCCAGAAGGGACCATCGTGATCATCTAGTCTCACCTCTTCCATACCAGAGGGCATAGGACTTCCCTGAATGAATTCCCTTTGGACTAGTGCAGGGTTTCTCAAACTGGGGGTCGTGACCCCCCGGGGGGCCGCCGAGCGCTCCCCGAGGGGTCGCGAGCTCCTGCCGCCGCAACTAGTGGTGACTAGGGCTGGGGCGCAGCCCCCGCAGCGGGTGGGCTCCCGGCTGTGCGGCGGCCCCCAGTCCCCCCCAGTGGGCGGGCTGGCGCACACCCGGCAGCCCGCCCACGGGGGGCGGGGGGGCGGTGCGCACCCGGCAGCCCACCTGCAGCGGCGGGGACTGGGGGCCGGGCGGACCCTGAAGCCCGCCGGCAGCGGCGGGGACCAGGCGGACCCGGCAGCCTGCCGGCAGCGGCGGGGACTGGGGGCCGGGGCAGCGGCGGGGACTGGGGTCCGGGCGGACCCAGCAGCCCACCCCCAGCCACGGGGACTAGGGCCGGGGTGCAGCCGGCAGCCCGGTAGGGGGTTGGGGGGGGGGCTTGGACGCAGGGGGGTCGGCGCTATTTTTTTAAAAAAAATTCTGCAACTTTTCCGCGGAGGGGTCGCCAGGGGCCGCCCTCAACAAGTTTGAGAACCGCTGGACTAGTGTATACCTTTTAAAAGAACATCCCATCTTGATTTAAAACCTGCCATCCATTCTTTGAAAACTTGAAGCAATCATAGTTCAAGGGGCCCTGAGCCTCAGAAAGTAGATTGTTTTTGTGAGATTTTATTGAACCATTTATGCACAAAAATTACATAAGATGCCTTTTCCATTTAAATTTCACTGTCACTGTATAATTTCATCAACTTCCCTATGGTGATGTGAAGATTTCCTCACTGTAGCAGCCGTGAGAGGAGTGTGCAGCTTTAAAAATCTTGGTGTAGTTAGACACAGATGAAATATTACACACAAAAAAATAAATCCCAGACATTCTAGAAGGCTGGCAAATATTTATGCAAAACGTTTGTAGCAGTATACCCGGGCGCTGTACACACAATGTTCCGGCTCACACAATGCTGTCATTCATGTGTGCTCATAATGCCACAGGCAAAAGCATCACACAATGTATTTTATACAATGCTAGCAAATTTCAGTACACGTTTTTAAAATATCCTTTTGTAAGGGATTCTCTTGACAGGGACGTGCTGTCTCCCTAATGTTCCCCCAAAAGGGGGAAAAGGTAAGAAAAGAAAATAATACAATAAGAAATGTAAAGTGAAATTAAATTTCACTTTTAAATTGCATTAGTGAAGAAGAATATACCCTACTCACAATCACAATGCAAGAGGCAATGTTGTGAAACTTATTCTCCCATAAAAGAAATCAGACACAGTCTGGTCAGTAACATTTAATTTTGTACACACTATCCATGTTAAAGAGCTTAAAACAAAGTGTTAGCTAGTAAGAATGGTAATAATTATGTATATCGTATGTGAGGCTTTAAAGGACAAATCATCTTTCACCCTGAGATTCATGAGAGCAGGAGACCTGGCCTATAACTGGAAAGGTAAGAGCAGAATGAGCACAAACCTCAGGGCTTTCTGCACAAAATATGAAATCTACTTTTTCGACCTTGAGGCACCTAATACCTTTCTCAAAACCACATTCAAAAATAAACCCCAAAGTTCTTGCAATTCAAGGAAGAAGAAAGAGAAGCACACACAGATTTCCTTGGGCTCACTTTAATACACTTGCAAGGCATTTGCATACTATGGGGTTGGAATTTATACTGTGTGTAACAAAATGAATGCATGCCTAAGACAGAATCCATGGCTGCACAGGAAATAATATCTCAGTCATCTCACATGCAATTTGAATACTGGACCTTTGACCCGCAAAGCACAGGACTCTCCCACTTGAGTTACAAATTAAACTCCTTTAGCTGTTAATAGTATTAATTCTTTATGCATACCCAGTGCAGCCTGTAGGGTGCAGCAGTAGTACACATCCCATAAATACTAGCAAGTTCTTTGCACACTGGCAGGCTGAAAGGAGGAAGGACAAAGGCAGCTGAGAAAGATGGGGTGACTGAAAATCTTCTGATCTCCTGCACTGAAGTGACACTTTCCACTTAGCATAGCAAAGATAAGAGAGGGAGAAGAAGAGTAGCCAGGGGCTTCCCTTTCACAAATAGAATTACAAAATATATTTAAAGAAAAATCTCCCATAGAAGCATCCAATGAGAGCCCAAGTGTTTGTTCTCCCTGTCTAAGATACCAGAAGAAAATAAAATTATAAAATCTACACACAAGATAGTCTGTTTCATCAATGAATAAAACATTTTTTAATTCCTGTGGGGCTTTTTTGTGAAATCCAGGTGTCCTCTTTACTGACGCTCTCAGAAAAGGGAAGAAATTATGCCATTCATTATCTCAGGCACAACATTTGCATAGAATACTCTTCACACACAGTCTCCTGTCAAAATATCAGTCACTTTCTGGCGTTAGCTCTCTGACCAC
The DNA here is from genome assembly GCA_032164245.1 of Sternotherus odoratus. NCBI lineage: Eukaryota > Metazoa > Chordata > Testudines > Kinosternidae > Sternotherus > Sternotherus odoratus. Next base: position 36,680,469 of record JAVMKO010000002.1, read on the forward strand.
CATTCAGCCCTTGTGACACCTTGACACATGTGAACTCCAGCATGCTAAACACTCTGTGCAACCAACCAGATGCAGTAAAAGCCCACCAGTATCAGGGAGCTGCTTCTTTGAAGGTTTGGAGGGCTCTTCTTCCACCGCCATTGTCAGTAAAGCCATTCTACTGAAAAGCCCATATAGCTCTTAGAAAAGGGCAGGCATTTATTTTAGAGTTACATTTTATGATATATTGCACTTTGCTACACAAATAATGTGTTCGTTGAACATGTATTCCTTGTCAGGTCTGTTTTTTGTTACATCTTTTCCCACTGGCTCATAGGAAGTCAATTTTTGGAAACAAGTTTATTCTATTCAGTTAAGGGGGCTTCACTTTGTATTTCTGCTTCATTATGATGCATGAAATAAGTAATGTTTGAACATGTCTACGCCAATATCTCCCATTCATCTAAAGGCACTCTGATTATGTATATGTGTATCACTGTTGAACATCTATACTTTATGTTCCACAGTTAGCTACACAATATGGCTGCAAACAATTCAAACTCATTAAAACCTGGAAGTGAAATCCTGACCATATTGAAATCAATGGGAGTTTTGCAATTGGTTCAGATAGGTCAGAATTTTACCTTGGGTGATTTCGTATCTCCCATGTCATTGCAAAGAGTTCTGGAAAATCTCAGGCCTCAAAGAACCAGTTTGCTGAAAGCGGCAGAAGGGCAAGGCTTTGTCCTGCTGATGTGAAATGGGCAGTCTTCAGTCTCCAAGAAACCAGTATAACCTGGGATGCGACCGCAGTAGCCCTCTATAGATAGCGAATGAAGGGAACGTAGGTACTCATAATCTTTGAAGATCCTATAGGGGCCATCCAGCACTAAAAATATGAAATTCATTGTGGGAGGAGGGGTTCAGAATATTAGATAGTAGTTCCCAAGAAGACTTTTAAAGGAAAAGGGCCTAAAGACTGTTGGCAGATGGGAGTGAGTTGAATATTTGAAAGCTGTTTATTTTCCCAATTACAGCCAAAACTACTACTCTAAAACATTTCAGGAATGGGTTGAGGCCTCCGTCTTGAGAGGACTTTCATTCAAAGAGCTCTTACATCCTACCTACTTACAATTCTCTTACTTAACTAGTTAAGTCAATCCTAGATTTCTCTCATCACATTTGAAGAGCAGCTGTCTATTTGTGACCCAAAAGTGGCTGTATTTCTAGGATGGGAGGAATAATCTCTGTGTAGAGCTTTTTAAAAAAGCTTTGTGATCTTTGAATAAAGATGCTATGTATATGTCAGTCATTATCAAGGTATTTCTAGTGTGTCCATTGCTTTCCTATATGAACATCAATTATTAAACTGTAGTGTTTAATATAAAACCATTAGTGTTTTGCAAGACAAAAATTTGCCTCCAGGAACCAAAGAGTTGAACAATGTTAAGGAAGTTAATGTTTGTAGTATTATTGGAAATAACTAGATGGTACTACTACAGATAGACTACAAGTTCTGTAGAGTTGACTGTATGACTCTTGGAAGAAATGCATTGTTAATTGTGATGCAGTTCTACTTAGCAACTGTGCATATAATTGCATAAAATGTTTAATTGCCTAAGTCTGACTGAAATATGTGCATAATAATTATTGCATAATAATTATTAATAATAATTAAATGATACCTTACTCTTTTCACTAGTGGATCTCAAAGTACTTTACAAAAGAAGTCATGATCATTATCTTAAATGCAAAGTTGCTGTATATGGGATGTCCATGCAAGCAAAACAAAACTATATAGTGTTATAAATACTACAGCATTAATAGGTCTTTTAAATTAACAATTCTTCCTATCCAAACCCTCTCACAAATTCAGGACTGCCAACCACAAGTGTTCAAAACTCATGAGACTGCTTAAAAATCATGAGCTTTTAATTTATTTTATTTGCCTTCTGATTTTTGAGCATTTAGAGTTCATGTTTTCAAGCTTTTCTCAATAACCATGAAATCTACTTTTTTTTTTCAAATGAAAACTGACATTTTTTTTTCTAATCACGACCCTCTAGGGGCTGGAGCTTTAAGAAAAAATGCCAAATATTATAAGACTCAGGAGAAAACTAGGAGAATTGGTGTGATGGCAGTGGAGCTGCTCTGTAATAATTGATGAATACTGTACCTTGACTTGGTTATTGGGAACCAAGAGATCAAAAGAACCATGGCAGTGTAAGAAGGAACACACTCAAGTTGTGGGGAGTTGTTGGGAAGTTGGTCAAGGGGACAGACAGACGTACAGGACCTGCTTGGGAATCTGAAGAAGTTAGACCTCTTTGAGATGCCATCAGGGGATAAAACTTCGGGTCAGATCACAGGTCACTCATCACAGACTCCCAAAGGAAAGAACCACGAGTACTGAAGCCAGCTGGACATGCTGTGTAAGAATAGTCTATACACCGGGGGATGTCACTCACGCCCAGTTCAGAAGTGGAAGAATTGCGAATTCTACCTCAGCAGAGGCAAATGCATGGAGTTTAACACCTGCCTTCAGAGTTCAGAAAGGGGACGGAGGTGCAGCTAGCCCTGAAACCCTGACAGTTGGCTTCACTGCACTGTAGAATCTCATCTGTCAGGTTTTTATTTCTTTTTATTTAGATGGTGACATATCTTTGGATGATTGAGTGGATAAAATCTATCCTATAAGAAACCAAAAGAGACACTGAAGAATGAAACCGCAGCTTAAAGTAACAGATGTTCCACATATAGCTTGTGGCAAACAATTTTTTTTAAAATCTCTTATAGTGTCTTGCAGGATGCAACTTCAAGATTACTCCATTGTCTGGATTTTTCTATGGCCATGTGTACATTTACTGGGGATCAACGCTGCTGCCATCGCTACAGCCAGGGTCAATTTAGCGAGTCTAGTAAAGACCCGCTAAATCGGCCAAAGAGCACTCTCTGGTCGACTCTGGTACTCCATCGGAATGAGAGGAGTAAGGTAAATTGATGGTAGCGCATCTCCCATCAGTTCAGTGTGGTGTAAACAGTGCACTAAGTTGACCTAAGCTACATCAACTCCAGCTACATTATTCACATAGCTGGAGTAGTGTAATTTAGGTCACGTTACTCCAGTAGTGTAGACAAGGTCTATGTCTAGAAGAGATTACTTTTGATAATTCATATATATCAGTACATCTAAGGGCTGCCCTTTCAGTGGCTGCACACCATAGACCAGATTCTGCTCACAGTTACACATGCGAACCCTGGTTAAATTAATTGGGATTATGCAGGTTTAAGCAAGTGCAGGATTTTGCTTAGTATGCATTTGATGGGAAGAAGGATAGCCCAGTAATTAGGATGTTTGTTTAAGATCTGGGAGATTTGGGTTCATTTCATTGTTTAGACTTTGCGTGAGCTTGGGCAAGTCATGTAATCTCTGTGCCTCAGTTCCCTATCTGTAAAATGAGAAAGCCAGTATTTCCCTACCTCCCCAGGATGCTGTGAGGATAAATGCATCTTGCTTGTGAGGTGCTCAGATACTTAGTGATAGGGACCGCATCAGTACCTTAGATATATAGTCTGTTAGAAATTCCCATTTCATAAATTAGGGAACTGTTAGAGATTCCTCAATGTTAAGGGCACCACTAAATTCAACTTTAGTACCATTGGCTGGAAAAGATGTTTTACTTGTTTCAGGAATAGCCAGGGCAAAAAATCCTCAGGGTTTGAACAGAATCAGACATGAGATGTCTGGTTTCCTGAGTACATCTGTTGCAAGCCATCCCCAGTCCTCTTTTCCTTCTGTTGTGATTGGATCCAACCCCTGAATCCCACATGACTCTAAGAACTCTGACTGATCTTAGCTCTAGCTCATTAAGGTGAAGACCAAGGTGTAGACCTCATGTCTGACATCCCTCGTGGGCAGTCTGCTCAGACCCTGGTACCAGTGTCACAGCCCTCCTGTGTAAAGATATTCCCCTCAGAGTCCACCTAGATGTGGGAACTCTGGTTTCTTAAATAATCTCTTCAAGAACAACATGGTAGTAAAGCAAGAAAACAAGGCTTAGTAAAGGAATTCATTTCTACACACACTTTACTTTTTAAAAGTACATGACATTTACAGATCTATGCAAAACAACAAACTCCTGACTGCAGACCCCTTCAGTCTGATCTCACCACTCGGGTAAGGCTTGGGTTTGGTCCAACTTTTTAGGCCAGGAAACTCTTCTGGCCTTCTTGGCCTGACTATCTTGCTTCTGACAGTGGAATGGTTTCCCTTTCTTAGGGCTTGTCTATGTGTGAATCAACTAAAGGAATGACGTCAATGCAGATAAATTAAAGCACATTTAACCCCCTGTGTGGATATTCTCATTCAGGAGTAAAGTGGTTTTAAGGCTTGTCTACTCTGCCCTGCAGTTCAGACTACAGGAGTGTGAATAGCTGTGCACACCAAAGTGCTGCAGTGTAACTCCCCCATGTGTCTGGCTAAAAAGGTTTCTGGTTCCCATTAATGTAGTCCTGTTTGAAGAGGATTGTGTTAATGGAAAGTTGGAACCTTTTAATTCACACCTGCAGCATCCACCTGTGGGACCTATAGGATGACAATTTGATGAGCTATTCATACCCTATAGTCCAAACTGCAGGGCAATGTATACTCGCCCTTTGTTTGCTGCAACTTGAGCCAGGTTTACACTACAGACTTATATCAGTATAACTATGTCGAAGGAGAAGGAACAGCCTAAGCTTCTGTTAGGGCAGACTCAGTTTCCCTTGCTCCTTCTCCCCATGTATTCTTCCTCACCAGCAATCACATAGTTAAACCCCCAAGAGTGGCAAAGCATTCGCTTGAGGCTTTAGACATTCAGTGTAATAGTGCTGCACAACAAGTTGTTTCTGTATTGTTATCTATACCGAGAATGTGACCTTGCCTAGACAATCACGGGCTGTAGGCCTCACGAGATGAGCTAATGTGTTATATCGCCAGATTGCATTATATGTATGTAACGATTTCGCTAGGGAATGAATAGACACCTATTCATAAGCTCGTTGGCATCATGTAAACGGTCTCAAGGTCTACACACCAGGTGCCTCAAGAGGGCAATGACCTAGGCATGATGTAAGGGTTTGCTAATGCGCATGCTTCAAGTAGTTCTGTCCCTCCCTCTACCCATTCCCCCTCCCCTTTGAATATACTCTATAAACGTTTGCTTGGTACTGATAATAAACGGAGCTGCTGCTAACCCCCTTTCGTGACCGAGAGGTGGGTGCCTCAGTTTCCCCTTTGATCAAAGTTAACTTGTGTGTTTCTTCAATGGTCTCTGACAGCTTGTGAGCTCCTTGCCTCAACGCCGCCACTACTATCCGGAGTGTACGGTAAGGGGGAGAGACGTGCCATTACTTTTCCCCTGACACTTCAACTTCCAGCCATTGGATCATGTTATACCTTTTGTTGCTAGATTGAAAAGATTGTTATTCAATATTTGTATCCCATTAGGTACTTATAGATTGTAATCAAGTCACCCCTTCACCCTCTGTTTGTTAAAATAAACGGATTGAGTTCTTTGAGTCTGTCACTAGAAGACATGTCTTCTAATCTATTAATCATTCTTGTGGCTCTTCTCTGAACTCTCTCTAATTTATTAACATCCTTGTTGAACTTTGGACACCAGAACTAGACATAGTATTCCAGCAGTGGTTGCACCAGTGCCAAATACAAAATATCCTCTCTGCTCCTGCTTAAGATTTTGCTGTTTGGGCATCCCAGGTTCACACTAGCTCTTTTGATCACAGCATCACGCTGGGAGCTCCTGTTCACTTGACTGTCCACCACAACCCTAAATCTTTTTCAGAGTCACTGCTTCCCAGAATAGAGCCCCCCTCCTGTAAGTATGGCCTACATTCGTTGTTCCCAGATGTATACATTTACATTTAACAGAATTAAAATGCCTGTTTGTTTGTACCCAGTTTACCAAGCAATCCAGAGCACTCTGAATCAGTGAGCTGGTCCCCTTCTTTATTTACTACTCCCCACATTTTGGTGTCACCTGCAAACTACATCAGTGATGATTTTATGGGGGGTTTTGGGTCACTGATCAAAATGTTAAGTAGAGTAGGGCCAAGAACCTGTCGCTGCACAACCCACTGGGAACACACTCACTTGGTGATGATTCCCCGTTTACAATTACCGTGTGAGATTTAACCATTAGCTGGTATATAATCCAGTTATTGTCTGCTGTGCTAATTTTATATCATTCTAGCTTTGTGAGGTACCAAGTCAAACACCGTAGAGAAATCTATTATAAATTACTGTCTTCATAAACTATGACTCTCACAGAGCTTCCTGTATGAGAATTACAGCAGTGCTAAATGGGTGCTCAACATTCCCTCCAAAATGGTAAACTGTAAAACTATTCATTTTTATAATACTTTATATTGAAAACTATTAGGCAATGCAGACTTTACCTTGCCAGTCACTGAGTCAGTTTCCATGACACTGAGTGCAGTATCTTAGAATACAGAGATAACAAGACAGCCGCAAGGCAGACACCCCTCAGTTGAGTCCTGCATACAATATTGTACCGGGGTTCCCATTCATCGCTAGTGCACCTCCTTGTGTCTCGGTCTGGTAAAGGACAACTGTACAAATGCCTTCTCCAGACTGTGTTGGGTCCCACCTCAGGGCTCTACTTCAGTGGCTGGTGGGGAACCCAGACCCACACACGACGCCGAGTTCCAGCCCAGGGACCCTATAACCAGAAGGCCAGGTCCTCAGTTCTTGTACCTGTTGCTGTTTTCCTGGTCACCTTCCTACCAAACCTCTCTATGTTCTCTTACCTGGTTCTGCATTCACCACAGGCACTTACTGAACTCCCTGTGGCCACTTCACCCCCTCCTAGCCTCTTGCCAAACTCCTTACCTCAGGACAGGATCTCAGGGCTCACTTTTCTCCTGCACTTCTTCCTTGTCCTGGATGACCTCTCTGCTCTTCGGGAGCGACTGCAGATTCCGTTCCCTGAAGCCCTCTATTATTCTCAGCTTATTGGCTTTATGGTGATGTCCCAGCCTTACCCAGACAGCCTTCACTCTTGGTTAACCTGGCCTTCCCTCTCTTAGGTGACACCAGGCTTCTCAGGCCCTTGTTAACATTGTCCAGACTAGTGTGGGGTGCACACCCTTCCCACAAATATGCAAAGTGTTGTGGGGTACATTGGGAAGAATAGCCCTATCCTATATTATAAAAGACTAGAGAAGTTTGTGTGAAGCCGTCATGCGCAGTAGAGACGGCCCAGACGAATGGCATGCTGGGAGGTGTAGCATGCTGGGAGGTGTAGTTCGGCAGCACAACATGGCTGCCCCACGTGTGCTGCCACGAGGGAAGCAGGGTCTAGATCAGGGGCTCGGGGAGCGCGGGGAGGAGGGTGGCTGGGCGCAGGAGTCACGGGCAGGGAGCTCTGGCCGGGCGGGGCACGGGAAGGGGGTGCTGGGCCGCGTGGTGGAGGCACCCGGGCACAGCACGGCCAGCTGTGCCCAGCAGAGAGCCAAGGGAGGGGGAGGCGGGGGAGGAGGCAGCGAGCCGAGCGAGGGGGAGGGGGTGAGGTGGCAGCGAGCCGAGCGGGGGGGGGAGAGGGGGCAGTGAGCCGAGCGAGGGGGAGGGGGGAGAGGGGGCAGAGAGCCGAGCGAGGGGGAGGGGGGAGAGGGGGCTTGGAGTGGGGGGGCTGAGCGGTGGGGCCCCTTGGAGTAGGGGGGCTGAGCGGGGGGGGGAGGGGCGTTACTGTTGGCCCGTGTCCACGGGCTTTTACACTAGTGTAAATATATAAATTAGCAGGCCAGGAAAATCTTTATGGCCTACAAAAGTCAAGAGCAAGTAGAAGGGCTATCTGGGCAAGTAAAAGTGTCAGGCTTCCTTCCCACAAGACCAGGGAGAGGTTGGGTGACATCAGGCACAGCAGCACTGAGCAACCAGCCAGAGGGCGTGGGTTGAATGGGCATTGAGCAGAATGAAGTTAGCTGCCTTAGGGGTATAGGGAGGACAAGAGTCCTGGGTTTGAGGATCCACTCAGAGGGAAGGGACTAGTATATAAATCTGTGGTACGTCCACACCTCAGATATTACATGCCGTTCTGGTCACCCTATCGCAAAAATGATGTACAGAAAAAGGGCAACAAAAATGATTGGGGAATGAAAAACCTTCCATGGAGGGAGAGATTAAAAAGACTGGGGCTTTTCAGCCTAGAAAACAGACAAATAAGGGGGTAGGTGACAGGGGTCTATAAAATCATGAATGGTGTGGAGAAAATGAACAGGGAAGTGTTATTCTCCCCTTCACATAACACAAGAACCCATGGTCACCCTATGAAATTAATAGGCAGCAAGTTTAAAAAACCAAACAAATGAAAATACTTCACAAATAAACAGTCAACCTGTGGAACTCATTGCCAGAGCATGTTGTGAAGGCCAAAAATATAACTGGGTTCAAAAAAGAATTAGATGAGGTCATGGAGGAAAGGCCCATCATGGCTATTAGCCAAGAAGGTCAGGGATGCAGCCCCATGCTCTGGCTTTCCCTAGACCTGTGACTGCCAGAAGCTGGGACTGGATGACCGGGATGGATTACTCAGTAAATTGCTGTTTTCTGTTCATTCCCTCTGAAGTATCTGGCACTGGCCACCGTTGGAAGACAAGATACTGAGCTAGATGGACCATTGGTCTGACTCAGTATGGTCGTTCTTATGTAAAGAGGAGGTGAGGAGCTGTGCAATACAGCTGAACTGTCAGTCAGAGTGGAGCATCAGTATAAAGGGAGAGGAAAGGTTGCCACGCTTACCCATTTTGAGTATGTAGAAAACAATTAAGGACCAGAATTTTAAAGGACTTTAAATGTCACGTTTCTAGGTGCTTTTGAAAATCCCACCCTGTACCTACACCAGACCCTTGCTGGAATGTAAATCTATAATGCGAATTCGCCTATAACACAGTCACAGCCATCGATCTCAAAATAGAACGTGGTCATTTTATTTCATTTCATTTTAACACGGTCCCCACTATAACGCGGGACTTGGCATGGATCCAAAATCCCATGTTCTAGTGAGAGTCTGGTGTATTTGCATTTGGCACCCTTTAAAAACTCAAGCCCTTAAAAAGTTTTAAAAGAAATAAATCTAATTTTAATTGTATTTTATCTGACTCTTCTCGAGGCATTTATAAAATCTAGTTGTCTAGCTGTTCTGGGCTGGAATATTATTTCCAGGGAGTGCTTGTACACAGCGAGAAAGAGGTATGCAGAAACTTCTGCACTGCAGTACTAACTCAGATGCATCAGATCTCTCACGGTATGTATAGGTACATATAGGCTCTGACCTTGCAGGGTCCTAAAGCCTGGCCTCCAACCTGAGTATGAATGTCTACACCAGTTAAACATCCCCTTAGACTGAGCCCCACAAGCCTGACTCAGCTGGCACAGGCCAGCCCTGGGTGTCAAATTGCAGTGTAGACATACCCAAAGTTTATCTTCTTCTTCTTTCTAACTGATGCAGTGACAGATGGGAGACGGGGAAGTTGCAGTGGTCATAAAATCCTGAGCAAGGAGTGAGGAAATCAGTAAGGAGTAAGAGGAGGCTACAAGAAAATCCATGCTTTTGCTGGCTTTGTCTTAAGCTTGTCGTGATAAATGCTTCCAGATTACGTGGCCTTTTGTATTTTGTTCAGTTTTATATTTGTTGTCTAATAAACTTGTACTTTTAATCAATAGGAATGGCTCCTTCCCAGACAGTTGTAGTCTCCCCAGAAGAATGACCTACACTGTCACATACTCAGTGTGATGGCATGTGCAAAGCTCACACTGGTGAAGCAGGGTTAAAGAATTGCAATTGCTCTGGACGCAGAAGGCCCCATCCCACTGCCCTGCTGGGCGTGCTTCCAGTGGAGGCAATTCAAAAGGGAGCAGGTCAGCTCCATCTGGGTGGACAGAGTAGGAAAGCAGTTGGGTGTTGCAGAGAAGCCGCCGAGGCTCCAAGCAATGAAAGCCATCCTTACAGTCAAACTGCCACTGGCCCTTCAAGCACAGAGGCTGAGGTTGAGGAGCCACTGCAGATAGAGTTTGGCCCTCCACAGAGTGACCCAAGCAAACTCCAAGGGGAACCCCAAAACACACGCGTGGCACCAGCGGAGGAATGGAAGATGAGGTAGGTGGGTTCAGTTGGCTGCACATTTTGAATTATTGTTTCTTTGGGCTCTGGGTTGGAACCCTGTGAAGCAGGAAGAACCCGGCTAGCTGACTCCCTGAGCCACTGATTCCAGCTGCTAGGCAAAGCATCCAATGATTTTTACTACTGGGCAACACAGTCTGGAGTATCACCACTTGATGGTACTTCTGGCCTTGGACTCAAAACCCCACTTCAATCGTTACATAATGTGCATGATGGGATACTTCAGGGGTAGACAATCGTTTTGGCCCAAGAGCCACATCACGGTGAGAAACTGTATGGAGGGCCAGGTAGGGAAGGCCCCTATCCGCCTCCTCCCACTTCCCACCCCCTCAAAACTCCCGACCTATCCAAGACTCCCACGCTTATCCAACTGCCTCCCAATACAACCGCCCCCTGCTCCATGTCCCCTAAATGCCCCTCAGGACTCCCCCACCCCTTATCCAACCCCGCCACCCCATTACCATGCCGCTCCGAGCAGCAGGAGCTCACAGCCCTGCTTCCCGACTGAAGCCAGCCCTGCGGCCCAGAGTGCTGCCCACACGGCGTGGCTGCGGGGAGAGTGGACAGCAGGAGAGGGGCTGGGGGCTAGCCTTCCCAGTCAGGAGCTCAAGGGCCGGGCAGGATGGTCCTGTGGGCCGGTTATGGTCCATGGGCTGTAGTTTTCCCACCTCCAGGATACTTGCTAAAACAAGGAGGCAACCTAAAAAATCAAGTACAGAGCATTTATCACTCAACTGTAGACTTAAAGCTGTAGGAAACTAACAGACTAAGAAATTTTAAAAGTCAAACTGAATTCCTGGCTGATCAGGGCTTTTCCCTGACTAATGCTCTGGAAATTATTCCTACAGTGTGATTAGGGGGAAAAAACTCACTTTCCTCAGAACAAGAGATGTGTTCCTGCCTTTTCAAAAGTACAAAGAAATCCAAATTTCCCCAAATTATATGTGCTTTTTCAGTGTTACTAAATGTTTTCCCACCCCAGACGTGTTGTTTCCATCACCATTGTTCCTGAGCAACTCCTCTGAAAAATCTACCCCTATTTGCTTCCAATAGTTCTCAGACCCTTGTGACCTGGTGCAGAACTCCTTCTTTGTGACAGGAAGTAAACCCCCTCCCCAAATTGAGCCCAGCCGTCATCGGAAGAGATTTGCTGTATCCATTAAGTTATCATTAGTTATTAGCTGTTTCAATTTTGTGATGTCCTTTCCTTGCCAGGTCTTGTTAATGGAAGAAGGAAGTCAGGATTGTTGACAATGGGAGCTAAGGGGGAAATATCATTTTTTCCTAAGCTTTATTCTGTGAGCACTTCAGCATAACTCAAACAAGAGTCTAATTGTTAATGCACAGAGCTGGCTGAGATAAAAGACAGTGACGATAGTCCCAGTGGAGAGTCCAACAAGCCCTCTTATCTAATTGCTTCCAAAGAGATAGAAAATGATCATGAGATCTACTTCAGATGACTTACAAATTAAGTAGTCATATCTTCATGTATCAGAGATCACTACTGCCCCGCTAATACTAGAACACCTGAAGAACACAAGTGCTTTATCTTGAGCTCTTTGTAATTCTCTCTTCCCCATAACTATTAAAGCAATCTGGGCCTCTCTTGTGTGGCAGGAGATGAAAAACTCTCAAACGAAGCTCAAACTTTGAGAAAAGTGTGTCATTTCAGAGGAGTTAATTCATGGAGAAAGCCTTAGTTGGTTTGCCTTCATTAAATTTAATAGAGCTGGCTAGTTTAGGTGTTATAACTTACCCAAATAAGAACTATATACATCAAAATATAATATGTTCTTATACATGCCTGTTCATATTATGGCAGTAGGATCATTATTCTGGGTCACAGCTTGTTGACAATCCTGTTTTGCGTTCCAGTAATGGAAACTATCATGATGACTTGCTTCAGTTTACCTAATCTTCTTGTCATACTACAGGTATTTTCTATTAAGAGTAACAGATATATGCTGAAAGGTAAAGGATTTTGATAAGCTCTAACAAAGACTTTAAAACGGCTGCCTGGAAGCTTATTTTAGAGCAAACAAAGGCATCAGAAAATAGTTTCTTTGACAATTGTACTATTGGTGTTGTCGTGACTTTCTCTATCTGGTTTTAGGAAGCTGATTTTTTTCCCTTCTAGTTATGAAGATTATCTTGAATAACTTAGAATTGATTTTTAAAACCATATATTACAAGATCACAGAACAATGAAATAATCAGCAAAGCTACTTAATAATCAGGATTGTGAACAGGATGCTCTCAACAATTCTGACACACTAGTTTCAGCTTGGTACCACTTACTATGTGTGACACACAGTAGTTTGACGCACAATACTGTGTTCTAGTCTCAGAGCTGCCAATTCCCTTTTAGTATTTTTCTTTTAAGAGATGGGGAGTTACTAGAGATGGGGACGGCTTTAGTGTCATGCTGCAGACAAGAGCAAAGTGGACACCAGGGTACATATAGTATCTGAAGCACACTGTGTGTTTATTATTAGGAATGACCAGTGTGACTCAGAATCAACTTTATTACCAGGTATAATGAGACCTCCAGCATTAACTCATAAAGTTCTTTTCAGCACAATGGTAGCCTATTTAAATTTAACCTTTTAGGATTATGTTTCAGAAAAAGAGCTTAAAGTTGCATACTCAAAAATTTATGTGCAATTGCAAACCTGGATTTAAACACACACATTACTTACTGAATGAACAAAGAGCTATTTAGACAAATAAAATGCATGAGAATTTGTGTCAAATGCATGCACAAATGTAGATGTGTAATTGCAAATGGATCTCTGCTTTCTTTTCATAAAATTTCATAAAATTTATACTTCCATTATATGTCAAAGAGAGTGGAATGAACAACTTTAACCCCTTGTTGTGCAATGACCTTTCCTTCAAGCAGCCAACCATAACTGCTTTTTGTAGACTAGAAGGGTCTGCTGGAGTTTGATGAGAGCTGTGCCACCAGAAAGTGTTCTGTCTCCATAATACACTCTCTATATATAATCATCAGAGTGGCTATAAAATCACAGAGACAGATTTTCTGTGTGTGGGAAGACCTTAGTTTGGTAAGAAAAAAATTCATGGGCATAGAACTATTTAAAGATATTTCTACAATTCCATTTGTTTAAAATGTAAAATAGAGCTCTTGATTAATCACAGTTAACTCACGCGATTAACTAAAAAAATCATAATTAATCGCAGTTTTAATTGCACTGTTAAACAATAGAATACTTATTGAAGTTTATTAAATACTTTAAAAATATTTTTCTACTTTTTCAAGTATATTGCTTTCAATAACAATACAGAATACAAAGTTTACGCTTCTCACTTTATATTATTTTTATTACAAATATTTGCATTGTAAAAATAATAAAAGAAATAGTGTTTTGCAATTCACCTTGTTCAAGTGCTGTAGTGCAATCTTTTATCAAACTTACAAATGTAGATATTTTTTAAACTGCACTCAGAAACAAAACAATGTAAAACTATAGAGTCCACAAATCCACTCAGTCCTACTTCTTGTTCAGCCAGTCACTCAAACAAGTTTGTTTATATTTGCAGGAGATAATGCTGCCCTCTTCTTGTTTACAATGTCAAAAGATATTTATATTCCAGATGCACTAAAGATTCATATGTCCCTTCATGCATCAACTAACACTCAAGAGGACATGTGTCCATGCTGATGATGGCTTCTGCTTGATAATAACACAAAGTTGTAAGAATCAATGCATGTTCATTTTCATCATCTGAGCAGAAGGTTGATTTTCTTTTTTGGTGGTTCGGTTTCTGTAGTTTCCACATTGAATTGTTACTCTTTTAAGATTTCTGAAAGCATGCTCCTCACCTTCTCCCTCAGATTTTGGAAAGCACTTCAGAATCTTAAATCTTGGGTTGAGTGCTATAGCTATCTTTTGAAATTTCACATTGGTACCTTCTTTGTGTTTTGTCAAATCTGCAGTGAAAGTGTTCTTAAAATGAACGACATGTGCTGGGTCATCATCCGAGACTGCTGTAACATGAAATATATGGCAGAATGTGGGTAAAACAGATCAGGAGACATACAATTCTCCCCCAGGGAGTTCAGTTACAAATGAACACATTATTTTTTTAAGGAGTGTCATCAGCATGGAAGCATGTCCTTTGGATTGGTGACCGAAGCATGAAGGGACATACGAATGTTTAGAATATTTGACACGTAAATACCTTGCAATTCCGGCTACAAAAGTGCCATGCGAACACCTGTTCTGACTTTCAGGTGACATTGTAAGCAAGAAAAGTAAGTGCAAATGTAAACAAACTTGTTTGTCTGAACAATTGGCTGAACAAGAAGTAGGACTAAGTGGACTTGTAGGCTCTAAAATTTACATTGTTTTACTTATGAATGCAAATATTGCCCCGGAGTGAGTGAACTTATGAATGCAGATACTGCCCCAGAGTGAGTGAACCTACCAGGTAATGATCACGTGATCTCTCCCCTGCCATCCATCACCACCATCTGACAAACAGAGGCTAGGGACACCATTCCTTACCCATCCTGGCTAATAGCCATTAATGGACTTAACCTCTATGAATTTATCCAGTTCTCTTATTATTATTTAACAGCACAATTAGTCACAATTAATTTTTTAAAATCACTTGATAGCTCTACTGTAAAATATAAATGAAATGAAACTGTAATTTTAGAGTGGGCTGGATGGTTCAGAGGACTGATGATGTGACACTGAGCCTTTTATGTCTAGGTCGCCTGTCCACTTCTAGGTTACAGTGGCCAAAAATTATTGGCATCTGATGCCTGTTTTGTTGTCTAAGAATGAAAAAATGATTTGCTGGTCTCTCTCCAATTAGTAGTTGACAAGTGGCCACAGTGCAAACCATGTAAGAACATAAGAATGGCCATACTGGGTCAGACCAAAGGTCCATCTAGCCCAGTATTCTGTCTTCCAACAGTGGCCAATACTAGGTGCTTCAGAGAGAATGAACAGAACAAGTAATCATCAAGTGATCCATCCTGTCGCTCATTCCCAGCTTCTGGCAAACAGAGGCTAGGGACATCATCCTGGCTAATAGCCATTGATGGACCAATCCTCCATGAATGTATCTAGTTCTTTTTAAAACCCTGTTATAATCTTGGCCTTCACAACATCCTCTGGCAAAGAGTTCCACAGGTTGACTGTGTGTTGTGTGAAGAAACACTTCCTTTTCTTTACTTTAAACCTGCTGCCTATTAATTTCATTTGGTGACCTCTAGTTCTTGTGTTATGAGACAAAGTAAATAACACTTCCTTATTTACTTTTTCTACACCACTCATAATTTTACAGACAAATATCATATCCCCCCTTAGTCGTCTCTTTTCCAAGCTGGAAAGTCTCAGTCTAATTATATCTCTCCTGATATGGAAGCAGTTCCATACCCCTAATCATTTTTGTTGCCCTTTTCTGAACTTTTTCCAATTCCAGTGTATCTTTTTTGAAATGGGGCCACCACATCTGCACATGGTATTGAAGATGTGGGCAAACCAAGGATTTATATAGAGGCAACATGATATTTACTGTCTTATTATCTATCCCTTTCTTAATAATTCTGAACATTCTGTTAGCTTGTTTGACTGCCACTGCACATTGAGTGGATGTTTTCAGAGAACTATCTACTCCAAGATCTCTTTCTTGAATGGTAACTGTGAAATTAGATTTTATCATTTTATAAAACATAATCCCAACTATACATATAATCTGCATTACTTTGTGTTTATCAACACTTAATTTCATTTGCCATTTTGTTTGCCAGTCACCCAGTTTGTGAGATCCCTTTGTAACTCTTCACAGTCTGCTTTGCACACTGTCACGGTTACCACTATTTGGTACCCTTATTGTCAATCTTAGCAGACAGGCCTAATGGACACAGATTGGACAATACTCTCCTTCCTTGATGTGATCCCTCTAGGTCAGGCTTGGTGATCATTGAGGATGCACAATTCAGAAGCTTAGCTTGCCTCAGCCTATGGCTCACCTATTCTGTGGATAAATGTCAATCTTACCCATGAAAGCTCATGATCCCTAAAATCTGTTAGTCTATAAGGTGCTACAAGACTCTTTGTCGCTTTTGTCAGACATTGATTCCTAAATCTCTCAGCCAGACACATTTCATAAGCATTAACTTTACTCAGAAATACCAAGCAACCATTCTTCCCCCAGCCTATTACTTATAAATATATCTTTGTTACAGATTTTTGTATTGTAGCTCACTGTAGGTAATAGTGAAACCTATATTATTATTATTATTTATATTTATTTATTTATTTATTTATTGCATTCACAGGATCAAGGAAATCCAGTGCCCGTATGTTGCTGATTCAGTTGATAAGTGTCTCTTCAGACATTCACAATCTCATTCAATGTCATAGTTTGTTCATCATATGAATATGAGAGGTACTTAGATCCATAAGAATGATTCTATCACACCAGCTTAAAAATATATATGATATTATTGATAGCAGTATCAGATAGTCCAGGAGTGAATGCAGGTCTGCATTTATTTCTAAGACTCTGCTGCCATCCATAAACTACTTGACCTGTATTCTACACCAACTGAGCCTGTTGAGTGAATTTACAGTCCAGTAATTATTTCATGTACGTCTCTTGTATTTGCCTCTTTGCATTATACTGTTCTACTTGCAATACCAGCTTGCAAAACTACAGCATGAAATAAAATGTATAAAATTTCCCTCTTGTGAAAGAGAAACGAAAGTGCAGGAAACATACTGAATTTCTCACGGGTAATTTTATGTAAAAGAAAGACCAACAACACCCTTTAAGGTCTAAAATGTCAATCTTGTAAAAATAGTGTTCTTGGGAGTTGTGTTTGATCATTTGTTAAATACTGTGATATAAAATGTAGAAATCCATGTGTAATGCTTCAGATCCCTAATGCAGTTTAAAAGGTCAGTTGAAGCCCAAAAGGACTTGACATTTTCCCTTTAAAAATCTGACTTTTTGACTCAGAGCTAACAACATTTGAGCTTGAATGACCTGAAGGATAAATACAAAAGCTGATTTCAATTGAACTATTTAGAAGCAGGGGATCTTCTAATTTGTAAGATAGCACTTAGAGAGCTTTTTCCATTAAGAGCTCAATCGACTGAAAAATGATTTCCTTGGGTATTCCACAATCTTTCAATGCTTGTGTAAATTTTACACAGGAGGGGGCAGTGAATGAGACTCATGGTGTAGAACACCATGCCACAAAAGGCCCTTTTACAAGGCAAAGAGAATTGGTGTTTGCTCTGCAGATTTACACATGGCTCCTCTCTACCTATTCCACCCTCAGGTGGAAGATAACACACACAATCTGTAGAACTCAAAGCAATCTAACCTTGCTGACTATTACCGTGTTTCCCCGAAAATAAGACAGTGTCTTATATTAATTTTTGCTCCCAAAATTACATTACATTATATTACAGCGAGAGGCAAAACTGGAAGTACGTCTTATTTTCGGGGGATGTCTTACTTTCAGGGAAACAGGGTAGGAATATTTCTATGAAAATGATGACAGTATTTTACAGTGACATTCAAATCCTAATAACAGTCTAATAAAACGATAGGGCTCAGACTCAGGAAAGCGCTAAGTACATGCTTAAGTCCATTTTCATTAAGGAAAACACTTAAATGCATGCTAATGTGTTTAAGTCCCATTGACTCAGTGGGGAGCCTCTGACCTCTACATGTTTGATAACTTCACCAAAGGCATTTTGGCAACTGGAAACAGACTGACTGTAGACATCTGAGTCACATCCCCTTTTCTCCAGTCAAACCCACTCCACCAGGGCCACAAAGAGGAGTGAGTGGCGTAGAGCAAGGGACTTGCCAGAAGGACAGCTCTATAGTGGTTTATAGACCCTTTGTATAATAAACAGTCTAATGAAAAGATCCTTCCCTTTGCCACAATGTAATAACAGTCCATGATACTTACAGCTGCTGGATATAAAAGAAGAAAACAAAGATTGGGGGATAAAAGATCAGGAGAGATGGATGAAGATAAGCCTTCTTGTGTCTCTTTTTAAAAATCAGGGGATAAACCCTGCTGAGGGAAGCAGTGGCCTGTATCTACATCCCTGTATAGTCTACAGGGAGACATACGGTTGGGCTGGACTGTCCAGTTGGATCCAAGACCCAACCAACTAGGTGTGTCACAAGATGGAGTAGGATAATATATGCCCCTGCATGCACTTCTCTTGGTTTTATTGGGAAAGAATCACATGATTTATGTAGGGATGGGCCTGAACCAGAAACCTAAATCCTCACTCTGTCTTCATGGTTGCGTCTATCTTGATAACAGACTAAAATGAACTCCCAGATGTAAACACTGTAGGCACGTTTAGGTCTGGATCTGGACTTTGGGGCTCCTCGGGGTCATCTCTAGGATTAGGTGTAATACTCATGGTACCATTATATGAAATATGCCACTTTGCTAACTGACTGAGCGGATAACAATTAAATAAAAATGTAGCCAACGTTATTCATAAAATACAGCATGCTTTTGAAAACCTATGGGATTTGTGGATTAGCTCTTCTATGGTTGGCTGACTCACGCAGTAGCCTGTTCTCTAAAGCCAATCATAATGCAACTACTCAGGAATGGTTTAGTGAGCAACTTTCATTTTATTACAATGACATCCATCTGACAAAATGATTTCATCTACATCAGTCACTTGGTATAACAAATAAAGTCATTTTAACAGAACATTATCACAGGATCAATGTCTCCCTGCTTTTCTTCAATGTTTAGTTTTGATAAATACCTCAGCTTCAGCTCAGCATTTATCTAGCAGCTGGGGACTATTATACTGTGACAACCTTCTATTCCATTATCATAGTGCCAGATTCTTGTAAAAGAAAGTAGGTAGATATTTTTGCTTTTAGAATGTTAAGAAATAAGTGGCATTCCTATTCCTAATTTAGCTATTTCTTAATTTTAATTAATAGTTCTACTGATAATTACCAGATTTCTATATTGATAAAAAGCTGGCACATACTTTATGTTAATAATAGCACAAATTTTATATGTATGAATTGCTGTTCTTTTACAGATGTAGACATTTGATAATCACTATTATGAAAAAAAATCATTTACATTTGAAAAACAACCTATTATCCCCTTTGTCCATTATCTTTTAATTAAGTAATACTGTGGGATTTAGAAGGATTTTTTATAGTCACACTGCACAGTCAATGTTCTATAAATACAATATAAAACACTATACAATATAAAATTCTTCCATTTCACTTCTGTTAAACTCACTGTAAAAGACAGAGGGAAAGCGAGAGTAAATTTATTTCGCACCCCAGTAGCCACTTCTCATATTCTTGAAAGATATTAAATTCAGTTAACTGTGTTTGGGTCTGGATTAGGTGTAGAGTAGGATTTGGTGCTTGGACTGGAGGCTGAATTAAGGTTAGCATTAGAGTTTGATTTGATGGCCCAAAGTCATAGAATTCAAGTGTGATCTTCTGTTCTTGTGAGATTTCCACTAGCATGAATGCTGAATAGCTCATGAGGTTATTTGATATCATGAGATTACAGCCATATGAGAAATGGGAAATAGGCCTCTTCCGCTTTAGGATTTTACCAGGAATCAAAAACATGGGAAGTCTTTAGATCTAAAGCTATGAATCCAAGCTCTTCAGAAACTTGAAGAAGTTCATAATCAAGTTATCCATACCCAGTGTGTGTTATAATTTTGACCCTTGGGAATCGTAGTTTTGTGTTTTCTATAAAAGCATAGACAATATCTTGGTTAGTTTTTAGTATGAACATCTCTATGCTATTTGTATACATATGGATGTCAGTACCTTATGGTAGTTGGATTACACTCTTCTCCTTCAGGACAACATCCACAAAATACTTGCAATGATTCATACTACTAGAAAATATGCACTCTAAATCTAAATTTGTCCTCCCCCAACCCTACCATGAGATGATGTTCCACCTTTATTGCTTGTATTTATCTAAATTATTTGACTATTTTTATTGACTGATTTGCATTGCAGCCACTATCATATTTATTGGAACTGTCAAAAATCTATAACACCTATGTTCTGCTAAAGGCCTAGCCCCAAAACAGCTTTGATGGGCTCTTTTAAACTCTTGAGTTGATTTTACTATCACCTACCACTCTGGCTCCTTCAGTGGTAAGGCAGATGCTCTGTCGTGCAAAGGGGAATATGCCAATCATAGAATATTAGGGTTGGAAGAGGCCTCAGGCGGTCATCAAGTCCAATCCCCTGCTCAAAGCAGGACCAACCCCAACTAAATCATCCCATCCAAGGCTTTGTCTAGCCGGGCCTTAAAAACCTCTAGGGATGGAGATTCCACCACCTCCCTAGGTGACTCACTCCAGTGCTTCACCACACTCCTAGTGAAATAGTGTTTCCTAATATCCAACCTAGACCACCCTCACTGCAACTTGAAACCATTGTTTCTTGTTCTGTTATTTGCCACCGCTGAGAATAGCCTAGCTCCATCCTCTTTCAGGTACTTGAAGGCTGCTATCAAATCCCCGCTCACTCTTCCCTTCTGCAGACTAAATAACCCCAGTTCCCTCAGCCTCTCCTCATAAGTCATGTGCCCCAGTCCCCTAATCATTTTCGCTGCCCTTCGCTGGACTTTCTCTGATTTGTCCACATCCCTTCTGCAGCGGGGAGACCAAAACTGGATGCAATACCCCAGGCGTGGCAATACCCCAGGCGTGGCCTCGCCAGTGCCGAATAGAGGGGAATAATCACTTCTCTTGATCTGCTGGCAGTGCTCCTACTAATACAGCCCAATATGTCATTGGCCTTTTTAGCAATAAGGGCACACTGCTGACTCATATCCAGCTTCTTGTCCATGGTAATCCCCAAGTCCTTTTCTACAGAACTGCTGTTTAGCCAGTTGTCCTAGTCTGTAGCAGTGCATGGGATTCTTCCGTCGTAAGTGCAGGACTCCTCACTTGTCCTTGTTGAACCTCATCAGATTTCTTTTGACCCAATCCTCCAATTTGTCTAGGTCACTCTGGACCCTATCCCTACCTTCCAGCATATCTACCTAGCCCCACAGTTTAGTGTCACTTGCAAATTTGCTGAGGGTGCAATTAATCCCATCACCCAGATTATTGATAAAGATATTGAACAAAACTGGCCTCTGGACCGACCTCTGGGGCACTCCGTTTGATACCAGCTGACAACTAGACATTGAGCCATTGATCACTACCCATTGAGCCTGACAATCTAGCCAGCTTTCTATCCACCTTATGGTCCATTCATCCAATCCAGTGATACTAAGGGACCCTTAGAAGAGCCTCCCTGCATCTTGAAACCACATCACTTCTTTTAATCACTTCATCACTATTTGATTTGTTCACAGCCATGTGTTTCATGCCACCAAATGACCCCATTGCCCAGACACTCCAAACTCCAATCCCGAGCCCCAAGGAAAGGTCACACAAAAGGATGGATTCCTCCTCATTCACAGGTGCATCTGTGTCCCTGTGGGATGTGCCCATTTGGAGACCCTATATATATTTGTCATGATGTCCTTTGGGATGGACACTTTGGCTAGTCAAAGACCACTTACATGGCATGTTGGTCATTCTAGTGGCCAAAACGACAGTCTTAATTCAGATCTTGCGATACCTATGGCCATATCAAAGCTCCCCAAACTAATTTTTGGGGGATGTTAATACCTTCTGAGACCTCTGCCAGGGCTTGGGCTAACATTATAATGGACTTTATGGTTGATGGATGCCATAGTATACTGACATAGTGGATCAGCTAACAACTATAGCATGCTTGATTCCCTGTGCTCATCTTCCCATCACCAAGGATATTGCTTGTCTCCTTATCACACACATGTTCTACCTCCATGGTCTCCAGGTCCAAATCATCTCAGACCAGGATTCTCAGTTCATTTCTCAGTTTTGGTGGGAGGTGTTCTGCCTTCTAGAGATGCATCTCCGTGCATCAATAATCTACCATCCACAAATGTAAGACCAATCAGAAAGAGTGAACCAGGTATTACAACAACACCTGCTATGCTTCACCAACTACCACCAAAATGACTGGGCCTTATTGCTTCTATATCCAAAATTTGCATACAGTAACACAAACGATGCCTCAATCAAGATGACCTCCCTTTTTTTCACATTATGGCTTCCATACCAGTTTTCTCCGTGCAGTACCCATAGTACCCACAGTCTCAGACTTGGTTAATTAAATCCATCAGACAGAGGGAGAGTTGAAACAAAACCTCGATGCATCCAAGGCAGCATACAAACATCATGCTTCCCATCATCAGCAGAAGGGTCCTACATTTGCAGTAGACAAAATATAAGACTGTCGGCAAAACACTTCAAGACAGGCAGACCCATACAGAAACTAGAGCACCAGTACCTGGGACCCTACCAGATCTGCAGGCAAAACAATCCAGTAACCTCTGAACTTCGACTTCCTAGTTACCTCAAGGTGCACCCTGTATACCATGTCTCCCTCCTTAAACCTTTATCCAACAATCCCTTTCCTGAATGAAAGCAACCTGCCCCTCCATCAGTCCAAGGCCAAAGCCAAGAAGAGTAGCTGGCCCATGAGATCCTAGACTCCCAGATACAAAGAGGGTACCTTGTTCATTGGGAAGGATTCAGGCTGGAAGGGTGGCCCTGGGAACCATCCCATTCTGTGGACACTCCTGAAAAATTCAGAGCTTTCCACAGAGCACATCTGTACAAATCCATTCCTTTGTCCCTTGAAGTTATCCCCAGGGATGGGAGTGATACCAGGATCATGGTATTGCACCCAAACCTCTAGATTCTTAGGCAGCATCCTTAGCTTCTGTACCACAGCAATGCACTGAATGGGAACCCTTGACCAACAGCCTTAGTACTAAAGACCTACAAGCCCAGAGCAGCCATGCTCCAGGCCCCTGATTGAATGGACAGGCAGCACTCTCATTGGGTACCTGGACTGTATAAAGGCCCAACCAGGAGTAAGTTGTCTGAGCAATAGACCAGTGCCTTTTGGTTGCTCACCAGACTACCTTACCTCTTTATCTGACCCTGCCTTGCTGCCTGGTCCAACCTCATGTGCCCAACCCATTGATCCAGCCCCTTGGATTGGATCTTCCGCTACTGACCAGCTGGCTACTCAACCACCTGCACCCGCTTGGCTACTGCTCGGGACTGCCCCCTAGTTGTCCTTGGCCACTGTACATTATAAAATTTTACATGACCTATGTGATAAATCAATCCAGGCTTCATTTTGAACCTTAGAAAAAACTTTTTGTTGCTCTCCCAAGTTTCAGATCTGTAATGAATGCACTTATCCTTGGTGTAATGTATGGTTTCCTTGCAAACATTCTGCATTGCTCCTTCTAGATTTACTGTACTGTAGTCTGAAATAGACAGTTACATTGAACTCTATTTTAAGATGGACTGTCTGTTAGTGCAGTGCTTAATTACCATCTTTTGGTAATAATAATAAAAAAGTGATGGAAACATGATTTATCTTACAAGCAGTTTCCAAATAGTTGCCAAATGTCTGCTCAAAGTACCCTGCATTGAGACATCCACACTAGTGAATATGTTCTCAACATCTTTGCAATACGACAAGCAGGAATAATGTAATATTCTTCCGCCAGATGCATTACATTGTTAAGCACTTAATCTCAAGGACCTTTTTGAAGTTCAGATAGTTCTACTTTATTCATCATCTAGTGTTTAGATAAAAGTAACAAATGATCGAGCTGGAAGTCTTTCAGAAACAAAATTCCTTTTTTCCCTCTACATAAACAGAGTTGCAGCCCTTGCATTTTTCACCATCTGGCCTCCAGTGTGAAATGACATTAGTAGCATGTCAGGTTTATTCCCTTTTCAAAAAAAAAAAAAAAAAGACAGAAAAAACCATAATCCTAATCTATAGTATGAAGAGTATTAAAATGAAACATCTGCCTCGCTGAAATGAGTGGATGAACTCTGCAGTCTACAAGCTGCTGGAGTTTGTCAAGTATATGTTTACATTGCTGACAGTTGTAAATTTTCAGGATGGTGACAAGATGTCTACAAACTAAAATATCTTATTCAAATGTTTTTAAACACATTTTTAACGTGTCGTCTGTTTTTTTAATGTATATTTTCTTTTTTAAAAACAGAGACAAGAACAATGCAGTGTCCCTGTGATCACAGTCAGACTGAAGACACAATAATATCAGAACTCATGTTGCATAATAACATTTGTAAAGAACTGATGTCAAGAGACACTCATAACTAACTTTACAAGTCTGTTTTCTAAAATCAATAGAGTGATCAGAGAGTCCTGTTTGTAGGGTAGCTGTGTAACTCCATCCAGAGTAAAGACAAAACATGACCCATTCAAATGCATCCTAAAAGGGTTGCTTTTACTCTGGCACCTGCTACAGAGTTGATCACAAACTCCACTAACTTTGTCCCGTACATCTCCTAAAGATCAAAGACCGTAAATTCCTCAAAAGCTTTCTAAAAACAAATAATCACTTCAGAAAAGAAATTGTATCGTCTAACCAATGAACCTTATCCCCACTATAAAAGGTCGTTGTGCACTTCTTCAGTTTCCAGCTCTAGTATAAACTTTTCACCATCAGTTTGATCTAGTGACAGTGCCATGCACCAAATAGGATTCTTTTTTTCTGTGACTAGTAAAACATCCAGAGCTCTGAAAGAGCGGCAGATTCCATTGCCCTTTTTTTTTTTTTTTTTTTTTTTGAGAACACAACAATTTCCTAGGGTGAAACATTGAACACGAGATGATACGAGATGATATGTTTTCTGTTAACAAAGAAGTGGACATTTCATTAGCTGTCTCCACCATTAAAGGGCCCAGCCTGACTCTTAGGAGATATTTAAGCTCTAAACTCAGTGAGGATAATATATTTCAATAACACCTCCTTAATGTCTTTGACCAAGTGAAACTGTGGGAGGAACTATACAGGTCTCAATTACCTTACCCAGCTTTATCATAAGAAGCTTAGTATCACTGCATATGTCTTGGCTCTGAAGTTTCTCAAAAAGATCGAACAAAAAGATGTAATGAATACAACTCTGCCATTGACTGGCTTTTTTACCTTGAGCAAATCACTTTGCTTCTCTGTGGCTCGGTCTCCCTATCTATAAAATCGGCATAATAATACTTACTTACATTTATAAGGGGCTTGAAATTTACAGATGAAAAGTGCTGGCAACCATCTTAAGACTGAGCAACTGGATTCTTTGGTGGAAATATCCAATATATGCATTAAATGGCTGAGTTATAGTAAATCCACAAGGCTGGTGAGACAAGAGCACAACCTAAGTTCACGTCAGATCTCCTGTGAGCTGAGGTGAGTGTGTGTAAACAGAAAGAAGCTTGATTTATAAGCCAGGAACAAAGAAAGGAATGAGTGTGCTATCAGACAACCACTCACAATGGGTGATGAGACCTTCAGCTCTTGGGACACAACTCAGGCTATACTTTCTACCAAAGAATACTATGAAGTTTTATTAGACCCATCATATTTATCTGTAACGCACCTTTCAGAGAGCATGAACTTATTACTAGATTGTTCTGAATATTGCCCTTTTCCTGCATATTGTCATGTTTCCTGTCCGGTGCAATTTTGGCCTTGTAAATGATGGTGTTCTTGTTATTATTTATTATTTGATTTGCATAGCAATAGTACCTAGGAGCCCACGCATAGGCCAGGGCCCCACACAGAAATATCATCAGTGTAAGTCTCATTGGGTGCACCATATTTAAGAAAGCAACTTTCCAAATACTTTGTCACTAGAGGATTCTCCTACTTCAGGATAGTCTCCAGCCCACCACTTCAGGGCCACGTTTCTTGTTGCTTTGTTCTCCTTCTATGGCTGTAACAGGAGCTGAAGATCTGGCCCTCATGGCACTACAATTCAGTCTTCGGTGTCCCACAGGTTCAGGCTATGGCTTGTGAGGGAGTCCATAAAGGAGATGAAAATGAGACATCTGGGGAAAGGCTCCATGAGAAGATATGAAAATATTAAGGTGTTTATCTAACAGTAATAAATTACCTTTATAAAGCACAATGGCATTCTTTCAGATAAAAGGTGCTTTATAAAGATATATATTTATAAATCTATATAGTTCTGGAATCACTTCACTTTCTGTGTAGTTGCCTCCTCTTCAATGATGGAACATGGCAACTATGACAGCCAGGGCACAACAACACTGTATTGTTGATTAGAACCGGAAAGAAAGAGTGTGTCCAGTTCAAACTGCAGGGAGAATTTAGGTCAGGCAGACAGGTCTAGGGCCAGGTGCATAAGCCCAACATAAATAATGTTCAAGTCTCTTTGTGGATCTAGCCCAAAGTCATTAACCAAACTGGAATTTGGCCAAGTTACTGGGGATAGACCATCATCCATCACCAAAGTGCCATCATCAATACCTCAATTTAGCATCTTGCTTGAAAAAGGGCACCTCTGGCAGTTTTAACAAGTATTGGTTAAGTATTAACTGAAATAAAGGCATGCTATTTTCTACAGTGCCTTGCTTTTCCTTGGTAGTCAGATCTCTGAGGCTCAACCCTGTTCAATTTGTGAAATCTGATGAGATTATAGTCCTGCATAATATGGTTCCAAGCTAATACAGAAATGAGTCCTCCTGGCGATGTTTCTTTTCCTTTCATTTCATTGTCTTTTCTGTCTTATCTAAACTGGTTGCATAATTGACCCTTTATTAGGAAAAGAGCTGCTATCACAAACACTTGTATACCAAATGTGCTAGTTTCCCCGTTTCTCAATTAGCAGGGTGCTAATTTAGATCTGGGTTCAGTTGGACTGAAAGTGATTGAGTGAGACTTTCCACTTCAAAAATGTAAGAGGTTTAAGTGTATGTGGATTTCTCATTCACTCAGTAAATCCATCCCTGTTGAAACCACAAAGCTTATACAACTGAATGCAGCAGAGAATGCTGGCATGGCTGACGATAGGAGCATGTCTCTTAAATCTAGCAACAAATAACCAAAATACATTTAAAACTTTCAGTGCAATTTAGATTAGAAAAAGTAGACAAATACCTGCAAAGACATTTATCTTCTAACTGCCTCATGCAGTTCTACACACAGCAAAACTTTATTTACGATATAGATATACCTTTTATGTACTCCTTTATGTACTTAGCTCTCCTAAACAAGGATCTGGATCAAGAGCCAAAATGTTTCAGAGTGCCTAAAAAAACTTACAACCTTATGGTGTAGTACTTCATTTGTGAGCATAAATCCAATTAATTTTAATGAGTTATTTGTGTATATACATTGTGGAGAGAGCCGACCATGTCATCTGTTAAACAGGACTAAGGAAAGGGCATTTATTTGACGATGTGAATAGTCAGGGACAAATCCACCGAAAAACCTGGCCACAGATCAAATGTTTTTCCACTAGGTAAGTTGGAACAGGATTTGAGGAACCCACACATTGTACTGTGCACAGAGTTTAATTTCATGCAGTCTCTTTGCACAGAGCTCTAGGGATGAGTTATGGGCCAGGCCAGTGAACAGGCAGATTATTTATTATTATGCAGAACCAATAACTGCATGACTTCAGGTATGGGGAGGTATAGCCCAAGAGGAGGCTCTGAATCCTCCACTGAAGTCAGTGGTGTTACACTGGGAAAAAGTTTAGTCCATTAAAGTTTAGACACATGACTTTGCAGCAGGGGTGGAAGGAGAAGTCTCATTTCTTTTCCCCTCACCTTCAGCATGCTAGAGTCCTGTATTTCTAATGTCAGTGAAGTTAAACTGGATGTGAACTTTTTCCAATGTATTGAATACATGGGGCCCTATGCCATTTAAACAGAGAACAAGATGAGTAAGATGATAACACTAGGATGGCATAAACTCTTCTGTGGGCACAAGCATTATCATTTTAACTTACTTATGTATTTATGAAGAAGTATTTACTTATGTATTTACAGCTGTATTTTATATATGGACAACCATTTTTTATACAACTTAAATTAATCCATTCACATATTAACTTCAAGATTGTTCTCTGCAAATGAGAGTCAGGCAATCTTAATGAAAAATAGGTGAAGGAATAAAAAGGTAGATTTCTCCACCTAATTTTTCTTTCTTCCCTATTAATAGTTTTTTATTTGGAGGGAGGGATAGGATGGGTATTTTGAAAACCCAGACTTCATACATTAATTTAAAATATGTTAGCTTTCTACTGTACCTCGTGAATTTTAAAAAATCTGGTGATAGGAGAGCTCTTCAAAATGTAAATATTTGCAAAATATTTGGAAAGCACTGGATTACTAGCTTCATGTAAATCATAGGGACTTTGTATGATTTAGAATTTCATACCAATGGATACATGAAAAATATAACATGACATTTATGATATAATAAAAAGTGGATAGTTGACTTGAGGCTAAATATTTTGGCAAATATTTCAGCTTGGGTAAAAATATGCCAAAAGTAGAATAACATACTGCCCTGTGGCATATACTGTCGTGTTAAGGAAAATACCTAATTTGCCAAACTTCCTTTGCCAACTGTAATAGCCTTCACCTCAATTATAACAGGAGAAAATCCTTGGAGTTATCACACTGAGTGCTTAATACTTCCTCAGAAGCCTCCCCAGATTATTTCAAATGTAAAATGTTTCATGATGGGCCAGGCTTTACTAAGGAGACTTTCACCAAGCTGCTTCTGCTTGATAGTTTATCTAAAAGATACATTATGAGAAACCTCTTCCTTGTACAGGAATTGTTTGTATTGTTTATATAGGTATCAGGGAGAGATGTGTTTGATACAAATTGTTTCAACTGGAAAGAGCTCTGCCAAAGAAAACAGACAGGCAGCTGTTTGCGTTGCATATAAAAAAATTGTTAAATATGGCTGCACCTGTGTAAACATAAATTTATTTCCAAGAAGTACCCCTGCAGCTGCAAAAGCTTTCAGACACTGCCAGGCAAGTTATTTTTATTAAACCATGTAACATAGTAAATAGCTCTTTGGTTGGCTGTCATGCCTTAAAACACATAATATAAAAAAATCATGTTCGTTTTAGGGTAGATATTTTTATTCTCCTTTTTCACAATGAGAACTGAGCAATGTCCCGCTCCCTACTTCATGTTGTGTTTTGTATAAGGGTTTAAAGCAGGGGATATAAAATCTATTTGCTATGCAAACAGTATATAATAACCACCAGAGCTTTTTATTTTATTTATACCACCGCATGGGTCTGATCCAAAGCCCACTGAAGTCAATGGAAAAACTGCCAGTGACTTCAGTGGATTTTGGATCAGACTCTAAACCAGTAACATCAGCTGTTTTGATCTGGCTTGGCAGCACACATTCTCTGCCGTATGTGCTGGAACTAGGAGTGCTGGGGGTGCTTTTACCCCCTTGGCTTGAAGTGGATTCCATTATATCCAGGGTTTACAGTTTGGTTCAATGGCTCTAAGCACCCGCACTATACAAATTGTTCCAGCACCCCTGTTCTCTGCTTCATCTGCAAACTGGGCGTAAACTAACACGTTCATTTTTCAGTCTTTCTACATAAAACAGAAAAGAATTAGTGAAATGTCTGGCTTTTATTTTTAAAGAAATGGCACTACAGTGAAACCTCCATTTAACGGACTAATTCGGGCGAGGGGGTGTCCGCTAAATGAACAAGTCCGTTATTTAATAATAAAAAAAACACGAGCTGTCGGAGCAGCAGCCCGACCGCCACAGGATCGGGGCGGCAGCTCTGCAGCCCGCCCGCTGCCGTGACCCGGGCGGCAGCCGGGAGCCGGCAGCCAGCCCGCCCGCTGCCTGGACCCAGGCGGCAGCCGGCAGCCAGCCTACCCGCTGCCTGGACCTGGGCGGCAGCTGGGAGCCGGCAGCCAGCCCACCCGGCAGCCAGCCTACCCGCTGCCTGGACCCGGGTGGCAGCCAGGAGCCGGCAGCCAGCCCGCGAGAAATGGATTTGGGATGCATCAGACTTGCTCAGAAATTTTGTCCGTTGCATCCAAAGTCCGTTAAATCGAGGTTTTACTGTACTTTGAGCTCCTGGCGGGGTGTACAAATAAGATCTAGCCAATACAACCTACTGAAAGTGAAAGGGAATCTCTTTAGGAAAATGTATGTTGTTATTTATTTTCATGGACTAATTATTATCTAAATGAGGGTCCAAAAATTAGATGGAATTAGATGCTCATTTACATTGCAGAAACTGAAGGCAGGATTTGGCCCACTGAGGGGTATGTAGCCCTAGTCTGGGCATCAGCAATTCAGAAGGGATTTTAAGCTCTTATTTCATTTAGAGTTTACTCAATTTATAATTCTAGGCAGTGAAAAAACAGAAAAATTCATTACAGAAACACAATTTCACAGGACAAAAGCAGGTAGGCCCTGTGCCTACATTCTGATCACCTGTTGTAGTCGTCCTAAAAACCCATGCAAAGATCCCTCTGCAGGTCCTGCAAAGGGGTTTTCCTGGGAGGCACCTAGTAATCAGGGAATGTGGTCCATGGTTATGGATACATATTCTCTAAACTTGAAGTGATCTCATACACAGGATTTACCTGCCTGGTGTGTCTATGGACTGGGGCTGTGTATGGAGCTGTCTACTAGAATACAGGTGTGTGTTGTGCAGTGTGTATATCTGCACCATTTTGCTGTAGTTCCAGAATTTGGCCCTAATATGTATAACATTATTTAGCTCTATGCATATACAGTACATGCAATATATATGCAACGCACATCTCATCTTATTATGCTCACGTATGTCCCATTGACGTGTGAGCTGGTTACACATGTGAATCATGTTTAAGGAGAACAGAAGCCCTTATATTCTGTAGGTTCTGTAAGTGTCTTCCTCTAGCAAGCTGAAATCAACAGCGCTTAGTGGTTCAATCAGTGTAAGATGCAAACCTGTACCAAAGGTTAGGGCTCCTGGTTGTAATGATAACGCTGATGAGCTCAGTTTCCTTTCTTTTCTTTTTGTGAAGGTTCACAATAAGGGGCAATAGGTCCACTGAAAGCTCAGATCTATGAATTACAAGTACTTTGTTAGCTCATGCACCAAATTTGAACTCAAAAATGATCTGACCACTTGTGGCTCACTTTTATGAATATTTGTAGCAATTAATATACTATTATAAAAATGGATAATGCACAGGGCTGGTCCACAATATTTTGGCACCTGAGCCGGAGAGCTCAGCTGATGCCCCCATGCTCCCTAGCTCAGGCCAAAACTTTGAAAGGTCTCAATTCTGCCTACTCCTCTCATGGTACTTCCCTGCTACCTACCCCAATAAGGAAAACTAAAATGCCTTGTTCAAAAATTTTAAGTAACACTTACATTTGTTGTTCAGGCATTTGAAAGTTAACTTTTCTTGTCTGTATAGTAAACACTGGCATTTTTATCTGTTTGAATAATGGAAGTGGTGCTTTCTGTACCTTCTTGGTTGCAAAGATTTGAACTGCTTCCTGAAGGTCCACAGACTGGGCCAGCTCATGTTCTATTGAAAAGGTTGCAAGGCCGGCCAGCCTCTTCTTTGTCATTGTGGACTGTAGATGTGTTTTTATTAACTTCAGCTTTGAGAAGCTGCATTCTTCACTAGCAACTGTTATAGGAAGTGTTAGAAGTATGCACAGAGCAACAAAAGCGTTTGGAAAGAGGGTGGTCATCTTATTTGTGCACATATATTCCAGAACAGGCTTTGGAGTTGATCCTGCTGAAATGTATCTTGAAAGGGCTTTCACTTCATCACCTAAATCACTTGCATCAAAAGCGTGCATGTCATCATGTGTCAACACTGTTTCTAGTGCTCTGCATTGCTGGTGTAGGTCTTCTTCAGGTATAGGGAGGAGTTTTGGAATATCATACAACATTCCAAATATCCTGCTGTGTTCCTTGAGCTGCATTAAACTTTCTTCAGCTGACTGTATTGCACAATCTAGCACCTGGTTAAAGAATTCAACTTTGAATTGTTGTTTGGGATTATCCCGTGCCTCATAATCAAAGTGTCGTCTTCTTCAATGACTCTTATATTCTTGAATGGGAAGGAAAATAGCTTCAGTGTAAAGTTCTTCTGCCAACTTTTGTGAACTCTTCATAACATTTTGAAATCCCTCATCTGACCAATAAGACTGTAAGTATGACTTTGCTTTGTTCATTTGTTCCATTGCCCCAGATATATCAAGGTCAACACATTGGGGTCTCTTGCTTACAACATTTATTTCAAACAGTCTGTCATGCCAAAACACTAAGCCACACAGAAATTTGAAGTTATGTATGTTTCTGGTGATTCCGTTTCCCTCTGCCACTTTTCTCCCATGAACAGTTCCTGTCATTATTCTCCATAATGGCAACTATGACATCATCTATCTTCCCAGTTTGGTGTTTGATAAGCTTTACCACATCCACTCGACTTTCCCATCATGTGGCACTCAGTGGTTTCAGTGTCAGAGAGGATGTTCCCAGCTGCTGTTTCAAATTTGCCATTGATGAATTGATACAGAGAAAAATACATAGATGTTTTGAATTACATCACTGACCACCAAGTTCAATAAATGAGAACTGCAAAGGACAAAAAAAGCTCAAGGGTTTAACTCTCAGGGTATGGTTAGACTGGGGCTTTGTAGCGCTAAAACCCTTCTTTAGCGCTACAATTTCACTGCCCGACACACTTAAGAGGCACATTTTGCGCATTACTGATGGTTTAAAGCGCTACTGGTAAACCTCAAAACGAGAGGCATAAAGCTTTTAGCGCTACCATTTTAGCGCAAGGGTTGCAATGTGCACACCCCTTGCGTGATAATGAGCCTCCAGCCTCCAGCATCCTGGCCCAGAATTCCCAATTACATCCTCTCTGGCCACCATTTAAAACTCTTCTGTCCCGTCCTCAGGTGACCCCATGTCAGACCCTCTCCCATATTCCATTTGAAATTAGAAAAACCAGCCCGCTGCTGGGGCAGGGCTGCCGGGTCCCCGCCGCTGTCCCGGGTCCCCGCCACTGCGGGCAGGGCTGCCGGGTCCCCTGCCTCTGCGGGCGGTAGGGCTGCTGGATCCCCGCTGCCGTCCCGGGTCCCCGCCGCTGTGGGCGGCAGGGCTGCCATTTCCCCCTGCCGCTGCGGGCGGCAGGGCTGCCGGGTCCCCGCCACTGTCCCGGGTCCCCGCCGCTGCGGGCAGGGCTGCGGGCGGGCTGCTGGGTCCCCCCCCCCCTCAACCAATTTCCCCCTACCCAGTGGCATCCTGGCCCTATGGCCCCTCCAGGCCAGTATCAGCAGCTGGCTGCTTATTACTACCCACAGCTGCCTCCAACCCCCATCCCTTCACCGACCACACCACAGATCCAGCACCCTTACCCACTGAACCAGACCCCTATTAACAGGCAGGGCCGCAGTCCCCAGAATGGGTTGGCGGAGTACACTACTTCGGAGGGCAGTGGAGATTATGGGTCTTGGACATACACCACTATGTAGATGTCCCCTTTCCAACCCCAAGTTCACACTCCTTGCACCCTCGAACACATTTCCCACCCTTCCCCCCAAAACTAGTTTCACACCCCTTGCACCCTCAAACACAGATCACACCCTTCCCCCAAAAAAACCAGTTGCACACCCCTTCTTCGCCCACAACAAAGTTCATTATTTTTGAACCATGATGTCAGATTATGAGAAAGCTGTTCAATAAATTAATTCTTTTTAATAAATGGGTTTCTTTATTTGGTGCACACATGTGTGTAGTAGGTACATAAAGGCTACCACCTCATCCGATTAACAGACTGCTCTCTCACAACCTCCCTCCCAAACTCCCTCCCTCCCTCTGCAACTGCCATTAGAACTCGCTTTCAGCCATAAAATGCTCCCTTAAGGCTTCCCTGATCCTTGTACCCTCGCGCTGGGCCTCCCTAATAGGCCTGCTCTCGGGCTGTGCATAGTTGGTCTCCAGTCGCTGAACCTCTGAGGTCCATGCCACAGTAAAGGCTTCACCCTTCTGCTCACAGAGATTGTGTAGGGCACAGCATGCGGAAATAACCGCGGGTATGCTTCCCTCTGCCATGTCCATCTTGCCATAAAGGCATCTCCATCTGCCTTTCAGACGCCCAAAGGCTCTTTCCACAATCATTCGACAGCGGCTCAGCCGGTAGTTGAACCTTTCCTGGCTGCTGTCCAGGCTCCCCGTGTAGGGTTTCATGAGCCAGGGCATTAGAGGGTAAGCGGGGTCGCCAAGAATCACAATTGGCATTTCCACTTCCCCCACGGGGATCTTCTGGTCTGGGAAAAATGTGCCTTCCTCCAGCTTCCCGAACAGGCAGCTGTTGTGGAAGATGCGTGTGTCATGCACCCGTCCTGACCAGCCTGCATTAATGTCAGTGAACTGCCCACGGTGATCGACAAGCGCCTGAAGAACCATAGAGAAGTACCCCTTTCGGTTAATGTACTGGTCAGCTAGGTGTTTGGGGGCGATAATAGGAATATGGGTCCCATCGATCGCCCCTCCACAGTTAGGGAACCCCATCTGCTCAAAGCCAGCCACAATCTCACGTACGTCGCCAAGGGTCACGATTTTTTGTAGCAGAAGGCGATTAATGGCCTTGCACACTTCCATCAGCACAACTCCAACGGTCGACTTCCCCACCCCAAAGTGGTTGCCAACAGATCGGTAGTTCTCTGGGGTGGCAAGCTTCGAGAGTGCTATAGCCACCCGCTTTTCCACTGGGATGGCAGGTCTCAGTCTGGTGTCCTGGCGCTGCAGGACGGGGGCAAGTTCATCACACAGTCCCATGAAAGTGGCTTTTCTCATGTGAAAGTTTTGCAGCCACTGCTCATCGTCCCACACCTGCAACACGATGCGATCCCACCAGGCAGTGCTCGTTTCCCGTGCCCAGAAGCAGCATTCCACGGTTGTGAGCATGTCAGTTAAAGCAATGAGCACTGTACTGTCCAATTTCTTCCTCAGCTCTATTTCGAGATCGTCTTCGGACTCATCACTACTTTCCGTTTCCCTTTCAAGAATAAACTGTGCCACGCAGAGAGTTGTGCTGGCAACACTCGCCAGCATGGTCCGCAGCAGTTCGCGATCCATTACAGCAGAGGGGAAACGGGCAACAGAGCATTGAGAAATGCTGGAACCCTTCAGAAACAGCACAGGAGTTGGCCGGAAAATAAAAGGAGTGCTGGGATATAAAAGAAAGCATCACGGGAGTTTTAACCGGATGCAGAATGGCCGCAATAAACGCCCCCTTCCCCAGAAGGCACTGTGCCAGATTTCTGAAGAGGTGCTCTGTGGGATACCTGTCCTATCGCGGTACTCTCAGTACCGCCAGAAGCGTGGATAATCTGTTCACTCTTTGGCGCTAGAGGGCTTCAATATGCACACCCTCTAGCACAACACCTGTAGCGCTAAATAGGGAAGCGCTATAAAAAACAGCGCTACACCCTGTAGTCTAATCATACCCTCTGATCCGTGTCTGCACTCCTCTGTTCTTTCCTCTCATGTTGGCACAATTGTAGCCCCGACCTCTCATGTCAGGTATCACAATTCCCATATCTTCCAGATTTTTAAGAAGCACATTTGTCATACCAGCTCCTGTAGTATCATCAATGTCAATAAATTCTAGAAAATGCTCTTTGACAGTCACCATTGCAGGGACATTGTCACTAGGTTCTGTTGTTGTTACAAAACACACCATTAAAGTCATTTGTTCCATATGGTTTATGTCAGGTGTGCAGTCCAGAATAACAGAGAAATATCTTCTGACTGCAAATCTGCCACAATTTTCTGTTTGACTTTTGTTGCCAGTAACTGTCTGATCTTATTTTGAATTGTTTTTCCAAGGTACTTGTGTGTGTACATGTAGGGCACCTGGGTGGCCTCCCTCCGAGCCAGAGGGGAAAGAACCACTCTCTCAGCCTGAGTGGGTGGGGTCATATCAAACTGGCTCCACCCCCAGGAAGGGGAAGGGTGGAACAGGAAGTATAAAGGGCGGGGCCCTTAGCTCAGTCAGGGCAGCACCAGGGAGGGAGACAGACACAGACCTCTGGCTGCTCCCTCCACACCCTGCTGCCAAGCCAGGGGAGGCCCTGGACCCAGGGAAGCCTGGTCTACGGGAAGGACTGGGGTTTCCAGACCTGCCTGCCGCAGAGTACCCCGAGGGCCTGCTGGAACCCAGCCGTGACCCCAGCCTGCCCGAGGCGGATGCTGAGGGGGGACTGGGGCTGCCCGCGGCAGAGTACCCCAGGGGATTGCCAGAGCCCAGCAATGACCATGGCTGACGGAGGCGGATGCAGAAGGGGAACCAGAGCTGACTCCTGCTGGTGCCCCTTCACCTGTGAGGTGCACCCCCAGACCCTAGCCGGCGCCTCCCCTGCTTAAGGGGCACGCTATATATTTTTGCCGGTGCTCCCCTGCCTGAGGGATGCGCTAAAGACTCTTGCCAGCGCTCCCCTGTCTGTGTGGCATGCTAGAGACTCTTGCTGGCACTCCCCTGTCTGAGGAGCGCGCTAGAGACTCTTGCTGGTGCTCCCCTGTCTGAGGGGCGTGCTAGAGACTCTTGCTGGCGCTCCCCTGCCTGAGGGGCCCGCCATAGACTCTTACAGGTCCACCTCCCAACCCTAATTCCCCTGTGACTGGGGGGTGTGACCAAGGCCTTGCAGCGAGGCAGTAGCTCCTCACTTCCCCCAGTGGCTTGGAGGACCTACGGACCCTCGTACAGTACATTTCTTGGGTGATGACTCTTCTCAGATGGTCCTGGAGTATAGCGTTAAACTCAGCTCCACAGTTTTAAGGACGTTTCCATTGTTTGGCACATACAGCACATACAGATCTGAAGTACCACGCAGTGCTGGGTTTTGGGTAGCAAGCATTCTCACAATGCCAATGAGCCTTTTCAGAACATTTTGCCTGTAAAGAGACTGATGCAGTCTTCTCTTGATGCTGATTATCTGTGGTGGACTTTAACCTTAAGTCTCATCTCAAGCTCTTTCCACCTATGGAATGCTTTCTGGTGATTTGCTGCCTTCTCAGGCATGCCAGATTTCTAGCCAGATTTTTCTAGTCCTTTGTTCCTGTAGAACCCAATGTGCCTGGAACATTAGACTGAAAGAGTTTGTAACAAAAACAGTATGCAGCATTCTGGGTTTTTGAGTACATAAGTCATGGCCTCTCCACTTTGTCACCATTGGGGATTTCATGCCAGTAACATGTTGAATGGAAATTTCTATTTTCATTGTCTTTGGAGAACATGACACTTTTCACTTGCTGTGGCCCATGCAGTACAAGGAAGTTCCTCAGAACACTGCTCAAGTGGGTCCACAGTCCTGGATCATCTAGACTTAAGGAACAAAACTCAGCAGCAGCTGTTTCTTGCACCTCCACCACACTCTTCTCTGATCTACACTTTGCTTCAGGAATATGCCTGGTTACATCCATTTGAGATGGAGATATGGATGCTGCAGGAGTTGCCAGGTCATCTGCACTCTGACTAACTGGAAGATCAGGCATCTCCTCACACTCACATCCTCACTGGAGCCAGAAGGCTCACCGTGAACATTTGTGTCTATGTACCTCAGGAGAGCTCCTTCCTGCTTAGATAGAAAAGCTTCCTTTGCTTGCTTGCTTTTTCTGAATGCTGCCCCAGAGGGGCATTTTCTTTTTTCACTCAAGACAGCTGTTCTGTGTCAGCTATAGTGGCTCTCAACACTCAATTGAAGGGGACAAATAAGCAGGTGTGTATCAGGGCCCGAGTGAGGGAAGATATCAGTGTCTTAAAGGCCTAACTGGCTCCCACTACTTC
Source organism: Sternotherus odoratus (assembly GCA_032164245.1). Taxonomy (NCBI): domain Eukaryota; kingdom Metazoa; phylum Chordata; order Testudines; family Kinosternidae; genus Sternotherus; species Sternotherus odoratus. The sequence continues at coordinate 36,718,457 of JAVMKO010000002.1, forward strand.
AGCTGGCTGCCTGTTCTCTTCAAGTGGATTCAGGGAAGCAGCAGGAAACAGGACGCTTTCTAGGAAGCTGGTGTTAATCAGTCCAGGCTCCTGGGGGTGCTAGAGAGGTACATAAAAGGCTCCCCCTCCTCTCTCTCCCTTCAGCTCCTGGTACTTTCTGTTATTCATCTCACCTTTTCTCCTGCCTGTCTGTTATGTCTCTTGTGCCCTCCTTCCTCCAGCACAGCACTCCACCATGTCTGTGCCTCTCGAGCTGAGAGAATACATATGCACCAGCAGCAGACACAATTTTCTACACTCTGGGTCCTAGTGGCAACTCCTCCCCCATACAGTCTGGCACCTGAGGTGGCCGCCTTAGTTCACCTCATGGTAAGGCCAGCTCTGATAACACATTCGTCACTCAAGTATCAGGGTGCACTGCACATGTGTTTAGATCATGTACAAGAGAACCATTTTCCACCAACAAAGTATTTAATACTATAACCCCCTTAGACTAGATTCCTTGTGAAAATCTGAGAAAACAAAACTAATTGATGGGTTGGATAACAGAGAGATACCACAATTGCATTTAATGGAATACCTAAACATCAAGTCAGGTTCCTATGCACTTTAACAGCAATGTGATCTGAATCAGCAGAAATATTCAGTGTCAATACACTTGAAATACTGAGAAAAGCAATTGAGAGAAAGCAGTCTTCCCAGTTTGCAATCTGGCACAGTGCTGACATGATCATTCAGCATGATTACAGGTCTAAAACTGTGGAGATTGGGGTTGTGGTTAGGAAAGAAAGAAAAAAATGAAAATTATGGTAGATTAGAGAGAGAGAGAGAGAAAGCAGATCAAATGTGGCAAAACAGGGCTCACAAACATTAATTTGAATTCCAAACAACTGTTTGTTTAGAACATGACAGCGCTTCTTTTTGTTATTCACAAACATTCCTGTGAACTGTTTATTAAATGCTTGGAAAATGGTTTCTTTGTACCCATGTCCATAATCACAAGTAGGAACATGGGACTCGCCGGACTGGATCAGACCTATGTCCATCCGGTCTGGTATCTAGTCTCTGACAGTGGACAGCATAAGGTGCTTCAGCGGCAGGTGCAAGGAACCCTGACATAGACAGAGGGATGATACCTTCATGAGGGCAAGATTATCCTACTAGTCCTTAGCACTGATTGACTCAAAACCTGAAATATGCACTTTCATATCGCTGCCAAAATGTTTTTTAGCATTAATTACTATAAATCTGGGTAGTCATGTTATAAAAATGATTAAGTATTAATGTATGAACAAGAATATGTGTTATTCACTATTCATCACTTAATAGTGTCCTGTTTAAAAAGTTTTGTTAGCCAACTAGGGAGCAGAAACAATACAGAACAGCTAAAGTGAACAGCTTGCAAACGAAAGGCTAAAATTTGTTTTAAAAAAATCTATTCGTTAGCCAGTCACACATACGAAATAAATAAATAAAATTTGTAAAAATGATAATTTGGGAAGGGGAATAAAGAGTTAAATTCAAAAGACAGCAACAACATTCGTTTTGATTTTGCTGATTCGAGCTTTGATCGTGAGCCTCAGCTTGTGTGTGCAGCCTTCTAGTACATAATAGTGCACTCATGTTCTGAAGTTCAGATCCAGATCAAAACTTCCCAAGAGTTTCAGGTGGTCCAAACCTTGTGTTGTTGGGAGAGGTCTAGTTCAAGTAAGCATTTGTGTGGGAATGGAACTAAGGTCTGGAGTGTAGGCTGCATTCCATTCCATTCCATGCCTGTCTAATCCAGGCCATGTTTTATGGTGTATCTGTATGGTGACAGGGAGCAGTTCATGCTTTATTGGTTTGCCTGAGAGCTTGAATATCCAGGGAGCATTACAAGGTCTGTCAGTATCCAATACCCTTAGTAAAGAATCCCTTAATATTCATGATGATGAAGTCCTGGTTCTAGTTTGCTGGAAGAAGCTCTAGATTGGCAGTGACAACATGAGTCCCACATGTGGAAACAGCAGCAAATCACTCAAAAAACAACCTCAGCCCTTTAGTACATAAAATTCCCTACCGACTTCAATGGGAGTTCTCAGTGCTGACCAACTACAGGGACAGGTAGTGGTCACCAATCTTTCTGTTGAAGGGAATGTAGAATGTATTGGAAATTGAATCAATCTACGTCCATTCTTTCCAGTGAAGAAAAAGCTGTCCTCCTAGCTTCCCACAGAGAGAATTTACAACGGTCCTTTCTGGGTTTGTGGTCAGTATATAAAATGCAGCGTGATTGAGAAAGCAAAACTGTGCAGAGAAATCTCGGAACACATTGCCCACTCACATACGGTAATTCATGTTTTATTGAACAAAGCCCTAAAATATACAGTGTTAGTTGATTATGCGTAACCAAATTATGTTAGATATCCATGGGCAATTATAATAAAATATTAAAGCCACTTTATAGCCTAGCAAAAAAAGATAAAAATATACAGCCACATACTTTTGATTTAGTTGCTTCAATTTCCTTTTTTGTACATTAAAAATGTATATAAGAGCTGCTATCTCAATTGCATAGGATATGAAGCTACTTTATTTTCTGAGAAATATCAAGTTAACTGAAGAACAGTCGAGTTGTCAAGAGTCACAAAGAGTCGCTGCTGCTGAGCTGCATATAAACTGAGTCAAGTTCATGATCCTTCCTTTAATAATAAATTTAGAATCCTTATTAGAAAAATGTGTTGCTGTCTAGCTCTTGGAGATAAACTATGTTGCAGAAGTCTCTCGAAAAAGATAGAAATAAGTCGCTTAATAAAGTCTAAATCATTCCTTAGGTTAGCTAATAGAAGCACCCGTGGTTATAAAATTAATCAGTCCCTGCTATTACAGCAAATTGGTGAAGATTGTATTGACACATCTTCATCTGCATGTCTCATCAGAGGTGTCCGTGCCATTTAGCTACAAAACCCTGGAGGCTTTACTCTGCACAGAATCTTATAATACTTCAATTAAGGGACACCAAGCTGCCAGCCAGACAGCAGAGCATTTATTTCTTGATGACTCCTTAAGTTGTGCCACAGGCCTATCATTAAGAGAATATTTTTCACAGCATGTTGCAAAGATCCTCCTGCCATTAAAAGGAATTGAAAAAGCATCAATTTGTTGTTTTCACCTAACAAAGATATTTTTCATTGCTGGAACAGCCATTAAAAACAATCTGTTTTATTGCGTTCTGAAAAGATCACAGGAAGTACAGAGTGATTTATTTTAAGTATGACATTAGTATTAAAAGCATTGTGAATCTGCAGTGTTTGAAATAAATATTTAGGCAAACAAAGTATTAAATATGCTTTTTTTTCCCCTGAAGAATTATTTGCCCCATTTTATTTGATAACTTAAATCAAAGATTCTAAAATGCCCTTGAGAGGATACTTTCCTTCTGAGAGAAGAACAGGGGTCATTGTGGCATTGTGATGGTTCAGACAGCTAATAGAAGATTCTACACAGTGAATGTGGCAATAAGACATGGAGTTTTTGTGCTCATGTCTCTTATAAAGCTGTGGCCCCTTCTCAAAGCATGGAAACGCATTTTAGCCCTTTGCATGTCTTACATCTTGACAGCCCGTTTTGCAGATAACAATAATTATTATTACTGATTGATGTTTTCACAGCATTGTAACAGTGTGTGAGGCACGTTACAGATCAAATATCACTGTCACAAAGAGCTTGCAAACTAATTTAAGTGGGATGTGATGAGTGTAGATAACCACTGATAGGAAGGGGACAGGCTGAGAAAGGACCAGGGCACAACACATTAATGTGATTACTTATTCAGGCTTGATCCAATGCTCAGTGAAGTCAGTGGGAAGATTCCCATTGATCTCAATGGGCTTTGGATCACTTGATAATGGCTTTGGATCACTTGATAATGCTTTTTCGTGGTGGTCAGCCCTGGTCAAAGGGATTGCTTTAAACTGTTTCTGATTCACCAGAATCTGGCACTTGTAGCCCCTTTGAGCTCAATAAAGCCTTTGTTCACTCAGGAACAATTCCTGCTAAATTTGATGGAAACAGCATCTCCACAGCCGAACTCTCTTAGGGTATGTCTTCACTACCCACCGGATCGGTGGGTAGCAATCGATCTTCTGGTGATCGATTTCTCGCGTCTTGTGAAGACGCGAGAAATCGATCGCTCGCAGCACCCCCATCAACTCCGGAACTCCAGCTTGCCGGGAGGCGCAAGATGGAGTCAACGGGGGAGCGCGCCGCCAACCGCCGCCACCGTGGGGACGAGCGGTAAGTTAGTTGCAGATACGCAGACTTCAGCTACGTGATTCACGTAGCTGAAGTTGCGTATCTGCAGTCGATCCCCCCCCCCCCCCCCGTAGTGGGGACCAGCCCTTAGTGTTTTAAAACACCATCCATTCCTGCTGTGGGATCACCTCCATTTTGAAACTAAGTGAATGTCTCAAGCTTAATTTCTCATTGAAACGGTAGGAAAAGTCACCTTTTCTTGTAGAGATGGGCCTGGGTAAAGATCAAACCTAGGATGTGAACACCCCTGAATCTTACAGAAATTTGGAACTGGGTCTGGACTTGAATTTCATAGATGGTCCCATTTGTATAATAGGCTAAATCAAATCTTACGTCTAAACACCCATGTATATAGAGAAGAGAAGACTGAAATCTTCACGGGGGAAACCCCACGGGTTAGGTATTGCCAGCATATAAATAGTTTCTAGGGGTGCCTCCTGATTATCTCCACCCCTTAGAAAAATGAAAAGTTTAATTGACACCTATGTTTACAATACAGAATTATTTAATCAACAAACTCTGATTCAGCAGGTGGAATATCCTATATAATAAAAGACTAGGGAAGTTTGTGTGAAGCCGTCATGCGCAGTAGAGACAGCCCAGACAAACGGCATGCTGGGAGGTGTAGTTCGGCAGCACAACATGGCCTCCGCGCATGTGCCGCCGAGAGGGAAGCAGGGTCTGGATCAGAGGCTCGGGGAGCACGGGCAGGAGTGTGGCTGGGTGCAGGAGGCGCAGGCAGGGGGCCCTTGGAGTGGGGGGGGAAGGGGGGCTGAGCAAGCGGGGGTAGCCCTTGGAGTGGAGGAAAGGGGGGGCTGAGCAAGCAGGGGGAGCCCTTGGAGTGGAGGAAAGGGGGGGCTGAGCAAGCAGGGGGAGCCCTTGGAGTGGGGGGAAGGGAGGGCTGAGCGAGCGGGGGGGGCCTTGGAGTGTGGGGAGGGGGGCTTAGCTAGCGGGGGGGCCCTTGGAGTGAGGGGGAGGGGGGGCTGAGCGATCGGGGGGCCCTTGGAGTGGGGGGGAGGAGGGCTGAGTGAGCAGAGGGGCCCTTGGAGTGGGGGGGTGGGGCTGAGCGAGTGGAGGGGGGGCCCTTGAAGTAGGGAGAGGTCTGAGCGAGTGGGGGGGCCTTGGAGGGGTGAGGGAGCTGAGCGAGTGGGAGGGCCGGGAGCCGTTACCGTTGGCCCGTGTACACGGACTTTTATACTAGTTTAGTATAAAATGTCTGTTTTACATGGATCAACAAGCAATTGGTTTAATCTGAGATCCTGATCCTGCAAACTTTAACTCTGGTGTGTAGTTCCACTGAGTTCAGTGACATGCCTCCTATGATTCAGGACTCCTTGCCTGAGTAAAAGTTCCCAGGATCAAGACCCCTGTTTGTAATGCATCATTAAGAGGAAGCATCTCCTCATCTTTAAATCAGCAGTAGATACCACAGTAATAGGCTCCTTAGAGAGACTAAGAGATTAAATTATTTGGCCTCCTGCTCATATTCATAAATTCAGAATTCTGGAACTATATTGAAAGGAGCAGCATTTGCAACTTCATCTCCTCTCCAATTAATTTATTTAAAACTAACATGGATGCTGAGTGTCAGATTTGTGGAAAACAAATTTACTGTATAGAATAAGGGCTAGACCCCACAATTTCTAATTCACGTGAATAGTCTTTACTAACATGAGTATTCAATGGACTATTCACGTGAGTTCAATAGGATTACTCCCATGAATAATATCCTGTTATTTAGGATGAAATATATGTGCCATATAAATGTAAACTATTCTAAAAATATTAATAATATGCATTTTTAAAATGCTGTAGCTACAGCCAAATATGCATTTATCGTACTAGAGTCATTACAGCCGATAAGGTAAATAATGCTTCTACCAAGAAATTCCTACTACACATACCAAAATACTTATTTAACTGTGTTACTAATAAGTAGGTTTTTTGTAAAGACACACATACGCATTCAGAAGAACACAAATTCTGCACATATTTCTGAAAGAGCCTTTCAGGGCCATCGGGTAAATACTGTGTGTGTTTCCGTATTCCATGAAAGCAATTTCTTTTCTTTTTCTTTTTTTCTTGATGTTTAAACAAAACATCAAGGTCCAAATTCATCCCTGCAGTAATATTATTGTCTTCAGTGGGGTTTCACCGGAACCTGGAAGGTAATTTCATACAAATATTGTCACAAAATCTCGGTTGCAAACCATTTCAAAGCTTCAATCCTGGAAATTGTTCTGTGCAGGCAGACCAGCTCACACACCCGGCACCCCAGTGAATGTATTGTTCCATGCAGGATCACACAGCCAAAGACATGAAATTCCCAGATACCACAAGATGCAGATCTTTCCCTAGCCCAAGTTACTGTTTTATTCCCAACATGAACAGTATTGGAATATATGAGCCTTCGTGGCGTTTTTCCTGGCTTTGTGTCATTTTTGTATATATGTTATCAGTGACATTTTATAAGATGTTATGAAGATTCAGTCAAATGGTTTTTATTTCAGTTTTAAATAAGACATTGTCAGTCAATCAGGCCTGAGCAGCCTTCCCTCCATACAATAATGTATTCAGCGAAAGTCATTCAGAGCATGTGGGCCAGATCCTCAGCTGGGGTAAACTGACTTCAATTTAAAATCATCTGAACCTTTTTCACTCATTAAGTGACTCAAGCCCCTCTTGAGCTTGAGCTCCCACTCCTAGTTCCAGCCTGTTTGTTATCCCACCAGACCCACTCCTGTCCCACCCCGAGTAAACTCTCAGAGGAACAATGTGAGCCCAGACCCTGCACCTCCCTGAGACCCCTGCAACTGCCACCAGTTGCCACACTCTGTGGCAGGGTATCACCTGTGCCACTTGTCCCTGAAACTTCTGCCTGTTACTGATCACACTCACCCCTGGGATTAGTGTCACTCCTCCTTCCTGCCTGAAGGAGTTGGGGTGGGTCAAGAGTGGGGGTGGGCCAAGTGCCAACCACAGATTTGACTCAGCTGAAGCAGGTTATGGGCTGCAGAACACGAGCAGGGGTGTGGTGTGCTCCGGAGGCAGTGTAATGAGCACAGGGACCATTGCTAGTAAGGCCAGAAGTGTTAAGGGTTCTTCTATGGGATTACCCTAACAAAACAGATGGGGCATATTTGTGGGAGGGATCCCCTTTCTGGGGAGTAGGAAAAAGCCCTGGCTGGGATGATTTAGTTGGGGTTGGTCCTGCTTTGAGCAGGGGGTTGGACTAGATGACCTTCTGAGGTCCCGTCCGACCCTGATATTCTATGATTCTATGACTCATATGATGTCAGAAATGTGAAGTGAGTAGCTGGGCCACACTGTTCACAAAAAGAGTAAACAGGAATTAAATGAGGGTAGGGTGGCAGGGCAATGTAATCAATTATCTATACAGAACTTACAGGTTTCCCCCGGGTTTGAAGAAGTCCTCAAGAAGACTCCAGGGGAAGATCAAGGTGGGTCTGTTAATGATGGAATTGATCTGGTGCTGCCAGTGCATCCGTTGGACTTCGACCTTTTGGGTTCCTCTTCTGAGGGACAATCTTATTTTGACAAGGCTATGCCCCTGGCCTGGGCACTAGTATCCTGTTCAGCATTTGAAAAATGTAATACAATGTTGCACTGGGCAGTGGTAAGGGCAGCTGGACTACACCAAGTCATACATTATTTGGATGACTTTTTGGTTGTGGGATGAACAGGGTTGGATGAGTGTGTTCACTGGCTGGACACATTTCAGGCCCTGGCTAAACAGTTGGGGGTACCCCCAGTGGAGGAGAAAACAGAGAGCTCTTCCACTACATTGCAGGATAAGCTCAGGAGATTGCTCAGGAGAGCTGTAGGAATCAAGAAACTCATGCTATAAGACTTGCAGTCTATTATGGGGCACCTGAACTTTGCCTGAAGGGTTGTTGTCCTGATTGGCATTCTGTGTCCGGCTTGCAGCACAACAGGCATAGCCAGATCACACCATTATATACGAGTTACTAGAGAGATGAAGGAATACGTGAAGGTTTGGGAACATTTTTTGCGGTGTCGTTATGAAGGGAAGAATGGTGATTAGAGGCAGGTTTGAAAATCCATTTGGATGCTTTCAGGAGGTAAGGGTTTTGGGGTGTTTTTACTAATGCAGGTGTGCCCACTAATGGTCCACCATCTGGACACAAAACGGAGAAATGCGTGACATGACTTGCCTCTATATTTTTTCCATTTTCATTTCTGTGGTTATTTCGGGACCAAAGCTGGCTAATAAAAGGGTGTATTTCTAGTGCAAAAAATTAGTGGTGGCACATGCTATCGATCGCCGAAACTTTCAGATCACATGAGGTTAGTGGAGACATTTGTGCTACAATGTTTAAACTTTAACATCTGTTTTTCTTCCAAGCATGTACCCAGGCTGGATAATGGCGTAGCAGATGTGTTGTCTTGTTCTAAGTTTGTCAGATTTCAGGAGTTTTCACCAGGAGCTAGCGATGAACCCAAGCAGATGCCACAGGTGCTATGTAGCCTTGGCATATTATGTTGTTGGCGGCCTGGAGATCTTTGGCTCTGGGCACATGGCTGAGCTATGAAGGAAGTTTTAATGAGTTCTTCTAATTTCAGGATCTGGAATGCTGATCCCCAATATGGCCCATCACAGGGGACAGGTGCTGCGATACATGATCTTCAGACACCCAGCTGCTGGCATCCTCAACGATCCTCGTATATTGCAACGGGCAACCGAGTTTTTTCGGGAGGATGTGGGGTGCACCTTCTGATGGGCTGGATCACAGAAAACCCCTTGAGAACTGCCAACTGATGTGCTGAGGCTACTTCTAATCCATTTTCCCTGCCAGCTTGGGATTCCAGAACTTGGCGAGTTTGAGCTGCAACACAGACCCAAGTCTGAACCACGTTCCGCACAAACTGCAGGCTTAACTGAAAACAGCTTAAGAAGTGTTCCTATCGCTAACACTCAGGTGCCAAACTCCCAATGGGGTCCAAACCCCAAATAAATCAGTTTTACCCTGTGAAAGCTTATACAGGATAAACTCATACAGGATACAGGATAAACTCATGTTCCTAGTAGTAACAGACAGAAACAAAGTAAATTACCAAACAAAATAAAATAAAACACACAAGTCTGAAGTGGTGAAACAGCAAAATCTAGAGAAACTTGACAAACTTGAAAAAAAACTGAAACTAGCTTAGAATTGTAAAATCCATTAACATAAAGTGAAGTCACTCGACACAGCTCTGGTTAGCTCTGGAGGTTTTCTGAACTGAATGGGTCAGTTCACTCCAGAAACAACTTATGCTCTGAATGCATAACTTTTGCCTTTGTATATGATCAAAGACCAACAACCTTTTCAGTCAGAGCTGGCAGCCATGATGGGCCTCGAGGGAGAGGTAGAAGAACTCAACAGAAGATTTGATATTATACTTTTGAAAGAAGATTCAGTACAAATCAACTTAATGCTGAATCATACAATGTACAAAAGACCCCTGCCAGAGAGTCCTTGGAAGAGACAAGCTGCAGATTAAAAAAAAACAAATGGGAATACTCGTGACACCTGAGAGACTAACAAATTTATTTCAGCATAAGCTTTCATAGCAGGGTGGGCAAGATTTTGGCCCGAGGGCCACACCGGGGCTCAAAATTGTGCCGAGGGCCGGGTAGGGAAGGCCCTGCCCCCTATCTGACCCCCACCCACTTCCCGCCCCCAACTGCCCCCCTCAGAACCCGTGACCCATCCAACCCCCGATTGCCCTCTCTGGAAAACCCCCCACTCTAACTGTTCCCCCCAGGACCTCATCCCCTATCTAGCCCCTCTACTCTCTGTTCCCTGACTTCCCCTCCGGAGACCCTCCTACCCAAACCCCTCCCCCAACCCACCACCTAAGCCCCTCCCAACTTGCTTACCTGCTGTGCCGGGCCTGCTGTCCCAGGCTTCGGGGGCGCGCCCAGCCAGCCAGGGGGCTCACTGTCTCAGGCAGCGCGCCGGCCTGCTCTCCAGGCAGCACTGTCCCCAGCGGCGTGCCAGCCCCAATCTCTGGGCGGCACGCCAGGCTGCTCTCCAGGCAGCACTGTCCCCAGCGGCATGCCAGCCCCACTCTCTGGGCGGTGCACCGGCCTGCTCTCCGGGGTGCTCTCAGAGCGCCCCGCCAAGGAGAGCGGGACATCTGTCCTGCTCTCCCAGCAGGAGCTCGCGGGCCGGATAAAAACAGCTCGCAGGCCACAAGTAGCCCACGGACCGTAGTTTGCCCACCTGTTGCATAGGCTATAGCCCACTTCATCGGCTGCATAGAATGGAACACACAGTAGGTAAGATATATATACACACAAAGAAAATATGTAAAGGTGGAAGTTGTCATACCAATTCTAAGAGACTATTTAGTTTAGATGGGCTATTATCAGCAGGAGAAAAAAAACCTTTTGTAGTGATAATCAAGATGGTCAATATCAGATAGTTGACAAGAAGGTGTGAGGATACTTAACATAGATTCAATTAGTGTAATGACCCAGCCATTCCCAGTTTCTATTTAACCCTAATTTGATAGTGTCCAATTTGCAAATTAATTCCAGTTCAGTAGCTTCTCCTTGAAGTCTGTTGAAGTTTTTCTGTTTTAAAATGGTAATCTTAAGATCTGTTATAGAGTAACCCAGGGAGATTGAAGTGTTCTTCTGTTGGTTTTTGAATGTTATGATTCCTGATGTCAGATTTGTGTCCATTTATCCTTTTGCATAGAGACTGTCCAGTCTGGCCAATGTACATGGCAGAGGGGCATTGCTGGCACATGATGGCATATATCACATTGGTAAATGTGCAGGTGAATGAGTCCCTGATGGTGTGGCTGATGTGATTAGGTCCTATGATGGTGTCAGGTGAATAAATATGCAGACAGAGTTGGCATCTGGCTTTGTTGCAAGGATAGGTACCTGGGTTAGTGTTTTTGTTGTGTGGTGTGCGGTTGCTGGTGAGTATTTGTTTCAGGTTGGGGGGCTGTCTATAAGCGAGTACTGGTCTGTCTCCCAAGATCTGTGAGAGTGAGGGATCGTCTTTCAGGATAGGTTGTAGATCTTTGATGATGAGCTGGTGAGGTTTTAGTTGGGGGCTGAAGGTGACGGGTGTACTGTTATTTTCTTTGTTGGGCCTGCCCTGTAGTAGGTGACTTCTGGGTACTCTTCTGGCTCTGCTAATTCAGAGGGCATCAGTACCGGGTTGATGTGGACTATTTTTCCAAATATATAGAAATAATATACTTGAAAGACATAGCACTTTTGCTCACTTTGGTTTTCTAGAACTAGTGGACCACAATTCACTGCAGCAGAATTTAAGTCATTCTGAACAAAATGTAATTTTGATCATATTACTAATAGCCCACATTACCCACTAGCAAATGGAGAGGCTGAGAGAGATGTACAGACAACTAAGAAAATCCTGCAGCAGGAATTCCTTGCTCTTCTGAGTTACAGATTAACACCAGTAGTGGCTGGATATAGTCCAGCACAATTCTTGATGGGAAGATAACTCAGAACTACTGTTCCAATTTTGGAAAAGAAAATCTATCTCCAAAGTGGCTAGTCATGAAGAGAGTAGCCAAATCACATAAAAAGGCTAAAAAAGCTTATGAACACTTTTACAACAGACATTACTCAGTTTGAGAACTGCCAGGTCTAGACCCCGGTGACTTGTGTTCGTCACATCGGATGGAGAAAAGGGATGGACAACTCCAGTGGTCATAAAGAAAAAGAATTCAGCATAGATCATATGTGATCAAATTCAACAGTGGAGAGTTCAGCAAAAGCCATCTACATCTACATTTGGTTCCTAAGAAAGAACATCCCCAACAGAGCAAACTCTACTGATGGCGGATGCAGAATATGAAGATGATAACTCAAAGATTCCCAAATGACCACAGCCAGTGGTTGCAACTAACGGACAGCCAGATGACCAAGTTGTTATGCGTTTGGGATGTATAATTAGAATACCAGTATGATTCAGACTGATACATACTGAACTTCAAAGACAGAGTGATATTGTAAATATTGTAAATGGCAGGAATGTAGAACTTAAAGGGGGAGAGGTAATGGAATGTTAAACTGTATTATATTGTTCAGCTACTAGGTGGCACTGTGAGTGAAATACCTCATTTAAATGAACCTCGGCCATATCTGGGAGAGCATTGGATGAACACATAAGAACATAAGAAAGGCCGTACTGGTTCAGACCAATGGTCCATCTAGCCCAGTATCCTGTCTATCGACAGTGGCCAATGTCAGGTGCCCCGGAGTGAGTGAACCTAGCAGGTAATGATCAAGTGTTCTCTCTCCTGCCATCCATAACCCCCCTCTGACAGACAGAGGCTAGGGACACCATTTCTTACCCATCCTGACTAATATCCATTAATGGACTTAACCTTCATGAATTTATCCAGTTCTCTTTTAAACCCTGTTATAGTCCTAGCCTTCACAGCCTCCTCAGGCAAGGAGTTCCACAGGTTGACTGTGCACTGTGTGAAGAAGAACTTCCTTTTATTTGTTTTAAACCTGCTGCCCACTAATTTCATTGGGTGGCCCCTAGTTCTTATATTATGGGAACAAGTAAACAACTTTTTCTTATTCACTTTCTCCTTACCACTCATAATTTTATATACCTCTATCATATCCCCCCTTAGTCTCCTCTTTTCCAAGCTAAAAAGTCCTAGCCTCTTTAATCTCTCCTCATGGGACCCATTCCAAACCCCTAATCATTTTAGTTGCCCTTCTCTGAACCTTTTCTAATACCAATATATCCTTTTTGAGATGAGGAAACCACATTTGTACACAGTATTCAAGATGTGGGCGCACCATGGATTTGTATAAGGGCAATAAGATATTCTCCATCTTATTCTCTATCCCTTTTTTAATGATTCCTAACGTCCTGTTTGCTTTTTTGACTGCTACTGCTATCGTCCAGGGGCCCCACTGGTTGTTTAGCAGGCTTCCTGCTTCTGACGTATTTAAAAAACATTTTATTATTACCCTTTGAGTTTTTGGCTAGCTGTTCTTCAAGCTCCATTTTGGCTTTTCTTATTACATTGTTATACTTAATTTGGCAGTGTTTATGCTCCTTTCTAGCTACCTCACTAGAATTTGACTTCCACTTTTTAAAAGATGCCTTTTTATCTCTCAATGCTTCTTTTACATTTTTTTAAGCCATGGTGGCTCTTCTTTAGTTCTTTGACTTTGTTTTTTAATTTGGGGTATACATTTAAATTGGGCCTCTATTATGGTGTCTTTGAAAAGTGTCCATGCAGCTTGCAGGGATTTCCCTTTAGTCACTTTACCTATTAATTTCCGTTTAACTGACTCCCTCATTTTTGCATAGTTCCCCTTTCTGAAATTAAATGCCACAGTGTTGGGCTGTTGAGGTGTTGTTCCCACCTCAGGAATGTTAAATGTTATTATATTATGATCACTATTTCCAAGCAGTCCTGTTATAGTTACCTCTTGGACCAGCTCCTGCGCTCCACTCAGGACTAAATCAAGAGTTGCCTCCCTGCTTGTGGGTTCTTGTACCAGCTACTCCAAGAAGCAGTCATTTAAAGTATCGAGGAATTTTGTCTCTGCATTTTGTCCTGAGGTGACATGTACCCAGTCAATATGGGGATAATTGAAATCCCCCACTATTATTGAGTTATTTATTTTGACACATGTTGTATATTGTCTGTAGCCAGTCTATATATTGTACAAGAGCATGACAGTAGCACAATAAACATAGATGAATGCTCATTCATGCTGGATGATTAGTAGTAGGTTTATAAGTCAGTGTCATGTGATTTGTTTTAATAAAATGCTTCATTCTTCAGACAGCTCCAGTCATAAGCATTATCTTGACCTAACCCCCCCACCCCCGTATGGAATTTTGTCTTATTCTAGCAAAACTCGCCTGCTAAAGAACCAAAGCGCTTCAAACACCCTACTAATGGTACAGTAAATTACATTTTCTCATTTGGAACATTGTAATAGATTTCTCTACAGAGTGATTTATCATGCAACAATTAGGAACCCCAGGGAATTAGATGACCATTTTAAATTTTATCAGCTTGTTTCAATAAACTGTTAATGTGACCCTAATGTTTGGGAAGCACTTTAATATAATCAGATTTCAGTTGTTCAATCTACTGACATTAATGGCTACCTCATTAATCATAGGATTCTCACTGAGACTTAAGAGGCTGTGCTAAGTTCAGTGGACCAAGTCTTAGAATAATAAAAACAACAGGCAATTTTCAACAGGGAAAAATTCTCACTTTAACTGCGAAATGCTGTTTTTGTTATCCTCCGAGAGTTGACACGGTCATGTAGTAGTTCCCTAAAGCTTGGAAAAGCAACATTTGTATTTAGTTCAGCTTTATTCTTAAATTGGGCAATTAAATATGGTACAGTTAGAAGAATTCTAATCTTGTGCTATAAACATACATGGGGCTATGTAAGGAGATTCAAAGTACGAGAGGAAAACTCTAATGGCATGTGTAAGAGTGTGGACCCTTAGCATTGTGAATCTAGGGATTCTGATGTTCCCTCATTAAAAATACAACAGTTTTCTACAGTGATGGCTCAAAGCACTCTAGCTTACAACAATATTATGCTGTTTAAGCCTTTACTCTGGTATACTTCAGAGGTTCTTAATATCATGACTGGAAATGAGGGTACAATAACATCCATTTAAAAATAGCTTGTTTTTCTTAATTAGTAAAGTTTTTGTTAATGACATCACCTTCCATTAAATTAAAACTAAAGACTACACAAGCCTTGCTCTTAGATAAAATATAATATTACTTATGAAGAGTGATTAGATTCAGGTTTGGCAACCTCCCTCTCAAAGGTCTAGTGAAATCATTGATTACTGTCCCATATAAAAGCTTTGCTCCACAAGCCCTTTCAGGATCCATAGCAGGAAACACAAGGTTGTTGCACTCCAGTGAAAATTTGAGCAGAGGCTAAGTATGGCTTGAAGAAAAGTTAAACATTAGATATGGTCGTCTGCACGGAAAAGCAAATATCCAGCCACTTGATCATCTGTTTCCTTATTTTCGAGAACAGGGTGTGGACTGAGAATGATTAATGTTATTAAAATGTGTTTAGGAAATCAAAACACCAGCAAAAATCACTGGAATCTTAACACTCCAAAGTAGGTGCATTATGGGAGGAAAGCTTCCAAAAGATTTTTACTCCAAAACTGCAAAGATTTGCTCAGTCAACTCAAGATTCTTCTGATACCAACTCATTCTCTGAACTTTGATGGATAGAACAGTGGATGGAACCTCCTGTGCCTCAGATTGATAACAATTTATCCTAATAATGTATCCTTAAGGAGAGTGGACAACCAATAGTTACTAATGGGATCTAGCACATGATTTGGGTTTGTCAAACATCATTGCAGGAGTTCATTTTAAAAGTTGATTATAATAGCTTTTGGTTTCTATATTGATATTGCAATTTCAATTATGTACATACAATTTATAAATTATTCACATTACTGTCAGCATTGGTTAATGCATACTTAGTTTATCTGTACAATTTGTCCGTGTGTCCAAAATATTAAAATGGTAACCAGTCTGAGAGTGTAGAGACTATGGGCATATTAATCAGATGGGTTCTGGAGTTTCAATAAGGCTAAGTTAACCAGGTTAGACAGCTAATTGTTTAATATGTTAGAAAAATAGTTTAATACATTAGCAAGATCTGCATGTGTTTTGATTTCCCCTTTGTTCAGTAACATAGGTAATAATGAACTCAAAATGAAATCTGACCTTCTGATTTATGTGACAATACAAAATAAAGGGCCTGATCTTGCCCTGAGTTAAGGTATAGAAACAAAGGGTTTGTCTACATTACCCACTGGATTGATGGGCAGCGATCGATCCAGTGGGGGGTCGATTTATTGCATCTATTCTAGTCTAGATGCGATAAATCGACCACTGAGAGCTCTCCCGTTGACTCCAGTACTCCATCAGACTGAGAGGCACAGGCGGAGTTGACTGGGGAGCATCAGCAGTCGACTCATCTCAGTGAAGACACTGCAATGAGTAAAACTACTTAGATTGATCCACCCCCTAATGTAGACCATGCCTAAATGGAATAGAATGATGTGTTCAGGATGACAAGAAAGGAAAATTTAGCATAGGTTTGGATGACTGGAAAGCAGCAATGTGATGCTATACAACAAAATGGGAATTGCTTATATAAAATGTGAGAGCAGAAACTTGAGGCATGTCTTTCAGATAGGATGACCAGAAAGCAAGGGCAAAAAATCCAGACAGGGGCTGGGGAGGGGGAGGGGGAGGATAGGAGCCTATATAAGAAAAAGGCCCAAATATCGGGACTGTCCCTATAAAATTGGGACACCTGGTCATCCTAGTTTCAGGGAAATGAAAAGCAAATCATATTTTTATTTCTGTGCTGCCAGATTTAGAAGAATGTTCATCATGTTGTTCTTTACAGACAATAAAACAGGTCCTTGTCCTAACAATCCAGACCAGACTCAGGGTTGACAAATAAAGTGTATGTACACCTGTGTGCATGTAGATGTGTGTTGGCGGGGGGGAGGGGGGAGGGTGAGATGAAGATATAGGAAATGGTAACAATTACAATAGCTTATCTCATTATTGTATGTAGTAATCATGAGCTTAATTTTTAGTGCTGTATATTAGTGGGGGGGGGTGGATATTATAGTATTTAAATGTAATATTTAAATAAGGTAACATATTAATATTAAATAGATAGTTTGAGGGAGCCAGGGTAAGCAAAAGGACTGAAGAGGTGGAATGAAGGCAATCCCCAGTAGCTAACCAAACACAGTGAGTCTGGAGGAGGGATCTGAAGGCTGTAGCCATGAACACAGAATCACGAGGTCACTGAAGGAACATGAGAGAAGATGTGGAGTGATTTGTGGGGAGAGACTAGGGGGAAACAAGAACTGACAGAGTGTATAGCAGAAGCGGAACAGTAAGGAGGGGATAAGAGAAGAAGTGTGGGCAGGAGCAGAGCTGTGCAAGCCTTGGTGAGACTGAGCCATTTCAATTTTGGCAATAATCCTTAATGTTTTCTTTTCATCCTTAATTAATTACTGACTATAAGCATGGCTTGACTGTGGCTCCAGCATAGGAGTTCCATGATATATGGTTTTAGTGTGATATGTGACATTTTTAGGGTGTGATCTGCAGTGCTCCATCACAAAATAATATGTCAACTATCCAGTGGAGCCCTGGCCATTTTGCTTCGGGTGATTTTGTTTACAGTTGGTGCAGGTGCAGATGAGGTGGTGAAATCAGTCGATGAGCAGAACAAACGAAGCACATCACCTATGGGAGAGAGCGCTCAGTTAAATAGAGAGGGAACTGCCGACGTGGCTCTCCAATATGAATTTACACCATCATTTGGTCCAAAACAGCCTCAGCCTGTTCAACTCCAGGATTTGTGGCATGGCCTGACTATTTACCCTGGCTTTTGGGGAGGAAGGTGTTTCCAGGGGAGGAGGTTACTGTTTGAATTTGATGGATTTTGGTTGCTCATTTTCTGGTTTGGATGAGAAGTAGATACTGGCGTTTACTTTTGATTTATTTGTATATTTCACTTTAAGAAAGGAGACTACAGACCAGGATAGGTGGGTCTTTCTTACTTACAGGCCAAAATAAATGTGAAGCAGCTGATTCCAGAGGGCAGAGATGGGTGTGAGCCAAAACCCTGGAATGAAATCATTTTGAGTGATGACAAATTTTGACACAGACTCTAGATCCAAATGTTGTGGCTTGGGTCAGATTCTGCTGGGGAAGAAGAGCAATGGGCACAAAGAAAGGGAAGGCTGCCAAGAGGCAGCGGGGAAGGAGTGTTCCACAGCATGTAATGTGTTGCCATGGTGGGAAGGGTCTTCTTGTAATGGAGAAGGAGAAAGACAATAGAAACAGTAGGAGCAGAAGCTGGAAAGGAGGTGGGACTTGTACTGAAAGGGTAATGAAGACCCTCAGGATTAATGGTCTAGTCAACTCTTGATGCACTTTATGTGGGTAGCTCTTCTTAGGTTTAATGTGAATAATGTGCGTAAATCCCCTGTGCATTGAGAGAAGAATGAACTTTTTAACATTTCCATGAGGAATACTTTGAAACCTTCATAAAACATTCATATTAGATGGAGAGGAAAGCCTGCTGTAATAAAACATGTTTCCCACTATTACGCAGTTGGTATTTTATCTGTTCAAGTATCATGTAGACCGTATTTGCATTACTGGTGCATGTTGTAAGAGTGAGATCATTTTACACAGGATAGCTAGTTTGTTTATCTAACAACAAAATCCCTTTTGTCAGAATACTTGAAGAGAAATATTTTATATAAGAAAGCTGGGGATTCAGATCCTCATGTTAAAAGAATTATTTGCACTTTCTTATTCCAGGATTATTCTTCTGAACATAGCTTCAGGTAACAGATATTTGTACCAATGTTTCTGACTTCAAAGCGATTATTTAACATTTATATCACAGGAGCACTGAAAGACCACACGTAAGTTGGACCCTATTGTGCTAGGCACTGTACAAACATCTAAGAAATAATAGTCTCTATCCCAGAGAGCTTCAAAATAGAGCCCTGCAGTGAGACTGGGATCCTGCAGGTCCCACAGGATACAATTCCATAATGGTGGGAGTGGGTAAAATGTACTTTGTGATGAGTGGGACAGAGATACTTTGCGGGAAAACACTAAATCTCATCAGTTTACCACATTAAAATGGTGTCTGAATTGCATTTATATATCTAATATATTAACTGACCATTGCTGGGGTTTTTTTTAAGTAGCATGGGGGGAACCTGTCTCTGTTGCAGGATTTGCGGGATCTAAGGTTGCTGTGGGTGTGAGCAGGATAAAAATGCAATAAACAATGCGGGAGCAGGTGGGAATGGGAGTGGGTTATTGTGGGTTGGGACAGGAGTGGGCTTAAAATAATAGTCCTGCGCAGAGCTCTATTTCAAAACTATGATTATAACCATTTTAGTAGTAATATTAAAATAACAACCTGATCCATCTTTCATAGAATTGTTTGTAAAACAATTATTATTTAAAATGTAAAGTTAGTATTCAGAGTAATTGAAATAAACCTTCTCTTTCATAAGTTTCCAATGCCACATCCATAATGTTACTATAAGGCGGGTGAAAACTGGTTGGAAAACTTCCCAGCTCTGAGAGGGGAGTTTGGGTGTAGGAGGGTGCTCCAGGCATTGGCAGAGTGTTGGGGTGCAAGAGGGGGTATGGGATGCTGGCTCCAGTAAAGGGGTCAGGGCTGAGGTTCAGAAGGGGGTTCAGGGTGCAGGAGCGGAGAATGGAGTGCTGGCTTCAGTTGGGAGCTCAGGGGTTGGGGTTGGGGTACGGACTCCTACTGGGCAGCACTTATCTCAGGAGGCTCCCGGTTGGCGGCATAGTGGGACTAAGGCTGACTCCTTGCCTGCCCCAGTCCCACACCACTCCTGGAAGCGGTCAAAGTGCCCCTGTGGCCCCTGGGTGTGGGGGCACATGGCTCCATGTGCTGCCTCTCTCTGCAGGCATTGCTCCTCAGTTCTCCGTTTCCGGCCAATGGGAGCTGTGGGGACTGTGCTTGCAGGCAGGAGCAGCACGTTCAGACCCCTGGCCCACCGCACCCTGGGGCCATGGGAATGTGTTGGCCACTTCTAGGAGCCAATATTTAATGCTCTAGAAACAGCAATTATTACTGATCCATGTATAAACAAGATGATGCCCACAAAAGCTGACTCAACAAGATATGATCATGTATAATTTAATTTTGATAATACAAAATGCTAGCATTGGTGTGGTCAAACAATGCTAAATCCTGTTCCATTGCTATGTGATAAATATCACTGTCCTAAGCTTCATCATCTTCACAGACTGCATCTTCCTTGAGGCTGATACAATAAATTCCTGGTATCAGCTAAAGGGTGATTTTAAAAATCTTTCTGCAGAAATGGCTTGACCTTGTGTATAATTAATGGCCACCCAAAAATTGAAGGCCTCATAAATTTGTCATCTAATAGACAAGCATATACCGTAGAAGAATTTTGTTTGCTTGACATCATGAATCAAGGTGTTGCATCGGGAAAAAGATTTTCAGCAGTAGGGCAAAAACCCCAGAGAGTGAGCTTGTGAGGGGTAGACATGGAGAGATGGAAGAATGCATCAGAAAGAAAAATAAATGGAAAATGTCCTTAGACGCTATACTCCATTTAATCAGAACAACTTTAATTGGGATGAACACTTTATTGGTACAGCTCCAAGAGAATTTATTGGAAGGTATCTAGTGAAAAGAATGGATATTTTAAAAAGTAAAAAAAAAAAAAAAAAAGATTAGCCCTCTGATAGTTGATTGCAATTATTGCTGCTTAATGGGGACAGAATTAGCAAATGGGGAAAGAATTAGCAAAAACCCTGCTTAGATGGCATTTATTCATTATTATGAAATGATATTTAACCAGGTGCTAAATAAGCCCTTGATCTTGAAAGTATTTGTGCTTAACTCTGCTACCATGAGGAGTTCCATTGGGTAGTAAAATTAAGCACGTGTAACTGTTTACAGCAGAGGTGTCCAATACGTTCGCCACTAGCCACATGTGGCTAATAGGCTACTGAATTGTGACTAATGCATGTGTCTTTTGTATAATGTGGCTAATAAGAAAAATTTAAATCCACAAGTGTGGCTAGCAGTGTGACTAGCATCAAATTTCTATTGGACACCGCTGGTTTACACAATCAAGACCTAAGTGTGAAAATCTAATTTGTAACCTTTTAAGAGAAGTAATAAATAAATATAAAAAAGAAATGAGGTAAATGTTTTACAGTTTTTCTTATGTTCTTAATTTTAGTTTAAGTCTATATTTATCTAGCTATATCATTTTTTTTAAAGAAAATTCCTTTTTTCTTAACTGGGTTTATAGGCTGTGTGCTGGCATATCCCAATTAAGAGGATTCTACTTGATCTGATTTAGTTGAGCAGCAGATAATTTGAACATATTAATAAATATGATCAATTCCTGATTTTGCCCTTCTCAGATTATTTTAGGGAAAGTTTGGAAGCCAGACACCATTCAAACAAGCAATCAAAATCAGTCTAAATCACTGTGGGTGAAATTCACTCCAGAACGAGAACTTCTGCATTGCCTAAAACTTGCTTTGGCCTGGTGTGAATTTCTCCTAGTTTGTATAATAAGAGAGCCATTTGTATTTATTTTCAATTAGATTTTATTTATCATATGTTATTTTGTTAATGTGTACACAAATTAAATGAAAAATATAACCAATTTTACATTAATTTCTGAATGTACAAGTGTGTTATTTCCAATGTTATATACCTTTTGATGGCTACTGGTATTTAACAACCCTGACCGTAAGAGTAATGCACTTAATACTTACATATCATGAGTAAAATCTGCAAGACTTCTTGAGGAAATGTTAAAATGTTCAACATCCATGTTCTCAACAAGTAAATAACACATTATATAGCTACATTATGACCAGATTATATCTATTAGTTACTGCTGTGCACCATGTAAATCTTCGGATTCCCCTGGGAAATGAGAAAATCATTTCAGACTTCAATAACTAACAATCAGTTATTGCTCTGGGCAATAATAAAGCTGAATGCAATTACCTAAAGTGAAGTTAGCAGTGTAACAAATGAAATACAGATTTCTTTCTCTCTTAAAATAAATGTAGCATCTCATCACACGCTACTGCATAGCATAATGGGGTCTTCTAAACAGTGTATTGTCTGAGCAGCCTATTTGAGATTTGAAATATATGTGATTAAAACTTACAAAAGTTACTTTTTATGACATCACTTGCATGATTAGTGCTGGGGGAAAAACTAGGGGCTATAAAACTGCAAAACACTCTTTCTAAGAAAATAGATTTTAAAAAGCCACACTCTGCTCCCAGTAGCACTCCTCACTTGTTAGTAGAGGCAATCTGCACAAAAAGGGACGAGGTAACAAAGTCCTGTGGCACCTTAAAGACTAACTATAAAGTTTTGAAGCATAAGCTTTCGTGGGCTAATACCCACTTCGTCGGATGCAAGCAGTGGAAGTGTCCAGGGGCAGGTATAGATAAGTAGGCAAGAACCAGGTAGGAGGTAACAAGGTTAGTCCAAACAGGCTGAACCAGCTTGTTAACTCAAATCAGGGAGGGTGGGGTATTCTTCTAGTGGCTGAATTGGAGGTGTGAACTCGGAGAGAGGAGAAGCTGTTGCAAAAGGAACAAGAGATTTCTGTTCATAAAAGGCCTTTTGATAAGGTCATTCACAAAACAGGCTATAATTGTGCAGGCAGAACGTTTAGACTATTTTCAGATTGTTATACCTATTTCTTCTGTTTTCATTAAAGTTCGATTTTGTCGGAGCAAAAATTATTAGTACTTAGGTAGGATTTCTTCTATATTCAAGAGTCTGTTAAGGCCCAAGTCTTTCAAACATGTATGAGCATACTTAACTTTAGAACTATTTGCTATTGTAAAATTAAGCACATGCATAAATGTTTGCAGGATCAGGACCTTAGTATGTGGCTTCAGTATGAGTGATTTTTCTCATTGGAATGAAAAGAATTCTTTAACAAAAATTCATGACTCAGAATAATACTCCTTTACATATATTACTTTGTTCTTTGTTACTGAGTATCAAGTATTAATTTTCTATCCTGAATTTGTTTCTAATTAATTATTTGCATGCATTTCCTCTTTGTCATAACAGAATTCAATTAACTTGAAATAGATTTCCCAATAGAAATTTAATCCTAATGTTTTGTGAAACCAGTTTTTATATATAAATGCAGTCTGGGTTTGAGCAGAAAATGCTTCAGAAACAATCTTTTCTGGCAAGGTTACTGTGGCTTTACATTAGATGTTGTGAACTAAATTTTCATTACTGTATTGTTCCAAGACATTCTTTATTTTTAATTCTTAACATAATTGATATTATTTTTTCTATCTCCTTGGGAGCTAATTACACTTCCCTCTCCTCCCCAGTAGTGTGTATCCACTGGTTTGTGGTTGTAGGATTGTTCACTAGTGTTGGGTTGTGTGGCACTCTTTTAGAGCCCTTCAAGCATGGAACATTTTTCTGTTCTGTTTTTGTATGGTGCCTAACAAAAACTAACACAGTAGGGCTTCCAGAGGCTAGTGAAATCCAAATACAGTAAACCCTCGATTTAATGGACCTCGATTTAACGGACTTCGGATGCAACGGACAAAATTTCTGAGCAAGTCTGATGCATTCCTGATCCATTTCTGGCGGGCTGGCTGCCGGCTGCCGCCCGGGTCCAGGCAGCGCACGGGCTGCGGCACTGTCGCCCCGACCCTGTGGCAGGCGGGCTGCTGCTCTGACAGCTCATTTTTTAAATTATTATTAAATAACGGACTTTTTGATTTAACGGACACCCCCTCGCCCGAATTAGTCCGTTAAATGGAGGTTTTACTGTAATACTCTTTTTAAATAGAGCATTATGACATTTATGGCCAAAGCTTGATGTCCTTCATTTCAATGGAAGTTTTATTGACAGCTGCAACTGAAGTTAATGCGAGCTGTGCTTTAAACAAAAAGGGCTGTATAACACTCAATACTCTGAAAAATCAGGTCCTAGGTATCTCAAATTGGGCATGCAAAATTAGTGGAAACTTTTGATTTTATTCTATACCTCAGCTCCCAATCCCTCGCCTCAGGTTATTAAGATATACAGTACAGACCTGTTTACACATGAATCCTCTTAACACGCGGTAGCGCCATGCCTCCCAGTGCTACCTATTTAACACACGAGAGTCGTTAACACGCAGTACAGGAACTTGCTAGATTTGCTCACTCACTGACATAGAAATCAACAGGAAGAGAGAGCGGAAATGTGTTGTAGGCTTACTGGTGTTTCCTCTTCCTAATATAATGGCAGAGGGTAAGCGTCAACATTTCTACACTGTAGAAGAAAATGTAGCTGCAATAGATTGAGTAAATAGCAGAGAAACCCAAGCCAAAGTTTCAAAAGATATTGAGATTGCCGAATCTATTCTCCGAGGATGGCTAAAAAACAAATCTAAACTGAATGGCTTTGTACACAATATCGATTCTGCCGCAGGGCTTAAGTGAAAATGTGTGTGCTATTCAGCAAAACCAACCACAGACAAAGCCATGCGCATGTGGTTTGCTCAGGAAAGGCTGAAAGGAATGCTGCTAAGTGGGCCAATTCTTCAAGCCCAAGCAACAAAATTTTGAAATGTAATGGGGGATGAATCATTCCAAGCCAGCAAGGGGTTTATAAGTGATTTTAAAAAGCGTCATGGCATAGTACAGGTATTGATTTCTGGAGAAAGCCAATTGGCTGATGAATCGGCCGCAAACACGTTTCCCGCTGAGTTAAAACCTATTTTATAAAATGAAGACTACCATGAAGAACAACTTTATAATTTTGATGAAACAGCTTTATTTGCAAAACTTCTACCTGATAAGACTTTAGCCTTTAATTACGAGACACAGAAAACAGCTGAATTTAAAAAAGATGAAAGATCTTGTGACTCTTCTTTTTTGTAGTAATAAGACAGGCAGCCATAAGCTTCCCCCTCTTCCCATTGGCTGCTTTCATAACCCTCGCTGCTTTAATCACCTCAATAGAGCCAAACGGCCAGTAATGTACACTAACAGCAAAAATGCTTGGATGACGAGACACATTTTTGACTACTGGTTCCAAAACAGCTTTGTTCCAGCTGTTCGTAAGCATCTGGGTCGAAGAAACTCAAAGCGAAAGCACTTTTGCTACTTGACAATTGTCCAGCCCATCCTCCAGCCGAATCACTGGTATCGAGCGATGGAAAAATTCAAGTGCTATACCCACCATTCAACACAACATCAATAATTCAACCTTTAGACCAGGGCATTATTCAGAATTTTAAAAACAATTATCAATGGGAGCTGATTTTGGTGATCGTGTCATGCACGTCTTCAGGCATTTCCAAATTTCTGAAACAGTTAAACATGAAGGAAATTATGTATTTAGTTAAAAAGCTTGGGACGGAGTAAAACAAAAGTCCATTGAAAACTGCTGGATGAAGACTCTCAGTGATGCCTTTTCTGTCAAAGACGGCTCAGATTCGGAAAAATCCAGAAGTGGCACTGATTCAGAGACAGACTTTGACGGATTTTTGGAAGAAGAAGTCCTACAAATACGCACACAGACAAAAGAGGATAAAGGTAAACTTCTCTTTCAAATGATAAAAGATTTTAGTTTGGATACATCGCCGGAAATCATTACCGAGTGGCTGGAGATGGATGAAGATTGCCCAACTTCAGAATTCTGTCCGAGGAAGAAATATTAACAGGGTGTGAGGTTATGTCGGACCGTGAAAGCGATGGTGAGAATTCTAATAATGATGACGATGTCACTGAAAAGGTCAAAATTTCACCCACAGAAGCCCTGAGTGCTATAGAAACTGTTGTAAGATTTATGGAGGAGCAAAATGCGGAAACTATCAAAATCATTCGTCTGCGGCGAATGACAGATTTCATAAAAAAGAAAAAAAATGTGAGCCAGAAAGAGCAGAAAATAACAGTGTTTTTTTTAAAGAGAATCATAGACACTTTTTAGAGCCAAGTACTATATATCATTGTGGACTATTAGTACATGTAATATATAGTCTGTGCTAATAAATTTCAAAATTGTTTGAGTCTCATTGATTTGATTATGTATAGATATCTTAAGACATTTCAGCCTGGCCCTCTTAACCCACAATCTGTTAACATGCGGTCATGACGGCTTGACTCCCGACATCCGCATGTAAACGGTTCTGTACTGTACTGTATTTATGTTTGTGAAGCATTCAGAGACTAATGATGAATGACATGGAAAAGATGATGAGTATATTACTCTGTTTTCAGAGCTGGGTTTGAACACTATGCAGTAAATAAGGCATGGGGCCAACATTCTGAAAAATGAAAATAAAACCAATTATTGAATACTCATTTAATGAGCTATCCTGTGTTCTGAATGAGTAGGTGGTCCAGTGGAAAAAGTAATGTGATCATGTGATTAATGACTATCATAATGCATATACACAAGGGGGCTGGCTTAAGGTTGCACATGCAATCTTAAATCTGGGATTTTTGTAACTTTTCAGTGCTTGACTTTGCAACCCTTAGTAGTATTCTTCTAACACAGTTTTTATCTCTGTGTATATATAACTTATATTTTCCTTTTAAGAGCATCCATTTAAAAATGTTTTGATACAGAAATAAAGTTAACAATAGTACATAATATTCAAAATGGGTCTGAGCTATGATTAAGTTGTGATTAGATATTTATTTATATTTGATGAAAAAGTGTAAATATGTTGAAGGGATCTACAGAAATCCAGTTAGATAAAGGTGGGCATGATAACCAGACCTATTTATGTTCTTGCTTTTACCTGTGGTGAAATTTTCGTTGACTTCAGTGGCACTAGAATTTCAATCTTGGCTTTTTTAAATGTTATAATAGGTAACTTGTGTTGCCACTTAGCAACCGTACCAGGTTTTTGAAACAATAAATCAAACAGAACTTATATTGAATGACAAGTCATGTAGGTGTTTTTTCTTATACTTGATTGCTTTTGAAATATTAACACAAGTTACCGCATGGAAATTAATTTAATTTTTTAAATACGTCATACATCAAGGCATTATCTAAGTACAATAAAAGCGGCGTTATCTCGTATTTTACCGACCGGAAAACTCTAGAAACAAGCATTTCTGGTATCCATTAAAAGTCCAGTTGGTGCGAGGCTAGCAGGCTCCCTACCCTGCTCTGTGTGGCTTTCTAGAAGCAACATGTCCCTGCTCCTCCTAGGTGGAGGAATGGTCACTGGGGCTCTGGGCAGTGCCCCCACCCTGCTCGCTGACTCTGCAGCTCCCATTGGCTGGGAGCCACTGCCAATGGGAGCTGCAGAGGTGGCGCCTGCAGGCAGAGGCAGTGTGCAGAGTCACCTGATCACACTTCCACCTAGGAGCAGCAGGTGACATGTCGCCACATATGGGGAGCCCCCTGAGGAGAGTGCTGCTGCACCCTGAAACACCTCCTGCACCCAAACTCCCTCCCAGAGCTTGCATCCCACACCTCCTCCTGCGTCCCAGCCCTGAGCCCCCTCCTGTATCCAAATTCCATCATTCAACTGGTGAGTATAACTCTTTGTTAACCGGAATTTTTGATTGTCCGGCACTTCCCATTCCCCAAACATGCTGGATAACAACACTTTTACTGTAAATGCAGCAGATATAGCCCTGTCATACATCATTTAGATGTAACAGTTATATAAGTTCTCATAGAAAGAGCCTTAGAATTCCAAAGATTGCCTTGCAGGAAAAGTATCATATAATACTACAGAGATTTTGACATTGTTAAATCTTAGGGGGAAAATCAGTAAATATATATACAGCACTCTAGGAATCGACTAAACTCGGTGGGTAAAAACAAAACTTCTCTACCATACAGAAAACTTGTCAATACATTAGAACACAGAAAGTTCAATTTGTAAATTCTACCTAACATGTATCCACAACATACTTCTTCCCCCTAGCCAAAGTCAATTGAAGTCAAGGGGAGTTTAAAGCAGTAAGACCCTTTGTTTAATGTTTATAGATAACCTTTTTGTCAGTGTTGGATTAAATGTGTGTGTGTGGGGGGAGAAAATAAATTAAAAGCATCTTCCAGTGACATAAGCCTCATGAAGAATTAACTAGGATAAGCACTTATTCTAGTTGGTACACTGACAAGCTGAGCAATGCAGACAAAAATAATAATTAAAACATAGCTTCATGCTGAGATGAAACTTTCAAGAGTCTCAACTGTGTTGAGCTTATGATTTTTCCATTTTTGTGTTTGCGAGCATAATTATGTCCCAGAGGCAGCAGGAGCTAGTTCTTGTCATTCCCCATTTCCCCCCCTCTGAAAGGAGATTAATTTCTTTACACAGAAATCCAAAAGTTGAAGCCAGAGCAATAATAATAATGTAAACAAGCCCTTTATTCTTTTAATCTGGAATGCATAATTTAATGGCAGAGTAATATAAATAATGAAAATACCACATATACTTTAGACAATTAAGGGTAAACTGAAAAGTAACATTTAATGTAGTATTGATTGACTGTATCAACAAATGACGGCATCTGTATGGATGATAGCATTTAGAAAAATGCTACAAAGTAGATCAGTACAGAAGTAGTGGGGGTGGAATGGAGTAGACTTCATGGCTCAGAAAACTGGTAATGTAATATGGAGCCTTTCACCCCTAGATCACCGATTCAAATTGGCCCAGGTCAATAGGGACTGCAAGTCATTACCATCTGCTGGCTCTTCAGTGGCTTGTGTGAAATGAGTTGGTCCTTGTACAGCTCCCAGTGGACAGGTGTTCATGTCACAAAACCATCATCTATCACGACTGACACCCTGTTGGGACTCTGAGCAGAGGATAGGAAATGAAAGGGCATGGAGTCAGAATTACCTTTACCCTCCAGATCAGGAGTGAGAAACATTGGTGGATCGGCGTGGGGTAGGGAAACTTGTTCTGTAATTTTCTATACTGTAGATGTTCCATTCATATAGGATTCCATTTCTAGGACTATCAATATAGAATTTTTCATCATCACTAAAAAATTCCCCCACTGTCAACCCAGCCTTAGAAACAAAAGTAAAAAAGTGCAAGGATTTAGATAAAGATGGTAATTATACAGTTAGGGATTTAGGGTAACATGTATTTTTAATTAAAGAGTATCAACCTACAGGTAGTTTATCTTATTCCTAATCAGGAGGCTGTAGATGTCTGTTTTAAAACAGATTTACCTATGACAATTTACTGAGATGAAGTATAAATTATGGATTTCTTCAGTAACAAATCTTCAAATATAAAAGTGGTATCTGGTACATTCATATACTTAATGGGTATGACATCAAACTGATGTATGATGTGAAACTCAGTGACAATACTTCTTGCCCTTTCATAGACTAATACAGTATCTGTATGGTATCAGTGTGGGATACTTTTTCGGAAATGGTATCTGGCAAGTGTTAAGAGACAGAATTTGAACCACTTCCGTTGCACCTGGACAAACAGATTCCCACCAGCCTGCTCTGCATTCTACAAAATACAGGAAGCCATCCAATGCTACTCTTCTCATCCAAAAATCTTAAACTATTCTTCCAAACCTTTACTATATAGGTGCCTGTTTCACAGGAGAACAAATCTGGACAATAGAAACAAATAGTGTTTCCTTAGAAGGACATGGGTTGTATAAGGAAAGAGAAGTTGAAGATGGTGAAAAAATTCTCAATGGGAAATGTAAGTCCCTTCCAATGAAGACATGACACAGATGTAGTAAGTTAAAAGCAAATCTTTATTTTGAAGCTGCTGGGAACACACAACATTTGTTTACCTTGGGAAAAAATAACCCACTGGTGAAAATGGGTATCACCAATAAGCTGAACACAATTTAGCTGCATGTTCAGAAAAGGACAAACTGTGTTCAGCACTATTTCAGATCACTCAGAACTATGCAATGAGGTGCCTGAGTTCAGATACCCATATGTGCTTATTTTCTACTGTTTGTTTCAGTGTTTACAAAATCAAATAACCATACATGTGACTATGATCCCATTCATACTGCATTTGGATGTGCAATTGCACAAACATTCTCTGGGTTTAAATGAATCTCAAATATTTTTTAGTTTAGATGTGGACTTGTGGTTCCTTATCAATTAAGGATATTAAATGAAAAAGAAGTTAATGAAATACTGTAGTGGAAATTTTAAATATACAGAAGTTTATTCATAGTGGAAGCAGCAGATTCAGTTTCTAAGGCCAGAAGGGAACCAGTGTGATCATCTACTCTGACCTCCTGTACAGTATATAGACCTTTCCCAGAATAAAATATATAATTAAGCTACATTGAACATATATAGTAAAGCAAAAAGAAACTTAACAGCATATTAAGTGAATTACCTATGTTCAAAGAAGCTAGTTATTGTTGGCATGGGAATTATAAACAGAAAAGGCATATAATGGTCTCCACTGAGCTAAATAAATCAGCATCACTTAAAATCAAGACTGAATGTCCTTCTAAAAAAGATACACTCTGATTCAACCACAAATTACTGAACTTGCTGCAGGATTTACTTGGGGGAAAGTCTATGGTTTGTGCAATACAGGAGGACAGACCAGATAATCACAATAGCTTCTTCTGGTCTTAGAATCTTTGGATTTTAAAACCTTGATTTACTCTCTGGAGGGGAATGCAGTATAGGCTGATGTACAGGAGTGGTAGCACTGGATTATGAGTTGACTGAACTGTGTATTTGGTTTTGTAATTTTAAATAATCAGTGGAGTACTCAGAGCCTGAGTGTGGGTGCCCTTTGTTGTTGTATATCAAAACAAATACCTGTTTGAAAAAGACCTAGCACTATATCAATAAAAACAGTAACAGGCGTAACTGTGACAGATTCCTAATTTGTGTTGCCAGAATCTCAATTTTTAACATGCCAGTGAAATCGGCTTTTTGATCACGTTGACCTGTTGAGGGGGGGTGGGGGTGGAGGAAGTTGTATTCATAGCTCTATCCAAGGCCGGCTCGAACTATTTTGCCGACCCAAGCAAGAACTCTTTAGAAAATAGCGATGATCCTTCGTAAGCAGGCGGAGTTGGCAGGTAGGCGAGCACTGTTCAGTCAACTGGATACTTTACACCTAGAGTACAGTACAAACCGGTGACCCATCTAATTCCCCAAGAGGCCACATGTGCTCGGAACAGGCACCTGCAAACGTGCGAGCGCAGCTGCTGGCCCCTCGCTGGGGAGCCCGTTCCTGCCCTGCCGGTGCACGTTCAGCGGGAGGGGCCCGAGAGGCCTCCCCGGAGCGGAGCGCCCAACAGGCGGGATGGAGGGGCTGGGATCCCCAAGGGGGGGGGGGGGGGGAGACAGGAGCCGGCACTTCCCGCCTAGGTCTACGGCGTCCCGAGCTGTGCGCGGAGCCGAGGCTCGCCCCTAGCAACAGTGGGAGGCTGTTCCCGTGGCTGGGCGGAGGCGGCGGTGGGAGGCTTGGCCCGAGAAACCCGCCCGGAGGCGGAGCTCGCCCGCTCAGCCCAGGAGGTACCGAGCCGCTGCTGACGTTGTTGGGGTGGGGGAGGGAGCGCTCCGGCCCCGCCGCTCTCACGGCGCTTCCCCCGGGGACGTCACCACATCTGGCGAGTCCCGCCACCGTTAACGGACCATCGCACGAGCGCGCCCTCTTCCCCCTCTGCCTTCTCTTCATTGGTCGAGCAGAACCTCTCGTCTCCCCCATTGGTCCAGGTGCGCTGCCAATCTAGGCGAAGGGACGTTCTCCGGCTCCCTACGCGGAGAGGCCATTTTGGTTGCGGGAGGGAAAGGCCCTTGGGGGAAATGGTGCCAGTTAGGGGGTGGTGCGTGGAGTGCCCGGAACGGATCGGGTCTCGGTTGCCTCGGGGTGCGGCGTGCTCAGGCCCTGTCCTTGTGTCCCCCCAACCCCGCGGCCTGTCTCTGTACACTCGCACCCCGCGCTCGCCGTAACTCCCGCCGGCTCGGCCCTGAAGGCAGCAGGTGTAGGCGCTGCCCTGGGCGGAGCCGTCCCCGCTGCTCGCGGGCTCTGGAGCTGTGGGCTCGGAGGCCTTTGAGGGCTGCAGCAGTGGCTGATGCTTACAACCAATTAGCTGCCTTTCCTCAAAGGGGCTTGTTGACAAAGTCACTTCACCCCCCCCCCCCCCCCAAACCGTGCGAGGTCCTGCGGGGCGGGGGCTTGTCCCCTTGGCAGACGCTGGGGTTGACATGGTTGTGTTTGATCTTGAATCAGTACAATTGACCCTCCTAGGAGGACGCGCTTTGTGCCTACGTGGAGCCCTCAGAGACCTAACACCGCCCCAGGTCAGTATTTTACACATGAACCCCGGGGAGACGAAGAACAAGGCTCCCTTTGGCAACTGATCGTTCTGCTGGGAGTTATTCTGCATTTCTGGGAAACGGCCATTGTTCCTTACCAAATAGCGAGTTCTCGCAGCATTTTCATTTACCAACGTGAACCTGCTCAGTGGAAACAAGACCATTCAGCATTAAATAGTCTGACATGACTGTTTCGCTGCTTAAAACGAAAACGTCACAAATTTAAAGTGCTTTAAGGATATTGTGCTTTGAAAGAGATTATTGTATTTAAATGGAGAATGCTACTGAAACTAGGCCTTCTGGCTAAGAAAGCATTATCTAAAAAGTTATATCTCCCAGTGGAAGTAAGTTTGTTTATTTTCATGGTTGGAGTTCAGTATTAAATACTACCATCCATGACCTGCTTGTGATGGGAGCAGCCCAGGTGTCAAATCATGAATTCATTTATCACATCTCATTTATTGTTTTTTAGCTGCTCCACAGCTCTGGTTGCAAAACTGATGTTGGCAAATTGTAACTTGAATCCAGATATGTACCTTTATACCAAATCCTGAGTGAGTTTAGTGCTTATTGAAAATAAGGGACTAATATTAACTTGAACTAGGGTTGGGGCATGCATCATTTAGATTCCCACATAGTCCTCTGACAAATGATTTATATTCTGAATTGGAGCTCTTGGTCTTTCATGACGTCGCTCTTTCAAGCACAATATGCTAGATCCTTTGTTAGCTTTGTGATATGGAGGAGGAAGTTTGAGTCAAACTATTCAAGGCAGGATTCAAACCCATATCCCTACAAGGCCTGTGTACTAGTCTGCAATACCACAATGCTTTTTGATGTCATAATTATGTTGTGGGTTGGCTTGTAGGATTTACTGTTTTTGAATAGCATGCATGCATTGTTGTTGTTGCTATGTTGGTGAGGTAATATAATAACGTTGGAGGGGGGGTGGGGGCAGAGAGCTGAGCGAGTGGGTGGGGGGCGTTGGAGTGGGGGGAGGAGGGGGAGATTTAAAAAAAATTTTGATTCTTACCTGAGGGGCAAGAGAGCTGAGCGAGTGCAAGGTCCGTTGGGGGGGCGGAGCTGAGGGAGTGGGGTGGGGGCGTTGGAGGGAGAGGGGGACGGGGGTGAGATTTTAAAAGTCAAATGGTGTGTGCGTGCGTGTATGTACGTTCCCTTACTCCTTCCACACCGTTTGAGCTAGAGACTTGAAATTTGGTACAGTTATAGGCCTTAGGGTCCTAATCAGGGTAAGAGTCGAAATTTTTTCAAATCTCACCTCTGACGCTCCCCAGGGGTGAAATTCTTTAAAGCCCATTCACATCAGCTGGGCAGCAGGTTAACACCTGCTGTTCTCTGTGACATAGTTATGATGTAATAATACCCCACTCCAACAGACCCCGCACGCGCTCAGCTCTCTGCCCCCTCCCTCCCTCCAACGGACCCAGCACTCGCTCAGCTCTCTCCCCCCTCAGGTAAGAATCGAAAATTTTTAAAATCTCCCCCCCCAACGGCCCCCCGCACTCGCTCAGCTCTCTCCCCCCCCTCCAATGGCCCCCCACTCGCTCAGCTCTCCCCCCTCCGATGTCCCCCCCCCCACTCGCTTAGCTCTCCCCCCGCCCCTCAGGTAAGAATCGAAAATTTTTAAAATCTCACCCCCCTCCAACAGCTCCCCCACTCGCTCAGCTCTCTCCCCGCTCCCCCCTCCAATGGACCCCGCACTCGCTCAGCTCTCTCCCCTCTCCCCCCCCTCCAACGGACCCGAGCAATGCCGGGTATTTTTGCTAGTCACAGATAAAGTATTATCTGAATGAGTCATATAAAGAAAGTGGCATGCAAATTGTGTAGGTCTCACCCACTCTGGCTATCTCTACTTTTTTCGTCACCCACGCCCCACCAAACCCTCCAGCAACCAACACCACAACAAAAACCCACATACATACACCACAGTACATACTGTACGTACTACTTCTGAGAAACAGGATTGTGTTTTCTGATGTGAAGCTATAGAAATGTGTATATTCTGGCAAAATCCCTGTCTGAAAATGTTCTGGGTATTCTCTTGTAAATAATGATTCATTTGCTAACAGGTCCCCTTTTTTACTAAATAAAAAAAATGAAAAGAATTACATGAAGCATTTATATTTGATCATTCAAATAAAAAGTGAAATGCTTTTCAATGCTATGGATACCTTCATTTTAAATGAAGCCTGCAATGATTAAATATTCAAATGATAGATGCTTTACATTAATATAAAAACTTTTCAGGAGATTATTACAAAGATTAACTTTTTTAATGTTTTAATATTTCCACACTTTATCAATCACAGATACTGAAACTCTTTTCATATCACAATACTGATGATCTCATATATCATTGCAGTATTATGCACTAACTGTATAAACAGCATGGTAATGTTGGTAGAGAAGATGAGGAAACACAATTCATGTTATTGCTCTTTAATACGAAGTTTTGGTGTTGAAATATTCTTTGACATGTGAATGAGTGAGTAGTTATTTCTCTAATGCTGAAGATGAGACAGAAACCCAGTCCAAGGAATGAAATTAAATGTCATTTGCCATTCAGAAAGGAACTTTGTTTCATGTAATGACAAACCTAGGTGGTCTGTGGCAAAGGCTGAAAGAAGAAAAAACCCTAGCATGTGTTTTCTTAGGAAGGACACACATGAATGCAGCCTTACTATCCTAAAATTATCTGAAACTGCCTATGATTAGAGATACACATTTACTCTACAGTTTGAATTATATTTGCAGGTCATGAGAAAATGTCATGGCACCCCAGGTGCTTTTGTTTCACTAGCTGTATGTAGCCCTACCACTATAATCCAGAGGATTGACTAAACATTTACGCCAGGCATTCTTAAAATGGAAGATGCTAATTTCTTTCGTTTACATTTCTTGTGGATTTCCTTACACTGTAGGTTTAGCAATCAACTTTAGTATTATTTTGCTTGATTTCAGCTACCTAACAGTCTATTCCAGTTGTACTATGCAACTTTATTTTGTATAGTTTATATATTCCAGGACTCTTTGCAGAGCTAAATGCAGAATGGTGTGTGAATAAATTATTATTTATTTGAGTATCAAAACTGTGCTTGGTGCTATTCAAAACAAAGACAACGTGATCCCTGTTGTATTGCGTTTGCAATCTCAAACATAGAACAGTGATATTAATTCATCGCTATGCACTAAGTCCAATAAAAGAGGTAAAGAGGAATAAGGAGGCAGAGTCGGAAAAGAAGTGATAAAATTAGATTAGAAAATAGATGAAGAGCTAGCAAATTGAATAGATATAGAAAGATTGTCCCAGGTGGGAGAAGCTACAGCAGAGAAAGTTCTTGCACCAAAAGTGAAAAGTTTGAGAGGTGGATGCTAGATAAATGTAGAGAATGGCAGTGGGAAGAGGAGGTCCATAATTTAGACTGGAAAGGACAATACCGTAAACAAGGAAGACATTGTTATTCATATAGTCTAATTTGTTGTCAGCTGTAGGGAGTGCCGTCTGTGAGTTAGTGTCTTCTAACTAATGGGCAAAATCCTGGGGTAATTCCATTGGAATCTATTTTAAAAAACCTTTTACTTTTTGAATTATCCAAACATTGCTCCCTTAGTTCAGTTTTTAATATAGTAGGAATACTGATCAGATGGAAGGTGTAAAAAATTTCCAAGTTTCAATCATCATTTTATCTTGGGTTGTGCTATTTGGTATAAATAAGGGAAAAAAAGATAACTGGTCCCATGATTATTGGTTCTCATAGTTAACTTCCTGTATTGATTAGTCCCATTGACTTCACTCTGTCTCCACTACAATTTCAAATGGATTTGTTGTTCTTCACTTCCTGTTTAAATGCTGTTTGTTTTTAAACTGTTGCTGCATTTGTGTGTTCAGTATACCACATTTCTACAGCTCTGTTTAAATCTCACCTTAAAGTGCAACTCTACTCTGAAGAGTGACTATGTAACAATGGTACCTACTTAGAAAACAGAGTTATTTCTTTTATATGGTATTTATGACAGAGGGCTGGTCTCCACTAGGGGGGGAAATCTACTGTAGATACACAATTTCAGCTACGTTCAGATACGTCTTCCCCCCCCCCCCCAACTGACCCGCTCAACCCGGTCTCTTCCCCCCCCCCCCCCCCCCCCCCCCAACTGACCCGCTCAACCCGGTCTCTCCCCACAGACCGTTTCGCCGCCTGGCAATGGGTGGCTCCTTGTTTCGCCGCCTGTAACTGGGTGGCGGTGCGGCGCATCCCGGCCCCAGCTCTGAGCCGTCCCTGGCCGCCGGCGGCAGCGGAGCACACGGTGCGTCCTGGCCGCCGGCGGCAGCTGCGGAGCACGCGGCGCGTCCCGGCCGGCGGCGGCAGCTGCGGAGCACGCGGCGCGTCCCGGCCCCGTGGCTGGTTCCCGACCCCTGCCGAAAGATCTCCACGGGCCGGATGAGAGGGCCTCGCGGGCCGCATCCGGCCCGTGGGCCGTAGTTTGGAGACCCCTGACATAGAGCATGAGAATTTACTACTGTCGGTTTACACTGGCTCAAGAGTTAAAGGTGTGTACTAGATCTAAAAGTTCCAGCCCTGCTGATGATCCATGTATGTATGAATATGATGCCACCTGATGGAATTTCTATTTTGAAGTTTTTGCTTCTTTAAAAACTTAGAAAATTACATCCAGAAAGCTGCATTAAAATAATGTTAAGGTTGCAAAGCCAAGCACTCACAAAATTAGGAAATGCCAGATTTAAGGTTGCTTGTGCAACCTTAATTTCGTCTCCTTGTGAGTATACATTATGATACATCTTTTAATTATATGATCACATACTATTTTTTCCACATGATCCTAACTTATTCAGTGTTACAGGATGTACCATGCTCTGGGAATGAATCAGATTTGTGTAATGAAAGAGGCTTTTATTTTTTGGGACATCATCTTCATGTGTGGCAAAGAATGGAAGTTGTGTAGTGAATGAGCCAGGGATTTCAGGAAGAGAAAGAATGGTCTCATGCATAATTGTTGATTAAATGTTGCCCTGGAGAATTGGATTTATCCCTGCCTCTGCCACAGAGTTCCAGTATTTTGCTAGGGAAATCTCAAACCAAATGTTCCACGGGCGGATGCTAACTGTGTTTATTTTCTGGGTGCTTTGGAATCTGATTTGCAGAAGTGTTGAGCACTTGCAACTGTAACTCAAGTAACTGGAAACTGTACTTTGAACATGTAAATGCTTACTGTTCTCAAAAGTCAGGCCACAGGTGTCTCAAATTGGGCAACCAAATTTAGGTGACATTTCTGACTTTAATCTCTTTATGCCTTAGATCTCCATCTGTAAAATATGGAGTAATAGGAATAATACTATACCTTCACATCACAGAGGTGTTGTGAAACACTCAGATATTAGGGAAATGAGCACCGGATAAAACCCCATGACAAAATTAATATTGCTGCCTTTGGAATAGGGTTTGAACAGCGTGCAGTAAATAACCTAGGTCACACACAGAAGAGCAAACAAAATATTGAAGTGCTGCTCGTTTAGCAACCACCACCCATTTTGTGCACTGTATGAAGAAAGGGTCCTGTGGAAAAAATATGTGATCATGTAATTAAAGACTCTAGAGTATAAGGTAGTATTCCTGTAAATAATTTGTTACCCCCTAGTGTGCTCACTGTGTTTTGTGTTGTAAAAGACTCCGAGTAGGTCATATTTATGTGGCTAGGACTGGCAAGTTTGTCTATATTAAGTAAAAACATTTATTTGTGATCCAGCTGTGTCCCTGTCTTCATATTGACAAGGGAGTGTCTTAAAAGACACACTACTTAAAAACATTGTTGAAGGCCCCATATCCTGCAAAACTGTATGCACATGCTTAACTTTATGTACTGTGAATAGTTCCATTGATTTCAGTAGCATAGAGTGAGAATAGAATACTATGATGAGTAAAAACACCTTTCTTCACTTCTTCTAAAGTCAGTTTAAA
This sequence comes from Sternotherus odoratus, assembly GCA_032164245.1. NCBI lineage: Eukaryota > Metazoa > Chordata > Testudines > Kinosternidae > Sternotherus > Sternotherus odoratus. The sequence goes on from JAVMKO010000002.1 coordinate 36,756,696, forward strand.
GACCATTTCACTTGAAACTGTGTTGATAGAATTTAGTTACCAAGACTGGTTCTTGTTTAGCTTTGGAGCATCAAGGTAGTATGGCTGCAGACACGATTACGCGACATTGATTCATATTACCTACTATCATATAATAGAAAGGAACTGCACGTAACTGTTTGGATTATTTATGTTGAGGTAGCACCCAAAGATCCCAAGAAGGAAGTAAGTCAATGTGTAACCTGTAGGAAGATCAATCCCTGCCTCAAAGAGCTGACAGTCTGACAAGACAAAAAGACAAAGTAGGGGAAAGGATAAAATATACAAGCAAAATGGACAGGATGATGGCAGGTAAACATCATATTAGACCAGAGGTTCCTAAACTTGGTTTTTATCTTGTTCAGGGTAAGCTCATGGCCCAGCCTGTACCGCTTCCCGCAGCGTCCATTGGCCAGGAATGGCAAACCGCAGCCCACGGGGGCTTACCCTGAACAAGCTGCGAACCAAGTGTGGGAACCCCTATATTAGTCACATGTCTTAAAAAAAAAAACACCATTTGTTAATATGTTCTTATTTATGTTGCACAAGCTCTGGGCCAAATTCTGATGCAATGTGGTTTATTTAAATGGAAATCAGTAATGCTCTGTGAATTTTAACTAGATATTCAATTATATTGACTTTGACTTACACCAAATGAGGGCCTGCCTTCTAGAGAGTGGGTTTTGGTTGTGGAATGAAAATGGGGAAGAGGAAGTGGGGGGGCATAATAAGTGGGTAGAGAGAGGCAGATGAATGGGAAAATAAGTGAGTGAGAGGAAGGAGAAGGAGGGTATGACACATAATAAGCAGGGAGAGTAAGGTTGGGCCGATGGAGGTTTGCAAAGTTAAGAGGGGGGTGGAATTAGGAGGGTGTCGAGCCTATATCAATTGAGTGGAAAAAAGATCTCTCAAGATTCGGAGTAGAGAGAATTACAAAGTCAGTGAACAATGAAGCCTCTTCTGGGAGGGTAGGCTTAGAGTTTGTTGGCTATAAGGCCCCAATTTATTGCCTCTCCCTTCAGTTGCTGCTCTTAGGAGGGGACCTGAGGGTCTTGGCATGTCCATATTCTACCCCTATGAACCTGTTGATGTGGTTCCCAGTTGAGCAGGATGAAAAGGCTGCCAGGCTGGTGATTTCCTTCTAATGCTGTAGAGGCACATGCATAGCAAATCATCTTATATTGTGTGTGAATGTGTAATGGAAGTTGCTGCTATAATATGTATGTGCACTCTCCAACTTTGATTAAAATCTGAGGGTTAGATCCTTGGCTGGTGTGAATTGGTGTGACTTCAACAGAGCTACTCCGATTTTCACCATCGAAGGATCTGGCCCCCCAGTTTTAATGTTGTATTCATATGGGTTGTTTTTTCATATACTATTCAAATGTAACTATTATAAACATTATAAACAGATCTTTCTGTAATTTGCAGAGGAAAAAGTGAACACTGCATTCTCTGACTGCTGTAATTGTCACCTAATTATTGAGAAAGGTAGGACAACATGATTTGATATCTAATTAGGAAAGTAATGCAGAAAACCACCAGGCCAGATAGGTACAGGGAATATCTGGAAAACCAGTGTGTAGCCATTAGTTAAAGATGCAAATAATATTAATAACCTCTTAAAGTAACAAAGCATAATAATTTCATACAAAAAGTCCGAGTGCACGTGCTAATATCCATTATGGCTTTAATAGAATAGACCTCAAATGATTTACAAAGCAAAGCTGTTGAATGAATTCTTCCAGTTCTACATGTAACGAGAGCATGTTTGTCTTTCTGTGAGGTTTATATATATCCATGGAAATTATGATCTAAATGTGGGTAGAGTACTAAAACATAACCATATATGCAGAACAAAATAATAGTCAGGAATTCAGAGCACTTGCATTCTGCCACTTACTGTACACAGAAAACGTGTATTGTACAGACTGCGTTAAATTCTATGTCTTGACCATAGAAGGACTGTATAGAATTTACACCATTTCCCTAAATATGTTTCTGTACTCCTACAAGAAAGAGCTCAGTGCATCCACAGTCTGCAGCAAATCTATCAGTCTGTTGTCAAGAGCTCAGACACCATCAATGCCATGAAATAATTGGTAGCTAGAAGAACATTCTGTGTATTGACATACAAGTACAAATGAGCTCACTACTTTGCTTCATAGTTTTTCAAAAAAAGTTAGACTGTCATGTGCATCTTACCTCTTCAACCACTCCCTGGGCACCTGACTATGACTTTTCCTCACTGTTCTCTATTCTAGCCTCTTTGTCTCTGAAGACTTCATGTCATTGTGTAGCTTCAACTCGAACTATATGTTGGTAATTCACAGGTCATCTACTTCATTTGTGACCTACCCTCTTATAAAATTTGAATCTCTGACTCCTTCTCCAGAGCCTGGATTTTTCATGATAAACTTGTACTCAATGTTGGCAACAGTGGAATGCCTCTTTCCTTCTATTACACTGATAATACCCACATTCTCCCTGTCTCTCAGTTTTATAATCACCTAGTCATTTTGAATCTATTACCCACATAAATTCTGTCACTAAATCCTGCTGTTCATTTTTATATAACAGGTGAAACGTCACTCATTACTTCCCATCTCTACTGCCAAAATCCTTAAGAAGCCTTGATTTTATTTTGCCTCATCTGTGGCAGTCTCCTTCATTCTGGTTTTCTTGACTATCCTTGTCCCTTTCAATTCATCCAAATGTTGGCAAAATTTTACAAAATGATCAAAGGGACCATTCTTATCAATCCCTTTCAGATAATTTCACGGACACCATTTTCTTCTATATAAAATTTACTCTCCTTGTCCTTGCCTTTAAGTCCTTGGACAGTCCCTGTGCATATCTCTGCTTACATCTCTTTTCTCTCTGTGTTCTGTTCTGGCTTTGATACCATGCCCCTCATTGTGGTATTTGCGTGCTTTCCAAGGACAAATTAAACTGACTGCAAATGGGACCTCATGACAGATGATAATCTTCTTCACAGAGAGAAATTTTCCAGTAGTGAATTTTTGCTTTTGTTTCTGTAAAGTTGGAATATTTTCTTGTGGTGTTCATGAAGGCAGAGTAGAATAAGTGTGACCCACATTTGGACTGGAAAATAGTCATGAGGCAGTTTCTGCCATCATGAGCTCCACAATCTTGGACCAGCCTTTGAGAAGTCTCTTTGGGGATGTCTACAATGCCCTGCTGTTTGGACTATGAGAGTGTGAATAGCAGTGTGCACCAAAGTACTGCTCTAACTCCTCTGTGTGCAGGTACTGCAGGTGTGAACTAAAAGGTTCATACTTCACATTTAAGCAGAAAAATCTTAATGTGTCATAAGAACCTTTTAGCTTGCACTCACAGCATCAACACAAGGGAGTTAGTGTTGCACTTCAAAGTAGACTGATATTCACACCCGTGTAGTCTGAACTGTGGGACAATATAGACATGCCCTTAATCTACTATAAGGATGGCCTTCACTCTTGCAGTAGACAGTTCTGTTGTGGCCAAGGAGCAAAGTTGTTGATAGTTGTTGAGATCCCAGAGTATGAGATGATCTTTAAGATATCCCTGGCCCAGCCTATTTACACCTTGACAGAAAGGACCATGGCCTTGAACTTGGTGTCTCTGGGAAGTCATTTGTTGATATTCTGGTTTCTTTGCAAAGAATAATTTTGGAAGGCTTTTCCACTTTTAGTTGAGCACCTTTATTGTGTTTCTGAGCGGACATAGTTTCATTTTAGACATTTTCACTGTAAGATGTTAGCACAGTAACTCCCCACTTAAAGTTCTCTCACTTAACATTGTTTTGATGTTATGTCCCTGCACCATTATAGAACATGCTCGTTTAAAGATGTGCAATGCTCCCCCATAAGGTCGTTTGGCCGCCTACTTTGTCCACGGCCGACAGCCCCCTTATCAGCTCCCCTATGCCCCCCCAGCAGCTCCCACCTACTGGCGGACCCCATGGATCAGCGCCTTCCCCCAGCTCTCCCACGGCAATCAGCTGTCTTGCAGCATTCAGGCGGTTGAGGGGAGGAGCGAGGATGCGGCACGGAGGCTCCTCCCTTCCTCCCATGGCAATCAGCTGTCTTGCAGCATTCAGGCAGTTGAAGGGAAGGAGAGGAGCGAAGATGCGACGTATGGAGTAAAGGAGGTGAAAGTGGAGGGGTGAGGGAGAGTAGGCAGGTTAAGGGTGGAAGCTTGGGGGAAGGGGTGGAGTGGGTGATCAGAGGGTTGAGTTCTCTGCCCTCTGTCGAAGTTGGTGCTGGTGCTTGGGAAGTTGCTGCTGCTGTGCAAGGTGCTTCTCCTAGCCTACAGCACCTTCAGCCTTCTTGCCTGCCTCATTGTCTGCGGTGCCAGTGAACTGTGCCTGTGTGGGGCAAGGCGGGGGCACCTCCCAACTATAGTACAGTACCTGTATTAAATTGCTTGTTTAAAATGTATATAGTGCCTTTTGTCTGGAAAATAAATAAAAAATTAAAAATCCCTGGAATCTAACCCCCCCCCCCCCCATTTATATTAATTCTTATGGGGAAATTGGATTCACTTAGCATCATTTCGCTTAAAGTCGCATTTTTCTGGAACATAACTACACCATTAAGTGAGGAGTTACTGTATCAATTTTCATTAGCACAGCCTGAAAGCCCATCGGAGTAGTATAACTAAGGTCTCAGCAAAGGGATGTGGGGGTGTGTGTGTGGGGGTAACATTACACACTCATCATCCTGCAATAAAATGGAAACAACTGTAACTAAACTCCTACACAAAATTGATACAGCTCTCCTCTGCTTTTCAAGCCTGCTTACTTGATGTTGGGTATAGTAGTGATGGAACAAAATGATAGTACTAGTAAGAGAGTAGCCTTGGTTAGATTTCTCATATTGGTATTGTATTTTGTCTGCTCATTTATTTGCTGTGATGCAAGCTGGCCTAGATTTATATCAGCAGTCCTCAAAGTTGTTTATTCGGCGCCCCCTTTTTGATTTGCTGCATCTTGTTGCGGCCCGAACGCGGGAGCGTGTCCGCTGAAATGCCGCCGAATTGAACACTTCCTCTTTCAGCCGCATTTTGGCGGACACAGAGAGGAACGCTGTGTTTCTGCGGAAAGCGGAAGTATTCAATTCGGCGGACATGCAGCGTTCCTTTCTCTGTCCGCTGAAATGGCGCTGACAGCGGAAGCTTTCACTTTGGCGGACACGCTCCCGCATTTGGAGCTGCCACCAAAATGCCGCTGAAGCCGTCGCCAGCTCACGACCCCCCTGGAATCACCCCACAGATTGAGAACCACTGATTTATATTACTGAATACCCTGGTATTTGTTTTATGTAGAAACTACAGGGATCTATTTCGGAGACTGTATTTTTTCCCCCCTCTCATAAAACCTTATGGTAATATTGAAGCTCATGTTCTCCTTTTGACTCCAGCCAAAGGTGTTAGCTAACTCCTAATGCTTAGAGACATGCACACAGGATATTAAAGTGGACTATTTTATTTTGGGCTATGGCTTCTGAATAGATCTTCCTGTCCCTATAGAAACTCATTTAATGATCTCATTGTAGAGACTGAAGATTTCTCTCCCATAAATAAATATATATATATATAGAGAGAGAGAGAGAGAGAGAGATTCCTATCTCATAGAATGGGAAGGACCTTGAAAGATCATTGAGTCCAGTCCCCTGCCTACACTAGCAGGACCAAGTACTGTCCCCTGACAGATTTTTTGCCCCAGATCCCCTACATGGTCCCCTCAAGGAGTGAACTCTCAACCCTGGGTTTAGCAAGCCACAGCTCAAACCACTGAGCTATCCCTCCCCCCTAAATAGCTGAAGTGATGAAATTTATGATTTTTAAAATCCTATGACCATGAAATTGACCAAAATGTACCGTGAATTTGGTAGGACCCTAGTCATGATCCCAGCTATCATGCATACAGAGTATTCTAATATATTTTAATTATTATAGCATTGCCTAAAATGTTGGTGGAAGTTGGATATATAACTGGGGAGGTAATACTTGGTCATAGTTTTAAAAACAGAGTTACAGACCTTAATCCATGTTTGGAGATAGTCATGTTATACCAAATTTAGCTAAAATTTCTGTAGCTACACCTCTAAAATTTTGGAGTCCTGTCTCTCTGATCCATGTCATAGCATGGGGAAGTCTCAGAGGGTGTACAGCTAGTATATGTGACTCCTATTCTGCTCCTCCTGCTTTTTGACCTATTCAAAAATATCAGAAATACCCAGAATGACTCAAACTAACAACGTTAAAGTTTAGCAATGCTAGTAAGTACATGCACTGCTTCAGTGCAGGATATAAGCAAAAAGCCTCCAGAATGCCACCTTTTGCTGCTGTTGGTTTTGAGAAAATGCAGTAGAAACTGTGCAGCACAAAATGGTGAAAACATGCAGGACTAAAGTGAGGCTAGGGGTATTGTTGTTATAAAGTAAGCAGGTTGCTACTTTTTCTGCTTGTTACCAGCATTTGTATCTTCAGTCGACCATTGCTTCGTGCAAAGGATTTGGTCCAATTTTGATATGTAACTTTTCTTGAACTATTCTGGGATTGTGACTGGAGATTTGAGTGGGAGACCTAAAATCAGATGAACCTTTAAATTTTACATCTGGGAGGAGAATCCAATAGATTTAGAACTTCATTTCTCATAGCCAAACTTAAAGAAAATTTTACAGAAGAATGTTGTTTTATCCTAGGATTAGGACATGTATGTTCATTTTATCTTCTGATCTCCATTTGAGATCATTAAGGGTATGTCTACACAGCAGCTAGACACTTGCGACTGGCCTGTGCCAGCTACTCGAGCTCTTGGGGCTTGGGTTATTTCATTGCTGAGTAGACATTTGGGCTTGGGCTGGCACCCGAGTTCTGGGATCCTGTGAGGTGGACCCTGCCTAATGGCTGTATTGACATACCCTAACAGGTTATGGTGTTTTTAAATCATTTAAAAAAAAATCCAAATTAAAACTATTCATGCATTTATTATTTCTATTACTCTAAAATATTTTATAAGTTAATTCACTTTGCTGAATACCAAATGCAATAGAACATGAGGAGCAACAGAGGAGCATGAAACTTTTTTCATTCATAAATCAGTTTATTTAATATTTATTGAGTTATGGTAATTTCAGAGGGGGAAAAACATTAATTCTGAACATAGGATGGAAAGATTTTTAAATAGTTTTAAAATCCTTTCAAAGATTAGTTTTCAGAATGGAACTAATAATTCAGTTTTGCTGAAGTGTTACAATTATCTCCACGTGTATTGAAATATTATTTATTTCTGTCATTTGTAACTTGCTTTCAGTCTTTACCTGTTTTTTCTAGGTATCAAGTGAGACAGAGGTTAAAGAATATCAAAATAGGAAAGATTGTTCACCAGTTTGTTGATCACTATGACGGATAGTGATGGTGATGTGACATTGCATCATCCTGTGGTGATAGGATTCACCAAAGAAACAAATTTGTCTGACTTCTGGTTTTTGGGCAGTGGCTTTATTTATATTGGTATTTTCTCCAGGTCTCCCAACCTCCAATTTATGGTGGACTGCCATGGTGGGAAGGTCCAGTTACTGAGACTCTTACTCCTCCTTCCACTGTTTCAGACAACCGCTATATTAAAATGAAGTTAAGATTGAAAATACATATCAGTTTGTAACTATCCCCCAATCAAACATTCTAAATGCAGGAAATTCAGAATGAAGCTTACACTTAAATCCAAACATTTTAAAGCTTGCACCCAAGCAAACTAAACTTGGACCTGTTGGGACCCCAGGGTGGGAAAAACTGGGGAGGGGAGAAGGATTGGAATGTGCTGCACTTCCCTAAGCCAGTGAAAGGGAGAAGACGGGGGTTATTCTTGGCTTTTAGCAGAGTAGGGAGAGTTGTACTGCCCCTTAATACTTGAGCAAAGCAAAATAACATTTTTGATACCATGGAGAGTGAGACCAGTGAAACAACGTGATTCTCTATTTAATACATGATTTCTCAAATCTTAAGTTATTATAACTAGAGTGCTTAGAAGAATTTAGTTAATTTTGAAATTTGAAGTGTACGACCTATAGCATGGTAATTTTAATTTAAATGATTTCCTAGCTCATTAAAGGATATGGAAGGTGATGGTGTGGATGTTACGGATCAAAGAGGGAATGAGAGTGCCTATATTCAACCATGCGGCAGACTGTTTGCTGTTGATATCTTGAATCACTGAGGCAGAACAAATAATTGATTCTAGTCATTCTTCTTGACTCAATAAGCTTTTAACTTGCACAGTAAAAGGTTCATGCTTTATTTTCATGTTGTATAAGAGTGACAAATGCCTTTGCTCTCCTTATCTACCCTCAAATCACAATCAGCATGGCACAGCTTCTGCATTTGCTTTTAATGCTTCTTATATATACCAAGAACCATACATAATAGGTCACATTAATAGGTCACAAAAAAGTTAGCATTAAATATCACATGTAGTCATATCTATCTATCTGTCTGTCTGTCTGTTATATAATTTTTCTTTGAGAGAACCTCTCACCAGTTCTTCATTTTTGTGTTGAGTGATGATGAAAACCATATATAATATCTGATTTTATATATTTTAATGGAAAATTATAGAATTTACAGTAAATTTAAAATAAAGATTTTGAAAATAAGTAATACTAATATGTTATCCATGTTGTCTTTGTTTGTTGGCATTTGTTCCATCTCCCAGTTCTGAGAGATGCATCTGATCTTTATTGAAGTAGATAATCACCCCTCTAGAGCAGGTATAAAAGGAGTGTTTTGTTTGTAGTTTGTATGTCGAAAAGGCTAACTGCCACACAATGGGAGGCATTAAAACCCTTTGCAGTATGTTTGGCTGAGGGGGTTTTCTTCTTTTAGTGTCAGAAGGTTAGAGACTCTTTTTTGATTGCAGACATTCAATATTTTTAAGTGAATATAGTATATTACATTGAACAGAAGTCTGAATTTTTAAGATACAGGACAGTTTGTACTGAGACCCTCAGCAGAATATATACTGAGAGCCACATACTCTTGCTTTTTCTATCATATCAGATTTAGGCCCGCATGCAGCAAAGCATTTAGATACATAGTTAATTTAGGTAATCCTAACTCCAGCGGGACTACTGACATGCTTAAATTAAACACATGTTGAAGTTCTTTGCTGGATCTGGGGTATGTGTCTGACAATAACAAGCAGTGGAACTTTATTCATGTAAGCTCAAATTCAAATTTTTATGCATATAAATGTGATGGGGGTAGAATCCTCCTTTGTGTGATTGCAGAGCCCATATGTTTTGTGGGGCTTTATGAGAAGAGATGCAGAAACTCAGGTAGACTTCCCCTCTTCCTCTTGGAACCGAAGTCTATGACTACTTATATGCAAATGCCATGTAAGTAGCATATTTTTATTGGATGTATTAAATGAATTGCTATGAAAAAGGCATTTTAATATGCTATAAACAATACATTAATAAAACATACACACACATATAGATAGATAGATAGATATGATATATAGTATAGCATTGAACATGAAACAGATCTGCTTTCTACACAGACTTCCTCCATGAGTAGCTATTTGCCTATACCTAAAAATGGTTATATTTTCTAGTAAAGGCATTAATATTTTCACAGTCTTGAATCTTAAAATTTTGTTCAGATGAAAGTCCATCTTTACATTAAAAGATATGTAAATGCCAGAAAAACCAAAGCTCAATGAGGCCTAGATGTGGGTTGCAGCTCCCAGGTGCTATTAAATGGCTGTATAGAGGCTCTTTGGGGGGTTCTGAGTTCAGGAGAAATGAGCTTCTGCAGGGGGATCCAGGTGAAGGTGGTCAGGGCTCAGTGGTGGGGGGTCTAGGTGTGGGAGGATGGGGCTTGGCAGGAAGTGCTTGGGTGTTGGGGGAGTGGGCCTTGATGGAGTGGGGGTCTGGGTGCAGCTGGATGGGTCTCGGTGGGCTGAAGATCTAGGTGTGAGAGGCTCATCAGGGTGGTTTGGGTGCGGGGGGGGGGGGGGCGGGGGTGAGGCTCATCCAGTTGGGGATTTGATAGGGCTCAGTGGAAGATGATCTGAGTGGAGAGATGGGTCTGAATGCGGGGGGGAGTGACTAGGTGGGATGGAGGGCTGCATGCAGATGGTTGGGGCTTGGTCAGTGGGGCTTGGTATGGGGAGGATCCAGATGCACAGAAGTTGGGCAAATGGGGGAGCAGCTCCCTGTACAGTGACCCTCCCCCCTGTGGCTGAGGGGTGATGTGGGCAGGAAGTGGCAGGGTGTGTGTGTGTGTGCAGAGCTTCCTGTAGCTGGGGGAGATTTCTGGGAGTGGGTCTGACCTGGTCCTGACTGCTCCTTCCCTACCCCCTGCCCAGCCAGGACTAGCAGGTGAGCCAGGGTAGGGACTACGAGCTGGGGCATCTCCAGCCCCTCCTTCCACGGTGATTTAGCTGCTCCACGTGCACAAAACGATGTGCCTGCACAACTGGGACGGGTCATGTGACCACTCAGCTTTCCTTTGCTTCTCCATCAGAAGTAATTTTTCTGTGGGGGACATGAATTCTGAATACGCACAGTGGTGCAGAATTCCCCCTGGAGTAATGACTTCAGTGAGAGTGGAAACAAGCCATTTATTTTTGTACAGCGGTCCCCTTTTTCTTATCAAATTTGACTGACATGAACATCTTGATTTAAATCTTACCCAGATTGTATTTTAATTAAAATCATATTTTTTCTCACATGATCAAAATCATATTTTTAATCCTTACCTTCAGTATTAGGTGTCTAATAAAATATTTTTAACTTTTTTTAAAGAATCAGAATAAAAATATTTGATACTTAATTTTGTTTTTTTATTTGTTGTGGATTTTGTAATGAACTAAGGCATATAGAACATTGAGTTAGAGTGCTGTGTGCCACTCTTATTAGGTAAAATCAGAATTCCCCTATTGTGTGCCATAGGCACAATATTGCTAACAGATAATGGAATTTCTCCTTTGCCTAAAGTGGTAGGTGCCTGTTTGAAAGCAATAGGATATGACTCCTAGTTCTGTTGCTGCCATGAAGTTCTGAGTTGTCGTGCAGTATAGTGACGACAGCTGTGACTTCTAGTTGGTCATGAGGTTTGTTTTCGCACTTCATTCTGTTGTCCAATGTTTTCCCACTGTACTTTTGGATCATTATGGTCCCCCTCCTTTGACTAATTTAACTCTATTAAAAAAACGTGGTTATTCAACTGATTATGCGATTTATTGACAAAAGACCTATTTAAAGTCTATTGAAGTCAGTGGAACTCTCGCCATTGACTTCTATAGATTTTAAATCAGACTCAGGTTTATAGATTGAGTTAAGACTCAGCTGCCTTTATAGTTTGAAAACATAGGTCTACATTGCATTAAAAAAGTGTGCTTGCCTGTTTGCGGCATCCATTTGTAGTATATGCAGATGGATAGCTACATGTATAGATTTTCAGTTACTCATTATGAGTGTATTCATATTGATGCATGTGTAAATTAAACTTAGATGCTAGTGTCTGAAAATTTGGCCCATAACAGTAGCATTCTGCAGGGAGTCCTTTCAGTCACAAATTCTTAATTTCTCTTCTGTCAAATTAGTAATTACATTCCAACCTTTAATTATCTTAAATGTTCAAAAATACTATACTAATATTTAAACAACTTTTATAGTTGAAGAATCAAAATATATTATTTAATACCAAGTCTCATTTTCCTGGAATTTTGGATGCATGCAGCTCTTGATATGTACAGTGGAACCTACTTAAGATTTTATTATTGTTATTAATCATTTATATAGCACCATAAATGTACAAAGCACAGTGCCATGTGCTTTATAGTCCCTATATTTATTTTTTATTAAAATTTTTAGTCATTCACAATATGTTTCTGTTCCATTAATGAAAGGGACTGCATGATCCCTTTGATGGCCAGAATAATATTTTTTGAAATTCCCATGAACAGTAAAACAGAAGTGTATTTCAAGAGTAGTGAGTTAAATTCTCTCATGGTCAGATCTTAAATGGACATTCAAAAAGTTCTTTGTCTATAGCTCTCTTCAATTGTCAAAATCAGAAATCTATTATTGACAATGGAGGGTCATATAGGCGACTTATTCATATTGGCTAGTGATCAGTATGTGATGGAACAGGAGAAAAAAAGATAAAGCACCCCTCTTGTGGTGCAAGCCCTCAAAGTCTGAGGAACGAAAGGGGGGAAAATACCAATTAAAAAATTGCCCTTTAAAAATCCAGAAACAAACTAAGAAACAAAATACCATTCAAATCACTTGTATGTGATTATTTTTTTTTTTAAAAAAAACATCTTTTGTAGAAGCCGAGAGCTGGGACAAAGATCACATTGAGTTCTAATGACCTGAAACTACACCTTTAAGTCTTTTTTGTCACTGTTCTTTTAGATATTGCTAAAATTCTAGGAACCTACACAGGCTTTAGAATATGTACAGCACTTTGATTGTTTAGAATTCAGGATAAATAAAGAACCCACGAGAAAGGGGGCTCGATCCTGCACCAACTGACATTAATTAAATTTTGCTCTTTAGTACAGTGGAAGCACGACTTAGCCCATACTTTGTTCAACGGTGTGAATTATTTTGGGAAATAATAGATATATTTATGAGTGAAATATTTCTGTTTTAAACAGGGGTGACAATTTTTGCTTCCAACTATTTAGTGAGTCAGGTTCCACACTTTTTCCCTTATAGAAATCTGATCTGATGGTTATGTTTAAAACCATTCCTGCAGCAAGATTCATAAATAATAAATATTATCTCTTATTAATCCATATTTTAGCTTAACTCTGGCTCATAGCAAGCTGCTTCCTCAGGGAATGCAGAATTCTTTACAAGAGAAGGTGATGAGCCACAGCCCCCAAGGAATTAAATTGTGAAAACAATCTTGGTTTCGTACATGCTAATATAGATCTGTTATTCCCCTTCTACATTTATCACAACACATTTTAAATTGTGGCTGATCTTTTATGCAAATAGCTGTCTTATTAGACATTGTGGCTGTATGTGCTAATGTCTCTATGGGTTTCTCAGGAGTTTGCTATCTAACCATCAAAGCAGTAGAAATGAATGATGATTACTGAATGGCTTTTGAAGAACAAAGAAAAGTCCCATCATTTTAGAGGTTCTAGATGCCGTAGTCAGTGACAGTTTGAACCACACAGATGAACAGAAATGTGTCTGTGGCTCATATTAAGTAGGCCAAATATATACTGTATTTTAACTAATGGGAAATATTTTTTCTGCACTCGTTTTATTAGCAGTACTAAAACTGCAAGCATCTTTCATAGCTAACATTTTGTTACAAAACATTACTAGGGTATTGAAAATGCCAAAGGCAAGTCAAACGTTTCTAACAGTGGAATAAAGTAAGCCAAAAACTAGATTTTGCTGTATAAAATTTTCTATCTACTTTGTTAGTTGAAATATTAACTTTATTTTCCGTTGTCATGATGTAAGCATTATGTGGGAATCAGTTGCCTTTCTTCCCAACTGGGTTATGATTTTACAGGCAGGGGCGAGGTCCTGAAAAAAACCCAAATGTAATACTTTTGCCTTAGTTTCATTCGGCTTAGTATATGCCATGAATACCTAAATGTGGGTTATTTCCTCAGTTAAATTTACTTAGTGTATGAAAATCTTCAGTTACATTAATTTTGACCTGCACTAAAAGTGCAGCAATGTTAATTTGTATATTTCTGTTGAACACATTTAAAGACTGCACTGATTTGTGAAGACTCGGTTTCATTCTAAATCTCATGGTTCATACCTTAATAGCCCTGTTTCTGCTGTTAAAATCAGTAGAAATTTTGCCATTGGCCACAGTCTTCAGTCATTTACATTAGTTTAAATCTGAAGTAGTTTCACTTAAGTTAATGGAGTTACTCTATATTTTTACTGATGTAATGGGTGCTGCTTTCTGGCCAGTACTGTCAGCAAAAAAGCAGAATTGGTCCCCAAATGGACAAACAGTGAAAATAATTGCTGTATTGTTTGATGCATGAATAAATCCCATGGATAATTCCTGGGATTGTGCATTGAACCTGGCTTGAAAACAGTTATGCCATTGACAATAGCTCATTTGACAAACTTGTCTTGGTGGTTTAACATATATTTTTTGCACATGGATTTAAAGCCAGGTATGGCTTTTGGAATAAAAGGTGAAATTAATCCATTTCCAGCATCCCACTGTAACAGGTAAAACACATATTGTTACTTTGGAATAGAAACATACAGAAGGAACAGCTGTATACAGCATCTTAGCACCTCTTATATAACACACAGCTGGTGGTATTGGGATTGGCAGGAAGGGTTATTGGAACCATGATTGTGTGGATCTAGTAGAGAAAAGTGATACCAGTGTGTGAAGCTGTGATTAGTAGTGGGAATAGCAGCCTTAGTGGGACTGTGTGCAGTTCGCCTGCCTACCTGCAAATTTGGAGGTAGATTCCAATCCGCTCCAGCCTATTTGGAGTTCCCTATACAAAAGGTTGATTAATTAGAATTTGGAAGGTGATAGGTAAATTTCATCCTTGCTGTTTTAATTTTAGAACATCTGTATGTTTTGATACATTATTCTGAAGGTTTTAAAAAAATAATGTTTATAGAGAGAGTGGATTTAGACCAGGGGTCTCAAACTCAAATGACCACGAGGGCCGCATGAGGACTAGTGCACTGGCTCGAGGGCCGCACCACTGACACACACACACACCCTCGCTGCCCCGGCTGTGCCCCCACTCCACCCCTTCCATGAGGACTAGTGCACTGGCCCGAGGGCCGCACCACTGACACACACCCCGCCCTTGCTGCCCCGGCTCCGCCCCCACTCCACCCCTTCCAAGAGGTCCCACCCCTGCCCAACCTCCTCCTCTGAGCACGCAGCTCCCCATTCCCTCCTGGAAAGCACTAGGCACCACCAACAGCTGTTTGGCAAACAAAGCAAGAGCAATCTAGGAAGTCCAGAGCTAGAAACACACGGCCCGGCCAGGCAGCAGAGAAGTCTCCACTTCTGGCCCCTCCGTCCTGCAAACTGCTATGGTGGGACCCGGGGGGGGGGGGGGGTTGGGGGGGAGGGGCGCGGGCGCGCCAGGAAGCTTGGCGGGCCGCAGGGAAGGGCTTTGCGGGCCGCATGTGGCCCCCGGGCCGCATGTTTGAGACCCCTGATTTAGACTCTGGAGACTTGAGTTAGGTTGTAAATTTGTAGTCCCCAGTTGTGCACATTCCAATTACTACACGTGTATAATGTGATCTGATTTGTCATCTCTGGTCAAAAGAAACCTGGAATTGGAATAGCAAGTGTGAGGACTAAGCTACCTCAGTTCTGGATTGAGCTGCAATCCAGGAAAATCCATGCGGTTCCCTCACCAGAACTTTCTCTGAATTCATCTGTTTATTCCCTTCATTGGAAGAAAACAAGTCAGACTTCTTGTTGATCCCCAGACATGTTGTGGTAAACCCAGAGAAGACTGCTACCAGAGGGGTTGGTGGTAAGAGAGGTAACTACAGGTTAATTGAGTTCAGCTGAGTAGGGTTGCCAGGGCCCCAGGCAAGATCAGCTGACCCCAATTAAAGGGCTGTCAGAGACCTTTTTTAATCCTTCCCGGCTAGGAAGGGGGGAGAGAGGGAGTAAGGCTGCCAGCAGGTTGGGACAGCAGGACAGGGAACCTCTCCAAGAAGGGAGACAGCTTTCCCCAGGACAGAGGGGGAAAGACCCAGCCAGAAAGGACTGATTAGGGGAAGGGAAAGCCTGCCGTTGGACTTTCTAGGCAGTTTGCCTTGACAGCACTTGCCCCACCAGGGCATAAAGGACTTGAGCCAGGTGAGTCTGAGAAGGCACCTTACCACAATGTGTATAGATCTTGGGTATCATCCTGGGATAGAGGGCCATCCATGTGGAGTCCCTGCATTTCTGCAGCAGCTCTGCGTCCCCTTGTGCTGCATGTTCCCTGACAGCATTGCATTGTTAAGGCTCTCCAGCAGCTGTCCTTGAAACTCCCCTTTAAGAGCAAGGAGGGGTAATGTAAGAAATACAGGAAAGTAAATATAGGCTCAGACAGTATTTATTCTCATCTGATTTTGCTGCTAGATGAAGTTGGAGGACAATCAAAGTAGCTCCACCTATTCTTTCCTCACTTGGCAATTTCTAGAACTCTGGACAGGCTTTCCTGGGTGGCAGGAGAATGGGACACTGCTGTTGTGAAGGCAACCAGACTCCCCCTTTTGCTTTGGACGGCGAAGGTAATTGCATGGGAGGCCTCTTCATGTGGATCTCATAAGCACAGTCTGGCCCTATATCTGTATGAGCTTGCACATTGCCTTTTCTCTTACTAGCTCATATTCTTGGACACCCAGATTCTGTGGGGATGGGCACAGTAGAAATCTGAATAATATCAGACTTTAAGTTCAGTCAGTGATTTATCAAAGAAAAATCATTATACTAAAAGTGATTTCAACTATATCAAGATTCATATGGGATGGCAGCTTGTTTTGTTATAAATTCTTATACTATGTTTATTTTGTTGTTCTAATGAATGAGTTCTGTGATATTAATAAACCAAATTATAGAAAGAGTACTTTTAGAATTCATCTTCTAGTGTTTGCAATATTGATTATTAGTTCCAGTATTTTGTTGGTGTTCTTTGAATGGTTGTACATGGACAGTAACTCCTGAAGTGCCATCAGCATTATCACCGTAGGCTTTGGTACCACAGGACCAGTACTGTTTGCTCCCGAAGTATTTGCAGTTGTGAGAGGATTGTTAAATCTCTCAGTACCACTTTCACTGGCAATGCAAGAGTGTCTCCTTGCGCCCACGGTACCAACACTCATTCCTTCACTTCTGCACCATGTGGGAACATGGATGCAGCAGTTAGTGTTCTGTTCAAAATGGTATGGTTGAGGGGAAAGCCGCAAATGATCTTGGCAGCACCCCCTTCCCCAGATTCTGAGCTTACCTCTCCTTTATTGATGTCTCCTCCTTTGTCGACGTTCATTCTCCCTTGGATTCTGAAATGAGTTCCTATATGTCTCCGCATAGTCAAATCCACCAGCCTGCATCCAGTACCTACTCATCCTAGATTCAGCCTCATTTCCAGCATGATGCTTACTGAAAGGATCCTTGGGCCTCACTACAAGAGACATACACCACCACTCCGTGCCTCTGGCTGCATTCTTCAAAACCTTATTTTGATGCGTTTGCCAAGAGCAGATAGCAGTTCTAAGGGTGTCTTCTTTCCCATCCCCAGTTTTTGCAGACCGCTCATAAAATGTGCTTGGGCTCACTTTACAACAGATTGCTAGGTTTTAAATATGGCAGAAGTGCAATAATCTCTTTCCTGTCCCTTTTCAGGGACCTCTCTCATGAAGCCATGTTATTATGCGAGACATTTTTTGGCCCATGTTTGATGAGCTTGTCCTGCTGATCAACAGGGAGAAAGTCCATCCTTTCTCTGGTTCAAAAAACATATTTATTGGAGTTACGTTCCGGAGAGCTATGGGGCTGGTTGGCTGAAGTGTGTTTCATTGAGGAAGCATCATCAACATGCTAGTTCATATTCCAAATTGAGTTTTATCCTCCCTAGATTGGTAGATAGATCCTGCCAACATTTGCAAGGCAAATGTTCCCTTTGCCTGGCCTCAACAATCACTCATCATAGTCATGAATGCCTCGGACCAGGATACTAGTTTAAAAGGGGTGAGACTCATTTGGGTTTGCTACAGACACAAGATCTCTTGTCTTCCCAAGATCTCAGTCTGCATATAAAGGTCCGAGAGTTGCAAGCTATCTGGTCAGCTTGCATGGCATTTGTTCCACAAGTCAAAGGAAGGGGTTTGCTGGTTATGACCAATGATACAGTGGACATGTTTTATGTAAAAAAAACCAGGAGGAGCCTGATCGTCAATGCTGTTTCATTTAGCAGTTCTACTTTGGGCCTTCTGCACTGCCAATTCCATAATCCTGAAAGCAGCTTGCCTTCCAGGGATCCATAATACATTGGCAGATCACTTAAGCAGGTTGTTCATCAACCATCACAAGTAGCCCCTTCACGCAGATGTAGCAAGGTCCATTTTCTAGATCTGGGGAACTCCCCAAGTGGATCTGTTTGCAACAAAAGACACCCAAAATGTCACCAGTTTTGCTTCCCAGTGGGCCACAGTCCAGGTTCATTGAAAGATATGTTTTTACTGCCATGGTGAGATGAACTCCTGTATGCTTTTATTTCCATTCTACTCCTGTCCAAAGTTCTGTGCAAAGTTAAGCAGGACAAGGCTCATTTTATGCTGATTGCCTGGGGGGGGGGGGGGAGGGGAGGGGAGCTGTAAATACTTCTTTTTGGGAGCTATTAAAGCTCTCTGTTGTCATTCCTGCTACACATGGACTTGATTTCAGAGAATCAGGATCAACTCCTCCATCCCAATCTGGAGGCTTTTTGGCTAACGTCTGCAGAGATGTCCTATTCTAAGGTTGTTCAGGAAGTGCTGCTAAATAGTGGAAAATAGTCAACTAGGAGTACTTACTTGGCTAAATGAGTCTGTCTGGGTCAGAATTAAAAGGAGCTTCACTGGTCTTTGTTTCTGTTCAGCACATACAAGACTATATTCTGTCCCTAAAACACTAAGCATTGGGGATTAGTTCAACCAGAGTGCATTTAGTGGCTGTCTTAGCCTTTCACCCGCCTGTTGATAACCATTCTCTTTTTTCAACCTTATATCTGTAAGATTTTTAAAGGGCCAGGAGAAATTGTTTTCACAGGCGCAAAATCCTATTCCCCTACTTGAATCTAGTCTTAGCAAAACTGATGGGTTGCTCCCTTTGAACCTCTAATGACCTGTTCCACCTTTCTGTAAAGGTGGCATTTTGGGGGGCTGTTGTGTCAGCCAGTGGAATTGAAGGGGAAATATACAATTTTCTCTAAAGACAAGGTTTGCATATGTCCCCACCCAAGGTTTCTTCTCAAGGTAGTTTCCATTTTTCAGATTAACCAAACAAGCTTCTTACCAACCTTATTCCCAAAGCCTCATGATCATAAAGGTGAAGAGAGGCTTCATACTCTAAATGTTAGAAAACCTTTAGTTTTTTAATCTAGAATGAGACTAAATGTTTAGGTCTTTGAAATAACTGTTCACAGCATGTGTGGACAGGATTAAGATCTGTCCTGTATCCACCCAAAGGATCACATTTTGGATATCTGCTTATGTTACCAGTTGTTGAATGTGAAGCCTCTGGATAGAGTATTGGGTCATTTGACTAGATCCCAAGCAGCCTCTGTGGCCTGTCTGGCCTACGTTCCCATGTTAGACATTTGCAAAGTGACAACCTGGTTGTCATGGCATATGTTTGCCTTTCACCGTGCTATCTCTTGACAGTATAGAGACATTGCTAAGTTTGGACAAATTGTCATGCAGTCTCTGTTCAAACAGACTCTGAGCCCACCTCCAGATTGGACTGCTTTTGAGTAATCCGTGCTATCACTTGAAGAAGAAATGGTTACTAACTTTTCCATAAATGTTGTTCTTCAGGACGTGTTGCACATGTCCATTCCATGACCTGCTCTTCTTCCCCTCTCCATTGGAGTCTTTCCGGTAAGAAGAAGCTGAGAGGGGGGTCAGTGGAGGCACCGTGCTTTATGCCTGCATGAGGCAGCAGAGGGTGATCATGCTAGCCTAATGGGTACCGCTAAGGAAAAAATTCTGACAACTGTGGATTGGGGTGGGGCACACACACACCTACACCAGAGTGGCCTTGTGCAACACATCTCAAAGAAAAACTGTTACAGAAAGGTTAGTAACCATTTCTACCATGTATAGATTTATTCTTTTTGTATGGAATTCAGATAACTATTTTACTTGTTAAAGACTTTCTGTGACATGCATAGAACTCACTGGTTTGTTTAGATAATTCATTATTTAAAAATGTGATTTTTTCCCCCTCTTCCTTACTTAGTGGTTTTGGACTCAAAAGGATGGGTAGAAAGGATGCCTCTGCTGCAAGAATTCCTGTTGAGCAATACAGAAAACAAATAGGTAAGAAATACAGATTAATGTCTCTTTTTGAGATGCATCCTATGTATAGTGTTGAGTCAGCTCATTCAGCAAAGACTTCTGACAGAAGAAAAAATGCAGAATTTTAAAATAAAACAGCATTGTGACATTTTACTCCATGTTCTTTATGAAAATATGCTTATAATGTGAATATGACATAACTGAGATTACTTTATGCAAAATGGGTTTATAAAATATCATTGGAAAGATTATAATTTACTGAATGTGATTATCCAATTTGTATGCCTGCATCATTTCTGTATCTGAAGTTAAGAATATTGACTATGTATCTGTATTTCAACTATGCTATTTTTGGGTGACGCCAACTGCTAGCACTTCAGGTGCAACAGTGGAAAAGCCAGACAGGGCTGATGACCCATCAGTGAGGACAATGGACTGTGGAAAGGCTTGGCCTCCTTGCGGATGCCCCACACTGCCACTGAGTTCTGGACAGTGTGATACTAGAGAGTCAGGTGGTCTTGTCACCTGATACTAAACATTACCATTCTTGTAACTTTCCACTGGAAGGGAAGGGGAAGTCAAGTTTGGGAAACAGGATTCCCGCCATATATAAATCCTATTTAAGGGTGGGGAGGAAGATAAATGAGACCCCTCCTCTCCATGGCCTGTCTGCCCAAGAAGAAAGATTGCTAAAGCCACCTGAAGTGAAGGTGGGGGCTCATTTCCTACATAGAGAGTTGGAAAATTTGTAGAATACACTCTCCCCCCCCCCCCAGTGCTTCTCTAGATATGAATTTAGGTGCTTACCATTTGCATCCCCTTTTAAAAATTCTCTTCTTTGAAATATTATATTATGAGACCCACATTTTAAAAGTGGTTGCCTAAAATTAAGTACATTTTATCCATAGTTAGTCATCTAAATAAATGGCCTTATTTTACAGTTCCTGAGCAACCACAGCTGCCATTTAAATCTGCAGGAAAAATTGTATGTGATCATATAAAATATTGGGGGTCACTGGGGTAGGGGATGTGATGTTCCCCTCTGGTATTATCCGGACTGGTGATCTTCTAGGTCACTCCAGTCCTTGACTCTGAGAACCAGCTTTTACCATGCTCTGCTGTGATATCCCCCACTCCTGGGTTATTCATGCACAGCCTCTGGCACATAAGCTGCACCTTGGATTGCACAACCGAATGACACTAGCCAATATCTTCGGTCCCAGACACAACCTTAGGAACCTCCATCTTGCAGTGTTCAGTTATGCCAACTGGACGCTGCAAGTTTATATGAGTTCATCAATTTAACAAAGAAATTGATATGTACCAGGATTGTTATTCCAAGTGGAGCCTCTGATACCCTTCAAACCAAACAACTGTTTCTGGTAGAATAAACAAATTTATTAACTATGAAAGGGAGATTTTAAGTGATTATAAGTTAAAACATAACAAGTCAGATTTGGTCAAATGAAATAAAAGCAAAAACACATTCTAAGCTTAACACTTGATGCTTTCGGTGTCCTTACAAACTTAGATGCTTCTCACTGCAGGCTGGCTAATTGCTCTTCAACCAGGTTCTCCTCTTTAATCAGTGCTTCAGTTGCTTGGTGTGGTATCTGTAGATCTAGGTAGAAGAGAGAGGGAGGAGCATGGTAAATGTCTTTCCCTTTTATAATGTTCTTTCTTCCCTCTTGGCTTTGGCCCCATTCTCCCTCCAGAGTCAGGTGAGCTTTACCTCATCGCAGTCCCAAACTGGTCAAAGGAACGGGGGTGACTCACTTGGGAGTCCAACAGATCCTTCTATTGTTGTCTAGTCCCGCGTCCTTTGTTCCTGTGAGGCTAGGCTAAGTTTATCCCATACCTGTTCTGATGAGGTGTGAACTGCCTCTTTGCTCTTGGAGAGTTTTTGCCTGGGTTTATTTTAAGACATGAGGATACATTTTCAGCATCATAACTACATACATGAAATTATAACCTATAACGTTACTGTAACAATGCTCAGTGCATCATGAGCCTTCCAAAGACACCCAACACGACAAACTTTGCATTAGATGCCACATAATCATTTTACAAGGATGAACATGGGGGTGCTGAGTGTTCCCCCAAGGTACAGAGCAGCACAGGGGTGTGGGTGCACGGCGCTTGGTGGGGAGATCCAGGTGCAGAGGTGGGGAACTTGGTGGGGGAGTCTGGGTGCAGGGGGTGGGCCTCAAGGGTGGGAAGTCTGGTTGTGTGTTGGGGTCTGGATGCATGGGGGTTGGGTGGATGGGGGACAGCTCCCCGTACGGTGATTCCTCCCCTTAAGGTGGGGAGCAGTGAGGATAGGAAGGAAGGGGTGTGTGTGCAGAACTTTCCTGCGGCCAGCAGAGGTTCCTGGGAGATGGATCTTTGTGAAGGGGAAGAGGAAGTCCAGTATCAGTCCAGCCACAATTAGCAGCTGGAGTCCGGCACATGGTAGGAGCCATCGGCCGGGACATCAGGAGCCGTGCCCTTCCTTTGCGCTGGGTGGACTGCAATAGCAAGTGAGAGGGACAGAGTCTGACATGCATGCCTATTCCTGCTCCCCCCGATGGTGATTTATATCTCTCCTAGATGCTCCCGACACCCGAAACAGATGTGCTTGCTCGAGACCGCTGCCTGGGAGAGCCATGTCAATCAATTATTCTGTAGGGAAAAAGTAAAATTCTGCACTTATTCAGTGGTGCGGACTTCCCACAGGAGTAAACACTGAACTATTGAAAGTTACTAGCTAACCACCTGAGAGCAGTGGTTGTTGAAATGCTAAACAAGCTTTTGATAGCAGTAGCCTGTTCAGCAGGTGCAGTGTGTGTGCTTTTTTTATTTCAAATTTAAGAAACAACTTGGGAGTTGAAAAAGCAAGGAAGCTTGTTTGCCTTCCAATCTATGAATAAAAGCTAGGTGTGAAAGGATGAGATCTTGTAGTTCTAACATCTGGAAAGACAAGGTGACCATAAACAATCAGTTCAACTACAGATTATATTTCCTGTGTTTAATAAATCAATTTTAAATGCAAAAATGTAATCAACTTTTTTCTTATGGATCTAGCACAGTTAAAGTTATATTTAATAAAAACAGATTTAATTGAATTCCAATTTATATTCAAATGCAACTTGACATTAATTTTTCATTTTTGATTTATCCTCATACTAGCGAAAATACCCGGCGTTGCTCGGGTCAGTCGGAGGTGGGGAGGGGGCAGAGAGCTGAGCGAGTGTGGGGTCCGTTGGAGGGGGGAGGGGGAAAACCTGACACCCCCACCTTCCCTCCCCCCCCGACCAAACCCGACACCCCCACTGCACTTACCCCTCAACCAACCCCGACTCACATTTTCACCCCCCCCACCCAAACCTAACACCCCCACGTCACCCCCCTACCAACACCCCCTGACTAACACCCACACCTCACCCCCAGTAGACCAAACCTGACACACCCACCTCACATTCCCCCCCAACCAAACCCGGCACCCCTACCTACCACCACAAACAAACCCGACACCCACACCTCACTTATCCCTCGACCAACTCCGACCCCCCTCCTAACCCCCCCAACCAAACCCAACACCCCTGACCATCCCCAACACCCACGCCACACCCCTCACCCACCCCGACACCTTCCCACCCCCCCCAAACCAAACCCAATACCCCCGGTTCACTTACCCCCGACCAAACCCGACACCCCCACCTCACCCCCCGACCAAACCCGACACCCCTACCTCACTTACCCTCCGACCAAACCCAACTCGGGTCCGTCAGAGGTGGGGATGGGGCAGAGAGCTGAGCGAGTGCGGGGTCCGTTGGAGGGGGGAGGGGCAGAGAGCTGAGCGAGTGCGGGGTCCGTTGGAGAGGGGAGGGGGCAGAGAGCTGAGCAAGTGCGGGGTCTGTTGGAGGGGGTATTATGACATTATAACTATGTCACAGAGAACAGCAGCTGCCCAGCTGATGTGAATGGGATTTAAAGAATTTCACCCCTGGGGGGCGTCAGAAGTGAGATTTGAAATTTTTTTCGACTCTTACCCTGATTAGGACCTTAAGACCTCTAACTGTACCAAATTTCAAGTCTCTAGCTCAAACGGTGTGAAAGGAGTAAGCGCACATACATACATACACGCATACATGCACCATTTGACTTTTATACATATAGATGTCCCTGGCACACACCTTGAACTGTACAAGTTATTTAAAATACATTAAGCATTAAAAGAAGATTATTTTCTGAAACCAGTCATCAGGGTCCTAAAAAAGGAGAAGAGATAAAAGGGGAAAATGATAATTTTGGGGCCAGCAGTGGTCAAAGAAATAATGAAAACAAAAAAGGTTTCAAATATACCCATTCCCTGCATTCTAGTAGATGACTGTATGGTAGCAAGGCGATTAAATAAATTTTGCGTGCAAATTAATTTATTGTTATATATATGAAGGGGGAGATGTGTGGGAGCGAAACAATTTCCTACATGTACCTTAAATGGCAATATTTGGCAAATTGCACATCAGACACGTGAAATACTGTTTTTACCCAAAGCACCTAAATCAGACCTGGGATAAGTGGTGAAATTTCATTGATCTTAATAAACGTGTCTTAATACGAACACAAAGATCCTTCTTACAGTGAGTCGCCAAAAGAAAAATAATACGAATAGTATGTCTGGGAAAATACTAAAACATAGACAAGTTTAACAGCCAGTCTCCTTTTATCCTTTCTTTATATGGTAGCAGGTGTTAATAACACACACGCAGCTCCCATCATTAGCTTTAGCCCAGTTTTGCCTTTGAAGGTAAAAGTGTGCCTCCCAATATGTGTTCGACATTATTTCACCTGTATTTAGAAGGTCCATAAACCAAAACTCTAAGTCCTCATAAATATAAATTTCCTTTACTCTTTTACGTATGCTACTATTGCTACCTTCCAGTCACTGGGCTACTGTGCCCAGTGACTGGAAGATAGCTAATGTAACGCCAATATTTAAAAAGGGCTCCAGAGCTGATCCTGGCAGTTACAGACCAGTCAGTCTAACGTCCGTACCGGGAAAATTAGTTGAAACAATAGTAAAGAATAAAATTGTCAGACACATAGAAGAGCATAAATTGTTGGGCAAAAGTCAACATGGTTTCTGCAAAGGGAAATCGTGTCTTACTAATCTATTAGAGTTCTTTGAAGGGGTCAGCAAACATGTGGACAAGGGGGATCCGGTGGACATAGTGTACTTAGATTTCCAGAAAGCCTTTGACAAGGTCCCTCACCAAAGGCTCTTACGTAAATTAAGCTGCCAGGGGATAAGAGGGAAGATCTTCTCATGGATTGAAAACTGGTTAAAAGACAGGGAACAAAGGGTAGGAATAAATGGAACTTTTTCAGAATGGAGAGGGGTAACTAGTGGTGTTCCCCAAGGGTCAGTCCTGGGACCGATCCTATTCAACTTATTTATAAATGATTTGGAGGAAGGGGTAAACAGTGATGTGGCAAAGTTTGCAGATGATACTAAACTGCTCAAAGTAGTAAGGACCAAAGCAGACTGTGAAGAACTTCAAAAAGATCTCACTAAACTAAGTGATTGGGCAACAAAATGGCAAATGAAATTTAATGTGGATAAATGTAAAGTAATGCACATTGGAAAAAATAACCCCAACTATACATACAATATGATGGGGGCTAATTTAGCTACAACCAATCAGGAAAAAGACCTGGGAGTCATTGTGGATAGTTCTCTGAAGGCATCCACGCAGTGTGCAGCGGCAGTCAAAAAAGCAAACAGGATGTTAGGAATCATTAAAAAAGGGATAGAGAATAAGTCTGAGAATATCTTATTGCCCTTATACAAATCCATGGTGCGCCCACATCTTGAATACTGCGTACAAATGTGGTCTCATCTCAAAAAGGATATACTGGCACTAGAAAAGGTTCAGAGAAGGGCAACTAAAATGATTAGGGGTTTGGAACGGGTCCCATATGAAGAGAGATTAAAGAGGCTAGGACTTTTTAGCTTGGAAAAGAGGAGACTAAGGGGGGATATGATAGAGGTATATAAAATTATGAGTGGTGTGGAGGAAGTAAATAAGGAAAAGTTATTTACTTGTTCCCAAAATAGAAGAACTAGGGGCCACTCAATGAAATTGGCGTGCAGCAGGTTTAAAACAAATAAAAGGAAGTTCTTCACGCAGCGCACAGTCAACCTGTGGAACTCCTTACCTGAGGAGGCTGTGAAGGCTAGGACTATAACAGGGTTTAAAAGAGAGCTGGATAAATTCATGGAGGCTAAGTCCATAAATGGCTATTAGCCGGGATGGGTAATGAATGGTGTCCCTAGCCTCTGTCTGTCAGAGGGGGGTGATGGATGGCAGGAGAGAGATCGCTCGATCATACCTGTTAGGTTCACTCACTCCGGGGCACCTGGCATTGGCCACTGTCGGTAGACAGGATGCTGGGCTAGATGGACCTTTGGTCTGACCCAGTATGGCCGTTCTTATGTTCTTATGTCATTCATTTTTAGTTAAGACCTGTCAGGTGGTGGTTATGTTGAAGGAAAGAAGTTTAAATTACAAGTGAACTGAAAAACTATTTCTTTGGAGTGCTAAAATTGTGAGTGACTTGGGAAGATTATTCCTCACAAGTAATTTTAGGATCCCAAGAGATAATGGTGATGCGTAAAAGAGATGTTCCTGTCCCTGTTAATTCCATTAAAACCATCTGATTTCTACCCTGTTGGAGAATGGGTCTCCAAGAACTGGTTTTGATGTAAATTTTCCATCTTGTGTAATCACTTTTACAGTATCATCTAACATATACTTCTGCTTAGAGTGTCTGCATTGACACCTAAAGTGACAGTGATATATAAATCTGACAAAGCATCCTTTGTAATATGCTTCATTGACGTGAAAATTGCAAATGCTGACAGTATTACAGGAAACATCTTACTTGGACAGAATTAACAAATAGTACAGACACAATATAAAGGATCTTGGGATGGTCCTGTGATGTGCAACTGGTCCAGAAT
The DNA here is from genome assembly GCA_032164245.1 of Sternotherus odoratus. NCBI lineage: Eukaryota > Metazoa > Chordata > Testudines > Kinosternidae > Sternotherus > Sternotherus odoratus. The sequence continues at coordinate 36,783,768 of JAVMKO010000002.1, forward strand.
AACATAATTCTTTTTACTAAGGAGTTGTAACATGTAGGCAGGCAGCATCTAAGAATTTAGAGCCTCATCCTAAATTGAGAAGCAGCATGATTTGCTGGGTGAGGCACTGGATTAGTAGTTAAGCCATTCGGGTGCTATTTCCAGCTCTGCCATTAGCCTGCTGTGGGTCCTTGGGCAATTCCTTTTTCTACTTTTTGTTTCCTCTCCCACTCTGTCTGCCTTGTCTATTTAGACCAGAGGTGGCCAACCTGTGGCTCCGGAGCCACATGTGACTCTTCAGAAGTTAATATGCGGCTCCCTGTATAACCACTGATTCCAAGGCTGGAGCTACAGGGACAGACTTTCCAGTGTTCTGGTGGGTGCTACTTTCAGATCAGATGCTTCTGGAATTAACCCTTGGTAATCACTTAACCAACAACATAACACACGGACAGATGGAACACATATTCACAAAATGTTACAGACAGCTCCTTCATCCTTCACAGTGAGCTTGGGACAGGGCCTGTCTGTTATGTGTTTGCATAAAGCTTATCCATAATCTCAGTTGTGTCCTCAAGGTGCTACTGTAATACAACTAGATGATCATAACAGTAATACTCTGTCTCTGCCTGCTTTACTGTAGAGCTTATATGTAGAACGTTCCCCAGAGCCCCCCTTGCTTGGCTTTTGTATATGATTTGAAATAAACTGTACATGTATCCTCAGAGCACAGTCAACAAAGTTTGTCTCCTTTGTGCTGTAGAGAGCATTCCATACACGTATACAGTTGTAAAATGGTTGCATAGCATACTGTGTCCATCTTGCCTCAGAGGCTTTGAGCTTGATTCTGTTTTCATTTACTCTAGACTAAATCATGTCACCCTGTTTGAAGTCAACAAAGTTAGTAAAATTGGCATAAGCAAAGTCAGAATCAGACCAGTTCTGTCTTGCAAAAGTTCCAGGTAGGCTTTTTGGCCTGTACATCTACCTCTCCTTCTCAGTAAAGCACTGCCTCTGTATAGCATAATGATCTCACAATACTTGATGCTAAGAAAATAATTACTATAGTTTTTTTCCCCTAAATAGTATGACCAATTATTTAGCATAACTGTGGCTTGTAAATTATGATAATTGTCAGTACTTTACACTGGCTCCTAAACAGTAGTGATTTTGTTTTGCTTTGTCCACAATTCTAGAACTTACTATGAAACCTGCTTGTTTACATGGCAGCAGAAATGTGTGTAGTTTTCCCTAGGGAGAGGCAATACACTCACAAAGTGGCCTGGTTCAAATTAATTGGATTAATTTATTTTTAAAAGCCTTAACATTATCATTATTGTTCATTTTAATAAAAAATGTTAAAATGATCACTGGAAAGATTAACGGAAGAATTTCAGTTGTGCGTATTCAGGAAACTCCTACAAATGCGTAACTGCTATCTTCCTAGTATCCACAAATTAGAAACTATTGTAACCATTAGACTTGTGTTAAGAGAGAAACTTTGAAATATATGATTATATGGAAAATCATATTCTTTTAACTGAGCGCCTAATAAAGATCAACATTTGTGTGAGCATTGTTTTATATAGCAGTTATTTAAACTTTAAACAATTCAACCTGCATATTCTATGGGTGTTGGAAACATAATAAAAATGACACGACTTTTGATTTAGTTTGTTTGAAATAGTAGTCTCATTGTTTAGTATTTGTTTTTAAATGATTTGTATTCCATTTTCTAAAATTCCTTTGTAAATTGCTTGTATACACTAATTTAAAATGTTGCTTTAAATAAATGAGTGCATGAAGGAAATTAAATAGTGGAAACATACTTTTATTATCTATTATGCTATGAGTCCAAATGCAGAGATTTTAAACATATGCTCCTTTTATTGAAATATGGCTTTCTGTAGCATAGAAGCTCTTTACAAGTTCTCTAAAGGGTAGGTTGTTCGCAGGTGTTTTTATTTCTAGGTTTAAATTTGTATTTAAAATATCTCACAAGAATTCTGAGCTGGAATCAGCAGAGGGCTGAAATAGTTGGATGGGAAGATTTTGATATAGTTGAGGAAGCCTTATATTTAGCCAAAAAAACCTCGCAGATAATACAAAAGAAACTTATTCCCTTTAATGCATCTTTCTTGTTGGCTTAAAGCTGAAATGTAGTTGCTCTAAAATTAATTTACCTTTCATGAACGACTGGTTGGATTATCTTTGTAGCATTAAATGTAATGATATGTCAACCCTGAGCTCCGAGCACGTTGTGTCTACTGTAAAAAAGTTGTCCCTGAGCACTTAATGTTGTGTTAAATGATGATGTGTCCTTTGCAAATGTATTATTAGTGTCAAGCTGTTCCGTCTCTCGCGATTGAAAAATGGTCAGTGATTTGAGCTACCATTAAACCTGAATAAAAGAGAGAGAGGCTGTGGGGGGTTTTCATGCCTTTTTTGAGCACATACAGTCATGAGTGTGTTTAATACATCTCAAAATGTTTCTGTTAGCCTAAGACTCCGAAAACATCTCTAATCACAGCAATCTTGTTTTGAAATTGTATTAAAGCATATCTCTCTTCTGCTTTTTGGTGAGCAGAGGGGAGAGGTCACTGAAGATGTTAGTAGGATAGTATGAGAGGGCAAAAAAGCAGCTCTAAATGCTTTAAGGCCAAATCCTACTCCTATCAAAGTCATTAGGGTGTTTGTATATTTATCTTTCATGGCAGCTGGGATTGGGCCCTTAATTTTCCCTGGGATTTTGTCTCTCTTAAATTCCATTAATATTCTAATAAATTGTTTTTCCTAGGTAGATATTCTGTTTAGATTAGTAAAAAGATGTGTTATACCTTGGCATTTCATCTGTGCATTGTTTAAAATGTAGATATGATACCAGACTGGCATTAGAGTGGAATTCTGTTGCTTATTGAATAAATGGTAAATGGCTTAGTCCTACTTGCCTGAGAGACCCCTCTTCTCCACACATTACTAGAAGTCAAGATCAGCAGACACAACCAAGGAGAAGCCTCTGTTACACAGCAGGAGGGCCTGCCAGCAGGGCATTCTCCAGGATGCTGTGAGGAAGATGAAAAAACAATTAGACATCTTGCTGATCTAGCCTCAAGGGAAAAATACTTTTCTGATCCACAAAACTGGTGAGCGGTCAGACCCACAGCATCTTGGAGACCTAGTTCAAACAGTGTCTTACTTATAGGATAGGGAGGGCAGGGCAGCAAATAAAGTAGTGTGGCTGCACACGTAGGTGGGTGGACTTTACATTACAGTGAAGGGGGACACACAAGTCAGTCAGCTTTCCTCTCTTCCCCACCAGCCAGTCAGCAAAGGGGGAAAACTGTCTTACTCCCTTGCCACTGAACCTTACTCAATTTTCATGCACATTCTGGGCCAGGGGAATAGTAGGGGAACTGAGCTCTCACCCTTCTTTTTCAGGACCCCAGGGATTGTCTTTCTCCTGCCAGTCAAATCAAACATTCTCCTCTCTCCTGCCTCCCCCCTCCTCTGCCTTGAGATGGAGCAGGGGTAAGGGTGGAATGGAATATATCCATTTGGAACCAGACTGCGGAAACCCTAATTACATTGGTGAGACTTTGCATTATTGGTTCCATGGACGTCAGCTGACTTAGTTATTTGAGTAAGTATTTTCAGAGTAAGGGTTACCACAGTTTGCCCTAGATTTGTTAGTGTTTTTAATTGGCTGCCTATACTTTTTAAACCTGATGGATGTGGTAAAACATAGATTGTTGTTACTTCTGGTACTTAAATGACTAACATTTGCACTTATCTAACACTGTAACTTAACTAATTTTAACATCTGAAATGGATCACTACAATGTGGAATAAATGTTATTACAGTTTTGATTATGATTGTAATACCAACACAAAAAGATTCAGGACATCAGTTTGTGGTTACAAATTCGACTGAAAGCACTGAAAGAGATTTTAAATCTGTAATGTTGATTAGCAACTTTTACTATCTGTCAGTTTTTTGGCACGCTGTAAATAACTCATCTTCAAATAATTCATCTGAGTAATTAAATTTAGATTGCACATTTCTCATTTCAAATATTTTGACTCTTATCTGTTTGGTTTTCTATTGTGGCTTAATTGGTGTGGTCTATATAAACGGACAATAAATTTATATACCTTTTGTTATAAAGATCAGTCAGTGAATAGAACTTGGTATTCATCCCAGACAGAATTATGATTGAATGTATTTGCAAGATTAAAGCACTGAATTTACTTTTTTCTAATTAAAGGCAATTAAAGATTTGCAGACACAAATAAAAGACAATGAATTGAGGAATAAGCGTAGGAGCAAGTCCATTTGCAGGTGAAAAGAAGTGCCTTTGAAGCAGAACCAGCTGTATTTTCATTGAAAGAATTACAGTTTAGGAAGCTTTTCTGCATGTGCTTGCTTGATAGCATAATGTACTCATAAGCAGCTTATGCAGTACAGCATTCAGAAAATAGTGCATTAATTTTTAAAGAAGCAAAATGCAGGCGAAGAGCAGTACTGCCACATGATGATAATGAGGGTGGATATTGTAAAGTGTACTGAGGGAAAAGAAAGCAGGAAGCTTCTGAAACATGAACATTATAAAACAATAACTGGGTATTCATATGATAATGAGCTTGGACAGCAGTATCAACAAAGGGCAAAGATGCAGCCCTATTTCTGTTTAAGCCTGATGAGTTGAAAAAACAGATCATCTTCAATCTGTTATTTAATTCTGGTATTCGTCACAGTTAGCATTGGCAGGAGTGGGGTTCGCTCCATCGCTCCTTGATGCCACCATTCGAACCCCTGCGGCACCAGTGTCAGCCACGCCAGCCCCAGCGGTATCAGTTCTGACATTCTCGGCTCTGACGTTCTCGACATCGACAGCCCCGACATCATGGTTCTGGCTTCAACAAACTTCGGCACCGGCGGCCTTGGCAATGACGTATACAGCTCCAGCACTGAGGGCCATGGCACTGTTCGTGTCGACTCCAGCCCAGGATTCCCAAGCACTGCGGGACCCCTTGGGTGTGGAGGGAAGAGAGCAGCAACTCCTTGTGGGGGTTGTCTCTTCCTCCTCCTCTCCAGATGAGTGCTGGCAGGCACTTCAGCAGCCCCTGCCCTGGAGGACAACAGGACCCTACAGCAATTGCTGAGGAGGCTTGCCCGGAGCCTGGGCATTCAAGTGGAAGAGGTAGTAGAGATTGCAGATACAGTGGTGGATGTCTTCTCCCCCTCCAGACTGGCACAAATTGTCCTACTCCTCATAAAGACCAAAAACCTTTTGGCAGATCCCAGTTTCGTTGCCCCCTTCGGCTAAGCACAGTGAAAGATACTATTTTATGCCATCCAGGGGCTATAAGCACTTGTATATCCATCCTTCACCAGATTCCTTGATCATGGACACTGCTAACCAACGCGAGCACCAGGGCTATGAAGGCCCATCCCCAAAGAATCGGGAGGTGAAACGACTCGATGTTTTTGGTAGAAAGGTGTATTCCACTGGTGGCTTACAGCTCCGCATTTCTAATCAGCAGGCCATTGTCAGCAGGTACTGCTACAGTACATGCGGGACAATGGGAAAGTTCTCAGAGCTGCTGCTGCAGGATCCTGTGCTGAATTCTCTGCCCTGGTGGAGAAGGGAAAGCTCATTTCTTAAGCTTCATTGCAGGCCGCTCTAGGTAGGGCTGATGTGGCCACCTGGGTGATGTGTACCAGGACTGCCTTGAGAAGGGGCACCTGGCTCTAGGCATCAGGTCTGCCATACGAGGTCCAACAGACCATTCAGAATCTCTTTTCCAATAAGATGGATAAAAGGCTGCATGGCCTCAAAGACTCGAGAGCCATCCTCAAATTGCTGGGCCTCCACACCTCTGCCACGCAGCAGAGGCGTTTTAGGCCACAGCCTCCTCCGCAGTTCTACCAATTGAAGCACCATCAGGATGTCTCACAAAGGGGAAATAGGAGCGGCAGAAAGAGGCGTCACCCATCCTCAGACTAGGGCTCTCGCCCATCCAAACTTTCATCCAGCCAGAAGTAGGCCTTTTAAAGGTGTGAACAAGGATGGCGCACCAGAACTTGGACTGAATCCAACCACCTTACCTTCTTGTCCCAAATATCCCATTTCTACCCTGCATAGGCCCGTATCACATTTGACTGCTGGGTGCTCTGCATGGTAGAGAAGGGATACTCCCTCCAATTCTCTGCCCTCCTGGTCTTCCACCCCCCTTTTCTGTCCCTCTTCAGGGACCCTTCTCATGAGCAACTCCTCAAACAGAAGGTGCACTTGCTCCTATCACTAGGAGCAGTGAAAGAGGTTCCTCAGGAGCTGAAGGGCAAGGGTTTCTATTCCCAATATCTCCTAATACCGAAAGCCAAAGGCGGGCTCAGGCCCATCCTAGAGCTATGAGAGCTCAACAAGTTCATGAGGAAACTGAAGTTCCTCTTTCGCCTCCATCATCGCTTCCTTGGGATCCAGGGGACTGGTATGCTGCCCTCAACTTGAAGGACACGTACTTTCATATAGCAATTACACCATCCCACAAAAGGTACCTCAGGTTTGTGGTGAGCAACAAAAAACTCACTCATACTGGACTACCTTCTCCATCTGAAGCAGCAGGAACTGTCCATGTTGTCAGTAAAGATTCACTTAGCTGCCATCTCTGCCTTCCATCCAGGCACAGAGGGCCGGTCGTTGTTTGCCACCCCTATGGTCAGATGTTTCCTGAAAGGTCTTGACAGGCTATATCCGCACATCCAGCAACCGACCCCAACCTGGGACCTCAATCTGGTTCTTTCCAAATTGATAGGTCAGCCCTTTGAACTGCTGGCACTGTGTTCCTTGCTTTATCTGTCATACAAGGTGGCATTGGTGGTAGTGATAACCTCAGCTAGGAGGGTATCTGAGTTCAAGGCCCTAACATCAGAACTCCCTTACACAGTGTTCTGTAAGGACACGGTTCAGTTCAGGCCACATCTAGCTTTTTTCCCAAAGGTTGTCTCCCAGTTTCACATCAACCAGGACATCTTCCTCCCAGTGTCCTATCCTAAGCCGCTCTCGAGTGGCAGAGAGAAGAGGCTTCACTCATTGGATGTCCGCAAAGTGCTAGCCTTTTATATTGAAAGAATAAAACCATTTAGGAAGTCCATTCAACTGTTTGTGGCTGTGGTGGGCAGGATGAAGGGTCTTTCAGTCTCCTCCCAATGAATTTTTTCATGAATCATGTCAGGTATCCGTGAATGCTACAACCTGGCAGAGGTGCCTGCCCCTCTGCTAACAGTGCACTTCTCTAGGGTGAAAGCTTCTTCAGTGGCATTCCTGGCGCAAGTCCCAACTCAGGAAATATTCAGAGTGGTGATGTGGTCCTCCATACATACTTTCACCGTGCATTATGCAGTTACCCAACAGACCGGAGATGATGCGGCCTTTGGTAGAGCAGCGATTCAGTCAGTGGACAGCTCCAATCCTGCCTCCTGAATTTAGGTTTGGGAGTTATCTGATTGGAATTGACATGAACAAGCACTCAGAGAATAAAAATTGGTTACTCACCTTCTCGTAATTGTTGTTCTTTGAGATGTTTCTTCATATCCATTCCAATACTCACCCACCTACACCCGTCTGTCGGAATAGCCGGCAAGAAGGAAGTGAGGGTGTGGCAGGTTGGTAGGTTGCGCACCATGATGGCACCACTCCAGGGGGTGCCTGGACCAACCTGATGGATAGTGCTAGCGGAAAAATCTTCTGGCTGCTGTGCACGCACGCACACACAAACCTTATTGGAATGGACATAAACAAAACCTCTCAAAGAATAACAGTTACCAGAAGGTGAGTAGCCTTTTTTTTTTTTTTGCCAAATTTTTATTTCAACATCCTATTTTTTTGAAATTCCTTTAGGTAAGGTCACTTAGGTTTAAGATGTATCAGTGCTACAAGTAAATGTGTCCCCCCGCTCTCCCCAGTCGTCTTCCCGTCAGAAGTGCCATGGGAGATAGTCCAGATACAAGCAGTAGTGACTGGATATGCCAGCAGTGCTTTATATGTGTTCAGTGATTCTTGCAGAAATCTTTTAAAGTTTTCACTGTTCTCTCCATCTCCCTCTTCTGAGGGTAACATCGACTTGTAATATGTTCAAAATCAAAATCCTATGTCAATACTAGGATTGTTTCAATGGTAAATTGAGTCCTATTGCCACTTATGAAGACTTCAGGAACCTTGTGTCTTGCAAAAATTTAGTTTCTGGATGACTTGTGAGTTTGTGTGAGTATAGCTAAGTCAATGTAACTGTACAATAATACATATCCTTACCAGAACAACAAAGTGTTGCTTCCCTCTGCCCAGGTCTGTCAGGTAGGTTTATAGTGAGTAATGATTCTGGTGACCGGGTTTTTTTCCCCCCTTGATACATACTTTACAGCCCTTTATTAACGTCTGAATTTGCCTGTTCAGTCTGGGCCACCATATGGATTGTTGCGCTCATGCCCCCAACTTGTTTACATCGTGGTGTCCTTTATGGATTTTGGAGAGCATCTCTTTCTGAGGTATCATAGACATAAAAATGTGCTTTCAGAAGTAGGCTATGTGAAGGTCATTTTGCTTCTGTCAATATGGGAATAAATCTGTTGGAAGTTGACTCCTTCAATCTCACCCTTTTTGGCAGAGTTGAGTAAATTTCTGGCAAGTCTTGTCCTTTATTTGTTCATCTCTAATTGCTGAAGTTGGCTGGCAGTTGCTGAAATTACTGCCAGAATGTAGACTCTGACGTCTTCACTGAAACCTTTACTTCATCTGTTGGTGACTGTGTAATTGGGGATCTAAGTGGAGTGTCTGCTGCTATGAGTGCTGTCTCAGATATGTGTTCAGTGTTGAAGGAAAATTACATTAGCCGTATTTGAACTCTTTGAATCCTAGGTAGGTCATCCAGTGGTTTTGCAGCCAGTAATGCCACAAAGGACTTGTGGTCTGTTTCTGTGTTAAAATTCAAGCCAAATGGATAGACATTGAGCTATTCACAGGTCCAGGCAATTGCCAGAGGTAATGTCTGGTCGACTGCAGGAAGCATATGTCTTTCTCTGCACACACTCTTTTATTAAATTGTGTAAGGTCCACACAAATGTGGATTTTGTTAGAGTTTCAATCAGTGGATTCTTCAGTGGATTCTTTTATCTGGGAAATAACCCTCAAGTCGTACATTCTCTTTAATTATTCTTTGACTTTGCCCAGCAAGGGTATAGGGTTATGGCATGGGACTTGGAGAGCAAAAGGCAGTTTGCTGATGGCACCAATTTTATTTTGTACTCTCTCATAGCTCCCTAACTCAGTGAAGATGTGTTGATACACCTCTTGTATAGCTTGCTTTTTTCTATTTTTGCAGTCCAGTTTCTCTATTAGTTGTAGTCCTTATATTACTAGCAACCCGAATTTTGAGTCCCTGTATTATATATATTTGTTGAAGAACTTTCCATCTTTTCTCCAGTTTGCTACAACTGTTCACAAACATTCATGGTAGTGTTACTTCCAGACTAAATGTGACCTTGTGTATTATTTAAGCAAAACCCTCTTCTCATCTATCCCTCCTCCACTATCCTCTGTAGAGTGGGAGAGTCCCTGGTCCAACACAGTTACCAGAAGACCAGGATATGTTGCAGTAGTGAGTGTAATAAAGGGAGGAGCTTCCTGGTCAGGAAGTTCTTTGGTTTCTGTTTTTAAGGCATGGCTCTTTTTTGGTCTTCAAACTACATGTTGTCAAAGTAAGTGCATCTCTCTCCTTACAGAAGTGGTAATGGAAAGAAAAGAGGATCAACACAATAAAGAAAAAATACACAATGTGACAGGAGCAGTTGGAGCAAATTTACAATGTAAGAACAGAGAAATCCAAGAACCCAGTAAGAGAAAAGGTTAGAAAACCTGTGGAAGATGTGGAAAGCACCAGCTCACAGCTGGCAACAACATCCAGCAAAAGAGGAAGAATGTAGGAGATGCCATAAAATGGGACATTTTGCAATAGCACAAAGGTCACTAAGAGTAATGGAAACATTCCAAGAGGGAGTGTTATTGTAGGATGACAATTAATCCATATATCTAGTGACTATATTCACCTTGGTATACAAGTACAAATGTGAAGCATTGAAACCTTAAATTTAACATTGATACTGGGGCAGCAGTCGCTGCCAAAAAGAGAGATAATCAGTCTTAGGGTGGAGATCTGCAAAGACCAAATAAGATTCTACATCAAGCTTTTCCAGCTACATCTTCTGCTGCTTCTCTGCCTATGCTCCCTCAGGAACTCAGTGTCTGTCAAATAGACATTGGGTAAGAGACAAATGGGGCTTTGTCTGATGAGTCCATTTTAACCAGCTTTGACTGTCACTTGCTGGGAAGAAGAAACAGCTTAGACTAATGATAACTGATATGTGTACAGAGAGAGCTTGCAGTATGAGCATGATGAAACAGGAAGGAATTAGAAGCGTGGAAATATATATTCCAACTTGCTGAATTTGTAGGCTCAAAGAACCTAAGGAACCTACTTTATTTATCTGTGGAATGTGCTACAAGTGATAACTACCAGTTTTATGTGCCATGGACTTTGCATTTCATAGTTTTTTACAGTCCTATAGTGCAGATGTCTTTTCTAGGGCTTTAGAAAGTTCAGATATTTAAAGAGGTTTTTAATACAGTTATAGAATCTAGTTTTCATTGCAAAAAACTAAAGAGATGCCCTTTAAAAACTTTTGCACTTGATGGACTCAAGACTCTTTTGGCTTTTGGCTGTCATATTTATCAAGGAGTGGCCAATTAAATGACAGGTACATAGTTTTGGAGAATTAACTGCTGTTGAGTCATTAATATATTTGTTATATAGGTGATTTTAGTTGTTTATATCAATTTTAATATAAATCTGGAAGCATTCTCTGTGTAACTGCTATCCAGCTTCATCAATAACCATATTACCGGAGTAAGTAATACCAGAGTGCTGGAAACTGATGAAAAGAGTAATGTAACAGGGTCACACAGCCCTTAAGGGCTGGTGGGTTGAAGCTCCTGATTACAGAATGAGCCAAATCTGGGAAAGGTCAGGGTGATTTCCCCATAAAGAACAGCTATAGGCTGCAGTGGTTTGGGAAAGTGCAAGAAAGTATAGAGAGATTGAAAGGAATGTGAAGGTCTCTTGCAGGCAGGGCCGGCGACAGGGTGGTACAACGGTTACAGCTGTACCGGCCCCGGACTTCAGGGGGCCCTGAAGTCCGGGGCCCGGTACAGCTGTAACCGTTGTCGCCGGGGCATTGAGCGAGGCGCGGCTCTGCTCACCAGCCCCCGGCACCCAGTAGCCAGCCCCGCCCCCCTTTGCTTCTCCCGGCCGGCCACGCGGCCGCAGCACATGCGGGGGTTGGGGTCTGCTGGAGGTAGGAGACCGGCCGGGGGGGCCGTGGGAGATCGGCGGGGGGGGGGGCGGGCGCGCGGGAGGCAGGAGATCGGGGGGGGCGCGCGGGAGGCAGGAGATCGGCGGGGGGGGCGCGCGGGAGGCAGGAGATCGGCGGGGGGGGGGGCGCGGGAGGCAGGAGACCGGCCGGGGGGGGGGGGGGCGCGGGAGGCAGGAGATCGGCGGGGTGGGGGCCGTGGGAGATCGGCGGGGGGGGGGCAGCACGGGAGGCAGGAGACCGGGGCGGGGGGGCGCTGGAGATCGGCCGGGGGGGGGGGCGCAGGAGGTAGGAGACCGGCGGAGGGGGGCCCTCGGGCGGCGGGAGATCGGCCGGGGGGGGGGCCGCGGGAGGCAGGAGATGGGGGGAGCGCAGGCGGCGGGAGACTGGGCGGGGGGGGCCGTGGGCGGCGGGAGACTGGGCGGGGGGGGCCGTGGGCGGCGGGAGACTGGGCGGGGGGGGGCGTGGGCGGCGGGAGACTGGGCGGGGGGGGCCGTGGGCGGCGGGAGATCGGCAGGGGGGGGGGCCGCGGGCGGCGGGAGACTGGCGGGGGGGGCCGCGGGCGGCGGGAGACTGGCGGGGGGGGGCCGCGGGCGGCGGGAGACTGGCGGGGGGGGGGCGCGGGCGGCGGGAGACTGGCGGGGGGGGGGCGCGGGCGGCGGGAGACTGGCGGGGGGGGGGCGCGGGCGGCGGGAGACTGGCGGGGGGGGGCACCGTACGGTCTGCCGTACGGGGCCCCAAAATTCCTGTCGCCGGCCCTGCTTGCAGGGAATGTTCTGAGACCAATGAAGCAGGAGGCTCCTATGGGAAAACCTGGGCTGAGTTTGGACCTCGAAGTTTGGGGGCCTAGAGGCCAGTGCCAGAAGACAGCCCCTGCCAGAAAGAGTTGGGCTGTGAGAACAGATTGGGACAGAAGAAGAGCTCTGGCTGCGAGAGAACACACCAGAGATAATTATGGACTGTTGCCTGGTGATGGACTTTATTTTGGGACCCTGTGGATTGTTTTTGTTATTAAACCATCCCAAGCAGGTGGGGGGTGCTATTCATGTGAAAGCCCGTGTGCAGTTCTTGAGTGGCCTGTAAGAAGGGGGGAAGGGGCAACGTGTCTCAAAAACAACCTCTGGCCATGAGGGGGCATGCAGTATATGTCCACCTTGCTACAAGCAATAATAGACTTTCTTCTTGTAGTAGTAGATTTGATCCTAACAAATGAACTTTTATCAAAGAGGGTATACATCATGTATGAAACATTTACACCAATGTCTGTCACCTTTGCAGTTTATCTTTCGGAGGGAATATCTGTAAGTGTGGGGATTTCAGTTGTTGACATCAGTAGCTTCTGGTTCCCTGTGCTCTTTCAAAGCTGCATAGTTCTCATTATCCAATTCTGTTGCATCACTGGAAGAGCAGATATTCGGGTGTTAGTCATTCTGTTGGTTGTTCTGCTTTGTTTACCATGGAAGGAATGACAGAGAATTTGAGTCATGGGGGCTGAAACTGGAGCTAGCACTTTTCAATTATCATTTTTTTAAACTGAAGATATTTTTAGTGTTAAAAAATCCCAAATGGATAAATTTCTGTAGTTTGTTCACAAGTAAGTTGGAACAGCTGCATCACTTTATTGAAAATTGGCTCAAAAATATTCCAAGCTGGGATAGTTCTATGCCAAATTTCACCCTGGAGTGAATTTTTATGAGTTATAAATTCCTGCAATTTATAATGGAAAGTCTGACAGCTCCTTAACCATTGCATAGCAAACAGTGCTATTATAATACTTTGAGGATAGAAACTCCTGCTGGTTCTGTTTCCCCTCTTCTCACGAGGTAACCATTGGGTTGTTTCTCTGATAGCTTTAGAAAATGACCGGTCTTCTGTTCTGTGGTGCCCTCCTATCTCAGGAGGTCAGCAGCTCCTGCAATATAAAGCTCCAGTGGCCCTGTACTCTAATGGTGGAAAATATTCATGATGCATTGACTGGATGAATTTGTTGGAGTTTAGGATACAAATTTTCATTCCCTAATTCTCTTCCCCTTCCTTCCTCTAAGAGACTTTCTTAGCTTTCCTCTGACAATACGTTCTGGTGCTGTGCCTTTTCTTTTGGCATCAAATGCATCTTAATTATTCACATCCTTTATGCGTAACTTTTGCCCAAGTACAGACGATCTACACATTATTTAATCCCTAAGGTGGGGCTGTTTGCGGGAGGAGAGTTTATAAAAGGGAACATCCCCTGTATACCACAGAAGGAATCTCTCCACTGTATATGAATAGATGCTGAATAGACTGGGGTGGGAGTGGGGATGACTCCTACGGAAGAATGATGTTTTCTACATACATGCTTTCTGATGGCTACTTGAACATTGCAGTTGCCATTTTAGTAAATAATATACCATTGGAGGCATATCATAATTTGCATTTTGTAGCTCAATGGACAATGACTCTAGGTTGATTTGTTAACTACTGTTTTGGTTTTCTGATTGTTGTTTTTTGTTTTAAAGATCATTGTTGATCCTGCTATTGGTTCCGTTCTTGTGGCACAACTATTTCTTTCTATGACTCAACTCTTTAAAATGTTAGATCTGCCACTGAAGCTAAAATTCTTGTAGATGTACCTTATCTTCAGTGCATCATTTGCATTGTCTTTTTTTTACCTTAGGAAAACAAGATTACAAGAAAAGCAGGCCAGTGTTAAGAGCAGCAAGATTGAAAGCAGAATCTAAGAAAACTGCACTGGGCATAAAGGTAGATATCTATTTGATAGCTTACACCATGTTGAATTTCTTTTCCCCATAGATGTACTGTGTGAATATTGATTTTTGAGAGAGATTGTTTGACACTTCAAGACCTAAGTGGAATGCCAGAATCTAAAATATTTATGAGGGATTGTTTTTAACCTTCAAATAACCGGAGTAACTGAAACTCTAAAGGACTTTAAATGTTCCACATTCTTGATATGAAGCATGCTTTTATTTAACAGTGCCAGTGAAATATTATATGTTTAAAAACAGGATTTTTTTAGACAGATACTGATTAAACAAAAATGCTTTAATGGTTTTTATATAGTTATGCAAAATAGCCATGAATTCCTGCCTTCTTCTAGTATGTTATAGCCAGTTGTTCAAAAATAAATATTGGTATAATTGCATCATTAATAAATATAATATATTATGTGATTATATCCATCCACTTTGACTCCAACATGGAAAATGATTGCCTTCAATACCAGCAAACCAGTAAGAAGGGTCCTGAACTTCAAACTGCTTGGAAACTTTCTGTTTTCAAGTGTGTGTGAAATATAATTGAGTAAATGGTCAGGGCAATAAATATTAACATGAAGTCAAATATTCTGTACTATTTGCCATGCTATTATAATGGAATTTGGCTAAGCATGTCGTTTATTTAAGTTGCATCCAATATTTATCCCCCAAATTTATTTTTGAATCACAATAAAATAATATGAAATTGACTTGGCAGCCATACTGAGAAACATGCAGAATAAAAATGGCCCAAAAATCTAACTGTTCTATTGAAAGAAACTCAGAAATGTTAAAAGGAGAACATATTCTTGTTTCTGGCAGATGAGAAATCCATTTTTTCAAGTTATATTTTATAGCAAATGCCAAGGTATTACTACCAAGCTGTAACAGCTGTTGAGCTGCCAGATGATGTATTTGGTTGTCTTCCAGAATTTGCTATTATAATCATGAAACAGTACTTTCCTTTTGCTCCTGATTGCTGATCTCGATCAAGCACTGCCATGCAATGTAGTATGTTTTCACAACATAATCTCCTCAGTTAGTGCTGTGTGTCAGTTTCTAATGAAAAAAAGTAGATTGCCTTTTTTGTTTAAAAGATAGATTGCTGACCTTTGGAGTTCTGTGTTTTTTCCTTTCTTTCTCAGGGTGTATCCATACATGCAGCACTGCAGCGGTGCAACTGCACTTATACAGCTGCATTGCTGCAGCACATCTGGTGGAGATACTCTATGCCAATAGGAAAGACATGGAAAGACATTGGCATGGAAAAAAACCCTACCTCCATGAGCGGTATAAGCTATGTAATCAGGAGAGTTTCTCCCGCCGACGTAGTGCTCTGCACACAAACTCTTATGTCAGTGTAATTTATGTTGCGCAGGGTATGTAATATTCTCACCTCCGAGCGACATGCATTTTGCCAACATAGGCCATTGTATAGACATAGCCCTATTGCGTTTTACTCTTATTTTTTTAATTCTATTTTTTAATTCACGCTGCCATACTAGTTCAACCAGTAGTCTATCTAGCCCAGTATCCTGTCTTCTGATAGTGGTCAGTGCCAGATGCTTCAGAGGGAAGGAACAGAGCAGGTAATGATCAAGTAATCCATCACCTGTAATAAACTCCTACCTTCTGAAAGGCTAGAGACACCCAGAGAACAAGTTTGCATCCCTGACCATCTTAGCTAATAGCCACTGATAGACCTATTCTCCATGAACTTTATGTAATTCTTTCTTTTGAACCCAGTTTTAGTTTTGACTTTCATAATATCCCCTGGCAATGAGTTTCACAGGTTTACTGTGTGTTGTGCAAAGAAGTAGTTCCTTTTGTTCATTTTAAACCTCCCTACTAATTTCATTGGTGACCCCTGTTTTTTGTGTTACACAAAGGAGTAAATAACACTTCCTTATTCACTTTCTCCATACCATTCATGATTTTATAGACCTCTGTTGTACCTCCCTACCTCCCACTTGTCGTCTCCTTTCCTAGCTGCAAAGTCCCCATCTTTTTAATCTCCCTCCATGTTCCATAACCTTAATCATTTTTGTTGCCTTCTTTGTAGTAGATCATAACTGGGAACTGAGAAGAAGTATGCTCAGTGCATGGAACAGGCATACAATACAGAGATTGGGATGAGGAGCGGAATGTTTGGTGCATGGTTCAGTATATAGCACTAAGATCATAGTTGGGAGCTGAAAAGCGACATGACCAGAGCATGCACCAAAGACAATGCTGAGCCCAGGATGAGGAGCAGAGAACAGGATTGCTTATTGCATGGTACAGACCCACAAATGCGATGGAATGAGAACACCCATTAGATGAACAGAGCAGTTCTTACCTCTCTGAGCCCTTTTCAGGCTTCATTCATCTTCATGGTGTGTTCTCATTCATTGGGGATATCTCATTTTGATGAATAGGCCATTTCACGCCTCTTTGAAGGCTTGTGTACACTACTTCTTAAGTTGATGTAACTTATGTCACTCAGGGGTGTGAAAAAACAACCCCTCTAAGGGTACCTCAACTTAAAGCAGTGTCTACACCACACGATGTTAGCTGGAGATGCTCTCCTGCCAGCATAGTTTCTGTCTCTCATTTTGGTGGAGTAATTACATGCTCTCTTATCGACATAGCGCATGAGCACTGATGTAGCGCAGTAGTGAAGACGCCCTGACTGTCCTCCTCTGAGCTTGCTAACATCTGTAGCTGCAGATACAGAAATGGGCAGGGGAGGGGGATCTATATGCTCTGGAAAGGATGTATGCTGTATGGGACGATGGGATAAGGAGAAGGTAAGAAGAGACACACACCAGTCTTCTCTCATGTGCTTAAAGTTACTATAAACTACATGGAATAATAATTTCAAAATATTGTGAAAATCTCTGTTTTCTCTCCCTATCCTCTCAGATGTCACAGCATGATCATTATCACCATTTGACTGTAATGAAACACACAGGAAGATGAAAGACCCCACATACATGCCATGTGGTATCTTTAATCTGTCCTCAGTTCCACCTGCGTACCATATGAAAGTGTTATATTAAGAAGATATAGTTATCTCCTACAAATAACATCTCTTTCTGTTAAAAAAATTAGGAAATACAATGAGAAAACATGTAGTCAATATACAGTTACAGTTGTCCAGTAGTGCCTCGTGCCCTTCCAGAACATCAGATTCAGCTACACTCAAACCTCTGAACAGCAGTAAGTGAAGAGTTAAGGAAAGCAAACTTAAGCCTTTGAAAACAGTTAAGGTACATGCAATCCTTGCAATATCCCATCCCTGCAATGCAATCTTAGCTCTGCCTTCATGGAGTGGTGCCCCAATATGCCCATAGCATACATTCTAGAACCCCTTGCAGATGCTGCAGAACAGTTAGGGAACATCACAATAAACACTGTAGGGCAAGGTATAATATCGTCTTTTTGCTAAAGCAAAACTCGGGGTTACGTCAGACATAGCGAAGAAGAGATGTCTACACAAATGTTGAGCCTGTTCCACGCAAACCACCCAGACTTGTTAAATTCACAGCCCCTTTGCCAAATTACTGTCATCATATCACAGTGACATCTCTTCCAGCCTACTCCACCTAATCTCTAACTTTTCAGTACAGCTACCCCTAGCACAGTGAATGAAGTTGGAGTGCATGTAAATAAATCTGAGTCTGAAATCCTTCTCATGTTATCAAACATCACTTAGGGCACAAACCAGGCTCTGCCATCCCTGGCTGTCCTGAGCTGTTTTGTATGTTCTCTGCATTTTTAAAGCACAGATGTTCTCCCTCTCAGCACCGTCTATGTGTTCTTCAGCTGCCTGATGGCATGCTTGCCATGGCAAATGCTCTGGCTTTATTCTAAATATGTCCAAGATAGCGCCATCTTCTTTTCTGGATAACTTTGTAGATACAAAGTAGTTGAACTCTGTTTACTTATTATGGAACCTTCCTTACTCAACTATTCCCACTAACTGTTGCCAGCTCCCGGGGTCAGAGTTAAGGTTACCTTGCAGAGATGACATGTACTTTAACTGTGTTTTCAGAGACTTGGTTTTCAGAGGCTTAAGTGTTCATTACCCCCAGTGGATTGAGTAGCTGAGCTTGAGGTGCTGGCAGGCCACAAGACACCACAACACAAATTTAGCTCTGCATTAACAAAGTTTTTGTTGGTGTACTGTAATAAGCAACAAGGTTCATATGTGCTAAGGGAGGGCTTTATTTTCTTTAACAAATACGGACCCGGATCCTGTACCATTAAAATCAATGGGACTTGCGATTAACTCCAGTAAGGGTCAGATCAAGTCCGTAATATGTGTTTGAAAAGTACCTGACATACAAAATTCTGAGGTAATTGCAATGGTAGCAAACAGTCTGGAGCCATTATAATAAATAATCCTAGAAGTGCCCAGTCTTGTTGGCAAATCTGTGAAAAACACATACTTAGGTGTATTTTCCAAGGATTTTATTTACTCATAATGACTTCAACATGTGGTACGGTATTCCTCCCTTCTAAAAGTCTAACAGAAGTATTATAAGGAAAAATCCATCACAAGCATAACTGCAGTTGTAATTATTATTTAATTTCCCTATTTTAGCCTCTGATCCTATCTCATATTCACTGGCATTCACTATGTTAGATGTCTAGTCACCACTAACCTTCTTGGTGAAAACTGAAACAAAGTTATTGAGCATCTCTGACATTTCCACATTTTCTGTTATTGTTTCCCCTCCCTCCCATTGAGATACAGGCGTACCCTGTCTTTGGTCTTCCTCTTGCTTCTAGAGGAAGAATTTGTAGTATGTTTTCTTATTACTCTTTGTGACTCTAGCTAGTTTGTTCTCAGTTTGTGCATTGGACTTTCTAGTTTTGTTCATGTATACTTGTGTTATTTGTTTGTATGCATCCTGTGTAATTTGACCTTCTTTCCACTTTTTCTAGGACCCTTTTTTGATTTTTAGATCATTGAAGATCTCCTAGTTAAGTCAGGGTGGTCTCTTGCTATACTTTCTCTCTTTCCTACAAAGTGGGATAGTTTGCTCTTGTGCCATTAATTATGTCTCTTTGAAAAGCTGCCAAGTGTCTTTGTTTTTCCCCTTAGACTTGCTTCCCATGGGATCTTACTAAAAACTCCCTGAGTTTGCTAAAGTCTGCCTTCTTGAAATCCACTGTCTTTATTTAGCTGTTCTCCCTCCTATGATTCCTTAGAATTATGATCTCTATCATTTCATAATCACTTTCACCCAAGCTGCCTTCCACTTTCAAATTTTCAACTAGTTCCTCCCTAATTGTCAAAATCAAATCCATATCGGCCTTTCCCCTAGGAACTTTCTCCACCTTCTGAAATAAAAAAAAAGTCTCCAGTACACTCCAGGAACTTGTTGGATAATCTGTCCCTGTTGTGTTATTTTACCAGCAGATGTCTCAGTAGTTGAAGTTCTTCTTCGAGTTCTTGCTCATGTCCATTCCCAGATGTGTGTGTGCGTTCCGCGCATGCCCGGTCCGGAAAGCTTTTCCCCAGCGGTACCCGTAGGGTCGGCAGGGGCGACCCCTGGAGTGGCGTCCTTATGGCCATGCATATATGCCCCTGCCGACCCTCCCCCCGCTCAGTTCCTTCTTTCCGTCCTTGGCGGTGGCTGGAACAGCTTGCTCCTTTGTCACAGTAGCGGTATCGTATTCTCCAGTTAGTAGTTAGTTAGGTATTTAGAGTTTATTGTTGTTATTGTTCTAGTTCTTTAGTGTTAGTGTGTAGTTAGGTAGATAATAGATCTCTGGCGTCAGGTTATGCCTGGGGCGTCAGGGTTCAAAGCCTGTAAAGTCTGCGGGAAGCCCATGCCAATTAGTGACCCTCACTCCCGCTGCCTGAAGTGCCTCGGGGAGGGCCATCAAACTGAGCGGTGCACGATTTGCAAGGGCTTCAAACCCCGCACCAAAAAAGAAAGAGATTCCAGGTTGAAGTTGATCCTCATGGAATCTGCACTTCAGCCACACGTGGAGCCTTCCACCTCCAGTAGCGCACCGGCGTCGGTTCACGGTACCGCGACACCGAAGGGCCCGAGAACACCTCGGCACCGGTCGCTGCGGCACGGTACGGCTTCCTCCAGAAGGCACCGGTCCCAGTCCCCGGTGCCTTCTAAGAAATCTAGAGGGCGCTCCCCGGTGCGCAAGAACACGGGTGATCCCTCTGTGGTGCTAGCAGCTCCGGAGCGCGCGAGGCGGCCCCGTTCAGAGCTCGCACCGATAGCTGCGGCACCGGAGCCCAGAGCTATCTCCCCGGGGACGGGGCTCTCTCCTGAAAGAGATACGCCCGGGTTGGAGCTGCCCTCGACCCCGGAGGCGTTTGACGCGGCGGCGGACCTGATCGGCCTCACAGTGGACCCGGCACCGCAGTTTGTCGTCCCGGCACCGGTCCCTCGCGCCGTGGCTTCGACCATCCCGCCCATGCCGGTGACTACGGCACCGGCAGTCTCAACTTTAGCGGCACCAGCTATCTCAGCGGCACCGCTGATCCCTGCACCTGCCCGCCCCGCACCGCAGGCACCGAGGTACCCCGGGAAGCCCGAGATGTACTCCAGGGCCATAGCACCTGAAGGCACGGCACCGCCCTGGTCGCAGTCCGACTACTCCTCGGAGTCGGATGCGTCCTCCTCGAGGTCCCGGTCCCGGCATAGCCATCGCTCCCGACACCATCACTCTCGGCACCGCCACTCCTCCCATCGTCGGCACTGGCAGCCCTATGTGATGGAGGCTCAGGGGCCTTCCCCATGGCCCTTTTGGACCCCCTTTGCTTGTCATCAAGCCCAGGGCCCCCCTTCAGTTTCCTCTTGGCCTTCCGTGCCCAAAGGTCCTGTGTGTGCCACCATCACTAGACCCCAGTCGGAAGGTGCTGGGGATGATCAGCTTCCTGGGACATCGGATAACCAGTCACTAGTCCAGGAAGTTCAGGACACCGAACCCATCCAGCAGCCCTTTCAAGAGGACATGCAAATAGGAAACCCTCAACCTGGCTCTTCCTCATCGTCTCCAGACGACGCAGTGGCGGGGTCATCTTACAACCTGCCACCCATGGATATCAGGGGTCATCAGGACTTGTTGAGAAGGGTGGCACAGAACCTTAATCTTCAAACTGAGGAGATTAAGGGGGATGATGAGGATCCCAACGTCGACATCCTCTCCTCCGACTCACCACCTCAGATAGCCCTACCATTCATGCGGAAGGTTAAATCCACAATGGACACCCTCTGGCAAACTCCCTCCTCACTTCCCCCTACAGCCAGGGGAGTTGAGCGCCGGTACTTCGCACCGAGAGAGGGGTACGAGTACCTTTTCACTCACCCCCCCGCCTGGCTCCTTGGTTGCGGATGCCGTAAACCATCGAGAGCGCCAAGGCCAGACGGGGCCTACCCCAAAATCGCATGACTCTAAAAAGTTAGACTTATGGGGTAGGAAGGTGTACTCGTCTGCGGCCTTACAGCTACGCATTGCCAACCAACAGGCCGCTCTCGGGCGATACTCCTATAACACGTGGTCCGCAATGACCAAGTTCGAGGGCACCTTACCTAAGGAGTCGGCGCATGAGTTTAAGGCCATTGTCCAAGAGGGCAGAGTGGTCTCCAGGGCTGCTCTGCAGGCCACATTAGATGCAGCAGACTCTGCCTCACGACAGCTGGGTACGGCAGTATCTATGCGCCGCGGCGCCTGGTTGCATGTTTCGGGCATCCCACCACCTGTACAGGCAACCATCCAGGACTTACCTTTTGATAAGCAAGGGCTGTTCGCTGTAGACACAGATAAGAAACTACAGTCGATGAAGGACTCCAGGGCGATGCTTCGGTCTCTGGGGTTACACACTCCGCAGGGTCAAAGAAGACCTTTTAGGGCTCCTCCGCCCCCACCAGCCAGACCCTATCAGGCTCCCCCATACAGGAGGGACCAGCCTAGGAGGGGCGGAAGGGGTACTAGTAGAGGACGGCAACGCTCCTCATCTCGCCAGCCCCAGGGCTCAGGGAATAACCACCCTCCTGGGCCCAGACCGAACTTTTGAAGCTGCGCCCGGGGACGCCGAGCCAGCCTCCAATTCCATAGCTTCCCTCCCGTTTGTGAACCGTCTATCCCATTTCTACCAGGCGTGGTCCTCTATCACCTCGGACAAGTGGGTTCTCAGCCTGGTAGAGGTGGGATATTCTATCCAATTCTCTGTTCTCCCTCCCACCCACCCCCCGTGCCCGTCCCTCTTCAGGGACCCATCTCACGAGCAACTCCTAGATCAAGAGGTCCATACCCTCTTGTCTTTAGGTGCCATAGAGGAGGTTCCTCAAGAATTTCGGGGCAAGGGTTACTACTCCCGTTACTTCCTTATCCCGAAGGCCAAAGGTGGTCTTCGCCCCATCCTGGACTTGCGAGGCCTCAACTCCTACATAAGGAAGCTGAAGTTTCGCATGCTCTCCTTAGCTGTCATAATTCCCGCTATGGATCAGGGAGACTGGTTCGCCGCCCTCGACTTAAAAGACGCGTATTTCCACATTTCCATCATCCCGAGTCACAGACGATTCCTGAGGTTCGTGATGGGTTCCCGACATTACCAATTTACCGTTCTTCCATTCGGCCTCTCCTCAGCTCCAAGAGTATTCACAAAATGCATGGCGGTAGTCGCAGCATTCCTCAGACGGAACGGCATCCATGTCTACCCTTACCTGGACGATTGGCTCATCAGAGCAAAGTCAAGGGAGCTACTCCTGACGCAAATAACGTTCATCAGAGCCACCTTCCTAAAACTGGGCCTCATTCTCAATGTACCAAAGTCAACCCTCATTCCTACCCAGAGAATCGAGTTTATTGGAGTAATACTGGACTCTCGACGTGCAAGAGCCTTTCTACCTCCCTCTCGAGCCAAGGCCATGGCGGACATTATTCACCCACTTCTTCGGGTTCCCATGACCACAGCGAGGAACTGTATGGTCCTAATGGGCCACATGGCGGCATGCACTTACGTGGTGCCGTTCGCAAGGCTCCACCTTCGTCCTCTGCAGGCCTGGTTCGCGAAGGTCTACAGCCAACGCAGGGACCCCCTCGACCTCGTAGTGACTCTACCATTAAAGGTAAGACAGTCCCTTCACTGGTGGCTCCAACCCAGATCTCTGGGCAGCGGGGTGCCCTTTCACAAGCCCCAGCCGTCTATGACACTGGTGACAGACGCTTCGGCTCTCGGCTGGGGAGCTCACCTGGGAAAGACCACGACTCAAGGCCTCTGGTCCCAGGAGGAGCTGTCTCTCCACATAAATGTTTGAGAGCTCAGGGCAGTTCGCCTGGCATGCCAGACGTTCCAGTTACTCTTGAGGGGCAAGAGCGTGTCAGTTCTAACAGACAACACAGCCACGATGTTTTATATAAACAAACAGGGTGGTGCTCGCTCCTCTCGCCTGTGCAAGGAAGCCCTCGCCCTTTGGGAGTTCTGCATTCCCAGAGGGATCTCCCTCACAGCGGCTTACCTTCCGGGGATGCAGAACGTACTGGCGGACTCCCTGAGCCGCTCCTTTCGGGGTCACGAATGGTCTCTCAGGCCCGATGTTGCCCATTCGATTTTCCAGAGGTGGGGGTTTCCCCACCTCGACCTGTTCGCCACAAAGGCCAACAGGAAGTGCCACAGGTTTTGCTCCCTCCTCAACCTCAGCCCAGGTTCAGAGGGGGATGCATTCCACATTCTATGGACGGGGGGCCTGCTTTATGCATTTCCCCCGTTCCCCCTCGTCCACAAAGTACTGATGAAGGCCCGTCAGGACAAAGCTTCCGTCATACTGATAGCGCCAGCCTGGCCTCGTCAACACTGGTACACGACCCTGTTGTCTCTCTGTGTGACGATGCCGGTAACACTTCCTCTGTCACCAACATTGATCTCCCAAGACCACGGGAGGATGTTACATCCCAACCTCCAGTCCCTCCACCTCACGGCGTGCTATATCCGTGGCTGAACCCAGCAGAGCTTCAGTGCTCGGATTCAGTCAGGGATGTCCTCCTAGGTAGCAGGAAACCTTCCACGAGGGGAGCCTACACGGCCAAATGGAAGCGCTTCTCACTGTGGTCTCAGAACAAGGGGGTGGATCCCCTGTCTTCCCCAATCTCCACCATCCTTGATTACCTCCTGGAACTGAAACAGCAAGGATTAGCGCTCTCCACTGTTCAGGTACACCTGGCCGCGATTTCGGCGTTCCATCCGGGTGTTGGGGGCAATTCGGTTTTTAGTGACCCTCTGGTTAGCAGATTCCTTAAAGGTTTGGAGAGGTTGTATCCTCAAATACGTCAACCAGCCTCCCCATGGGACCTCAACCTGGTTCTAAAGGCCCTAATGAAACCGCCGTTCGAACCCATATCCTCCTGCCCCCTTTCTTATCTCTCATGGAAGACCGCGTTTTTAGTGGCAATTACTTCCGCACGCAGAGTCTCTGAGATTAGGGCGTTCACTTCCGAACCACCCTACACGATCTTCCATAAAGATAAGGTCCAGTTACGTCCACACCTGGCCTTCCTGCCCAAAGTAGTCTCGCCCTTCCATTTGAACCAGGATGTGTTCCTACCGGTGTTCTTTCCCAAACCCCATGCAGATAACAGGGAAAGAATGCTTCATTCATTAGACGTAAAGAGGGCGTTAGCCTTTTACATAGAAAGGACCAAGTCTTTTCGTAAATCCCCACAACTTTTTATTTCAGTGGCAGAAAGGATGAAAGGGCTACCAATTTCTACGCAGCGCCTCTCGGCCTGGATTACATCTTGTATTAAATTGTCTTATAACCTTTCGAATGCTACCCCACCAGCACTGACAGCGCATTCGACCAGAGCTCAGGCCGCATCCACAGCGTTCCTGGCGCACATTCCGATCGTCGACATCTGTAGAGCAGCGACGTGGTCTTCGGTGCACACCTTCACTTCGCACTACGCCATCGTGCAGCAGTCGATGGAGGACGCAGCTGTGGGACAAGCGATCCTGTCAGCAGGTACTCAAAGTACTCCTCACCCTCCTCCGAGATGACTGCTCGTAAGTCACATCTGGGAATGGACATGAGCAAGCACTCGAAGAAGAAAGAACAGTTACTTACCTCGTAACGTTGGTTCTTCGAGATGTGTTGCTCATGTCCATTCCGAATCCCACCCGCCTCCCCTCTGTCGGAGTACCGGCAAGAAGGAACTGAGCGGGGGGAGGGTCGGCAGGGGCATATATGCATGGCCATAAGGGCGCCACTCCAGGGGTCGCCCCTGCCGACCCTACGGGTACCGCTGGGGAAAAGCTTTCCGGATCGGGCATGCGCGGAACGCACACACACATCTGGGAATGGACATGAGCAACACATCTCGAAGAACCAACGTCACGAGGTAAGTAACTGTTCTTTCCCCATCACCACCAAGTCCTGTGCTTTGGATGATTTTGTTAGTTGCTTTAAAAAAAAAGGCGCATTGACCTCTTCTTCCTGGTTAGGTGGTCTGTAGTAGATCCCTACGATGATATCACCCTTCTTTTTTACCCCTTTTATACCTTACCCAGAGATTTAAACAAATCTGTCTCCTATTTCCATCTCAACCTCAGTCCAAGTGTATACATTTTTAATATATAAGGCACCACCTCCTTCCTTTTTTCTACAGAAAAATATTCTGCAGTACCAATATTCCAGTCATGAGTTTTATCCCACCAAGTCAGATCTGTGATGCCAACTATGTCATAGTTGTGTTTATTTACTAGCATTTTGTAGAATCATAGAAGATTAGGATAGGAAGAGACCTCAAGAAGTCATCTAGTCCAACCCCCTACTCAAAGCATGACCAACCCCAACTAAATCATCCCAGCTGGGGCATGGTCAAGTTGGGCCTTAAAAACCTCTGACGATGGAGATTCCACCACCTCCCTAGGCAACCTATTCCAGTGCTTCACCACCATCCTAGTGAAATATTTTTTTCTAATATCAAACCTAGACCTTCCCCACTGCAACTTGAGACCATTGTTCCTTGCTCTGTCATCTGCCACTACTGAGAACAGCCTGGCTCTAGCCTCTTTGGAACCCACCCCCACCTTTTCAGGTAGTTAAAAGCTACTATCAAATCCCTGCTCACTCTTCTCTTCTGCAGACTAAGTAACCCCATTTCCATCAGCCCCTCCTCATAAGTCATGTGCCCCAACCCCCATGTCATTTTTGTTGCCTCCACATCCTTTCTGTATTGAGAGGCCCAAACTGGATGCAGTGCTCCAGTTGTGGCTCATCAGAGCCAAATAGAGGGGAATATTCACTTCCCTCAATCTGCTGGCAATGCTCCTACTAATGCAGCGCAGTTTGCCTTTAGACTTCTTGGCAACAAGGGGACGCTGTGGACTCATATCCAGCTTTTTGTCCACTGCAATCCCTAAATCCTTTTCTGCCAAACTGCCACTTAGCCCGTTGGTTCCCAGCCTGTAGCGGTGAATGTTATTCTTCCATCCTAAGTGCAGGACTCCTCACTTGTCCTTGTTGAACCTCATCACATTTCTTTTGGCCCAATCCTCCAATTTGTCTAGGTCACTCTGGACCTTATCCCTACCCTCCAGTGTATCTACCTCTCCCCTCAGCTTAGTATCATCTGTGAACTTTCTGAGAGTGCAATCCATCCCATCATCCAGATCATTAATGAAGATGTTGAACAAAACCTGACTCAGGACCAACCCCTGGAGTTGATGTCCACTACCTGTTGAGCCAGGTGATCTAGCCAACTTTTCCTCTATCTGTAGTAAAGTGGTATGGTTTGGCTCTATGGTATGGTTTGGCCTCTATCTGTAGTAAAGCGGTATGGTATGGCTTGCAAATTGTAAAGGCTGATATGCTACATAAAAATTAAAATTACAACTTTTAATCACGTTGCAAAGGAAATAAAGCAGCTTTGTAGTGTTTTGGTATGATTTTCACTGCAGGGTTTCTATTTGAAAATTTGTAAAATAGACACGGTTCTAAAACATATTTAGGCTTGGAAAGATTTGATTTTTATCGGTAAATGTCAATGTCACCACGTGCACACAAACCAACAAAAATATTACCTTTGATAATCATACTATACAGATAGGCAAAGAAAGAAAAATGTTGCTTGTGAACTTAGAGATTGATTTAAGGATATTTATTTTGTATATTTTGATGTATGATGATCATAAATTTGTGTTTTAATGGTTATAAAGCTTTAACTTTTTTAATCTAATTAAATAATTATTGGCTGATCCCCACCTGTCTGACACCCCCATTAATTGCCAAAATTTAAATTGATAAAAATAGAAAAAAATGTTTAAACCCATAATTTTGCACAAATGTGAAAATTTAAATCAATACAAATTTGAAAAATGCTAAAAACCCCATCAATTTTGTGTTAAAATTATTTTTAAAAATCTAATCCCTGCAACCGTCAACATACTAGACTGCATGCCTAATTGTGAACAATGTAGCATTCATTCTGTTAGATCAGTTACCTGACAAAATTTGTTACTCAAATATTTGCAACCACATCATGAGTTTTTTTTGTTCCACTGCATTTCTCAATAACTAAAAGTTGAGGTTCTTGTATAATTCTTAAGCATAGAATTTTAATACACTAGTTTCACTTTTCTAAATACTGTACTGAAGACAGTACTAAAATCTCTTAATGCTTAACAAACATTAATTAGGTCTCCCGCCTCCTTCCTAATATTCCGGTGATTGAAGAAAGTAGCAGTATTATACCCAATTATAGATGGCAAAACTAAGGTGTTGAGAGAGATAAATTCCTAAAGTCACACAAATCATTAGATAATTTGGGAATAGAATCCACACTCTTTTGACTAGCATTTTCACTCCCAGTTTCTTACGATCACTAGGAAATGCTTCTTTGTTATAAAACATTGCCAACAAGTTTTTTTATATACAGCACACAATTTTCTAAGGGTGATTGTGGAGAGAGGAGGTGGAGAAGAAGAAAGGTTAGTTTGCAATAAAGTGGAAAGCCTAGCATCCAAATGAGAGGGGAAAAAATCAATACTGCTCCCTGTGTCAGTGTAAATGGTGGCTGCGTTGTATGGTTTTGTTGTCCACTCTTCTGAGCAGATGGAATTTGCAGTTGTGTGTCACTTGTTCATTACATCCTCTTAAAATTAGTAGCTGTGTGGCCAGATGGGTCTGGGAGCACAGCTGTGGATACAAGAAAATAAATGAAACCTGTCTGATGCTGCCATGCCCTTTTGAGATACTGAAGTGTTGCAACTGCAACAAAGCAAAAATCACGTTTATTTAATGTTAGTAAATTAGATGTAATTCTTTTTAATCAAATCATATAAAATGAGATAAGGTTCAAAGTATTGTGTAATTCTAATAGGAAATTCTAGTTACAGCCTATAGAAATGCCCGAAGAAAATTTATACTAACAATTTAAAACATTTTAGAAGAATAAAAATCCCCTAAAAATTAGAGCAACAAGGTAAGTGAGGTAAGCAATTGAAATCTACTGTGGTGTGCATTCCTCATTCATTTGCAATCTTGTTGCTAAAAGAAGAGAGCATAGAGCCATACTTTCAAGATGGGGGACTCTATCCTGGGAAGTAGTGATGCTAAATGATTTGGGAGTTGTGGTGGGTAATCAGGTGAGCATGAGCTCCCAGTGTGATGCTGTGGACAAAAGAGTTAACGAGGTTCTGGGATCCATAAACGGTAATCTCAGCTACGACCAGAGAGGTTATTTTACCTCAGTATTTGGCACTGGTGTGACCCCTGCTGGAATAGTATGTCCAGTTTAGATGCACGCAATTCAAGATAGATGTTAATACTTTTGAGAAGATTCAAAGAACAACGAGAACTATTAAAAAATTAGAAAACATACTTCTAGTGATAGACTCAAGGAGGTCAATCTGTTTAGCTTAAGGAGGAGAAGTTTAAGGGATGACTTGTTTACAGTCTGTAGATATCTACATGGGGAATAAATATTTAATAATGGGCTCTTCAGTCTATCAGAGAAAGGTATAACACAATCTAATGGCTGAAAACTGAAGCTAGAGAAATTCAGACTGGCAGTAAGGTGTAACTTTTTTTTAACATTGAGGGTAACTAACTTTGGGACAACTAGGGTGGACCAGATAGCAAGCGTGAAAAATTGGGACAGGAGGTTGGGGGCGGAGGGTTTAATACGAGCCTATATAAGAAAAAGACCCAAAAATTGGGACCATCCATGTAAAATCGGGACATCTGGTCACCCTAGGGATAACTTACCCAGGGTTGTGGTGTTTTTCTAAATTGGATGTTGTTCTAAAAGATCTGATCTGTGGTGTGTTACACAGGATGTCTGATTAGATAACCACAATGGTGCCTTCTGGCCTACAAATCTCTGAAAAAAGTGATAATAGTTCTAGAAAGTGCAAAAATAGCCAAACACAAACTAAATTAATTTCCCAAATTTGCATTCAAACCTATAAATTCTTTTATGAACCTTGACTGTGTTGATTGCCAAATAGGATATGTCTGGTCCACCAAAAAATTGATCATGTCATCAAGAACAATTTTTCCATAACATGCTGAAATGGTGACACCAATGAAGTGTTAATTAAAAATCTACTTGGTTGTGTGAACTATATGGTCTGATGAAAACTTAACTTCTGTGGGCTTGATACAGATGGAAGGTAACATTTGTTCCTGGTTTATCTGAAATGATGATACCATATCTAACATTTTATCATTTTGAAAATTTTCTCTCGTTTGTATTTACAGGAAGTTATCCTTGTCCTTGCAGCTATACTGGTATTTCTGTTGGCTTTCTACGCTTTCTTTTATCTTAATCTATCAAGTGAAGTGGACCTTGATCTGGATCCAAATGAAAACTAGCAGATGCAGTGTATGTATCCTATCATCAGTTTCTCTTCAGGAAAAGCAACTACCTTGAACAACACTGCTTGAGAATACACAGATCTAATGCATAATAATACTATGCAATATCTGTCGCTCTTAAAATTCATATCTGCAGAACAGGCAAAGAAGACTCATGCAAAGCAAGCTGCTTAAGTTAAAACAAAAGTTGTACTATTTTGAATTAAATGAATTGTTTACATTATTTGTTTCTCAGGCTGAGAACTCTGATGTCAGAAGACAGTTTTTTGCATATTGTTGTTGGTATTGAAAAGGGTACAGGCTGACTTCTGGGTAGTCTGTCCCATGAAACCAAACTTCCCAATAGCGAAATTAGGTTTCCCTTTTTTAAAATACAAAAGAAAACACAAGTCCCCAAATAAAAGTTGCTTTACAGATTTGTATTCCTAGGGCATCTACATCACCCTCAGTCTTGCACTCTCTTGCTCTTCACACATGGAGGAAGTCATAGGTAATTTCTCTTTTTAGAAACAGTCTCCTACTTCCTGTAGGGCCTATTTTATATCCTAGATTCTACATGCACGTGTACTAAAGTAATCTTTTTTTTATGCCTTGCCAACTGCTCAGTGCACATGTGCTCTGTCAGAAATGGCACCTGGATGACAGAAGCTGAAACATTAACATATGCCTCTGAAACAGAGTTCTTTGCCTTTTGGGCTGTCTGAACTGGTATATGTAGAAAGTTCAGTTGATGTTGATTTTAATTAGTATACTGCTCGATTATTAATATGAAGTTGAAATTCTATTTTAATTATACTGTCCCTGCTAATTGCAATAGCAACTTGCTTCTCTCATAAGGAGGATGTGTTTTCCAGTTATACTATCTTTTCCCCATCAAACTAATGTAAGGGGATGTACCAGATAACAAATCTTTTTCATGCATACTCCCCAAAACTTCCAGAGTCTTGACTCACTGACATCTATCAGAAACTCTGTTAGCAATTTAGCCCTAATTTCTCATATATAACAGTCTCATAACTAAGGGATAAACCACTGAATTCCCTTTGTTTAGTGACTATTTTGGAAGCGTTCAAGTTAGACTTAGATTTGACATGAGGATATTGGAGGCAAAGAGAAACCAAAACATAAATAATAGTGTCGTATATAAAACTATGTTTATTTTAAATTTACCCTCAGCCCCATTATCACCACTTAAAACCTGGTTCAGCAGTTTAGATCAATATGGTTAATTTTTAGACCATACAGTATTGATGCCTATATACACTATGAGTCTCTAAGGATACTTTTTATATTCCTTATTCGGTTTGTGTAATACAGGATACCTCATCTAGAAATGTAGAATACACCAGTATCTCCAACATATGTATGAAAAGGAAATATTATAGTTATTTCTCATTCTCTAAATTATGACTTTTGCAGTCATCAAATTCCCAAAATCACACATTCATAGTACGTGTAGTCCAGTAATATTATATATGCCACCAAATGTGTAGCAACATATAGCACTTGGAGTAAAGCATTTTATGACATGTGGCATTCCTTTCAGTGTAGTGAAAGGCAATCGCAGGCTGGCATTTTGGATGTGACATGCCTTTCACTTCACTGAGTGTCATAACACGTCTCAAAATGCTGCAGTCCTATCTTTCATTTTGCATGAGCAATTTCCATTTTTCACTAACTCATAGGATGATCTAAGGATTATGTAGCTAATGTTTGTACAGTGCTTCGTATGAGACACACAATAGAAGTGCTAGGTATTTTTATTGCCATATAGTGTTCTGAAACAGTTAAATGAAAGGAAGAATATTTCTAATGTAAAATACTAACTTGAAGTTATTAGAACACGAGTATTTGCTATATTGTGTGAGTCACAAGTAAAAACCAGACTATGTGTGTGGATGAAATCGGTTTATTGGTTTATGGATCAGAAGTCCCCTAGACTAGAAAGTTTCACAAATCTCCATTATGTTCTCAAGTGCTGCATTTTGCATTCAGCAATTTTTCATTCAGGTGACAGACATAACTAAGTCACATGTTCTTTTGCTTAGAACATCAGAAGAGATTCATGCCCAGTGCACATGGGAATGCATGGAGAATGTTGCAACAATACATGGAAAATATTGCACTTATGCTTTTAGTCCACTAGTTACAGACAGAGGTTTGTTAATGGCAGGTGTCCAGCTTTAGTTAAACTATCCACCTGTTTTATTTTTTAATTTATAAACACAAATGCATTAAACATAGGGCCTGAGTTGGGTCTTGCTTACACCTATATTGACTGACTCCTTTGACTTCAGTGAAATTACTCCTGCTTATTCCTAATTATGCTCACTAATGTGAGATCAAAATCTGGCCTGTGATTATGTCTCCCAGTATACCTTTTGGAGCACAGCAGGTATCCATTCCTGATATCTTAAGTGAAGTCGCTTTTAGCTCCTCAAATGCATGCTATGGATGTGTTCTTTCTCTCCCTCTAATGATGATACCTATGTATGTATCTGAGATCAGAATCAATCCAATAATTTTTTTTAGGCCATTTGTCTTTGTAACTGTAGCTCATTGACTATTTTAATAATAAAATGATTTTTTAAACTTTGAACTTCCTTGAAATTGCTTATTAATGTTGGATCTATTGCATTGCTATGAAATGTACATTTGAAGGAACATTAAATTAGCATAGATAACACGATATATAAGTTTGAGCAGTGCTACCAAAGAATGCACACTGTTTGTTTTGGAGCAAACCAAGTGATTCTTGCCCCTGGTTTAAATGTTGAAACTGTAACAAAAGAGAGCTTCAATTCTGTTCTAGTCTTCAAATATATTTTACAAATTGAAATGCTCTGTTCTGGTCCCGATCATAATAAACTGATAGAAAATACTGTAATAGTAATTGTATATGTCTTACTACCACCTTGGACTTGACCCAACTCCATGGGTAAAATGAGGGAGTTCCACTCTGGGGATAGAGCAGGCTCCAGTATTGCTGCAGCCCAATGCTTAAGGAGTGCATGTTTAAACTCCAGCCCAGGCTCCTAGCCAGCAGAAGCTGCTTAGGAGATGCACTGACTCAGAGCAACTCCAGCTGGTCTAGACTTGGCTGGCCATGCCCCCTGTTTTGGGCAGTGATGGATGGCTCTAGGTCCTGCAGAAGAATGAGGGTTGCTGCTCTGTTTCACCTCCCCACTTAGGTAGATGTTCTATCTTTGGAGGGGTTGTAGCTGCTTGAAATGATCCTGAGTAATACAGCTTGGTTCAGTATCTGTTTTTTCTTTGACAAGTAAAAGCTATTTCAGGAGTACAACAGAAACCTAAGAACCCTGTAATGGTGGTTACAGTGGTACAAATAGCACAGGAGGTATACATTGCCACTTAGTTACAACCTATATTTATAGTAATTCATGAATGTGTTCTTATTGGAAATGAGGGATGCACTGTAATTATAAGTATATCTCTAACAAGGGCCCCAGAGATTTATTTAAAATTTTATTGAAGGGTGCTTTATTTAAAGATCACTGAAACTTGTTAAATAGGTACCATGTGATCCTGTGTATATCATAGCCCCATCAATTTATCCCATTAGCTGTAGCAGCGATGGCATATGCATTTACATCTAACTGAGAACATATGAGACAGGTCTTTTTGCTTAGGTTTCCAGGGTAGTCCTCAACTCTGGATAGTAATTGACTTGTCCACTTGATCATAGATTATATTTAAAAATAAATATTAATTTCAGTTATCCTTTCTAATGGGGTATGGCAGAAACCATACTAAAAGGCCCATACTGGTTCAGTGAAATTTACTACTATTGAAAAGCACTTATTTTAAGGCTAGATTATGTATGGTCCCTTTGCAAATGAGCAAGAAGCCTCTATCAGCTTCCGACGGGGAAGTACTCCAAACTGTTCCAACATGGGATTGTGTATATAAGGCACAACTGAATCCTTATTTTTCAAAGTCAAGTGGAATGTGCTTAAAATCAGCTTGGAATCCCAACAAACAAAATAATAAAGATTTTGTGGCATTTAGAGTTTTATATAAACTAGCATAATAATCAGTGATTCTTATGACTAAGCAAATAACAATATGGGACGCAATAAGTCTGCAGAAATATGGTGTTTGGACTGCTTCTGAGTGAAATAGGTTATGCTTGCACTTGAAGAAATGAATCCATAAGACAAATAAACTGGTGAAGATTGTGTGTACAATATTGAGTTTGTTGACACCCTGAGAGAGGGGGGAGAGGAGAACAGACTTGCATTTTTTGCAGCACTGTGCTTCCTCCCTTCATCCTACTTACGGCTTAGTTTGCCTTAGCACACCATGCTATATGTTTAGTACATATTTCCAAGAGCAGAAGAGGATTTTTATACAGTATGTCAATGCATTTAATTGACAGCATCCTCTCTCTCTCTCTCTTTTTTTTTTTAATGACAACCAAATTGGTGAAGAGACAGCCAAAATGTTAGGTACCAGTGTCTCTCAAACAGATGTCACGCCATTATTTTTTTAGCTCGTTCAGATGAATAAACATGTTAAACTGTGAAGTATTACATTTTAGATTTTTTCATTAAAAATAGGGACAATCTGTTTACTGTCCCTAATTGAGACAACAGTCTTGGTGGTTGCCAATTTTGACAGTTGTAACAATGAACTATAAATGTTCGGACCAATCAAATAACGTGATAGTGAAGGATAGTTCATGTGAAAGGCTCATTTTTCATGGACATTTGTTTCATGGATGTATTTTTTCTAAGTTCTGGAAATATAATCATTTTGTATGGTTTTGCATGATAAGTCCTCCACAAAAAATGATTCAAACAATAGATATGTTTCTATATCTTTATATTAAATCACTCAAAATATGAATTACAGTTCATAGATAGGCCCAAGTGACAAAGTCCATATTTTACTTGAAACACTCACAAAAGAATGTCTAAATAAGATGAGGATGACTTGTAGCACCTTAGAGACTAACCAGTTTATTTCAGCATAAGCTTTCGTGGGCTATAGCCCACTTCATCGGATGCATGGAATGGAACAGAAGTAAGATGTATTTATATACACAGAAAGCAAAAAAAAAAGGGGGGGGGGGCATCCAAATTAAACAGCCTCTTAGAATTGGTATACTAATGTACAACCCTTTTTTTTTTTTTTTTTTTTTGCTTTCTGTGTATATAAATACAATCTTACGCTGAAATAAACTGGTTAGTCTCTTAAGGTGCTACAAGTCTTCCTCGTCTTATTTACGGATACAGACTAACGCAGCTGCTAATCTTAAAGGAATGTTTGTTCAGAACCATTATAGAGATCGGCCAAGCATGGAGTTTGGATCTGCTGAAGTTTGGGAAACTTTTGGAGGGGAGTTTGGATCTTGATGAGGTTTGACAATCTCATAGAATGTAGAGATTTTAGAGCATAGAGGCATGAGGAGAGAAGACAATAGAAAGTATGATGATTGGCTGATGCCACCCTGGTGTCACAATCCCACTGTGACAGAGAGAAGAAGAAAGGAGAACTGATGATCACTTTAAGTCTGATGTCAGAAATCTTTTTGGGAGGATCTTGGGGGTTTGGATGAGAGAGAGAGAGTGAAATTAAAAAAAATACAACAAATTTAACTTGACATTAAAAAGCAACAGAAATATAAACAACAGATTCTTCAAAGTCTTTGTGGGATGAGAGCACTGAGGGGGCCATTGCTAGCAAGGCTGCAGGAACCTCTAATCCAGTCTGTGCTCTCAGTTCCAGTCATTAGCTTGGTTTTTTGCAGAATTCACACTGTATTCCTGTGTGAATTCTGCACTCCCCTGACTTTGGTGCCTTAACTCTACAGAGCTTATCCCCCTGTCCTGAATTACAGCAGCCATGAGGTTTTTCTTGTGTATAACACTTGCAAACAGGGACAAGAACGACAGGTGAGCATTGAAATGACATGGGGGCATCCTAGTCAAGTTCCCTTTTCTCTGGATACACCGTTTTCCCCTCTGTTGCACTAACAGAGTGGGGGAGTGGCATCAGAGGATCTCCTGTT
This sequence comes from Sternotherus odoratus, assembly GCA_032164245.1. Taxonomy (NCBI): domain Eukaryota; kingdom Metazoa; phylum Chordata; order Testudines; family Kinosternidae; genus Sternotherus; species Sternotherus odoratus. Next base: position 36,819,795 of record JAVMKO010000002.1, read on the forward strand.
CACAGAGCCAAATTCCACTGGATTCATCTGGATTTTTTTGGAAGGTAAAGAAGAGCAGAACATGGTTCATCCTACATGGAGAGAATCTTCTCCTACCTTTCATTTGTGATTTGTTATCAAAAATAGTTGGATGCTCAGGTATTTGGGATGTGTGGTTAGATGGGCAAGATGCTAGAAAAAAGGTTTTCCTATTCAAATCTCAGCAGTTATGACTAGAGCTTGTCTGCACAAGTGTTTTTCTTCTTCGGTACATGTGTGTGACTAGTTGTAAAAGCACTCCATCTTGTAAGGCCAGGTTCATGCCTATCACCAGCCTCCTCCGGTGAGAGTTATGGAAGGGAAGGGAAAGTTGGAGCAATGGATGCTCTCCTGGGGAAGGAATGTATCCTGTTTTCTCCCCACCCAGCCATCTGAAGCTGTAAAGGCCTCATCTGGTTATACCCAGTAGTTTGAGATTATTTGTTCTGGTTTTTGTTTGTATTTTGGATCTAGAGAGTCCTGAAGAAAGAAAGGTGTAGAGACCTGTAGCTGGGACTTTATTTTTCCTCCTCTGGCTGGTGAGTCTGCACATCAGCCTACTGTTGTGAGAAATGCTATTTATTAAGTTTCCTCTCAGGCTGTAATCTTAACGGTCTCTAATTTGAACTAAGATGCTACCGTTTTCGACTTGAAACAGGCTCTTTGTAACAGTTGTCTCAAGAGTTCTCACCAGCTTAATGAGCTGGTAGCAGCTTATTTTAAAACGGCAGGCAATCATATGTGTCTTTATCTGTTCATTAATCATTGGTATTCTCAAGCTGCTCTGCTCCAGCAATTCTTTACCTTTGTGTCACTGTATCTGTCCTTCAAATGGTAGCAGTTTGTGATATACAAACAAAAGAACAAGAGGGTTCCTCCAAATCTTTACTAAATTCAAGGATTAATTCAAATACAGGAAACTTTCTTAGGGCAGAATACTCAATTTTCAAAATGATTTATGTTTATTTTAGAAGGTGCAACGATTTACAACCTGATCTATACTTGTGAACATGTGACAATCTTGCTTTAGTCTTAAAGACTTTGAGTAGGATCTTAACTTTAAACATGAGTAACCTCACTGACTTCAGAAATTGGTTGTATTATTCATGAGAACATTTCACAAAATAACCAGTCTGCTTTTAATTCATTGGAAAATTTGTTTTGGTCTTAAATGATAGAACTTGTCACAGGCACCACTTCTCATAGTTTTGAGATATTATGAACAAATAATCTTTCTATAGTTAAGGATGCAGTTACCTATCTATTGTAAACTCAATTTTAACCCTCCCTTCCCTCAAATTCCTCAAAAAAAAATCTCCATTGCATCTGAAATTTGGCATTCATGATCTTTGCCAGAGGAGAATATTATGCTCAAATTCGAGGTTGGTCTTACAAGAGATTTCTGAGATATGGAAATGACACTACCAAGAGCGAAATTTTGTTCTCTTTTCAGAACCCTTGTTAATACCTTGCATTAAGTATCCAAACTCATTATGAGCAAGGTTTACCTTCTGCCTTCAGAGATTTTCAACCAGATAGCATGCATGACTAGAAAGTCTGAAATACAACACAAAATAAGATTTGAATGTAGATTCTCTCTCTACTATACTACATCTGTGGCATATTCAGAATACATGGTAGGTGGTATTTGACATAAAGGCCATGTCTACACATGTGAGAGAGTTTGTACTACTCATTCATGGCTCTGGCCATCTCAGACTCATGCTAGTAAAAACATTCTTTACCAAACCATGCCATTAATATTGGTATTTATGTGCACCCATGGGATTCAGCTGTCACTTTCTATAAATAACCAAAGGTGTCAAATCTGAAGCAGAAGATAACTTCCCTTCTGTGCACTTTAAGGTGAAAAACGTATGTATATAAGATATTGTCCTGACCAGGGGATGAAAGAGTAATTCTCCAAGGAAGAGGGGATTTGGGCAGCGTGTAACATGTACACTTAAGAAAACAATATGAATATTAAGGGCAAGATCTTCCATGTTGTTACATGCCTGCTAAGAGATGTAAAGAGGCATAGATGTCCCTTCTTCCCCTATATGGTGTATGTGCTCTACTGCTCACAGTGCAAAGAGGGAGAGAGTAGCGTCCATTCCCTTCCTGTACAGCTCAGTGGAAAGTGTGTGACCAGAGGTTGGGATGGAGTGAGGAGCCTTGTGAACGGGCCAGTGCACCTGAACCAGTGGGGAATGGGAACTAATCAGCTACTGGCATAGAAGATGCTTATTTCAAAGCTGAGTGTTTTAACCCTGGGGTCTTATCAAAGTGCATCTCAAGTAATTCCCCTTCAGTGTCTTTTAGTTACAGTATCTTTATTTATTTTTGATCCTGCTCTGTTATGCAGTGCTTCTGTGATGTGCTGCTGATCAGCTGCCATGTTTTACTGCAGAGGTGGCTGCATTTCAGTATCTGGGTAAATTGATTCCCTCAATATCATTTTGCTAAGTTTGTAAAATCCTTTTGGGATGACAGGTGCTATTTAAATATAAATTACACTATTATTATATCTAAGAGTAGTAGAAGTAGAAAATAAGGATTTATCATTCCATTGTGGCAGCAGAAAGAAGCACACAAAGGTGTATCTGAGGGTGTTTCTCTACCTGCTGCTTTTTGTGAATGGATTTATACTTTATTACCACTGCTGCATTTGTTATATTGGCTTAAATTGTGCTAAAGATAATAAAAGTGTTTTGAAGATATTTACGTTAATTCAATAAACAAGTGATTTTAAAACTGTTTAGAGCATGAATTTCACATTACAGCTTTATTATCCTGGCAGGTTCTAGCATTCATATGTAGGACATCGGAACATTGACTACCTGAAACACTCCGAGGAAAAGTTACAGGTATGTCTCACCTTGTGCTCTTTACTATTAGACTCTTATCATGAAGATAATGGTAGTAAAATGCCCTAGCTGGAAATCCATTATTAATGTAACTAAACATGACAGTGAACAACAGATTCCTAATGTTAGCAGGATTTCTCTTTATTTACTAATAGGAGTTCCAGGAATAGGAAAGCATTGCCTTTTCCCCTCTCAGCCACCCCAGGCTAAGTAGAGTGAAGTCAAATGGAGAGGTTGTCAAGAACAGAAGGGGCTGGAAGGAATGTGCAGAGCTGCTCTTCTGCTGCTGTTCCAGAATGGAGTGACTCTTTGCTTCATCCACTGATTAACTGCCCTGGGCCATGAAATGTCTTTGGACATATTTAGCCAGCACCTCAGTTTAGCATTCAAAGGAATACTAGGGCTCAGCTCCTTAAAGGTACTTAGGTGCTTAACTCCCTTTTAAAGCCATGGAAGTTAGGTGCCTAAATATATTTGAGTATCTTGGCCTAGGTGTATATCTTATGCTGGGCCTTTTTCAGATACCTACTCTACCTCCCACCTCCCCAATACGTAATCTCAGGGTTGTCCTTTGTCCTTTCTTTCCATCTTCCATGTGCACCATTTAAAAATGATTGTAGCCTTCACGTTAGCAAAGGGAGGACTGTGTTCCTGAGTTTTACATTTTCAGTTTTTGCTAAAGTAGCAGTGCAGACATGGAAGAGGTGTCTATAATGATGCTGCAAAATCATAAATATCACTAAGCCACTCTGCAATCTCCAAATGGGTATTTTTCCCTTTTAATTACAATCCACATTGCTGTCCAGTGTCAGACTAATACTGCTGTGAAAGTATTTAATTAATAAAGGAATAGAGTTTAACAATAGCACCAGGGTTCTGTACTTGCCCAGTGACTGCTGGTGGTAGCTAAAATACTGATAGCAGGTCACTGCCATAGTCACCTCATTAGAAAATTAGCATTTAATTAATTGAGGAAGATATGGAGCAATTTTTTATATGAGGCATATTTGTACACATCATCCCTTGGAATGCTCCCATCCAGCAGAAAAGCGCAGCAGCATCCTTAGCTGGTGGCCCACAGAATCACCACAGATGCTTTGGGCTATACAGCTGCAGTCCTTGCTTCTGATTTGGAAGGAAAGGGGAAGGATCCCCTCACCAGCAACCACAGAGTGTCATCTTAGGCATTGCCTAGAAGCCTATACCTGCCCTCCTCTCAGTGGTGGAGTCACCCTTCTTGTTGCAGGCAGTAGAGGAATGATACTGCGGCCCATAGTGTATCCTTAATGCAAGGCTCCATGACTACCTGTGAATAACAGTCTAGCAAGTAAGATTATTGAAGGGGCCATGGTGATGATTCAAACTGGGAGTCTTTCCGTTGATGTCAGTGAGTTTTGGATTGGTCCGTGGGGATCTCCTTACCTGACTGCTCCAGTCCTGTGATAAACGAGATGAAAGAGAGGTCAAACAGCACAAAGGTTAACCATTGTCCGATCGGAAAAGGAAGAAATACAGCAGGAGAGGAGACGACTAGAATCAGGGAACTGGATTTTGTTACTGCTATTCTCTTGTGTCAACACTAGTTGATGGGTCAGAGAGCTAATTTGAGGGCTTTTGTGGTTTAAAAGATCATCTTTACATTACGCTGTTGAAAGGTGGGCTTAACCCACACACTAGCAAACACAAAAGGAGCAAAGGGCACTTTGCTATTCTGACCGGTTACTTTATTGGTGCTTAGGCAACATCAAAAAAAGAATTAGGCTAAGTGCTCAATTGACTCTCCGGGTGCCGCAATTGATGTCCACCTGCACCAATAGGGCCCTCTGCATTTACGGGAGATTCACGCAAGTGAGGATAAGTGATTGTATCGCCTCACAGCCTTCCTTGGGGATAGGAGCTGATCCCGCACACCCTTCTGCACATGCTTAACTTTACACATGTATGTATAGCTAAGCATGTGACATGTAAACGGGTATATAGGTTTGCAAGATTGGGGCCTTAGCTTTCACAAAGCTACATGACAGCCCTGCTGGTAGCAGCTGTGTATCAGCACATCCCAGGGATTTTCTACCCCCACTCCCTCCCGGAGCAGTGAATGAACAGTTTGGACTCTGCTGATTACATCAGCCTCCTCCAAAGAGGGGAGGCTGGGGCGTCTGGAGTCAGCCCAACATCCCCTAAATGGATTTTCCACCACTGGAGGTCCTGCAGCTGGGGTTATGACAGCAGAAGCCACCTTAACCCTGGGCTGAACTAGCCATTCACATAAGCAAGTCTTTGTGGGCTGTAATCTCCTCTCTGCTAAAATGTGTAAAAGCTGTCATTGGCCTTGCCAGGAAAAATAGAATTTCCAGCTCCTCCGATAGCCTTTCCTCAGCCTGCGAAGTAGATTACCACTTGCTGGGAGATCTGCAATGGGATATTATATTCTCATTGAAAGGGATGGGTGGGCTGTGTTGTATAAGTCTGTCTCCCAAGGGGGAAACTCATTCCCGTCAATGCAACGAGCTGACAGGTAGAGAACGACAGCACCCATCAATCACACCTTTAACAGCCTGAAATGCTGCCATTTCTTTTCCAGAGTGCAGCAGCCAAGAAGACAGGCTGCGCAGTTCTGTCAATGAGGTAAAAGTCCTTGGTGACAGAACTTCTCCTGAGGGGATCTCCCACGATTGTGCATGTTTATCCAGAGCAGCTGCCCCATGTTTTCCTCCTAGCATGAGGTGAGCAAATAAAGTGGCTGGAGAAAGGGATTAAGAGTAACTGTTGTGAACAGTCCAGATGCTTTTTAATGCACACACTGAACTGCTTGACATGGTACTGTACATCCTATGACATGGAGCAAGGCGGGTCGCTAAAATGAAACTGCATCCATCCATATATACCTTCTAAGAGAAGCCAAATTGAGTACGACCGGGAAGGGCTATGCACATTTGTATATTGCAATTTTTAATTGACAGCAGCTATTAAAAACTGTTTATATTATTTATTGACCTTGTGTGAAACAAGCAGTGTAAATGAACATAAACAGAGAGGCTTTCCCACTGGTTACAAAGGAACCCATTGTTCTTTGTTCACGAAACACAGCAATATTTGATTGTTGTTGAAAAACATACTGATGCTTTCAGAAGAACACTAATCCAGAAGGAAAAGGATTAGAAACAGCACAGTTCAAGACTCATCTGGAGAGACATGGCAGTGAGTAAGCACCTGACTGGGAAAACAAATGGAGAAGCAGAACAAAACCAGTACATTCTTACCTGTGGAATGGGTTTCTACACTTCCATATCGCCATTCAGAACTCTGGCTGCTCTTGGGCCTCGGAATGATTCTCTGGAAGTTCGTGGTATTAGGGATATTTTGGGTTTACATGAAAAATTGCCTCACTGTTTGAGCCAACAGCTCTACAATCATAATTAAAGTTATTTATTTCTTTAAATGGCTCTGCATATTCCCATTTATGGGCACTTTGCCACCTGGGGGCACCTAATGGTAGAACCTTCTCCAAGTAGAGTCTGCTGGAGTGGACATGCCCCCTCTGACTCCTCTCCTCAGTGTCTCTAAACATTCCAAGGGTGAGGCTGTATAAGGGGGCCCTGGGCCCTCTATCACCTGTGTTCCTTCCAATTGCCATGGCAGAAGGAAGTGAACCACTTGGATCCTTCAGATCTCGGGTTTTCTCCATAAGTTCCTTGTTAAATTATAGTAGTTTATACTTTCTACTCTAAGAAGAGGCTAGTATTTAGAACAGATATAGTATATAATTGTTAAGGCTGGTTCATAACATTAGGTGTGCTATGGCAGAATTGCAGAAGGAAAAGAATCTGGGCTTTAAAAGGTACGCTTCATTCCACGCAGATTTCCCAGCATTGGATAATTACAAGTGTCAGGACAAAGGACACTCTCCCTGTGGGTGCTCCATCTGTCAAACGTTCACTCCTATAGCACATAGGCATATCAGTCTTCAGGTACTGTTGTGGAAAGAAGCTCTGGTTGTTAAACTGTGCCCTTCTGAACAAAAAATTTAAAGCCTGGATTCTATTCTGGTAGCTTCCTTGAGTAAGAAGAATTTCAAATAATCAGATCTGAAGAAGAAAACAGTACTGGACAATGTTCATCTTCCTCTACCTGAGCATCCCTTGAAGTCAACTGACAAGAACTTGGCAATGGAGAAGAAGCAATGTTCGTCAGTTCCACAATCTGCTTAATCACCTGAAAAGAATAGACAAGAGAAGATTGTTAGTCTCACTCTGGTCCCTTTTGTGCCTCCTCCCAAGACTTCCATGGGATTTTTGGGCAGCTCTCTCTCACCCTTCATTTATCTTCATCCTCTGGTTCCTCTGAGCTCTCCAGTGAGGTCCATAGGGAATCTGAGGTCTGTTCAATCCCTAGAGGGGGATAGAAGAAGAGTCAGGAGACCTGCTTCATTCTCCATTATGCCATCTTATCCTTTTTCTCCTCCTCCCATGGGTATGTTTCCAGATCCCAGCTTCTGGAGAGATATGGTATTTGTGGCCCAACTGGGATCTCCTCAACAGTTTTTGGATTATCCATCTCAGAGAGATGAAATTATCTCTTGTAAACATCTGTTGGCCAATCAGTCCTCAGATCTGTTTCCTTTGGATCAGTGGAGAGAATGGTGCTGAATATGCTTTCAGAAACAGAAGTGGAGGAAATGGCTCCTCTTTTTAAACAAGAGGATCTGGATTCAGACCTTAATCTGGATTTGTCACATGATGAGCACATAGGTGTGGCTTCAGCTTCCTCCCTGTCTAAGGATGCTTTGCAGTTCCATAACCTTATGGGTTGGTAGCCACATTAAACTTACCTCCTGTGGTTGTGGAGGAGACCTCCCATCCTGTAGTTAACATTTGGGGAATTAGGTGGCTTCCTTTTGTGGATGGCCATTTGCAGGCTGCTAAAGCTATCTGGTCAGTTCCTGCTTCCTGTCATCTTCCTTCTAAGTAGATAGACTGTATAAGGTGCTGCAAGAAGGTTTCTCTTATTTCCACACCCATCATTTTGTGTACCAAATTCACTGGTGGTAGCTGCTGCCAGTAATAGGTTTAGGTCTGGCCAAGGTCACTCTATGCCAGTGACTAGAGAGAGGAAGAAGATTGAGGCACTTGTGAGAAAGGTGTTTTGTTCTTCTCTGGGATTAGAGTCGCTAATTAGCAGGCAGCAATGGCATGTTTCTTCCACCTATGAGCAAAAATTGTTTTATTTGTGCAAGAGATTCCAGAGGACAAATGGAGACTGGCTAATGTTCTCCTCACAGAAGGACAGAATGTGGCAAAGCATGTCTTCCGAGCATCATTCAGTGCTTCAGACACTTCAGCCAGTCTCCTAGAGAAATCCTGGCAATTACAGGCCAATAAGCCTAACTTCAGTACCAAGCACATTGGTTGAAACTATAGTAAAAAACAAAAAGAACTCTCAGATATGTAGATGATTTAGCTAATGTAATGATTTAGCTAATGTAATGCTGATGTAGCTAATTTAGCTACAACCAATCAGGAAAAAGACCTGGGAGTCATTGTGGATAGTTCTCTGAAGGCATCCACGCAGTGTGCAGCGGCAGTCAAAAAAGCAAACAGGATGTTAGGAATCATTAAAAAAGGGATAGAGAATAAGTCGGAGAATATCTTATTGCCCTTATACAAATCCATGGTGCGCCCACATCTTGAATACTGCGTACAAATGTGGTCTCCTCATCTCAAAAAGGATATACTGGCACTAGAAAAGGTTCAGAGAAGGGCAACTAAAATGATTAGGGGTTTGGAATGGGTCCCATATGAAGAGAGATTAAAGAGGCTAGGACTTTTTAGCTTGGAAAAGAGGAGACTAAGGGGGGATATGATAGAGGTATATAAAATTATGAGTGGTGTGGAGGAAGTAAATAAGGAAAAGTTATTTACTTGTTCCCAAAATAGAAGAACTAGGGGCCACTCAATGAAATTGGCGTGCAGCAGGTTTAAAACAAATAAAAGGAAGTTCTTCTTCACACAGCGCACAGTCAACCTGTGGAACTCCTTACCTGAGGAGGCTGTGAAGGCTAGGACTATAACAGGGTTTAAAAGAGAGCTGGATAAATTCATGGAGGCTAAGTCCATAAATGGCTATTAGCCGGGATGGGTAATGAATGGTGTCCCTAGCCTCTGTCTGTCAGAGGGGGGTGATGGATGGCAGGAGAGAGATCGCTCGATCATACCTGTTAGGTTCACTCACTCCGGGGCACCTGGCATTGGCCACTGTCGGTAGACAGGATGCTGGGCTAGATGGACCTTTGGTCTGACCCAGTATGGCCGTTCTTATGTTCTTATGAGCATGATTTATTGGGGAAGAGTTAACATGGCTTGTGAATAGCAAACTCATGTCTCACCAACCTATTAGAAGTCTTTCAGAGCTGTCAATAAAAATGTGAAGAAGTCGGATCCAGTGAATATCATGTACTTGGATTTTTAGAAAGCCTTTGAAAAGGTCCCTCAGCAAAGACCTAAGCAAAGTAATCAGTCATGGGATAAGAGGGAAGGTCCTATTGTGGATTTGTAACTGGTTAAAAGAAGGGAAACAAAAGGTAGGAATAAATGGTCAGTTTTCAGAATGGAAAAGGGGTAAACAATTAGGTGACAAAATTTGCAGATGATACAAAACTACGCATTCTGCTTTGGACTTAAACATCTTGAGAAGAGTTACAAAGGAATCTCACAAAACTGGGTGACTTGGCAACAAAATGGCAGATGAAAGCCAGTGTTGATAAATGCAAAGTACTGCACACTGGAAAACATAATCTCAAGTATACATACAAAATGATGGAGTCTAAATTAGCTGTTACCATTCAAGGAAAAGATCTTGGAGTTACTGTGGATAGTTCTTTGAAACCATCTGCTCAGTATGCAGCAGCAGTCAAAAAATCTAACAGAATGTTAGGAACCATTAGGAAGGGGATAAATAATAAGGAAGAAAATAGCATAATGTTGTTGTATGAATCCATGGTACTCACCTAGAATACTGTGTGCAGTCCCAGTTGCTCCATTTCAAAAAAGAAATACTAGAATTGGAAAAGCTGCAGAGATGGGCAACAAAAATGATTAGGTGTATGGAACAGCTTTCATATGAAAAGAGATTAAAAAGACTGGGACTTTTCAGCTTGAAAAAGAGACAACTAAGTGAGGAAGAGGATAGTGGTCTATAAAGTCAAGAATGGCAAGGAGAAAGTGAATAAGGAAGTGTTATTTACCCCTTCTCCTACCACAGGTACCAAGGTCACCCGATGTAATTAATAGACAACAGGTTTTAAGCAAACAAAAGGAAGTACTTCTTCACACAATGTGTAGTCAACCTCTGGAACTCGGTGAAGGTTAAAATTATAAATGGGTTGAAAAAAGAATTAGATAAATTCCCGGAGGATAGGTCCATTAATGGCTATTAGCTAAGATGTCAGAGCTGTAACCACATGCTCTGGGTGTGCTAAGCCTGTCATTGCCAAAAGCTGGGTCTGGACAGCCAAAAGCTGGGTGTGAATGGGCTTCAGGGGTCAGGGCAGAGGGCTGGGGTTGTGGGCTGAGGTCCCAGGGGTGCTCACGGCAGGGGGATGGAGGGAATATGCCCTGATTCCACCCCTTCCCTCACCTCTTCCCCGGAGCAGTGCTGCAGATCCCTTTCTCCCTCTTCTGCTCCCTCCCAAGGGCCATCAGCTGATCGGCCAGCAGGGAGGAAGAGGAGGAGGGGCAGCAGCCGGAAGAACATGCTTCTTCCCCCGCAGGGTGAGTTTTGGGGGGCAGAGAAGAGTGGGCCAGGCCGGGCAGGATTTTTAATGGCAGCAGCCTGCATGCTGTCTTTGGCACATGTGCCATAGGTTGCTGACCCCTGGACCAGATACTAAACGTATAGAAAAAGACTATGCCATTCAATTAGAAAAACTGCCTTCTTTCCCTATTCCCTTCCCTTCTCAGGGACCCAGCTCACAAGGTGATTTTGCTTATGGATGTTCACAAGATGCTCCAAATGGGAGTTGAGGAGGTATCCACATGTCTTTAAGGTCAAGAGTTCTATTTGAGACATTCTTGGATACAGAAAAAGATAGGGGGTTATGTTTGATTTTAAATTTAAGAAATTTGAACCAATACATTCAAAAATTCAAGTTCTGGATGCTAACCCGGCCTCTATAATTTCCCCACTTACATTTGTGGATTGGTTTGTCACTCTTTATTTAAAGAACACACACTTTCCTATTGCTATCTGACACCGGGGCTCATGGTGATGGGGCACCATTTCCAATACAAGGTGCTCTAGTTTGGCCTGTCCACAGCATCATGGTCTTTTTCAAAGTACTTTCCTGTGCCGGTGGCACATAGAAGAAAGCAGAGTATTTGTGTTGACCCATATTTGGTCAATCGGTTGCTGTAAAAACATGCGAGGTTCTGGTATTTCACACTTAGGTTACAATCACCCTCTTCTTGGATCTGAATCTGCTCTCAATGCCAGGAAGTCAATTCTCTGCCCAACTCAGAAAGTTCCCTTATTCGGTTCAATACTGGACTCACTAACGGAAAATTTTTCTTCTAGAACACAAACACAAGTAATTTCACAGATCTGATCCGTTTCTCCCTCTTCTGCTCCCTCCCAAGGGCCATCAGCTGAGACTATCAGTACTCTGAAGTGATCTTCCTGGATCTCATGGGATTTATGGCAGCTGCCACTTAGATTCCCCTTTTGCTCAGCTCAGAACGTGGCCAATGTAACATGGATGTCGCACATTTACACCCCCAGTTGAGATAATTTTCATAAGTTTGGCACCCTGCCTCAGGATGGTCTCCATTTACTGACATGGTAGAGTCTTTCAAAGACTAATGAATGTGTTTAATGTTATGTTTATTAGTAGTCTTGTTAGTCAATGTCTCCTCAAAAACTACTTTATTCACATTGTGTTCATAACTCCTATTACTCCCTTTGCTCCCACTCTCATATGCATCGTAGTTCCTTTAACCATCTGTACTTTATCCATCCTCATTTCTTTGGTTTTCTGCTTTTATCAGTAAACATCTGAGAAGGCAAGGAAGATTTTCTTTAAATGTTGGCTTGCTACTTCTCCATAAATAGGGCCTAAAAACATTAAGATCATTTTTGTACATGGCATCACAGCAATGAAAAAAAACTAGTTCTAGTACCAGGTACTTCCTGGGTAGTATCCCAAATTTCCTATTAAATGCGGTTCTGTGTAGGTAGTGATGGTAGTAAAGTGCTATAGAATAGCTCTGTCTGTTCAATGAAAGACCCTCACTTTTTCTTGGTACTTAAAACCTGTCAGATTGTCTTGGGTGATGAAGAGTGGTAGCTAATAGTCTTATAACCAAGCTTTGGGTACAATGCACAGTACATGTGCAATTTTTATTACTAAAGCGGCTATAGAGTGCAAGTGAGACAGAATGAAAATAACAAATGGGATAATAAGCTAGACTTTATATATACAAAAAGAAAAATGGCTTTGAGCAGGGAAACAGAGTTTCTCTAGTTTCTCCAAAAATGACAGTATTCTGAGCCAGAACTATATATAGGGGGTTCAAGGTCCTTCCCAAGGGGGAGGGGGCTATATATAATTCTATAAATTGCCTTTCCCCCATTGTGGATGCCCTCTTCAAACAAAAACATCTTGTAATTAAGAGAAAACAGTTAGAAGCAGGTCAGATTGTGAGCAAAATAAACGGGGGGGGGGGGGGTAGAGAAATGCTAGTATAGTGCATACATCCTCTGCCTTTTCTTTTCTCCCTCAAATTAGAAAGGCAAGTAGGGGAAGGAACTGAGACAAAGTAAAATAGCTTTTACTCCCTAAAGTTATCTGGGGAATGGGGCATTTGAGGTCTCCCTGCTCTAGGGAGGGTGGGACCTTTCAAGTCCAAACCTTGTTAGAAGACTGCTACTGATTGTTTCTGTTTATTGTTGCATCTAGACAGACGGGCGATAGGTATAGAAAGATATCTACAAGGAGCCAGATCTTCAGCTGCTGCAAGTCAGCGGAGCTATGAGGGACATGAATCATTATTCAGTACTCGGCTATGGCTGGGAAAGCTAATGATCCCACCAGCGGACCAAATTCAGTGATGCATCCTGGTCTTGTGCCACCTGGGGCACACTGCTTAGATGTTAAGAAGAGTGGAGCTATGCTGATATGTGCAGCTAAGAAGTTGAGCCCATACATTTTAAAGCTTCTCATTCTAGACAGGTTAGTATGAACATACCCTTTTTCCCAGCTCATATTTCCTAAATAATTCCCTTGTATGGGGCCTCTGAAGCATACAAGACAGAAAGTTGGATCAGGTCAGTTCTAGCATCATTATATTGACTCCATACTCAGAACTGCACAGGTTGTGGCTGTGGATAAAATTAACAAGACGCGGTTCCTTTAACAGATTTGGTTGAAAAGGTCTATGATTATGTATTCTGCGTATGTTTATGTTCAAAGTTATATTTATGTGAGTGCATCTATACGGATGCTTCGGATAGCTGTTATTTTGAAGAAATAAACAGAGGTGACGGTCCAGTCACCTTCAGCTGTTGGTAGCTAATAATGTGTTAATTGAAGCACCAGCAAACAGCAGCAGATTAGCACTTGGTTGACACCTGAATTTTAAAACAGACAGAGTGTAAATAAACAGTGTTTGCAGTGAAAATTAAAAAAGGAAAAAACAAAAAACACTCTAGTTGCGGAGCAGTTTGAGGGCATATCTACACTTAAAATGCGCAATCGATGGAGCTTGCTTCGTCCTTAATGAAAACACTCTACACCAAAAGGAGAAAGCTCACCTGTCGGCATAGTTAATCCACCTCCCCGAGAGGCAGTGGCTATGTTGATGGAAGAAGCTCTCCCATTGACATAGCACTATCTCCAGGAGGGTTCGGTTGGTATAAGTATGTCACTCAAGGGTGTGAATTTATACGGATATAAGGCGGTAGTGTAGACCAGTCCTTATTCAGGAAACACTTGATCACTGTGCATCAGGGATAGTAAGTCTCAGTCTGTAGTCATTACCTGCTAAATACTTTGTTAGCAGAGATTTGACACTTCCAGTTCCATCTTTACATATTGCATCTTTGTGACACCCTCTCTTTGTTTATTTTACAATTACGAGGTTCTTATGTGAGTGCACAAGGGCCAAGGAGCATCCCCAGGCCTCTTTCCCTGTTCTGTGTAAAGGTTATCACAATTACACACAATGCACTCAGGAGAGCAAAAGGAGTGCACTTGCTCTCTGCACTGAGAGGAAGGGGCTGCACTCTTCTAATTGATGGTGAAGCTTGCAGAGTCTCCCTGCACAACAGGTCACTCTATGCTTTCCTGAGGAACAATCCATCCCTACGATTCTCCATGCTACCGCCAACTCTGGCCGATGCCAGTTTGGGCCATAGGGATTAAGGGATTTATGGCTCCCTCCTCTGTGCGAGGTTTAAGAGTGAAAATTACAAAAAATTGGTGTGGAAACACATTGGGAGTGCACTATACAGACAGGGAAGATGGCTATGTAATTATGCCAGGAGACAAAGAAGACGGCAGTCATAGAAGCACATGGAAGAGATGACAAGGAGAAAATGATCAGTGATATTAAAGGAAGGTAGCAAAGGAGCAGGATAGACCTTCAGATTTAACCAGGAAGATGTCATAACAGCTTTGCTTGCAAATGGTCCTTAGGGAATGAAAAGGGTGGAAGCTTGCCTGGAGTGGATCCTGGTGTAGTAGTAAAGGTCTACTTTTTACTTGTATTATGCAAAAATAAGACTTGTGCATTTTACACACAAACACATAATACTAGAGTGTAGCTGTTGACAACTCCACCAGAGAGGTCTTTCAGGGCCATCTGCCTGTCCCAAGTCAGGGTAAAGGAGGAGGGTTGGGCACGGGGATAGCAACTCCACCCCATAAAAAATCAACTTGCTACAGAAACACCAACAATAGAGATAACAGAGACTTTTAGCCTGGAAAAAGAAGGGTCTTCAACTCGAAGACGCATGATGCTGGGTGGTGAAAGCCGCGAGGAAACCACTAAGCCGATCACCCTTCTTGCAACCAGGAGGATCACCATCGGCACATGGAATGTGAGGACCGTGTACGAGTCAGGAAAGACGGCACAGGTTGCAGCAGAGATGAGGAGCAACAACCTGACCCTACTAGGCATTAGCGAGATAAGATGGACGCAAGCTGGACAGAGACAACTGTTGACAGGAGAGCTGTTGCTGTATTCCAGACATGAAGAGAGCGACGCACCCCACACACAGGGAGTAGGCTTCATGTTGTCCAAGCAGTCACAGAGAGCACTGATTGGTTGGGAGGCACACGGCCCCAGGATCATCACAGCATCCTTCAGAACTAAAATGAAGAGGATTAAGATGAATGTTGTTCAGTGCTATGCTCCAACCAATGACAGTGAAGAGGAGGACAAAGACATCACCAACAACAGACTTCAGAAAATATTAGAGACTCTCCCAGACAAAGACATCACCATCCTTATGGGAGACTTCAATGCCAAAATTGGACCTGACAACACAGGATACGAACAAGTCATGGGGACCCATGTGCTGGGAGAGATGAGTGAGAATGGAGAGAGATTTGTGGATCTATGTGCACTTAACAACCTGGTCATAGGAGGCAGCATCTTTTCTCACAAGCGGATCCACAAGACAGGCACTACAGAAAACCAGATCGACCATGTCTGCATTAGCAAGAAGTTCAGAAGATCCCTGCAGGATGTTAGAGTTAGAAGAGGAGCAGACGCGGCATCTGACCATCACTTTGTGATGGCCAGATTGAAGCTGAAGCTGAAGAAGAACTGGATAGACACATCAGACAGAAGAGCGAAGTACAACGTCAGCCTTCTGAAGGACCACAAGACCAAGGAAGATTTTGGACTGACGCTGAAGAATAAGTTTTCAGTACTATAGGATCAGTTTGAGGAAGAGGAAGACAGTGTACTCAACAGCTGGCAGAAAGTGAGAGAGACACTTAGGTCAGCATGCCAGGAAGTGCTTGGAATCAAGAAACACCAGCAGAAAGAGTGGATCACAACAGAGACCTTGACTAAGATAGAAGACAGAAAGAAGAAGAAGGCAGCAGTCAACAACAGTAGGACTAGAGCAGCAAAGGCCAAAGCTCAAAAAGAGTATGCTGAAGCCCACAGAGCAGTGAAGAGGAATATTAGGAAGGATAAGAGAGACTATGTGGATCGACTGGCAGCAGAAGCGGAGCAGGCAGCATACAGCGGCAACATGAACCTGCTGTATGACACCACCAAGTGACTGTCTGGAAAGTTCAGCAAGCCAGAACGTCCCGTCAAAGACAAGCAGGGAAAGTCTATAACAGGAATAGAACAACAGATGGACAGAGCACTTTGAGGAACTCCTGAACAGACCAGCACCACCAAATCCACCAGATATCGATCCAGCCAACGAGAACCTCCCAATCAATTGCAACAAACCAACCAGAGACGAGATCAGAAAAGCCATCTGATGAAGGTGGCTGGACCTGATGACATCCCAGCAGAGGCCCTGAAAGCAGACCTGGATGCTTCAGTGGAAATGCTGTATCCCCTCTTTGAGAAGATATGGGAAGAAGAAGTGATTCCGGCAGACTAGAAAGAGGGATACCTCATCAAAGTCCCCAAGAAAGGAGACCTCAGCAACTGTGCCAACTACAGAGGAATCACACTTCTGTCGGTGCCAGGGAAGGTCTTCAACCGAGTCCTATTAGAGAGAATGAAGGATGCCATCGATCCACAGCTACGAGATGAGCAGGCAGGCTTCCGGCAGAACAGATCATGCACGGACCAGATAGCAATGCTCCACATCATAGTCGAGCAGTCCATGGAGTGGAATTCCTCATTGTACATCAACTTTGTTGATTATGAGAAAGCGTTCGATAGCGTGGATC
This sequence comes from Sternotherus odoratus, assembly GCA_032164245.1. Lineage (NCBI taxonomy): Eukaryota > Metazoa > Chordata > Testudines > Kinosternidae > Sternotherus > Sternotherus odoratus. The sequence continues at coordinate 36,836,598 of JAVMKO010000002.1, forward strand.
GAGAGACCCTCTGGAAGCTCCTTCGGCACTACGGCATCCCAGCAAAGGTGGTCAACCTGATCAAGAACTCATATGACGGCGTACACTGCAGAGTGATCCATGGAGGGCAGCTCACAAACAGCTTCCAGGTGCGAACCGGAGTCAGACAAGGTTGCCACCATTTCTCTTTCTCCTTGTCATCGATTGGATTATGAAGACATCCACTTACGAGCGCAGCTACGGAATCCAGTGGACATTGTGGACCCAGCTCGACGACCTGGACTTTGCAGACGACCTTGCACTCCTTTCGCACAGCAAACAGCAGATGCAAGAGAAGACCAACGTAGTGGCAGCCACGTCATCACAGGTTGGCCTCAACATCCACAAGGACAAGACCAAGATCCTTAAGGTCAACTCCATCAGCAGCGACCCAGTCACACTGAATGGAAGCCCCCTGGAAGAAGTGCAGTCCTTCACCTACCTAGGCAGCATCATCAACCAGCAGGGCAGCACAGACGCAAACATCAAAGCAAGGATTGGTAAGGCAAGAGCAGCCTTCTTACAGCTCAAGAACATCTGGAGCGCCAGAGAGCTGTCTTTGGCAATAAAGATTTGACTGTTCAACTCCAACATGAAATCAGTCCTACTGTATGGAGCTGAAACCTGGAGGACAACAAAAACAACCACCAGGAAGATCCAGACCTTCATTAACAGCTGCCTCAGAAGGATTCTCCAGATCCGCTGGCCAGACACCATCAGCAAAAACAACATCCACCTCTTGGAGAGGACGCGTCAACTCCCAACAGAGGAAGAAATCAGAAGGAGAAGGTGGGGCTGGATAGGACACACACTACGCAAGCAGCCAACCAACATCACCAGACAGGCAGTGCGGTGGAACCCCCAAGGCAAGCGGAAAAGAGGCCGTCCAAGGAACACCTGGTGACGCGACCTTCAGGCTGACACCACAAAAATGGGCTACACCTGGAACCAGCTAGAGAGAATAGCCCAGTATAGAGGACTCTAGAGATCTGTGGTTGGTGGCCCATACCCCAACTGGGGTGATGGGCAAAAGTAAGTAAGTAAGTAGTTGTTGACAATTTATCCAGGAAAATCTTTGAGCCATCATTTTTTTTTGAATAATTACGGGAGAACTGTTTATATTATAGTTGAACAGCCTGCTGGTGAAGTTGATTTGCTAGTTATGAGAGTCTGTGGTAGCTGAGTGCAATTCAGATTCTAACAGAGAGGCTATTGAGCCTGCAGTTGGAAGGATTTTAGCTGTATACAATGATTATATATTAGTAACTTGATTCATGTGATTTTTTTTATTTTCCTTCTCCTGTGTCACATTCATTCATAGCGAACCTTCATGTAATGTATCTCACTGGCATAATAAATCTCCTTTGGCACCCATACTGTATAATGATCTCTTACAGTATATTACAATTGCAAATTAAAGTTAGCTTTAATTTAAATTGTAAAAAATTCATTTTCATTATATAAGTACTGTCAGCATAAAACCTGTGGGTGTAATACACCCATGGGTATCCACACTTCTGAAATGCTGAGTGAATGAAAGACACAAAGCCTATATTTTCACATAGAGTAAATAATGCCACACATAAATATTGAGGCATTGAACATAAAACACTCTATGCAAAAATATAGACTTTGATTGTTTGATTCCTCTAATGCTTTAAAAAAGCTTTCACCCAAGGGTACTGTAAGTGCTGTATTTAAAATGAATTCAATTTAAGGATTTCATGTCTATAAATTTCTCTATTGAATTACTGCCTAATTTTCAATTCAAGGCAATATATTGTTTGTTTATGAAGAACATAGGATGATGTATAGCTATCTGTATCAATATATAGTGAGATACACATCTTGATAGGTACTTGACAGACATTGAGAAATGGATACCTGTGTTAGAGACTTCAACACAATAATATATTAATATGTTAATTAAAGCAGCTTTTGCAAAATTGATTAATCCTTTGTGATAGACTGACTGTCTTCCATTAGACATAGAACAATTCTATTTTGACATTAATACAATTAGCATTGTTTGCATCTTATAAGTAATCTTAGAAGGATTAGATTTTTATTGGTAAATGTTAATAAAAATCTGTTTCTTTGTAGACACACAAACCTCTGAAAAAATATGTCCATCGATGATCATAGACATTTATAGATAGGCAAAATAAGAAAAACGTTGCCTGAGAACTTATTACTGTTCATTTTGTATATTTTGACGTACAATGTTGACAATTTGAGTTTGAACAGTTAAAGATTTAACCTTTGAATCTAAACATCTACTCACATTAAATAATTATTGTCTGATCTGCCCATTGTCTGATATAAAAAAATACTGAATTCTACCAGACTTATACATAAGTATTGCATGCAAATTCAAAGCCATTTTCAGCCACTTTTGGCAAGCACGTGGAATATGTACGCAGTAGGTTAGCATATAAGCTTTCCCATCATAATAAATGAGAAATCTAGCACTAGAACATTTTCCATCTTTGACCTGAATCTGATAATTTGTCAGTTTAGCCTTTTAACTGTTCTGTTTAAGGAATCTGTTGTCATTTACTTCAGACCCCAAAAGGAAGAGCTCTAGAAGTAGAGGAGTGTCTGTGGCCATTTATAAAAAGAGTCATTAGATACAATCAAACCAGGAGAGAGAGAAGATCACGAGGAAAAGGTAGAAGAGCAGCTTCAGTTTAGTGAAAAGAAGGAAGAAGCAAGGGTAGAAGGAATAGATGAGGAAGCAATACTAGCAGAGATAACTAAGTGGAAAAAAAATCTGATTTTCCCAAGATGTTTTAAAGAAAGACTGACAGAAATGGCAAACACTTTGTGTTATTTCCTCTTGGCATTCAAGGATTTGGGAGTGTATTGTTGATTCTTGGACCTTGTGACTGGATTTGAATGTAGATGGCAAGTATCAATCAAGCTCTCCATATCTAACACCTTACCTCACATGAAGAAAGAGGACTCTAGCTATGCAGACCAAGTGAAATTCATAGGAGAAGGTGTTGTAGAAAACCCTTCTTCTTTCTGGTTACTAATATATCTTTACTTATTGTGGTCAATTTGAAATTCACTGAAGCTTGTCTGTCAGGTTGCTGTTGGGATGCTGTAACCTCAAATTAAATGCTAAACTGAATAAAGTCAAAGTCTCTGTGTGCAGTTCATCCTTCTGTGTCCAAGTCTCAATGTGTCTGTATCCAGACCAAAACTTATTCTGTTATGAAGCAGGTAGCATGACCGCTCCACAAGGAGTTGAATCCTTTTTAATTAGGTCTTCCCATGAAGATTATTTTCCTGGCAGACAAAACTATGATTAGCTTGTGTATTGTTTGCTTCATGACACTCTCCATTGGTTTCATTTAATTTGTCAGCAGTGCAGAGATAGGAGTCATTTGTTAGTAGATATTTATCTGGAGGGAAGTAGTTGGTAAAATTTTACATAGGTCTGCGAAATGCAGGTGTTCACTAGGTGCACTCTGACATGAATCCTTTCCTGTTGCTTTTGTCTCTTCTCTTTGCTCACTATCTCCTGTTTTATTCAGGAATGGTTAGGGATTACACAGCTTGGGAATCAATTTGAGGTCACTAAGGTAAGATAGATATGTCATAATTTTACTGAAGCTCATTTAAAAATTTCAGAGAGATTTTATTTGCTTGTGAGCACTATTTTAAGAGCATTGAAGCCTAGAAACACAATCAATTGTATCAAAATGAATGAAATCCTATGTTTAACCCTCTTTTATATCATTTTTTATAAAGTCTTGTTGCATTTCTAATTTACGTAACCATTAGAATTTCACATGGAATTTCAGCAGGCCCATATCTCTATGATGGACCAAACCAAACCCCTGGCTCTGAAATACACCAGTCTTTGGGGTGCTTGAAACTTGGCCTGGAACTTTATCTTGGTTTAAAATATTTGTTACATAAGAGACCTGCTTTTCACCTTTTTTGCTCATTCAGGTGAAACTCAGTCTTATGTAGAGGGCCCAGCATGAAGCTTTTACACTTATTAAGTCCTTAGAATAGGCTATGGTGGACAACTTTTTCAAATCAAAGAGGTTCTTGGAACATAACCCACAGGACTCCAGATTAGTCTGACCTCTTCTGGAAATTTCCTCCATAGCCTCATCCCCTTAAGGCAACACTTTCTCTGCAGATATCATACACTTTCATCATGGGTTCCAGGTGCATTCTTGCAAGGGAATGCAGCTAGGGTGATGGGTGGAGCTGCAGTCACTGATGTAGTTGGGATGTGAACTGTGGATGTCTTTGAATGTTAGATTCAGGACCTTAACTTGGCACTAGAAGCGGATGACAGGAGCACAAAGTCATATCTTCTCGGGTTTCACATCTCATTTCTGGTTATCAGAGTTAAAATTCCAGTTTTTCTGTAATACGTAAAATACTCCCATTTGTTCATTTGTAATATTTGATTTGTTTGCTAAGCAGCAAAGATATTGGCTACCAGAAAGCTACTTTGCAATTTCATTCAGGCTGTGTCATTTACAACACACACGCACCAACAAAAGCCAAATACCTCAAGCTCATGGCTCAAGCCATTGCTCCCTCTCCACCCTCCGATTTCTCACAAAGGTGTTATTCAGGGACTGAGCAACGTTATTAATTCTTAATCTTTTGGCACTAATCCACAAGAGGGTAGTCATGGTGCTATTTGAATGTACTTCCTTGTATTTAAATGGGTCTGTCTGGGATGAAACAGTTATTTGAATAGCCTGAGAATGGAAAGGAATGAGTGGAGTGGTTCTCCAAGGAGTCGGAAGTGAACACGTACATAGGCTGGGTTGGTAGAGGAGAGAAGACTTCTCAATATGAGTGGTGCTTTCAAATTCACCCAAAGAAGTTCTCTGTGAGCATCCAAGGAAAAGTAATTGATAGAGAAATCTGTTGGGCAGGGAATCCTAAGCGAAGGAATAGAGGCAGTAAGTATCAGAAACAGTGGCTTCCCTTCCCCAGTTGATGATGATATGATGCCTAAATAAGGTTGGCAAGAGTCACAGAGAAGGTTTGGTGACGACGAGGGTGATAGCTATGTGGACCCAAGGATGATAGGGAAGTGTTCACTGATCACACACTGCTAAAAGTGCTTGCAAGAGCTCTGCATGCTGTGCATAACAACAACTCCTCTTTGGGAAGCTCAGGGCTTACAGAACAGACCCCTGAACCACAAAAGGGTCTCCCAAACTATCCTTAAAATAGGATCTTTTTGGATCTGGAACCCTCTTGGAGAGAGAGAAATCCTATTAACCTGTGAATCTTTGAGATTCATATTACCACTATTGTCCTTTCAGCTTCAGAGTCCCAGACAGTTATGTCTAAGTGAAAGTAGGGTGTAAGTGTAGACTTCCAGTGCAACAGGGCGTGTGCACCCATGTATCATGGGTGCGGCAAACTGATTAATCCTTCTGACTATGGCATATCCATGTGATACTGTGTAGTTGATTTCTCTGCCCTATACCCAACAATATCCTTAACTATAACTCATTATTCAATTAATTAAACTTAGTTGGGCAGTAAGCAGACAGTGGAAATGAATATTTGTCATTTAGATATGCAAATAATTCACTTTCAGCACATGTTGTGTTCCAGCAGGGAATAGCAGGCTGTGTGTATGGGGATGAATGCAAAAACCATTCAGTGATTTTTTGAAAATAATGAAGGAAATAAGATACCTACTGTATGAAAAGTGTTTTTTTTTAATTACAACAAAAAAGAAATTCTTCAGAAATCTGCTGTAAAATAGCTTATTGATCAAGTGCATTATGGCAAGATTTCAAATAATATATTAGATACTGATCAAATCTTGTGTGTCAGGATTATAACTAACCCAATAAACTATATGGGCCTAGTACTGCAGACCAGCATCCATTGAAATTTACTGTAAAGCAAGAGAAGAACAGAGTGTCTGTTGGAATAAATGATACGTGTTCAAATAGTAGAGCACAATCCATTCCATTTGAGACATAAACAGTATCCATATGATAACTTGGAGGCATAATGTTATAATGGGGGTTGAGTGAAACCTAGGTGAAGCTGATGGGAGTGATACCCATCCTTTAGTCAGGATCAAGGTAAGCTCCTTTTAAGAGTAAGACAGCTGAAACAGTAGGAGGCTGCCACCCATAACATAGGCGAGGGTGTTTCACAGGGTCAAGGGAATTGCTTGGTGAAGGTACACGTGTCTGAGCAGAAGCAGGCAGAAGGATGAGAAGACAGAAGAAAATCCACAATTTTAAGGCCCTGAAGACAAAATAGTATGTGATTATGCAATTAAAGACTGTAGCATAATATGTGTGGGGTTGTGGGTAGAAAGGCAATTAAGGTTGCATAACCTATATCGAGATATTCCTATTTTTTGAATACTTGACTTTGCAATCTTAACATTCTTTAAACATCATTTTTGGATATAACAGAAGTTTAATCCTGTGGAATCATATTGATCCCCGGTTTGAGTCATCACCAAGGTTTGGACCATTAGAACCACAACACAGATTTCTACCACTTGAGCTAACAGAGTAACGGATAGCAATAGTAGTGTTACATGGGATGGGGGACACATTTTGCCAGTGGGCTTCAGTTTATTTGGTGAGGCTGTAGAGACTGAGGATTCCATGTTCAGTATTCCATAGTGGTTAGAGGTGCTGCTTCTCCCATGCCTGCATCCTGTTCCTGTCTCTTTCTCACTCTGCTCCCTCTATCCCCGCATCCCAGCTCCTTCCCTTCTCCCCCTTCTGCTCCTCTCTTGCCTCCTGCTCCTCCCACCCTCTGATCTTACCCAAATCAACATCCCCTGGCTCCAGCAACCCCATCTCCATATCTCATGCCTTTGCATTTTCCTCCATGTTGCTTAGGTGTTAGAAGGGGGAGCTGTGAAAGCATAGGAGATGGTCTCCCTGCTTTCAGATCTGTGATTCCCAGGAGCTGGGAGCTAAGGTTGCCAGCTGGCCAGGTTTCTCCAGTATCAGTCTCTTTTTGAGGTAGCTGTCCTGGGAAATCTGAAAGGGTGCTCAGTACACTTCCAACTGTCCAGTTTTGTGAGCTCAGGATCATCTAGGGCAAAAGTGTCCAATAGAAATTCGATGCTAGCCACACTCATGGTTTTGAATTTTTCTTATTAGCCACATTACAAAAAAGGATTAAAAAATATACTATGCATATGCACTAGCACCTGTTGCTATTACATGCAGCACACACACACATCAACTGTAATCTATGCTGTTGTCTCTCGCGCACTATATCCTAGCCATCTTAACAAGCTGTATATCAAAGCACGCAACCTGTCTTCCAATACTGCTGTCTTTAGTACATCAATGCATTGCTCATGCATTAGCCACAATTTGATAGTCTATTTGCCGCATGTGGCTAGTGGTGAATGTATTGGACACTGCTGATCTAGGGCAGGGGTCTCCAAACTACGGCCCGTGGGCCGGATGCGGCCCGCGAGGCCCTCTCATCCGGCCCGTGGAGATCTTTTGGGCTCTTTGGAATTTTTGGCTCTTTTGAGCTTTTCGCTAGGACGGCTCCGCGCTGGGGCCTGGTAGCGCCGCGCGGGCCGCCAGCCGCGGGGCCGGGACGCGCCGCGTGCTCGGCTGCCGCCGCGGGGCCGGGACGCGCCGCGTGCTCGGCTGCCGCCGCGGGGCCGGGACGCGCCGCGTGCTCGGCTGCCGCCGCGGGGCCGGGACGCGCCGCGTGCTCGGCTGCCGCCGCCGGCCAGGGACGGCTCAGAGCTGGGGCCGGGACGCGCCGCACCGCCACGCAGTTACAGGGGGCGAAACAAGGAGCCACCCACTGCCAGGCGGCGAACCGGTCTGTGGGGAGAGACCGGGTTGAGCGGGTCAGTTGGGGGGGGGGGGAGAGACCGGGCTGGGTGGGTCAGTTGGGGGGTGGGTGGGAGGGAAGGAGGTTTTGGGGTGAGAGACCTGGCTGGGTGGGTCAGTTGGGGGGGGGGGGTTGGAGGAAAGGAGGTTTTGGGGTGAGAGACCTGGCTGGGTGGGTCAGTTGGGGGGGGGGGGTTGGAGGAAAGGAGGTTTTGGGGTGAGAGACCTGGCTGGGTGGGTCATTTGGGGGGGGGGTTGGAGGAAAGGAGGTTTTGGGGTGAGAGACCTGGCTGGGTGGGTCATTTGGGGGGGGGTTGGAGGAAAGGAGGTTTTGGGGTGAGAGACCTGGCTGGGTGGGTCATTTGGGGGGGGGGTTGGAGGAAAGGAGGTTTTGGGGTGAGAGACCTGGCTGGGTGGGTCAGTTGGGGGGTGGGTGGGAGGGAAGGAGGTTTTGGGGTGAGAGACCTGGCTGGGTGGGTCATTTGGGGGAGGGGGGTTGGAGGAAAGGAGGTTTTGGGGGGAGAGACCTGGCTGGGTGGGTCAGTTGGGGGGTTGATGTGTAGTGTTCATGTGTAATGGTCATGTGTAGTGAACAGGTGTTCATGTGTAATGTTCATGTGTAGTGAACAGGTGTTCATGTGTAGTGTTCATGTGTAGTGAACAGGTGTTCATGTGTAGTGTTCATGTGTAGTGAACAGGTGTTCATGTGTAGTGTTCATGTGTAGTGAACAGGTGTTCATGTGTAGTGTTCATGTGTAGTGAACAGGTGTTCATGTGTAGTGTTCATGTGTAGTGAACAGGTGTTCATGTGTAGTGTTCATGTGTAGTGAACAGGTGTTCATGTGTAGTGTTCATGTGTAGTGTTCATGTGTAGTGAACAGGTGTTCATGTGTAGTGAACAGGTGTTCATGTGTAGTGAACAGGTGTTCATGTGTAGTGTTCATGTGTAGTGTTCATGTGTAGTGAACAGGTGTTCATGTGTAGTGTTCATGTGTAGTGAACAGGTGTTCATGTGTAGTGTTCATGTGTAGTGAACAGGTGTTCATGTGTAGTGTTCATGTGTAGTGAACAGGTGTTCATGTGTAGTGTTCATGTGTAGTGAACAGGTGTTCATGTGTAGTGTTCATGTGTAGTGAACAGGTGTTCATGTGTAGTGTTCATGTGTAGTGAACAGGTGTTCATGTGTAGTGTTCATGTGTAGTGAACAGGTGTTCATGTGTAGTGTTCATGTGTAGTGAACAGGTGTTCATGTGTAGTGAACAGGTGTTCATGTGTAGTGTATATGTGTAGTGAACAGGTGTTCATGTGTAGTGTATATGTGTAGTGTTCATGTGTAGTGAACAGGTGTTCATGTGTAGTGTATATGTGTAGTGTTCATGTGTAGTGAACAGGTGTTCATGTGTAGTGTATCAATGTGTTATTAAATAATAACTGAATAAAATAATATTAAATAAATAATTAAAAACAACATCCATGTTTTGATTCTTTTTTATTTGGACCTCGAGTGTGTTGTCGGCCCCCGAACTGCTATTTGATAGCTAATGCGGCCCTCGGGCTGAAAAGTTTGGAGACCCCTGATCTAGGGTGACCAGATGTCCTGATTTTATAGGGGCAGTCCCAATTTTTTTTTTCTTATATAGATACCAATTACCCCCCACTCCATCCCAATTTTTTACACTTGCTATCTAGTCACCCTAGGATCATCCCAGAAGTCCCCTTTATTTTTTAACCTCAGAGGTAGCAACCCTGCTGGTATCCACAAGTGCAGGGAAAGTTCTGCTCACCCCCTTCAGCCCCAGGATGGAATGTGCTCAATCACTCCACGTGGCTCATGAGCAGTCTAGGCAGCATGTAGGAGCTTCCATGGGATGAGGCATGTTCAGTGGAGATGGAGTTCTCAGAGAGTTTAGCTGCCAAACTCTAACAAGAGTCTACTAATCATGCACAAACTGAGTTTTTGGGAGGCTTTTAGTTTGGCTAAATTTAGGCAAATTTTCACAGGCATTCCCTGACAGCAGGGTGACCTTCCTGATAAATTTCAAGTCTCTGTCCCAAATCATGGAAGTGCTAGAGCTTCTCAACAAAACAGTTGTAGAAATATTTTTATTTCTACACATTCTACACATTTTTCCTAACTTCATTCTAAGGCGCAATGGACCTGTGTAGCTGAAGCTCTTCCCCCTCCCTCCCCCCAAAAAAATCAGCATGACACAGTCACCCAGCATGGAAACTTTTAGCCCAAACTGTTAATTTGGCAACATTTTAAGGAACTGAAAACAAGGTCTTATAATGGAAAGCAACAGGCACATTAGGAATAGAGTATAAATTTGTAACATTGAGGGTGATTAATCACTGGAAAAAACTACCAAGGAAGTGATAGATTCTCCATCACTTGATGTTTTCAGGTCAAGACTGGATGCCTCTCTGGAAGATGCAATTTAGTTCAATACAAGGTACTGGTTTCAAATCAGGGATAACTGGGTGAAATTCTATGGCCTTTGTTATATAGGACATCAGACAAGATTATCGAATGGTCCCTTCTAGCATTAAAATCTATGAAACCTTAACTCTATGTGATACCACAAACTCTGATTATAATAAAATCCAAGGAAGTAAAATTAAAATAAATGTACCTTTTCTTTTTAAGTTCTAATCTGACGTACTGTGCTCTTCCCCACTCCAGACTTGTATGCAGTTTCCATAGTTTAATATTTGTTTGGCTAACTAATCCAAGATCCCATGCTTATATGAATTGTCTTCTTTTTTCTTCTGTTACAAACCACATGCCATATACAAAGCCAAGGACATAGCTTATATCCTGCATTAAATAGCATTTGATTAGGTGGTAATAACATTAATTGTCACTCAGAATACAGTTAGCTTTAGTTGAGCTGAAGCTCTAATGTGCTTGGACTGCTAAAATTCTGTTTTAAGTAGGGCTCTCGATTAATCACAGTTGACTCGTGCGACTAACTCAAAAATTAATTGCTATTAAGAAAATTAATCATGATTAATCACTGTTTTAATTGCACTGTTAAACAATAGAACACCAATTGAAATTTATTAAATATTTTGGATATTTTTCTACATTTTCATATATATTATATTCTGTGTTTGAATTGAAATCAAAATGTAAATTATTTTTAATTACAAATATTTGCACTGTAAAAATGATAGAAGAAATTGTATTTTTCAATTCACCTCAGACCAATACAATACTGTAACGGGGCCGACACTCACCCCTGCGGCGCCTCCTGCTGGTCGTCTGGGGAATCAGCTCCTTCAGCGTCCAGAGCGCCCTCCGCAGGTTGATGCCCCGCTCCTTTGCTGGCCCCGTGTCCCTCCCGGACCCCGGTGCCCTCCAGCTGTGGGTGCTGCACCCCTGCAGTACCCCCTTTGGTGTGAGGGTCTCCCCTCCCCCAGGGGAACCCTCTACCCCCTATTCCCACCTCGCCTCCGAGTGTGCCACTGTCAGTCACCACTTGCCCCCGCTCACTGGGGCGGACTGCAGTATCATGGCTTCTCATCACAGGCAAGGAGGGTTGGCCTGCTGCTGCTATCTCCAGCCCTAGGCTGCCCCCTGCAACCCTGGTAGTTCTGGGTCGGACCTTGTATCAGTGCTGGGACCTCTCCAGGATCTCTATTCTCCTCAAGACATCAAAGGTGCCCAAGTCTAAGTGAGTACTTGCCTGTTCCTAGGTGATCCAGGAAGGAAGAGAGGGGTACACTTATAAAGATGGTGGAATATACATAGTTGTGGCAGGTATAGTATGGAAAGTGAAGGACTGATGGTAATGCAGTTGTTCCCCACTTCCCACAGATCTTCTGCAAAACAGAAGCCCGATACTCCTTTTACAAACCTTTTACACTAGAGTAACTCCAGTGATTTCAGTGCAGTTACTACTGAATCAGGGTAGTGTTGTGAATGGGGTGAACTAGGTCCAGACGCTCCCTGCTGTAGGCCATGCAGCCCTAACCCACAATCCACCCCAGAATAGGGCAGTGGAGAAAAACCTTCAAGCTGCCTGGAGTGGTGGTGTGGGACACAGCCAATCAGGAAGGGACTGCAGGTGGCAGCCAATCAAGGCACAGGAGGCCAGTATAAGAAGTGCTGTAGGGCCAGAGTAAGTTCAATTTCTTGTTGGTGCTGGAGAAATGTGTGTGGTGTGTGGCTGGCTGAAGGGGCAGTGCTGCTAGAAGCTGAGGAGAATGAGAAGAAGGTCTGGCCTGGTTGCTGGGACTCCATCAGGGCTAGGTCCTGAGGTAAGGGTGAAGATGGTGCAGGGCCATGGGGAAGTGGTCCAGGGAATTAGAGCAGCAGTGCAACTTAGATAAAGGGACACACTGTATGGCCTCCATCTACAGGGTCCCTGGGCTGGGACCTGGAGTAGTGGGTGGGGCTGGGTCCCACCCCCATCAGCCACTGAGAAAGTGGCCTGGACTCTGAGTCACCCCAGAAGGGGAGCCGAACTGTAGTGGTCTAGATGCAGAGTTGGGGCTAGAAAGGCCCTGAAAGGGCAAAGACATTGACTCCATGGAGGAAGTCCTGGGGCATCACTATATACTGGAGCAGAGACAACTTGCAAGAGACATTACAGAGGGTACTGAGAGAGGCCCTTCTGGACTTGCACCCTGGAAGGGGTTTGCCTTGCTCTTATCACACAGACAGACTGTGTGTGTTACTTGACTGGGGGGGGGGGGGGGCGCATCACCGAAGACCCACCACAAACACATAGGGAGAGTGAGGGTGCAGGCACATGCACTTGACCAAGGGGTGCTCCTGAGAGGTGAGCGTGACCCAGTTACAAATGTAAAATCAGGCTCTGTATATATTTCCTGTGTGCTGAGGGGAAAAATAGGGGTGAAGATCAGGTTGGAAGAGGGCAGATGGGTGGAAAAAAAATATGGATTATGTTGCCAAGCTACAGAAATGTATTTTTTCCCCCCTCTGGTCAGCTGCTCTCTAAAAAAACTATCTTGGCATGTTTTGTTTTGAAGCAGGACTTTGACTCTCACCCTAGTTTTGCACAGGTGTAACTCTATTCTTATCAACCAGTCTACACTGATACAAAGCTGGAATAGTTCAGTGGTGAATTATGTCCTGGACTCTGTGCTTAATAAGTTCTTAAAAAAATAAAGAAGATTTCATACATAGAAACTGCATTATAGAGCTCCTGGTATCAGTTAGCTGTATGCGCAGCTGTTGTGTGAGCACCCCTTAGGCAAGCCAGAATTCTTCTGTGCCCATTTTGTGGAGAAAAAGTGAAAACAGTGATGTAGTGGGGTGGCTGTCACACTCCGATAGGCAGGGGTTAAAAGCAGCCCCGGAGCAGGCTGTGGTTGGGAAAAGAAGTGAGAGCAGCTGAGTGAGTATCTGACCACAGGTGTGACCAGCTCAATTAGGGCTCAGCTGGCCTTTATAAGAGGTCTGGGGGTCAGGAGCTGGAGAAGACTCTCTCCAGCTATGGGGAAGGGCAAGAGGAGCTGGGGAGTGCCAGCATGGCAACTCCCCAGGCTAAGGCCTTGATAAAGTTCTATATGGGTACTGGGGGTGGGAGGTGCAGCCTGGAGTTAGGCAGAGGCAGCTGGTCCAACCTCCTGTCAACAATGAGTGGCCATGACAGACTGGATTCTGTCCCTGTGAGAGGAGGCTAGATGATGACTGGCAGTAGCCACTGAAGCAAGGTGGGTTTAGAGATTTGGGGGTTCCCCTGGGAGGGGAGACCCAGAGTAAGGGGGTACTGCTGGGGGAAGAACTGTGAGGTAAAGGGGCACTGTGGTCTGGGAGGGACACAGGGCCTGAGGCAGGCGAGGCCACCGGCTTACAGAGGGCACTCCGTATGCTGGAAAAGAGCTAATTCCCAGATGGCCAGCAGAAGGTGCCATGCTGGTGAGTCTTCACTGCTACAGGTGAAAATTTGCTCTTTGGGATCTAAGATTATTTTTTCTTTTTTAAATGATGAAGAACAAACATGATATAACACATAAAATCATGTGCATCAGATATAACAGTTTGAAGATCACTGCATAAAACACCACTCAAGAAATACTATTCTATATGTTTGCCATGTTACTCAAATTCCCATGCAGTGGCTACAGGCAAATCATTCTATATATCCCCAAGGAGACTGTGTGCTATAAACACAACAAAGATCTAATTATTTTTTCAAACTTTGTTTCATAGTTCACCTAGGTTGATATTCCTGAACAACAAAGAAGAGGTTTGTTGTCATTTGAAGAACAATGTGTATTGCTCCAGGCATGGGAAAGAAAAGCGCTGTTAGAAAAGGATTGCTGTTAGAAAAGGATTGCACTTATAATGGAAGTAGATTACTAAGTGGATAATTAATGGTGTTAAAGATACAGAATCTTCCCTCCTCATTGGGCTCATTCTCACTCTGATGTAACTTATAGCCTTGAGGAAGTTTCTTTAGTTTAAAGGCTCTCCTTTGGGTACTTTTGGTCTTTCAGTAGTTTATTGGGTTGGTCATGGAGGTTCAAGGGGGTCAAACCAGAAGAATCCTCTCCAAAGGATTAAATGGACTTTAAAGGAACAAAGCAAGTTTGAAGAGTTTTCACAGAGGCCGTCTTCAAGATTTTAATCTACAAAGGTTCTCCTGCCCCACTTTCCCAAGGGCTCTAGGATTCTTAATTTATACCGTACTTTCATTCAGAAAAAGTTAGAAACTGATCAAGTTAGACTATATAACTCAAAATTAACTATGCAACATGCCAAGAGAGTAGAAAGAGCATTTTTTTAAAGTGTCTGTGCTTGGCTTATTACCCCTAATGGTAAAATCAACATAATTGTTAATATTGTTGACCAACATAGGGATCATTCCCTCATTTTATGAATAGCGCAGAACTTCAATTATTTAATGGTATAATATGTTCCCATTGCATTTTCCTTTAATAATATGCATACACTTAAAATCAGATTCTGGACTATTATGTTTTATTTTAAAAAAACTAGCAAGGATGATAGTTTCAGTAACATTTTAGCAAATCATTTCTGAGCCATAAACAGTAAAGCAAAGACACATATTTTCTATGGGTCTTTTTCTACACCTAATCTAAGAGAATAGTAGTACAGAATTACTTATAAGTATATAAATGTGAGCAACATGCATATTGTAGTCAAAATAACTTTCCCTTAGATTCTGAATCACTGAGTCAATTAGTAAATATATAAACAAAAAGCGAGAGGCATGAGTTAGTGAATTCTTTATACTGCCTGACACAGAATAATACTCCTTTAATGCCTGATCCACAAGAAGAAATCCTCCAATTGATATGCTAAATACACATAGGAGAACAAGGGAGCACTTGTGAGCAGAATGCAACTTCACCTTGAAGTGCTTCAGAGTTATTCAGAGTAATCAAAACAGTAACTCAAAGTACCATCAAAGAAATAAACGTTATAACATTTCACAGCAGTGTGTAAATAATCAGACCAGAGCAGCCCATAATGCATTATGATCTCACACACTCTGATCAACACACACACACACACATTTTTATGTGCTGAGGTAATATATGCTGTGTATATCCCAAACCTATTTCGAAAACTGACCCCTGGATCATTTTTTAATGTCTTATGTTTAAATATTTTATTTTCAATAATAGCATTAAATATGAAATGTTACCAGTTAACACATGTTCCAATTCACAGTCAAATGTTTTGCTGGGACTCGGGGCAATGGTGGTTCATTCATAGATTCATGAATAACACAGGCCATATAATTTCATGCACAGCACGGGCCATATAATTTCACCTAGTGCAGTATCATTTGCAGAATGAGGTTGATTGTGTAGCTTAAAGGTAGAAAACATTATTAATGGTAAAATTATGTTCACAGATTTTCTTTTTAGGCTAATCAATATCTGTAAATAATGTATTGTATTTTGCAAAAGGGGTTTCTGAAGTGTTTATATTTTGAGATTTTTGGTGAAATAATAGTTTTATTTTGGGTCAGAATTAAGGTTGCTGTGTTGTGATGAAATATACATTTTAATATTTGAACAAACATATTCTTATCACATGTACAGTGTAAAATGTATCTCATCAACTACTAATTTCTTCACTAACTATAGTGCTGTTTAGCTACTTTAAAAGGGTTTTTAAAACAATTTTTTGTTGTTTTATAGAATTTTCAAGTTCAGATTTCCTTTTTATGCTTTTCACCATTTTACTTTTACTTTTCTTTATGTGGATCAATGAAGACAGTTGTGGGGAAAAAAAATCAGAGCTCTGTCCTTTGTTCTGCTACACATTTCTTTTGGCAAATCACTTACACTTCCTGTTCTTTAGTTACCTCATCTGGAAAATGGACTAATTTTCCCATAGTCAAGGGGACATTTTGCTGGAGGATATAAAAGAAGATGCAGCCCTCCCATATCCTGAAGTTTCCTTTTACCTTTGAAAAATATCCCTGTTCTATTCTATTTTATGTCACCATGGTTTTTCTCCATCACTGAGAGACAGTAATATTTAATTTTTACATAACTTCTTAAACATTTTACTATTCCTCACCTTGAAAACTGCCAAAGTATATCTCTGTTTCAAATATGTAATATGATTTCACTGGGCAGACTGGTGGACAGTTACAAAATAGTGCCAGAAAGGGACTATCATGAATGTCTAGTGGGAGACATTAGATCCTTTGCAAAAATTTCAAAAATACTTAGACAGAAATTTCTGAAAACATCTATGTAGACTTATCCTGAAATTTGAAAGCCCACAGAATTTTTCTTTGTTTTTTGTTTGAATTATAAAAGGGATTGAAATAATCCTGTGGCTGAGACTACGGTTTCAATCGTAACTCTAGAGACACTATTCCCTCTCAATTCCCTTGATCCTGGGGCTCCAAAAGCAATGTCCTTTACTTCTTGTTGTAAAGGAAGATTTCCATCAGCTGCTACCTGTAGAAATATCCTTTTGTTCTTTTAAAGCCTTAGGCTACCAATAGAAAGACATGTTCACTCACACATAAAGGGACAAATCTTTCAACTATTGAAGATTCAGGGTATGAAGTGAAAAGGTGACCATAAGTCATTTTGATCTTCCCCAATTCTTGGTGCAACTAGGTTGCTGGTAGAGTTGACAACTTCCTAATCACACAAAACCAAGCACCTCTGTCCTGCTCCTCCCCCCTGCCCATTCTCCGAGGCCCCATCCTCCCCTCCATTCCCAACTTGTCCTCACCCTCACTCACTTTCACCAGGCTGAAGCAGAGGGTTGGGGTGTGGGAGGGGGGTGCAGTCTCCAGGGTGGAGGTTGCAGGCTCTGGGGGTGGGCCTGGGGATGAGAGGTTTGGGGTGCGACTCCACACTGGGTTCAGAGGGCTGGGGTGGGGAGGAGCGGGTTGGGGTGCAGGAGGGGGCTCCATACTGGGTCAATGGATGGGGTGCATGAGGGAGTGCAGGGTCCTGGCAGCACTTACCATGGCTCCGAGGAAGTGGTTGCCATGTCCCTGCAGCCTCTAGGTGCATGGGCAGCCGGGTGGCTCTGCGCAGTGTATCCTGCCTTTGTGCCTGCTGGCACGACACCCCACATCTCCCATTGGTCGCAGTTCCTGGCCAATGGGAGCTGGAGCAGCACACAAAGCCTCCCAGTCCCTGGCTGCCCTAGCACTTAAGGGCTGCAGGGGCCTGGCAGCTGCTTCCAAGAGCCAGGTGGAGCTAGGGCAGGCAGGGAGCCTGCCTTAGCCCTGGGCCCTCATTGCACTGCCAACCAAATTATTTACTGCCCAGTCAGTGGTGCCAACTGGAGCCACCAGGTTCCCTTTCCACTGGGCATTTTGGTTGAAAACCAGACACCTGGCAACCCTAGTTTCTTGTCCTATACACTGGCATAAACAATCAACTGTCAAGGATGGTCTAGCTACTAATACTAGATCCTGCCTTGAGCACAGGGGACTGAACTAAAGATCTCTCAAGGTCCTCCCAGTTCCATGATTCTGTAATGTAATCTGTGCGGACTGCCAGCAGTCTTGTGGGGCATTCCAGAAGCTAGAGATTGGGATCAGACCTGCCCTGTGTATGCCATGCGTTTCCTGTGTTGGGGGCTGAGAGAAGGTGGTATAGAAGCTGCTAGAGTGGCTGTATGTAACCAGAGGATTATCTTGATCCAGGAAAAGCTTCCAGAGGCTCGTTAAACTGGGTTTGTGGCAGCTTTTTCACTAGAGCACTGCCTTACTGTGGCCTGAGTTTGCTCCTACGGAGGAGGTCAGTGGCAAAAACTGCCATGGATGTTAACGGAGACAGGGTTGGGTCTATACATCCTATTGAAATCAATGGACCAAAACCTATCACCAACAAAAGTTGTTAGTAATTTTTTATTTGTTACAACGCATTTTCTTCACCTATTGATGTCAAATATTTAATTGTATGGAAGGTTTGAAAACAGTATTTTTCAGTTGGATGGAGACAGAAATATTGTACACGATTTCAAAACAGGGCGAACTTTTTAGTGTGCTATAATTTAACAACCTCTTGACAAACTTTCTTCAAGCTTTGCAGATGTGTTTTGCTTTGGTTTCCAATTTTGAGGCCAAACAGATTTTCCAAACCAAAGTAATAGAAGAACAAAATTGGAGCTTCATGATGGAGGTTATCCCCAATCTTATTGATAGAAAAGTGATCTTGATTAGTTGGATTTAAAGCTAAAATGATGGAAAGAGTTGAGCATTTTTATACTTGTAATTCTTAGCACATTTAATCTGCACATTACTTTTGAAATTGTGATGAAATCTCCGACCCTCAGGTCATTTCACCCACCTACCTCCCTAATGCCACCATCACCATTTGTACCTCTGTATGGAAGGCCAAGCCTCCTCTGTGACCTGTACCTTGTAAAGAGGCAGTCGTTTTTACCTGTTCTGTTTTTGAAGGTTAGAGCTTCATTTCCTTCATCACATGCTTATTCCTTTCCCCCGGGTATAATTGACAGGACCAAAATCCAAATGAAAGAAGAAGTGAACCAAAAGAACTGGAATATGTTGCTGAGTGACTTTAGAAATATACTAGGAAAGACACTTAGGACTAGGCCTAAATTTCCTTTCTGAGAATCAAAGAGAGATAGGAAAACCCAAGCCATCCAACAGCCCCTATTCAGCTACAGTGTCTTCTGAGCTGTGTATGTACTCAGAATTTTTTGTAAGTTAAAATTTTCCATTCCCACTGGTTACAATATTTGGAGCTCTAGGGTAGACAGTACTTAAAGCAGTTGCCAATATTTTAGGGACCAGGTAGTTTGTACAAACTATGTTGACATGATATGTGGTTAAAATGCTGGCAGCTACCAGGACCTTATATACTCCTGCTCTCTCCGTAGCTCTTTGGTAGCTCTTGCTACCAAAAGCTGCATTGGTGGTAGCACTGATGGGAATCTTCAGCAAAAACATTCTAGTGTAGACAATGTCTTGTAGTCTTTTGTCCCCAGTTGCTCAGGTTCAGCTTTTTTCAAAGGGGATCGAGTGCACTTGTACTCAGGCAGCTCTTCCTCGCTGCTGCTATTTTTAGTGAGCTAGCTGGAGCAGAGCTAAGCTGTGTTTGTCTACCCGGGATGGGAGGCACCTCTCAGCTGCAGTGTGGAGTACCCTATACCCTTATTAAAGAACTAATAGCAGGAGATAGACTAATAGGCCCAGTAGCAGTAGATGTTTGTTCCCTAATGTGATATCAGAAATACGTTAACTTTTGTCTTGTCAAAGTCCTGACTAAAACACAGCAATTACTTATTAGCTTTTGTTAAAAATCTCATCTCCACTTGATTAATCCCCTTTCCGAAATTACATTGATACCTTTGCATCCACTTAGATGAGTTCATGATTCTTCCGCTCTACATCATTATTAACTTTCAAAGGCGCTCATCTTTTGTCCACCTACTTAAACAGAACGTTAAGCACTTCCAACCCTGAGTGACAGTAAAACAAATCCTTAGCATATTTCTAATTAACCCTCTCTTTGTCAGACTGAAAACTTGCCTTTCACATCATTCCTGAAACTTAATTGGACTTCAGAGGAATTGTGCCTAAGGGGATGTCCTTTATACACAGCCTACTTGAAATTGCAAAGTTCTGGACTATAACTTAATTCAAAATATAAAAGCAGTGCATAATATTAATATTTGGCAGGGTGGTCACAACATGTTACAAAATACCGACTAGTTGTGCCTGCAATACCCCTGGGAGGAGGATCTTATTTGACCCTATGGATACAGACTAGAAAACTCAGGCAAAGAAGTTAAGTTACATGCCCACAAAGGGCATGAATATCAGATCCCAGATTAGAACTCAACAGTTCCTGGCTACCAAGGCTCAGACCACTTCACCATACCTGTCCGTCATACATTTTTAAAAAGAAGTTAGTGGTAGGGAGGGATTCTGAAGAAGCATTGCAGCTGAAAAGTATTCCCTCCTTTTTTCAGAGCATTTATGTTATTGGTGATATATTAAAATAAACCAGGAAAACCCGCAATATGGAATTATAAAATAAACAGGAATAAAATAATTTGTATTACAGTAGAGTCGGACTGTCCCAAGTGAGATCAGAGCCCTCATGTTTTAGTCGTTTCACGGGGGGTAATTCCTGCCCTGACCAGTGCCATATGGAATTAGACAAGAAAGATAAAGGATGGGGGAAAGCAAATATTTCATACATGGGAAACTGAGACAGAAATTAATTGACTTGCTGAAGATCATACTGGAATTCTGTGGCAGAGCCAAGAAATGAATCCAGATCTGAGTCCCACTCCATTGTCTTATTCACAAGTCCAGCCTTCCTACTTGAATTCTGAATTTATAATACAGTTCTAAAATTATAACAAAAAGGGCCTTTTATTTAATTTTGTTTCCCATAGTACTAGCTGGTGGTTCAAGTGTGTCTGGTATCTTACCTTTGATCTTTGGCCTTTGGTTAGTGGTCAGCCTGCTGAACAATATAGAATTTTGCCTTTAAGGAAGCTGAGGTGAGAATTGAGCCCAGTGTGAGCTTCTGGTAGTTGACTATAGGACTTGAAGTGTTAAGCATTACCGAAGAGTATTTATAAAAAAGAACAAATCAGGTTCATATCTATCTACCTAAGTTGTGTAACATGAGTGACCACATGATTGTTAGGTTATAATTTTTGTATGCTGCTGGAGAAAGCAGGTCCCATAGGGAATTGACAGACTCTGTGAATAATCTACCTCCATTTAGACCACTAGGCCTAAGAAAAGGGACATAACAGAAAGCCAAAAATTGTCTGATTTTTTCCCCTCCACATTCACTCCTCCTGTTAAAAATAATAAAAGAGAAATTGTGCTAGTATTGTGAGCAATCTAGTTTAATACTCAGTTCGCACTCTTCTTCTGCCCCTGTCAGATTGTTCTGTTTCTGTCCCACGATCAAAATAAAGTAGAAGATAATATAGGAAAGGAAGTTCTGTGAGTTCCAATAAGTAATAGCTTTCAAAAGTGTTTTTTTTCTTTGTAAACAGTGGGGGCAAAGTACCATAGTTCAGCTATTGAGTGCAGAAAAGGGCTTGCTTTGGTCTGTCTCTTTTTTCGTGACCTGCACCCCTCTGCAGTATGCTTCTACTACATGAAGACATGCTGCACAATATATGAAGGTAGAGATTTTTTAAATGTGACCTTTTAAATGTGAAATTTGCATCATTTTTTACTATAAATATTATCAGTGCAGAAGTTTCTGTTGTTTTCTAATGGTCCATCAATACGTACAGTGCACCTTTAGTTTAAATAGCACATTCAGTGCTTGTCATGCACATTTCAACCTTGATGTATAATTTAAAAAGTTATCAGTTGAACTACAGTACTGTGCAATATGTAATGTAACCATTCACCCTGCATTATGGGGAATCATGCATTTATTTAATAAAAACATATTGCTGTTAAGTTTTTGTGTTAAATTCATAAAGAGGAACAAACTGACAACTAATAAGCCACAGCTTGTAAAAATGATTTATGGATTATTAAAAAAAAATGAACCCCAACGAGGTACATTGTTACTGAGCAGATTGGTTGGATTTTATTCTGGAGAAAACTTGTCCAGATACATTACAAATGTGGTAGCTCAGTATTAAATGGGGGGGCGGGAGGGGACAAGCAATAAAATGAGCTGACTGCCCAGAAAGCACAGTTTGTTTTAGTTAAGCATGTAGTGTACTTAGCTAATAGAAATCAGTTACGTATCCTCCACGTTTTAATGAGAATCGTTTCATTATACTGCTGTAGTGAATGTTTCCCATTTGCAAACAGATAAGAGATTTTGTATACAGTTCTATGGAGAAAGATATACTCATCAAAACGTAATGATTCCAGCATTCCATTTCCACTATTTCTTTTTTTAAGTATAAAATAAAATGATTAAAATGCTCCTGAATCTGTGTATACAATTTCATTTTTGCAATATTCATTTCATCCTACCAGAGAGAAATGCTGTTTAATTTGAATGTGATTGTGAATTTTGCAAAATGGGAATATAATAGCATTTTACTTAAACTTATGGCATCTTCTACTCTCATTGTGTATTTCAGGAATAGTTTCTTCATAATTAAAGTGTCAGAAAACACATTTATAACAAGAATGATGAAATTCATTCAGAGCGATTTGCTGGAGAATAATAACTTTAAATTTCCTCCCCTCAAACAGGATCATTTAGTACTCTCCAATCAGTTGTCAATGGTTCTCTTATCATTTTCCCTTCCCTGTTACTCTTGGAAATGAACTTTTTCTCTAACAGGATGTCTTAGGTCTGCATTTATTTTGAATTTTATATTTTATGGGTCATTTAATGGAGCCTTTATTTGCCAGGCTTGTACATGAATTCTAAGATTTGTATGGGGCATCAATATAGAATACATGTGGTATACGCCCTAATGATCCATGGATGAAAACAGAACAAACAATAAGCGGTGTAATGTCTATGCCCCAATTCAGTGAATCACTGAATCATGTGCTGATGTGCTTTGCTGAATTGGGGCTAATGGGCTGGAAGGTGCATATAGCACAGGATGATAAAGGGATTTTTTGTTTCTGATCGATCCAGGTGAAAGTGCTGAATCCATAAAAGTTCAATTCCTGTCTTGCTTAAACTGTTGCAAATCCCAGGCAATGCCTTGAAGTCAAGAGAATTACATACGTCAAAAAGTCTAACCAAAAAGAGAACTTGACCCATAATTTTCATATCCTCTGGGAATGTAGTTATTCATTTTGAGTAATATTTAAAATAATGCCTACGTATACCAGAAAAAAAGTTGCATTTGATTATTTGTCAGTCTAACCTTTCTTTCAACTATTTACCTCTTCATTCCCACATGGGAGTATGTATAGCAAACATGCACTGCACAAGGATTAAACTTCAGACTGTATTGTTGGGTAAAAAGCATAGTCATTATTTCTGCCTTTCCTGGTGTGACATTCAAATATTACAAAGATACCTGTGTTGTTAAACTAAACATTATTCAAATAGAAAGTATTTAGACCAAGGTAACTTGTGGGGAGTGACTTTATAATGAATATAATATAAATGATTCCCAACATATCTTGTTTTTAGAATTAGCTGGTGACTCTATGCTAATGTGTTCCAAGTATTTGTTTGCCTCTGTAAAGATATATTTGTCTGATTTATCCATCATGTTCTTTTTTTCTTTACCTTTCTACTGCATATTCACCATGCAACTAATCCTTCAAGGTGCTGAGCCCCTTCTGTGAGGTGTGGAGCAGCCTTCATTCCTGTTGAAGTCCATGGGAGCAGAGCGTGCCTTGCACCACCCAGGATTAGATCTGCCAAGAAAAGTAACCATAAACGGCACTGTAGCCAGTCTTAAGATTTTACCCACGGAAGGTCAAACATAATTGTACAGTGCAAATAAAGCATTTTGAATAATTTATTCCTTTTAAAGTGTTTGTACCATCCATGCAGCTGAAGAGCCATAATGCTTTCATTAAAAATCACATCTGGACTGAATTAAAACAGGAGCCTTTTCCAGCCGGGGAGTGTTTGTCAGGTTGAAAGTTTTTCTCATAGCTGCTGAAGCTTTTCCAAAAACTCAGGGCTAAGACAGAGTGCAGACCTTGTCACGAGCTGGTACCAAGGTTTAAGTACATTCCTACTACGTTATTCAGGGTCTGGCTCTAATTTGGAGGTACATCTCCCTTGTGTTCACTCTATTAACTTACATATGACTAGCTCTTTTGTTTAATATGGAAATGAAAAAAAATAGAGGTTGGAACTGAGAAAAGTAGTCTGAAAATGCTTTTTTCTCCAAGTTTTTGCTCCTTATGATATTGAATGTTGTTGCATAAAGCTAAATTAAGTTGATAAAATATTAAAATTGCTATTTTTGAGATAGGTTTAAATAAATATATATGCTTTTTGAAGAATGAGAAGCTGCAGATGTCTGCGGCTGTTTCCTCTTTGGTTTGACCATCACTTTTAGAAAAGGACAGCTAACAGATGTCTGTTAATGAGTCCTGTAATTGGAAAAGCTAGCGGAGTTGGGGTTCTAAAACGTCTGCAGTTATTTTTGCGATTCGAATGAGAAGTTAGAGTTAAATCAGAGAGTGGCAGCCTATCGATTTCAAGCAATCCAGAAAGAAAAGGACAGAACGGCCTTTGCAGAAGAGAATGAAAAAAAAACCTGCAATTGAATATACATTATTTATTATTTGTTGTGCTCCAGCACCTAAGAGCTTATGTTCAAAAGTCTAATCTTTCTATTTAGAGGGGATAGAATATCTTCTATATTTGGAGTTTTATCCTATAAAAGAATATATTTCCAAAGCCCTGATTGACTGTCAAGAGCATTCAAAAATACACTGATAAGTAAACTGTGAATTATCCAATCAACAACAAAATTCAATTAAATAGTCCCCTTCCCTGCTCCAGAGTCCCACACCACTGACATCCAATCCTATCCTATCCATGAACATGCACATTCTTGTTTTCCTCTAAGGCCAATAGCATCAGCTGGAAAGTTGTATCAGGATTCTCTTCAGGTCTTTGGCTGTGATGCTTCATGAGGAAAATATTTGTTTGAAGAGAATTATTTGGATATATTACAAACAGTGCTAAGAGCTTTCCTCCCTGGTGAGGGGAAAATATTGTAAGCTATCTCTGTCTTCTTGAGAAGTGGTCTGTTTTCAGAATAAGTTTAGTTTACTCCTGTGTAGTTAAAATATGTGTCTGGTTGGCTCCTACAGCTCTCTGGGGAATCCTGGCTCCACTGAAGTTAATGACAAAACTCCCATTGGCAACAATAGGACCAGGATTTCACAGCAAGTAAAGGTAAAATTCCCACAGTGGTCAGTGGGTGATTTTTATTAGTATTTTTCCCTGTGTAAAGGCTTTTGTATCAGGTAAGGAGAAATTATCTACCCATTACTCACATTGGCAGATCCTCTTTGTGTCTCCCCTTCTTTTTTGTTTTGTGGGGAGGGAAGGCTGATCAGAAACTAGTAATCCTATTTTGTGTGGCGGGGGTGGGTGTTAAAAATTCACAATTCTTAATGAAAATTAGTTCTTTGACAATTATTTGAAATGAATTTTTTAAACATGTTAAGTGCAGTTCAAAAACATCTCCACTTCCTCTGACTTCAGTGTTATCTCCTCTCTTCCCACCCTATCTTCTTCAACTTCTTTAGGACGTGTCGGGGGAGTGAAGTAAAAATGTTGGGGTTTTTCTCACCAAACCAAAATGAAATATTTTAAAAATGTTTTGAAATATGAGAAATTTTGAACATAACAAACTTTCCCCACTTTTTATTTATCTATCTATGTATTCCTTCATTTATTTATTTATTTTTGGGTTTGGTCAAAAAAGTCATTTTGTACTTCAAAAATTTCAACCAGTTCTAGTTGCAGCATAGGTGACCCCTCACTGAGTTGAGCTGAGTTCCTTGCTACCTCATTTGCAAAGGTAAACCACATAGATCCCACTACCCAGTAAAGCCCTTCAGCTGGAGAAGAAGAGCAGGATTTTCCCCTAGGTTTCTTTTGAAATGAGCATTCTCATTCTCCCTTTCTCTATGTAATCACTGTTCTAGTGTTTGCTGGTGTCAGAAATGTCAGATGTGGGAACTTTCTGAATTCCACTGTCTTAAGTAAATGCTAAATAGACTGAAAGTTATTTATTAATTGATGGTGATAGTGCAATATTTCTTAAAAGAAAAACCTGGGTTCCAGCATCACCACCAAAGCGAGGGACTAAAGGATTGTGGAGTAATTTCCTGCCATCGGAACATCTTCATCAGCTATAGCAAGGCGCAAGCTGAAAATGGGGATGTGAAAGAGAAATAAAAATGCTGGTAAAGTTTGGTAAATAGGCTGATATATATGAGCCGTTAGCAAGGAATTAACATGGAAGAGTGGCTGTTAACTTAGTCTTTGCCTTATCTTAATGTTGATCAGTTTATTTCCAGTCCGTTCCAATATATTTGGTTTCATTTAGTGATCTTGTCTCATTTTCTACTGAAAGTAGTCACAGGGTGGATGTTGATATTTCTAACAGTGTTAGTGGAATAATACTAGTTCCGTTTGCTGTTTTTATCACTACATGAGAATGGACATTTACATTGTTTGTGCTGTGCATGTAAACTGTGGATTTGTACATGATTTTTGCCTCCCCTTCAGCCTGATGCTCCCTTCTAAATAAACCCCCAGGGAAAACACTAGGCCAAAAGTTTCACAAAGCTTACCTTGTGGTGTTCAAACCACAAAGAAAGAGCGGGTCTTTCTTTCGTGTGGGTTCACGAAAGGGGAAACATCATGGCCTACAAAACTAAGTCTCAAAGGAAATAGCACATGATCCCATGGATTTTGAGCCAGCCTCAAGGTAACCTTCCTCACTAGCAACTATCTGTCCTCCTGGTCATAATCTCACATGATCACATTACTCCCAAGAGCCCCGTGCTGCAGCTTGGTAATGACAAGACCCTTCAGTACTCTACTTCTCCGAGAATAGTAGAAGCTGCAGAGGGGAGATTATGCTGCTAACATGACTAATTCCCACAATGATTTCAGGTTGGTCCCGAGGATCTCTTCATAGAGCAGAGAGTGACTAAAACATTGTCTCTGCCTCGAGTTGCCCAGCACAAATTTCAAACCCACGAAGTTGCATCCATTCAAAATTCTGTAGCCTACCACGATGGGGAGACAAGCCTGACACACAGTCAGTGGATACAATTTTTAAAGTGCCTGTGTGATTTAGGAGCCTAAGTCCTATTTTTTTCAAAAGTTACTTAAGCCCTTTGTCTCCTAAGTGAAAAGAGGATATAGGTTCCTAAGTCACTTAGATGCTTTTCAAAATTGTACCCATTGTCCCATTTCCTTCTGCATTCTATAGTCCTATGCCATAGATATCTGCTTCCTCTGTTCGGATCTGGAGCATGAGAATGCACCAGTTTATTTTGTAAAAAAAAAATCTCCTTAATTATGACTTTAAAAACCTTGTACACATGGGCTGGCTGGATGTTGGACAACTGAACTACCTTTTCATTCGTTTATAATCACATGGTAAGTTCGGCCCATGGGGTACATCTTTGCAGCCTCCCTGACTTCAGTTCTTGTTGGGAAGAGAAAGATGTGGATACATTGTAAAAGGTATGGGTAAGAGTTCTGTCACTGATGCATGCCTGGCCTCTGGAGAAGTCAATAAGAACCACACATGCACATTCAAGGTGGGTTTTGACTCTTAGATTTTAGTTCTTCCTTATAGTCAGTGTTTGAATAATTAATATCTAATAACTTACTTTCTGCCCTCTCCCTGCATTTAGTACACACTTTCATCTATCTTGGCTCATGTGTTAACAAGGAAAACTGCATTCTCTCCCTAGTTGCCTCTCAATTCAGGGTCTGATTACACCTGACCTTTTGGATCCATGCAGAGCTGGAGATAGTCAAGAGAGCCAGCACATTCCTTATACACTGTTCGAAGCTCTCATCCGAGGCTTGATGACCCTCCTAGATATGTGAGCACGTATCACAATATGCCTTGAAAAATCATCTAATGTGCTAATTTAGGTTTAGGATGCGATATCAAAGAAGATCACTGGTCCTAGGCTTTACCAAAGAGCTGATACTCTCCCAGAGTCTGCCGCTGTCTCACAACTTTCATTTCCTTATAGATGAAAGCGATGCAATGTGACTGCATCTCTAAATGGAGCACAGGTTTTAAATAGGTCTCCAGCTAGTGAATAGCATGTTCTTTCACCCATCTCTATTTGCAATATTACAGATGAATGCCTTGAATGCCAATGCCCTGGGTAAAAACTGTGTTTAGCCCACTAAAACAATAAGTGAGGTTTTGTATATGATAGTTTGAGATGCTCTTCAATGAGTCCATATCCTTGACAATCTAAAGAATTGAAACTTTTGTCTGCATAATAAAAGTTCACCCTTTCATAGTGAGATTATTACAGATTCAAAACAGGCGTTAGTAGATAACTGGACTGTTTATGAGATCTGAACCATCTGTTTAATAATGCTTAAAATTCTAAATAAAGCTATAAAACATTAGTGCATGTATATTCATAAACTTCTAAACATTTCAGTGTTCATACGGTTAGTCATTTTTAGGCATGGTGTATTGTCAATTGATTGTAGAGGTGACTAACGCTCTAACTATATCTGTAGGCTATGTTTTAACATAGCTTTCTTATATGAATGTAGCAAATTTGTTTCAAATTAGTTTTGCTTAAGGTGCATTTATATCTCAAATTACTTCATAACTAACATGTTTTCCAGTGGTCTCCTTAAAAATCCATTCTTACTAGGTTGCAATCTCAAACCAATCCACTTTGACTGTAGCTATGGCAAATTGCTGTCTGAAAATGACTGCCCTATTCATCTGTTAATATTGTTAGAAAGAAAGCTACAACTGTACCTATCAGTGTAACTAAATTAGAGCAGGTTCACATAAGGCAGACACACATAAAAATGTACTTATGAAACAGATGTATCCCTCAACAGGAAAATGACAGCAATTCTGATAAAATGCTTTCATTATTTACTTTCAACAAGTATATTTAGTTGCAGCTTGACTATAGTTGAATCATTTCAATAATCGTGTTATAGGACTGGCAATAAAAGGAAAAGCACTTCAGTGAAGTGAAATGGTCTTCCTCCTGACACATTCAATGGTATGTCAGTGATATGTAGATTTTCTTTTTAAAGTGGTGGAAACAAACAGCAGCATTGTCTGTATGCCCACTGTGTCTGTGCTTTGAACTGAAGTACATCCATTGCATGGTACTACTTACAGGAAGGCTCCTGTTGTAATTTACCCACTACCAGTAGGTGTCACAGTCTGTATGGTGTGATGTGCTAAAACCCTTCCATTTGCCAAATATACAGAATGTGTCTTCTCCAGATAAACAAATCTCCGTGAATGATTATGTTTGGAAATGAAAAAACTACGTAAAGTACAGATACTTTTAGACTTCTCTTCAGTGTATACTGTACCTTTCACTGTCCCTGGCCTCTAAAATGTTAAAGTGCAGCGCATCACTTATATGAAAGCTAATTTTGGGGGGAGGAGGAGTAAGGGGGGAAGGATATTTTGAAAACTGTCACAAATGTTAATTAATACTTTGCATTTCTATATCAGTTTCCTTCTACGAATTTCAAAAAACACTTAGCTCACAGCACTTAAATATTCAGAAATTGAAATTAATAGGTGTTTTATCTCTCTCTTTTTTTATGAATGAGGGAAATGAAGCATAGGTGGACTAAATGACTTGCCCAAGGTTCTTTTGGAAGCCTGTGAAAGAACCAGGAATATTTACAAAGTATTTGATTATTTTTACCCCTTGCAGGATATTAGTAATTCCACTCTAAAAATGCTAGATTTCCCCTTCCCCAAAGCAAACTTCTCAGGGCAGAGACCAACCCTGGAAAATTTCAGGCCAAGAGGTGAAAGTTTGCGAAAATGATAAGTGCATAGAAACAGGAATTTGTAATGGGGGCAGTGGTGTAATGTAAACTATGCTGCCTGCTACTGTAACCACTATCATTAAATGCAAAACATATTGCACCAAAAAGGTCATGTGGTAATCAAGTTAGTTTTTCTATAGCAACAGTAACTCTTATTGCAAATGCTGTATATATTAGCCTGCATGTTTTATCAACTTTAAATAGTAATTAAAAGTGCTACCTATCTTCAATATAAGAAAGTTAAATTTGTGATTGAAATCGTAATTTTTGAAATATTTTGGTGTGTGGGTTAGAATTTGCAATCCTAGTTTTGCATTTAAAAAAAAGGTTTGCATTTTCATAAGAACATAAGAACATAAGAACGGCCATACTGGGTCAGACCAAAGGTCCATCTAGCCCAGCATCCTGTCTACCGACAGTGGCCAATGCCAGGTGCCCCGGAGTGAGTGAACCTAACAGGTATGATCGAGCGATCTCTCTCCTGCCATCCATCACCCCCCTCTGACAGACAGAGGCTAGGGACACCATTCATTACCCATCCTGGCTAATAGCCATTTATGGACTTAGCCTCCATGAATTTATCCAGCTCTCTTTTAAACCCTGTTATAGTCCTAGCCTTCACAGCCTCCTCAGGTAAGGAGTTCTGTGCGCTGTGTGAAGAAGAACTTCCTTTTATTTGTTTTAAACCTGCTGCACGCCAATTTCATTGAGTGGCCCCTAGTTCTTCTATTTTGGGAACAAGTAAATAACTTTTCCTTATTTACTTCCTCCACACCACTCATAATTTTATATACCTCTATCATATCCCCCCTTAGTCTCCTCTTTTCCAAGCTAAAAAGTCTTTAACCTCTTTAACCTCTTTAACCTCTTCATATGGGATCCGTTCCAAACCCCTAATCATTTTAGTTGCCCTTCTCTGAACCTTTTCTAGTGCCAGTATATCCTTTTTGAGATGAGGAGACCACATTTGTACGCAGTATTCAAGATGTGGGCGCACCATGGATTTGTATAAGGGCAATAAGATATTCTCCGACTTATTCTCTATCCCTTTTTTAATGATTCCTAACATCCTGTTTGCTTTTTTGACTGCCGCTGCACACTGCGTGGATGCCTTCAGAGAACTATCCACAATGACTCCCAGGTCTTTTTCCTGATTGGTTGTAGCTAAATTAGCCCCCATCATATTGTATGTATAGTTGGGGTTATTTTTTCCAATGTGCATTACTTTACATTTATCCACATTAAATTTCAGTTGCCATTTTGTTGCCCAATCACTTAGTTTAGTGAGATCTTTTTGAAGTTCTTCACAGTCTGCTTTGGTCCTTACTACTTTGAGCAGTTTAGTATCATCTGCAAACTTTGCCACATCACTGTTTACCCCTTCCTCCAAATCATTTATAAATAAGTTGAATAGGATCGGTCCCAGGACTGACCCTTGGGGAACACCACTAGTTACCCCTCTCCATTCTGAAAAAGTTCCATTTTTTTCTACCCTTTGTTCCCTGTCTTTTAACCAGTTTTCAATCCATGAGAAGATCTTCCCTCTTATCCCCTGGCAGCTTAATTTACGTAAGAGCCTTTGGTGAGGGACCTTGTCAAAGGCTTTCTGGAAATCTTTTCATTTTCATTTCCTTATCATCATTTTATTTTCTTATATAGTTTTTATAGCAATGGGTCATGAAAACAATAGCTACATTTTCACTCCACCTCTTTTCATAATTCACAATTTTGCAGAATGTGCGCCTTTTGGGCTGAAACTTTTCATGATTGGCCTGCCTGACAGAGAAAAATTATTTTGAAATTAGAGCACAATCTGTTAATCTATTTTTTTAATCTTTGGATTATGGGGGAGTGGAAAAAAAGACACCTTTGTTATCCCCTGAAATTCTAACCCCTACTTTGCAAATAGTAAGGAAAATTGCTGAATTTTGAAGCTGGAATGATCATCACTGCAGACGAAGCATGTGCTTTGATCCTTTTGGAGGGAAATTAACAATTAATAAAGTTTTAAGCAACTGTATAATCATTTTCAAGGATATTCAGTGGGTACTTTCTCAGATATTTTAGTATAACCTAATTTAAATCCTGCTTTGTGACCTCACGTTGCCCATTCTCCCTGCTCAGCCCGACAAGCCCAAAAGGACAATGTGAATGGGGGGAGATTATAAATAGCAAACCAAAACATGCACAGCAGAATCTACAGCAAAGCAACTTTTAAAATCAGGAACAAGTGGAACTGAGGTGTGTGGAGTGGGGGGAGAAAGAGGTTCTCCCGGGGGAATCTCCTCTTAGCCAGAGCCTGGGTGGCAGTATCAACATAACTAAGCTTTACCTCTAGATCTCCATCTTTACATAACATAACAATTATTCTGAGTGCTACAAAGATGTTTTCTGACAATTATGTGAAAACTAATTTCTAGTCAAACCAAACATCCTGAAATGAACCAAAGTCTGTATATATGGAAGTTAACATCCTCTCAGTGAAAGCCTGGCGAATGTAGGAGAAAAGGGTTTATTCGCTCTGCTTGTGAAGGATGTGTAAACAAAAACAAAACATTCTTTCAAGAGAGAACATGGAGAACTGGCAAGGAAACAAAAGTGTAATGGAGAAGATTTCTAGGCCACCCAGCTGCCTAGTTTCTGGCAGCATCTCTAGAATTTTACAGCATGCCTCTTATAACATTGCCTTCTAGAAAACAAAATGCCATATTATAGCAATATATAATAGTTTCAAATATTTTGTATCCTGCAGAATTTGGTTTTTACCTATGGTGGAACTTTTAAGTGACTCAGGCTGTACATTGAATTGAATAGTGCAACCTACCGCTATCTATTTGTAACATATTAAAATTTAATTGACCAAGATGAAAACATTGAGAATCTAGTTTCATTTTCCAGCTTGATCTGGAGGACAGTAGCAGCATTATGCACAGTTTCCTGGGGACAATAATGAAAAACCTCAGCTCTGTACAGCTTTGCACTTAAGGTGTCCATAATGTGTTGTTGAGAAATGAGTTAATAATTTCCATGAGTGTTCTCAGCAATCTTCTATAACCGATTCCTTAACAATATTATTAAAACTAGAGCAGATGAAACTGGGTTATTTTTGAGTCCTGGGGAAGACTGTGTTAAGACAAAGCAGCAATGTAAAAACACAGGGTCGGCCAATAGGTGACATGGTTCCTTCTGAACTTCAGCACTGCCTGGTTACATGGTGGAAAGTCCTTTCTCCCTTGTTCTAATAATACATTAATAATCACAAACATCTGTATAAAACAGTGCAGATGTGTGTACTTATAGAAGTATTTAAGGCTTATTTAAGATTTCTGGGTTTGAATCCTTCCAGTCTTTATGGTATTAAAAAACGCCAAAAATACATTTCTTTGGCTAGCACAAAGATTTTTCAAATTAATGTATCCAACAATGCATTGTTTTTGCTCATGAAATAGCCATGAAGTGATGCACTGTTGATCCTATTAATACTTGGCTATGTATTAAATGTTATCATAACATTTCTGTGGGAATAATTGGAATTCATTTAGCACAGACACAGTTCTAGTGGGTTACTTGTGGCTCTCCCAGGTGACAACTCTTAATTAACTATGGCTTCAGCTGTACTATAAAAATAACCATTTTGAAACATGGTTGTGAAACAATGTGGCTCAGCCATATGTTTTTTCTCTGTCCATAGACAAGAAAGGCCTATGTTATAGTCACTGTAGAAAGCCATGTTTTAACCTGGGTGGATAATCAGACTAATAGCCTAGCTTCACTACATTAACAGTTGAGTCAACGGGTCGGATTACAATATGGTTGTCCTCTGATCCACTTCTAGCATGGCCACACTGGCTTAGCAGAAAAGATCATATAAACATTGAGGAGTATGAATTGTACTACAAACTACCCTGTTGTGTACTGTATCCTAATTAGAATTGCCAGCCCTCCCGGCTTGCTCTGGATAGGGTGACTAGATGTCCCGATTTTATAGGGATTTTGGGGGGTCTTTTTCTTACATAGGCTCCTATTACCCCCCACCCTCTGTTCTGATTTTTCACATTTACTGTCTGGTCACCCTAGCCCTGGAGTCTCCAGGAAATAAAGAAATCTTTAAATAAAGATTATGCCATGTGGCAAAATCTCCAGGAATTCATTCAACTAAAGTTGGCAACCCTAATCGCAATAGTATGGCTACACCCTTAAGTCACAAGGCTCTACTTCTAAACGAGAACGTTGTCTATAGTATGTCCAAATCTCATGATTTTATTGCAACTCTAGTGATTTTTTTGTGTTTGAGTTTTGTTTTTAACCAGTGTCATGAAAACACAATGAAAGGCTGCCAACTTGCAAATTTTCCTTTTTTTCAAAACGGCCACTGTCTCTTTCTATTATTGTAGCCAACAAGATAGACCATGTAGGGAAATGCCCACTGCCTCCACTAGGAGGGCAGCCTTTAATAACATTGGCAGCAGCTACCCTGTTTCCCCGAAAGTAAGACATCCCCCGAAAATAAGACGTACTTCCAGTTTTGCCTCTCGCTGTAATATAATGTAATGTAATTTTGGGAGCAAAAATTAATATAAGACACTGTCTTATTTTCGGGGAAACACGGTATCAGTTTTTTTCAGTCAGGATGAAGCCATGCACATGGGTAACATTGCTGTCACTCTATGGGCCAAGGAGCAAGACAGGGCACAGACTGTGAAAGGTGGATGGGGAGACTGAAGGGGAACAGGATGCAGAGTTAGGGGAGCAGGGGAATGTGGCTTGTAGGTGGGGAGGAGTATGTCGCTGGGAGAAGCAGAATTTAGTTGCCCTTTTTCTAATGCAGTATATCTCTTTTTTTAAGAGGAGAGAACATCTGTATGCAGTATTCAAGACGTGGGTGCACCATGGATTTATATAAGGGCAACAAGATATTCTCTGTCTTATTCTCTACCCCTTTTTTACTGATACTTAACATCCTGTTTGCCTTTTTGACTGCCACTGCACACTGCCTGGATGTCTTTAGAGAACGATCCATGATGACTCCAAGATCTTTATCCTGATTAGTTGTAGCTAAATTAGCCCCGATCATATTGTATGTATAGTTGGGTTTATTTTTTCCAATGTGCATTACTTTACATTTATCCACATTAAATTTCATTTGCAATTTTGTTGCCCAATCATTTAGTTTTTTTAGATGTTTTTGAAGTACTCCATAATCTGCTTTGGCCTTAACTATCGTGAGCAGTTTAGTATCATTTGCAAACTTTGCCACCTCACTGTTTACCCCTTTCTCCAGATCACTGATGAATAAGTTGAATAGGATTGGTCCTAGGACTGACTCTTGGGGAACACCACTAGTTACCCCTCTCCATTCTGAAAATTTACTATTTATTCCTACCCTTTGTTCCCTGTCTTTTAACCAGTTCTCAATCCATGAAAGGATCTTCCCTCTTATCCCATGACAACTGAATTTATGTAAGAGCCTCTGGTGAGGGACCTTGTCAAAGGCTTTCTGGAAATCTAAGTACACAATGTCCACTTGGATTTGACTTCCACTTTTAAAAAGACGCCTTTTCATCTCTTACTGCTTCTCTTACATGGTTCTTAAGCCACCGTGGCTCTTTTTTCGTTCTTTGACTGTGTTTTTAAATTTGAGGTATACATTTAAATTGGGCCTCAACTATGGTGTCCTTGAAAAGTGTCCATGCAGCTTGTAGGGATTTCACTCTAGTCACTGTACCTTTTAATTTCTGTTTAACTAACCCCTTCATTTTTGCATACTTCCAGTTTCTGAAATAAAATGCCACAATGTTGGGCTGTTGAAGTGTTCTTCCCACCACCAGGATGCTAAATGTTATTATATTATGGTCACTATTTCCAAGCAGTTATAGTTACCTCTTGGCAGGGCCGGCGACAGGGGGTATTACGGGTACAGCTGTACCGGGCCCCAGACTTAAGGGGGCGAATCGCTCCATCTTCCCCTCCCAGCGAGTCGCGTCCGGAGCAGCGGGACCCAGCGGGTGACCCACGTAGGCCCGGGCAGGGCAGGGCGCGGGCGGCGGGAGACCGGCCGGGGGGGGCCCCACAAACTATCAGAGTACGGGGCCCCAAAATTTCTGTCGCCAGCCCTGCCTCTTGGACCAGATCCTGTGCTCCACTCAGGACTGAATCAAGAGTTGCCTCTCCCCTTGTGGGTTCCTGTACCAGCTGCTCCAAGAAGCAGTCATTTAAAGTATTGAGAAAATTTACCCAGTCTATATGGAGATAATTGAAATCCACCATTATTATTGAGTTATTTATTTTGATAGCCTGTCTAATCTCCCTTAGCATTTCATCGCCAGTATCACTGTCCTGGTCAGGTGGTCGATAATAGATCTCTATTGTTATATCCCTTTAGAATATGGAATTACTATCCATAGAGATTCTATGGAACATGTGGATTTATTTAAGATATTTACTTAAATTTGAGTCTACATTTTCTTTTACATATAGTGCCACTCCTCCTCCTCCTCCTGCACAACCTGTTCTATCCTTCCGATATATTTTGCACCCGGGAATGATTTCCTCACTCCACTGGGTTTCTGTGATACCTATTATGTCAATATTCTCCTTTAACAGGAGGCGCTCTAGTTCACTCATCTTATTATTTAGACTTCTAGCATTTGTGTACAAGCACTTTAAAAACTTGTCACTGTTTATCTGTCTGCCCTTTTCTGATGTGTCAGATTCTTTTTGGTGTGAATGATTCTCATTTGATTTAGCCGTTACTTCATCATATTACACATTAGCTATGGACATTGAATTAGTTGCATCCTGTTTTCATTCATATAAAGCTGATCATGTGTTCAGACTGAACAGATCACACAGTCAACATGAAATTTAAGGTGAATTTCATGACATAATTTAGCGCTAGTCCCACTGAAGGCAGGAACACAGTGATAGCAGTCATCAACATGAGGACAGTAATGTCAGATCTTTCCTCAATTTTATTCTTAAATTATACAGTGCACCTCTCATAGTCCCACTTACAGTAGATCAGAAATGCACAGAAAGTGTTGAAATCAGAGTAGCTATGACCTTCATCCTCTCTTCCCACCTTCCCAATGCAAATATTTCTCAGAGATGGCCAGTCTGGTCTGAATCAGATTAATTGTATCTGCAAAGTAAGTGGGTAAACTCACCAGATCCAGAAAAACATGTTCAGTATCTGAGCTTAGGCACCTGGTTCTTTAAGCCTGGGGACCAGGTCTCTGCTGGTTGGGAATTTGCAGCTCCTGTGGTGGTGAGTAAGAACACATTTGCCTCCATTGCAGCTAGAATATTCTTTTCAGAAACACTTTATATCTGTCAGACTGGAATTAAATTAATGTTTTCAGCTCTCTGCCCACCTGATTCATCCTCCGCAAGTCATCTGAATGCCAGTTCCCAAAGAGAAGGAGACATTTAAAAGCCACCACTCTGACAGTCAAGAACAAAAGATAATCAATGTCCAGCTAGACCTTGAACAGTACAATCCATCAGCTGAACAGTATTCTCCTTTTAAGAGTTCTGAAATCTACTGGGTTCCATTCACCACTGAGGTGGAACCATAAAAAAAGATAATCTGCCAGTCCTCTGGTAGCTATAAACAGAGATTTTAATCCTTCACTGTTTGGCAGTGTTTAGCGAGGTGCTGCCTTTTAAAAAAACTAAAAACAAAATCCTTTTAAAAAGTAGGATGCATAGAGTAAAAGCAATTAGGACCAATGAACCCTTGTAGACCTAAACATGCCATTTTCTAACAACTTATATATTCTTAGTCCTGTTGTGCATATAGTATGTTTCTCTGAGACATTCATATCTTAAAAATAGCATTCTGATCATATGACATAGAAGTTGCTATAGTAACTATGCCTTTGCTGAAGAACAGCAAAGTAATAATGTGTAAAATGTGTAAATTATCAGTGTGTTAGGGCAACCAGTGCCCTGCAGCTAGCATCCCCTATAGCCTCCTCTTTTCTGTTTTTTAAAAAGGATCTTTGATAATTAATATAAATCTCATTCGTATATTTTCAAAACACTTTTTTTTTTGCTGAATCTAGCCTATACTGGCCACCCCTGCAATGCCTAGGTGAGATGAGAGTTTTTAACTATTTATAGAAGAAGAAAAAAGAGGAAGAACTAATATGGTAGGCCAGATCCAAAGCCTACTGACTTCAAAAAAAACTAAAAATGGAAATATTTTGGCTGAATACTGAAAAAGTTTGATTTTTAAATGTTGCCATTGCACCTCTTTAGGTTGGGTTCCCTGGGTGTAATGGAAGCAGTGCATCATGGGAGTCCCTCACCATAGAACATTATCAGAGATGCTGATATAGGGTTGGGGAATCTATTGATTTCAGTGAGCGTTGGATCAGGTCCTATCCAAACAAACATTATTTACAATGAAATTGTGTGGAAAGTTGTGTTTCACTCATTTTGGTGGGTATGCTACTCGGTTTTAATCCTGCAGCTACTAGAATCAGCAGCAACATTGCAATTGACTTCACTGAAATCTGGATCAGGCCCTAATATATAAAAGTGGGCTGAGGATTTCTTTTTGAATTGTTAGAAAATATGGAAACGATTTTCCAGAGTCTCTCTCCCTCCACACAGAATTCCAAGTTTTAAGATTTACAGTTCATACCTGTCAATGCTTTTTGCTATTGTGATTGCTTAGGAAAGATAAGATAGGACAGTGTTACTAAAATTTAAGAGTGGGTAAAATGCA
Organism: Sternotherus odoratus; assembly: GCA_032164245.1. Classification (NCBI taxonomy): domain Eukaryota; kingdom Metazoa; phylum Chordata; order Testudines; family Kinosternidae; genus Sternotherus; species Sternotherus odoratus. Next base: position 36,875,124 of record JAVMKO010000002.1, read on the forward strand.
TTGGGTGAAATTCTGGCAATTGAAATCAATGGCAAAACTCCCATTGCTTTCAATAGGGACAGGGTTTTACCCTCTCTTTTTAGCATCACACTGAATAGGGCAGTGACCCACTAGCCTACAGGTGATTTTTAGCCCCAAAAGATGAACACACACATTTACTTCATGCTCCAAAGAGAGGTACTAATACTGTCGGAGTGCTGGCTACAGAACAGACATATCCTCATCCAGGGGGGTTTATACAGCTAACGAGTAAATCATTTGGTTCACTTCTTTTAATTATGCTAGGTGACTGTGGTGTTTTATTGAACTTTCTAGCTTTGCTGTAGTCCACATTTTTAAATAGTTCAATTTAACTAAACATTGTCACTTCTAATTGTTTGAAAATGTCTCTGTTTTACAAGTGGGGTAGGCTAATTTAAAATTTTAATCTGCTTTGCAACAGCACCTGCCTAAGAAGCAGGGATTGGTTATTAAATAAAGGCATAAATATACTGATATTTTGTTATTTTTTTATGAAAAAATATTTATCTACCAAGAGAGAAGATCTATTTTAAGATTGGAATTTAGTATCTTAAGAAATATAAAGCCCTATACATTTCTCTTGGAATACTTTAACAGTAGAATTGCGGGTTACTTAGAGTCTATTGCTAATATGATATTTACTCTGCAATATTTATATTGTAAAATTCTGCAACTTACGTTAAAGCCTTTCGGATCAAAGGATGTGATCCAAACCTCATCAAAATCATTGGGGTCTTTGGATAAGGCTCTGAATATACAAAATATTATTGCAATAGTTTTACATGACACCAAATATTTTCTTCTTTCCTTATGTCTTTGACGTTCTGTCAGCCTTCCCATTAATGCTGTGTTCGATTATTTATTTCACCACTTAGAATGGAGAGGACTCTTATTTCCCTCTCCTGAGGATACTGTGTGCCTGTTTGTGATCATGAATCATCATTTTACTTATTGGGAAGCTCTAATAAATATAGATGCGTTTTTCCTGAAGACAATTTTAACTGTCAGCAAAAAAACTAAAAATGGAAATATTTTGGCTGAATACTGAAAAAGTTTGATTTTGAAATGTTGCCATTGCACCTCTTTAGGTTGGGTTCCCTGGGTGTAATGGAAGCAGTGCATCATGGGAGTCCCTCACCATGGAACATTATCAGAGATGCTGATATAGGGTTGGGGAATCCAGCCAACTGAGGAGAAAACTGTAATTCCCATGAAGCATTTCTGCATCAAAATGTTTTGGTTAAAATATGAAAGATTTTTGTTGTTGGGCATTCAGTTTTTCAATGAAAAAATGAAGTTCTACTTGGTAATAAAACACTGTTTGTGAAAAATTTTGGTTAGCCCAATTTTCCAACTGTAGACCAACCCTAAAAGAGCTCTTGTACATTGACAATAGGGGATCCAATGATATACATATTGGCTTTTTTAAAAAGTAAAATACTGAAGAGCTGGAAGCATCCTAACATTCTGCTACACGTCTTCCCACTCTTCCTGGGGTATCAAAGTACTGAACTCCATTAACAAGTCACCTTTAATTTAATGAGTCAGTTGGTATAGTCAGAACTGAGTCACTTAATCCATCTTTCCAACACGGTCATTGCTGATGAGTTTTTAAATAAGATTCTTAATTAAGAGAGATATTTTGCAAAGATTTTCTCCTATGCAGTTCTGCCAGGAAGTTATAGTGTACAGAGCGCGTGTGCATCATGTAAGGTCACAGGGTAAGAATTTGTTAATATAATCCTTTCACCAAATTGGTGCTTAGTTTAGCTGTCAGTGTTGTAATGAGCTGATGATAGGGAGGCGATATCTGGTGCATATGTACGGAAAAGCAGCCAACTGGTTGCTGTATATTAAAGGTGAATTGACTCACCTCCATAAAGCCTGAGTAATTTGGGCAGTGTACTGCCAAAGTGCAGGGCTGTTGAAGTGAAATCCACCCCTACATGGTGCCCGGCTGTTGGGCTGCTGCCTAGCCTCCATAGATTTGCCATTGAAGATACAGCCTTCTGTGCTTGTTGTACAGGGCATTTAGGTGCCTGGAGTCCTATAAACATTGATTCATGACCCCTCCTCTGAACCAACCCTGCCTTGCCTCCAGTGTTGTCTGCCTATGTATGTATAGAGCCTTCCATCAATACACAGACAGGGGATGGGCAGGCATACATGTTCTGCCACTGGACAGTGCTCCGCACCCTTACTGAGCTACTATATGGTGCTTAAGTAGTGCAAGGCCTAGAAATCAATGGGACTATTCAAGGAGTAAGTACTACTCAGCATACATAAGATTGGCAGAATCTTTCTATACAATTGGTTTATAAATAAAACTATTTATCTATAACATAAAAACATGGATAATTATTTTATATTTAATTCCCAAAGAAATTAAAAAAGAAAGAAACACACTATTGTTATTACAATGGGCCAGCTGATTCAGGAACAATAAGAACATTGTCTAAATTCTGTCCCTTTCTCAACCAAACCGGAGAGAAGTTTTAATTTTTTATTTTTTTTTTTTTTAAGCTTCTGAATTTATTTATTCATTTCATTTCTCCTATTTTTTGTGCATTTTGGATATTTTCACATTTCTGGATGTCAGCTGGAACTGGACAGAGAAATATCAAAATAAGAGAGAGATAGAGAGTTAAATACTGTTAAGAAGCTACTCTGATTTTTAAACTAATCCCCTTCAGCAGAGTTTGTGCATCTCTTGTGTTAGCAGAAAGCAAATATTCTAGTGAATGACTTTACTGGCAGTAAACTCTTCCTTGAGGCGTTGAATTGTAAACAAATACATCAATACATCTAAAAAACCAAATTCTGAATGTGCAATCACAAGTATTTACATCACTAATTTGATTTTAAGGCTGTGGTCTTAAAAGTCAATTCATAAGTGTTTACTGCAATGAGACTGTAAAATGATTATCATCCAGATAATGCAAATCATACCATTCAAAACAGCTTGAAATTAAAATACTGAGTGCTATCAATGGACTGCACAGGACCAATCTTTCATAATACAAGTTATTTGCAGAAACTCAGTAAATTTTGAATAATTAATACATTTAGTAAACTATTATCTGTTGATGGTCAAAGTGCAGCTAGGAAAATAGTAACATTTTTCTCAGCTTTACAGAATAATGTGACAAAACCATTCTCATGTTATATCCAAATGTTTCAGCAAGATTTCCAAGCACATCTTATAGGCAGATTCAAAAGATTCAGGTCGTTTAGATGCGGATGGGCAGGAAATGTTTTCCTTTCCTGCAAGAATATTTGTGATTTTGAAATTTTGTTTTCTATCCCATAACAGGAGAAAAAGTCCAACTCCCAAACTTTCATGACCTGGCCTAAGAGAGTTAAAATATTCTCTTGTGATGAGGAAAAGGATACAAATATGGAGTAGCAAAGTAGATTGGCAAAATGGGAATACAAACTGCAGGGGCGTGGAGGGAAGTGGGTGCAGGGAGAGAGGAGTGGCTGACTGGTTGATGTTAGCAGTAGAGAGAAATGCCTTTTGTCCCCCATGGAAAATTGTGAAAAACATCAAAAAATTGAAAACCCAAAAAATGTTCAGCTGCAAATTTTCAGGTTTTGATGTGAAAGTTTTTGGTGTTGAGCTGAAAACATCTTTGCTTTTCTGACAAAGTTGAACTTTTCCACAAAAAGCAGACAGACAATTTCCACCAAAAAAACTCATTTAATCAAAAACCCAATTTTCCACTGAAAAACAGTTTGGGTGAATAATTTTTGACCAGCCCTAGTAAGTCGTTTATTTTTCTCCAATAATTCCTAATTTACTGCTCTTTTTTTTTCTATATTAACTAACCCCAGAATAATTATGTACAAGTATTCCAACAGTAACAGGTACAGATGGGTTTGAAGTAGAATCCCAAATTAAATCACCCCACAACTAGGAAAAGCATAGATTTCAGTCTGAAGTGTGTGACTCAGGACCCTCCGTAGAGATTATGAACTGTGCAGTCCATTGGGGTGACTGCTAACCAGAAAACAGTAGGAATCACTGACTCAAAACAGGATTTGTTTGTTTTTCTGATGAGGTGAGCATTTGCATTTGTTCTCAGAGTTAAAATGTGAACAGATTTTAAAGCATGAATGTACATCAAAATACTTCTTGCTAGGGGCATGAAGTGTTTGCAATAATTCCAAACAGCCATTACTATACAGCACCTCCTCATATTTAGCATATAAAACATATTCTCAGTGGACTTACCTGGATAAAAATCAATCAGGGGACTGCACAAGTACTATAAACACCTGCATATCACAAAAATTTAACTGTGTCCAGCCCCAATTAGTTCTGCTATAATCAGAAGAATGTTTGCATCTAATCCTCTCTTGTGGCCACAGATAAATATATTGTAGCTAATACATATTTATAATTCAAGTTAGACTTTTCAGAGCACACCGCTTAGCCACTTTTCTGTTTTTCTCAGTTCTGTACTTGTAACTGCTTAGATAAATAATAATTTGCGCATATTTTTTTCTGGGGAGTCTAGTAACACCCATACTTTATACTATACCCCTCTTTTTTCCTTGCTGTTTCTACTCCCTGGGTAGCAGTTTACAAAACACAGATGCTAAGCTGTTGAAGATATTCTGGTAAAGCACCTGGCTCTACAGCAGATTTCTCAGGCTATTGAGTTGGTAGTGTTAGAATTACTTCTAAGTTTGAGATCTGTTTAAGTTACAGATGTCTGATCTATACTTCTTTGTTCATCTGGATGCTAATTCACTTTGATTTAGATTTCATTATTGAGTTCTTATGTGCCAAATTTTCATTTAAATCAATAAAGGCCTGTGTACTGTTTTCCTCTACCTCCATGTCTTATGTATGTGTATTATATAGTCAGGGTCAGATCCCCAGCTAATGTAAATCAGTGTAGAGGTAAATTCTGCTCTCATGTGCCTTGACTCCACCTCAGCTGAAATTTCATCCATGCTTTCATCTCTTTTCACTTTGAATGTTGTAGTTCTCTTCTGTAGGATATCCCCAAATCCCAACTCTATGGAGTCCAGCTTGTCCAGAATGCAGCTGCCTACCTTCTCACACATACCAGGAAGCAAAAATGCATGACCCCCATCTTCAGACACCTTGACAGGCTCCCCATTCATTTCAGTATATCATTCAAAATTGCTTTCTTTTTTCTGCACTCTCCCAGGCCTTGCTTTGTTTGGCCTCACAGACCTTTCTTTTTGCCTATCATTGACTTCCCCTCTGTTCACTCACACAACTCCTCCTCATTGATATGGATCTTCTCTAATACAGTTCCTGATTTCTGGAACAGACTTTCTATCTCTTGCAGCATCTCCATTTCACTTCATCTGACTTTGTCTCTAATAATTCTTTCATAACAATGACGATACCACCATAATAACCACATCCCACCAACCAGCATAAGAAAAAGAATCATCCGATTGGCCATGCTCCAGCGGATGAAACCACATTTTTGATCATTATATTGATTGCTTCAGGCCAACCAAAAACTCTAACATCACCTACTATAAAGAACTCAAACCCCACACCAGAGTTTTCCCAGGATTGTAGTGGTATCACGAAAGCCTTCCAAAAAGAATTCCAAGATATTCTAAATCTCATCCCCCCCCATGATCCTTCTACATGCTGCCTAAAATACTCAAACAAGGGAACCCAGCAAGACCCATCATATTGGACACAACACTCTTACTGAAGGAATATTAGGATTCATAGAAATCATCTGCAAATCATTCACTACACAAAGGGCCAGTTTTCTCCAGGACACAACCGACTTCCTCCAGAAACTCCACAGCATTAACAACCTCTCTGAGAACATCATCCTTGCCCTCATGGATGTCACTACCCTATACACCAACAGACATCAGAATGATGGCATTTCTGCCTGCCTCAAATATTGACAAGACAACGGACAACACTCAGATATCCATCCCAAAAATATTGCCAAACGTGTCCATTTCATCCTCACCTATAACAATATTACAGTCAACAACAAACATTTTTCCCCAAACCATAGGAATAGCCATGGGTGGGTAATAGGATGTCTCCCCAGTACACCAACCCTTTCGTGGGCCAGCTTGCGGAAGAATTTCTGGACAAATGCAACCTAGAACCAATGCTATACATGAGGTACATTGCTTTTTCACCTGCTGAACAGATAACCTACATTTCCTCAGATTTCTATTGCAACTTCAGTCCATCCATTAAACTCTCAATAGAGCACTTGCCACACCAGCATCAACTTTCTGGATACCACAATCAACATCAACAATGGAACCCTACAGATAACTATATACAAGAAACCCACAGATCACCACACCCACCTTTGTAGATCCAGTAATCATCCCAAACACACCAAGAAATCTGTTATCTATAGCCAGGCACTCAGATGCCACAGAATATGCTCCAAGGAAAAAGCCTGCGATATACACTTTGCCATACTAAAAATCTCCTTCAAACAAGAACATTCTATCAAAGAAGTAGATTGTGTTATGGAATGGTCTACCAAATACACTGAGAGAACCTGCATCAATACAGACACAAAACTCCATCCGACTGCATACCTGTAATTGTCACCTCCATTTCCCCCACCGGAACCCATATGGGGTATTATTAGACAATTTCAACACATACTTGATGGGGACCACATCCTGAAAGAATTTTTCCTGTATTTCCTCTTATGGCCTTCAAACACTCCCCTCCCCTCCCTACCCGCACCCTGCCACAACTTCGCCATGGTCATCATCCAGAAGCAAGCTCCCCACAGACCAAGACAAACCAAATCAAAGCAGAACCAAACCCTGCCAGAAAAACAGATGAAAAACCTGGAGACATATCTCTACTGCTACAATGATCAACACCCTCCACAAAACACCTTCCATGATCTATGAGTCCTGCACATACATGTGGTGTATGCCATCCAGTGCAATAAATACCTCTAACAATTATGTGGGTGAAACCAGACAATCACTAAGCTCTTGAATGAACTCAAGACAGAAAAATTATGAAAGAGAAAAACACTATATCACCTGTGTGTGAACATTTTTCACAAAACAGTCACTCTATATCTGATCTCCCAGTCTTCATTCTCAAAGGAAATCTGCCAACACCTTCAAAAGATGAGCCTGAGAGTTTAAATCCATAATTTTGATAGACACTAAAAATCAAGGACTAACTAGAGACACAGAATGTATGGCTCATTACAACAATCTGTAGCCTACTAACAATCCTCCCCTCCCAAGCTACTTCTACCCCCCCCCCTCAATTCCTTTCTCAACTATAACTAGTGGGGTGTTAATGAGCCACCTGGAGTGGTCCCTTGAAATATGTATTAACTATGTTTGCTAAACACTCTGTTCCTCCTTTAATTTAGCTGTGACCTTGAGTATGTTTCGAGGACCTGAAGAAAAGATATGTACTGCCACTTTCAGTGCTAAAACCTTAGTTGTTCAGGGAGTGAAAAAATGCCCTCCCCCCCTCTCCCCCCCCCCCCCCCGAGCGACAAAAGTTTTAGTATTGAAAAGCACCAGTATAGACAGAGCGCTGCTCTGGCAATAAAGCTACCACCTCTCATTCGGGATGATTATTTTTTATTGCTGAGAGAGCTCTCCTCCAGTGATAAAGTGTGTCTACGCTATCATGCCATATCACTGCCATGGCCACACTGTAATGTGGGCAGTGTAGACATACCCTAAGCTTGAAAGCTTGTCTTGTTCATCAACAGAAGTTGGTCCAATAAAAGATATTACCTCACCGACCTCCATTTCAGGTAAAACAAACATAAAATAACTTGGGCGGTAGAGCTGGATGCTTTATTTGTTCACAAAAAATGTTCTTCCACCGGTGTTTTCTGTTACTGAGTCTGTATTACAAACTAAAAGTGAAGTGCTCAGCAGCCCAAAAATGACAAATGAAAGGGATGCATTCACAGTTCTAACACTGCCCCATTATGCATCTCTATTACGACAGTCCAACTTCTCAATCTCATACTGTGTCTCGAATACAATATAATATACAGTTTTTATCTACAACGATAGGGACAAGTTGTTGCCCATCATGTGCATAGGGCTCCCCCTCTACTATTATCTTGCACCAGGCTCTGCAGAACTGCTGTAGCTCCCTTTTACATCCGCCAAGCGGATGGGTGGGAAGAGACAGGAGGGTTCTGGGAACAGACAGATCCTTGACTCCACTCCCCCAGGCTGCCCGGCAGTGTAGTTACACTTTTATGGTTTTTTTCATCTGGAATATCCTATCCTTTTTTTTAAAGGTGGTAATGTTGGTGGGGGAACAAAAATAACACGTGTCATTTCCTGGGACAGAACACTTCTGGCTTGCAAAAGATTGAATCCACATTCCATCATCAGGCTATTTGACTGAACATCATTAGAATGCTGTATTCTGTGTACTTTAGGAGGTCCACAGGATGGCTCTTCTTTCTTCTTGGACTGTAAGCTCTTTGTGATCAAGATCATCTTGTCATGTACAGTGTCGACTCCAGTGGGGACTTTAGAGACTTCCACCGTACAAATAATAATACCTGGCTTCAGCGCTTTTAAAGTGCCTCAGAGTAGGATTTCCTTTCACAGAGCTTACAAAGGGCTGCCTGGACACAGCTCAGGGTTATAGATGGTGTTTGCTATTCTACTTTAAGAGCATCCCAGGGAAGGAACTGTAGCTCTGTTCTCCTGTTGCCCCAAATAATTTGCTGCTGGCCTATACCAATAGCAAATCATTTACTCAGTAAAACCTAGTCTCCACTGGTTGACCGAGAGGGGAGGGAGCCCAACATTCTACATATTTCTTGCCCACTTGTTCCCAGACTGAACTGGTTGTGTAAGTCAAGTCGTCAACTAAATGTACAGGGTTTGAGCCATTGGTATCATATGTGACCTTTAGCTCAGCCAAAGCACACATTCAGTACACTTCTCCCTTTGCATGTAAATCCCTACATGCATGTAGGGTGTAGCCTTCCTTGGCTGTGTACTTTAGGGAAAAATTTGTAACAACTACATGCCTCTAGAGCATTAAGAGGCATGTCTCCTTCTAGAGGCATATTGCCTTACCACATTAAAATTTTAGCCCTTGACATTTCACCTCTAGAGATGTTCCAAAAATTCTTGCCGTTTTTTGGACAGCAATCATAATGATATGAGGTACAGTACAAAGGTTTTACACTCGTTTGGAATGACCCATGTAACTCATGCATGGTTTTGCCACTGGAGAATAAGTTGGACATCACAAATTCATGCTACTAAAACCTGCATTTATTGTGACACCTACAAAAAAATTGAAAATGATTAGACAGCTGGTGTGCCTTTCATGTAGACCAGAATTATCTCATTGCTTCCTTGTGCTCCCCGTCTGTCTGTATCCACCTGTTACCTCTTATCTGACCCTGAGACTGTAAACTGTTTGGGGACAAGGCCTGTCTATTTATTATGTGTTTGGTCTGATCCATGATTGGGTCCCTACATGTTACCACTTACAAATAATAAAGAGTAATAGTTAGACACTCTTACACTAGCATCTGTGTTTTTCTCACACTGATATACAACATGTAACATAAAAGAGGATATATATATAGAATGTTTGTGCACATAAAGTGTGTGTGTGTGTGTGGGTATCTTTCACAGACCGGGGGAGAGGCTGGAAGCCTATATCACCCCCATCGTAGGCCTGAAGTGAACGTCATCCTAATAATTATGCTTAGTGGTTTTAAATAGTTCATAAGCTGCTGAAAAAAAAAGTGTTGTCAAACTCTGCAACTAATTTACTTCTTCCAGTCTATAAAACAAGAAAAGGAAACATCTGTTTAAATGGAAACATCATAGCACTGGGGATTAAGCTTCTTTTCTTGTTTCTGTTGTTGTTCATTGGATTTAATTGGTTTTAAAAGTTCAGAAATGAATGGCATTGATTAATAAGTAGAATCATTTATCAGTGTTTGAGAACATGGGCAAGCCTGCATACAAGAACATGTTCAGTGACACTGTCAGCATTTCTGAAATAAATTAAACAGATGTGGGAACATTCCAGACATTGCTAAAGATATAGTTCACTTTGTAGTGATGAAGTTATTTACGGTTTAGCGAGGACAAGCCAAATCCACAGACACATCTGCTGTATGTCCATAACTTCCCTAAGGAAAGGGTTAAAATATGGGCCAGTAATGTCCTGAATAAGAATTTGCATATTGCTCTGTATGTGTAAATCTTTTGTGTCCATCTCAATCTTGCATTACTCAATGACTGGTACAGAGTAATAAATGCCGTGGAAAGGTCAGCTTTCTTTGAGGTAAGCAAACCAGAAGATCTTCAAAACTTGCAAAATTCAGAGATTGTTTCTTGTATTTGCTTTATAATTCCTCTGAAGAAAATGTGCACTACAGTAGTGTCTGGTGGAGTGTGAAAAACACTAAAGGGTTTTACTCTGATCAATGTATGCTGTGAAATGTCATTCTGGTTCTCTACTTCAGCTTCGGCCAGATGGCCTTTGTCTGTCTGTCCTATTCTCCTTAGTTTTAGTTTTTCTCAGTTCCATAATAGATGTCTATAGTTTATAAGATGAGAAGTCAAGCCAAGGTTAAGCTGTTGTTTGACAGAGAAAAAATAAGTAATTTGATATGAACATTGTGACTTAGTCAGGTGATATGAACAAAAAAGTCTGGGGTATATGATATCGATCACTTTTTATTCCAGAAACGTGGTATTCTAAGGCTGAATCAAGGTGACTCTGAAAGCAAACTAACCAACCTAAAAGGTTTCTTTTCAGATTTGGAGATCAATCTGTGTTCAAGTGGAGTAGGTGTCTATGATCAAAGTAGTGTAAGAAAGCCTGTTATTGATTATGATACTTCAGCAGTAATTTTAAGAGAATCAGGGAGAAAGTTTGAGAGCAGTTGAAGTAAAACCAAAAGGAGACATGGCCTTTAAAGAAGATACAACTATTGATTGAAAAGCAAAGGTAAAAGAGAGGCAGGTGGGGGAAAGCAAACTTAACGTGCAGCAATGAATAAAAATGTTAGGAAGAAAACAACCATTTGGGGAAATGTACAGCAAATAATAGTGACCATTCAGTGTGATGATTTAGGCTGAAATCTGGTATTGGAGCTACGCTCTGGGCTAGTCTACACTAGAAGCCACAGCTGGACTCCCATAATCATAGTGCTGTCCACACTATGGTCAGTAGGTCAGTGTAACTTATGTCACTCAGAGGGGTTGCTTATTCACATCCCAGACTATCACAAAGTAAACCGACATGACCTCTGGTGTAGACAAGACCAAAGTTAAGCATGAGCATAAATCTTTGCTGTATTCAGGTCTCCAAGTGTAAGGCTGGGGCTTGTGATTCAACAAGGAGAGACCACAGATGCTAACTGATGGTATAACCCGGTTGGGTCTTGACTCTACCATACTCGTGGTGCAATGGTACCATGGCAGTTCACATGCTGGTTTCTGGAGTGGCAATTGAAGATTGATGCTTTAATGTTTAGACAGTTTACATACTGTCTAAAATGAGATGCACAAAGGCACTGATCCTGGATTCTTCTAACTGATCACTAATTTTCCTACATTAGTAAAGTGTTCTGTTGCTACATGTGGTGACATTAAAGTGGTGTTGAGAAGTATCCAGCTACAGTGTCTGCATGCAGCTCGGATGTTGGTTAAACAATAGGCTAAGTGTATCTACAGATTCTTTACTATCTCTGCAGCTATGGATAGTAACCTGAATCCTGGAAGTGGGCAGCCTCACTCAGAAGCAGCCAAACAGCTTCTGTATGGCCAGCAAAACCCATCCCTTTTTCAGGGTCAGCATGCATTGCTCTGTCCATCCTGACTTCTTCTGTGCAGTAAATAAGCATGATGGACACAGTCCGTCATTATATATCATAACGTGGCTCTTCCCCAACTCAGTAATGGGCAGAGAGACTGAATGAGCTGCATGACATTGTCTGTGTCTGAGAGCTGCCAGCCAGAGAGGAGAGAAGACACCTTGGGTCTCATAAAATCCCTCTGCCTCCCTGACTGGAGACAGACGCAAACAAGAACCACTTAGTCACTAGTGCCACCTAAAGATCCCAGTCTCTTCTCATCCCCCTGATATCCCCAATACTTCTGGAGTTGTGGGGGCTTACCACACTTGTGATGGGATGTTGACTCCAAACTTGCTATGAAAGGGTTAATGAAGACTAAAGAGGGGGCTAATAAATCCAAGAAGCCCAGCTGAGGTGGAATGAGCTGGATGGGACTATAAAGACAGGAAATTGGCAGCAGAAGGGGGCTGCTGGGAAAGTTTACAGTCTCCCCCTGGGAGAAGGGATATGTGTTTGTGCTGGCAAACCCAGAGAGAGAGGGGAAAAGCCAGGAAGGTAGGACAGGGCTCAGAGAAAGGCAGTAAGGTCTAGAATGGTACAGGCCTTGACTGATGGTTAGAGTATCTCTAAACCCAGAGTAGAGGTGGGTCCAGGTTCCCCTGCCAGCCACTAAGGGAGTGGAGCTACAAGGCCGAGAATGGGAAGACTGCCTAGGACTGTGGGTCTGGAGAGAGACTTTGAAAGACTTTGGTACCCCAGAAGGGGAACACATGTAGAGCGACCCGGCTGAGGGGCTGAGTCATGAAGAGGCAGCAACAGCTCGTAGGGTGAAAGTGGTGCTGCAGCTCCAGAGAGAGGTGGATAGACAGTGGGAAGGGGGTGCTGACTTCATGAATTATTCACTCACTGCTATGATGGTGCCTCCTCCTGATTGTTCTGGTAGAATCCCTTCCATAGTACCCCCAGGCTGAAGTAACTTCCACAGTCCAGTGGTGGAGGTCATGGAGATGGTCAGGCATGGCATTATCACAGTGCTACTGAGGCAGAAGAGAGATTATTTACATGTGTTCCCCATTCCTTTAGTAGCTCCTGATATCTGTCAGTGGAATAATTGCAAATCCCTCTGTCCCCTCTTCAACCATCTGCAAGATCAATTATCCCAGTGCTCAGCCTGGTTACATGACTGGACTATGACCATCCTTCATGCAGCATAAAATAGGCCCAGGATATGTTCATTATTCTCATCTCTGATTTCCTCAGTTATTTTGATAATGCATTGTACTGGCTGGGCAAGCGGCTCTTGATTGAGCCAATAAGCTGTACACTGTCTGTCCTTCCTTCTTCAGCAACTTACCCCTCCTCCGCTATGATTAAGACCAGAAAAAATCAAGGCTTGAAACCTGTCTAGTGGGGCAGCAAACCGAACAGCAACTGACATTCTAAATGGACGCTCTAGATACCAGTCCTAGAGAGGTCACCATTAAGTCTTGTACCTTATATAGACACACACATTGTGTGATCAGTGGTTGGATGAAAAATAAATATTAGGTGACTTTTGAGTTTTTCAATCAGGTTGACATTTTTTGAGAACTGACAACTTTTGATAAAATGTTGACAATATTGAAAATTTTAAAAATCTGTACACATATGAAAATTCCCTGCAAAATCTTTGTGGTCTGGATCATAACTTACCTTAAATACCTAGGGTGGTGGTGGATGACAGGAGAGAGATCACTTGATCATTACCTGTTAGATTCACTCACTCCAGGGTACTTGGCATTGACCACTGTCAGTAGACAGGATACTGGGCTGGATGGACCATTGATCTGACCCAGTCTGTCCATTCTTATGTTCTTCATGGCCAAAAATTTTTCCTGGCATATAAGGCTACCAGGGGTGTAAATCAGGAGAGATATTTTTCCCATTCCCATTAATTTGTGGAGAAGGAGCACTAGCCCTCACTAGATTGTGGAGCAGAAGATCAAACTGCATCCATTCTGCAGAGCCTGCTGACCAATGGCAGCTCTTCTCCAATATGGAAATGGTTATTACTCAGTTATCGAGGTTTTTTTAAGGTCCTGAGATTTGGCAGACAGGTGGCTGTGTACGTTCCAGGTAGAAGAAGGACTTTTCCCTCCAGCACCACAACTATTTATCACTTTGAGCATGAATTCCTTGTACTTATTATGGAGAATTCTGCTAGCTCAAAGAACTTCTTAGCTACCTGGTATATTGTGCTTTATGTATTTTGCTCTTATTCCGCAGTTGTTCCAGTGATTGAAATGCTGCAGAAGGTGTAAAACAGCTGCCATATCGCCATGCTGTATAACACCTAGAAGCCAATTTTGTTTCCCTGTAGTCAATAGGTCTAAGGTGAGGTTGAAGGCATTGGCTCAAACAGGGCAGTCTGTGTTTAAGTCCAAGTTTGACTCATATATTGAAGTCAAAAGGGGGAATAAGAGGAGTCTGCATTTCTTTTTTTTGACTGCTTTGTTTCTTTGATGATCCACCAGTCTAAACAAGCCAGTGAAACAAGCCAACAGTCCTTTCACAAGTGTCCTCTTCACATGAGTAATGAAACAAAATATAAAGTCCAACATACGCAATATCTCATCAGGAGATGAATGAGCCTTTTAACGTCGCTGAAAGACTACCCTCATCTTGGTGAGAACAAAGGATGAATTGGCTTAGAACTACTGTATGTGGACTATTTGTAACTCTGGAACAATGTCAATCAGAAAGATTTGTACCAGTAGGAAGTGATTTCATTGGTTTACTATCTTTGATCACAAGAGGGAGTATTTGCAAGTAAGCTTTCTTTGTAAAACCAGAAATGCTGTTTTAATAGTACAAGCAATGGATTTAAGCAATTAACCGATGGCTGTAATGCATCAACAGCTTCCATATCAGGCTGCAACATGTGTTAATTGCACTAGTATTCTTTCTTGTTCTGGCACTAATTGAGCCAGTGTTTGCTCTTGCCCTGGGGTTCCTTGGAAGGACATATGATCTAGAGTCCCTCCACAGTGTCATACAGCTGGTCCTGAGACAGAACAGCAAACATGACAATCTACTGTATGCTACAGCAACAAATCATAGTGTTGTGAACTCAGTGAACTCATCGTGAACTCAGCGTGTGACAGCCTCTTTGTTACTGCATCAGAGGAAGAGAGAAATATTTCACCAGTTTTGTATCCTTCTGCCCCAAAGAGGTGAGAATTAAGTAAAGGCAGTTTTTATTTGTATCATGTAGAACCTCTGGCACACATGTGGAAAAAATATTTAGAAGATCAAATGGGCCAAGACAGTCTTGGACTAGGGTTTAAAAGCAGTGTTTGAAAGACATCTAGGTGTACTCTGGGGTGGGGAGTGGAAAAGTCCTCCATTCATTATTGTGACATGCTTTGTAGCTGCAATCAGAAGGGGTCCTGCTCAATCATTTTCGATGAAATAAGAAGAAATGCCAACAGCTCCCACAGAGACAAAAATATTACAAAATAACATCGTTCATTCTATTTCATATACACACCCCTCCAAGCTATTTTACACACCTTGATTACGTCTCTTAACATAGCTATGAGCTAGGGAACTGTTTTATTTTATATATGAGAAAAGTCATGAGAGAAGTCCATATACTATGGCTACACAATTGGATGGGGTGGGAGGGAAAGGTGGAGTAGTTGGGGGAGTGGGGGCTTACGAAACTGGATGTCTCCCAATGAAATCATGGCACAGAGCCTAAGACCAGCAGAATTTCCTTGAAAATAAACATGGGGGGAAAACCCAGTGAAAAAACCTTTTGTTTGTATTTAACCATTCTATTGAAGTGTCTGCAAGCTTTGTTCAAGCTCATTGAGTACATTCCTGGCCTTTTGAGAGCGAGATTAGTCATTTGTAGCAGTGAAAGTGGGTGTTGTTTTTGTGTGTGTGTGGTCAAGAACTACTTTTCCTGGTTGCACGGGGATGTTCTGGTAAAGAACAGTAAAGCTACGTGCCATGGTCTTGTCCATTGAGGGTGGTGATGGAAGGGCAAGTACATGGCCCAAGGCAGGATCTGAGGCACAAAAATATCAAGGGACAGACTGTAACTGGCCAATGCACATCTCACCAATGCACCATGCAGCAGGACTGCTGTCTCTGGGATTGCTCGTATCATGGCAAAGGGAACATGACAGAAGAGATTGGTTGGGGGAGCAGGAAACCATGGCCCAGTGTCCTCTCCTCTGCACCCCCGGGAATGGTATTGTGCATAACTGCTGCTATTTAGTGAAGAAGGAATTAAATGAAGGAATCTGAAATGGAATCCAAGGTATTGCATTCCAGGAATCCTACTTCTGAGTTCTGTGTATCAGGAGTATCTCTTATTCACCCTAGCCACAGACTAAGGTGACCATACATCCCATTTGGATCAGGACATTCCCTTTTTTAAGTCCTGTCCAGACCGTTCTGACTTTTTGGCAAAAATGGGTATTTGTCCCATTTGGTCTGGCCGACTTGGCCAATTGGCAAGAGCAAAAGGGACAAACGCCGATTTTAGTAAAAAAAATGGTGTGCGGTCAAAGGAACGTGTGGGGGCGAGTGAAGATGCCAGCCCCATTCAGGTTGAGGCAGGGCAGGCAAGGCTCCAGAGTGCAGGGGGCCAGTAGGGTTCAAGCGACCAGTGACAGCTGGCAGAGTTTGAATGAGCCACCAGGGGGAAGAGCAGGGCTAGGGTCAGCCCTGCACGGTGTCCCATTTTCCCTTTGGGAAATACTACCTCACCCTACCTCGGACAGCTGTGTTGCACACTTCCTGCTATCTACTGTGTCAATATGCCTCCACCTTTTCCAGAAGGTAACATCATTGAAGGTTGAGAGGATTGTCCAGTCTCTACGACCAGTCCATTCCCAACCTCTTTGCTGAGATAGAAAAATGTCTACATCTTACCATAGGTGCTGGAACTAGGGGTCCTGTGGGTGCCTGGCTTGAAGAGGTTTCAGTCTATACAGGGTTTACAGTTTGATTGAATGGCTCTCAGCACCCCCACTATATCCATTGTTCCAGCACCCTTACATCTTCCAGATGGCAATTCGGAAATAAACTGAGATCACTGTCTCTCACTTCCTACAGTCTCCCAGGAGCCAACAGAGGGCAATAACTTTCAGTCACAACTACACCTGTCTGGCTTTGAAGCAGTGACCTAGAGGGAAATCCCCTGAGCCACAGTGTGTCCGTTTTACAGCCATCACCAAGACAAATTCCCCTAGTTCCCTTGCCTGACTTCTAAAGCGGATGTGTCTTTAAAAGCCATGTGTTCCTTTCCCCTTGAGATACACTTAAGAATAGAATCCAAAAGAAAGAGACTATTCCTTCAAGCTTTATGTGAATTACAAAGCCATGCTCTCTCCTTCCATTCTTAAACACTAAGGGTGGTATGAGTAGCGATGCTGACAGTGTGCATTTGCAGATGCCACCATATGGGTCTTGAAAAACTAGTTGCACTGATGATTCCCTGCACATGTAGGAGACAGTTTGCATTGTTGGCAGCGTCCCTGCACAGAAACAAGCACAGCTTAGCAAAGTTAAGCAGATGGCACTGGATCTGGTGCCAGGGAAGCACTGAATTAAAGGTTATACCCACCAGGTTTGATGCAGTGCCAGTTTGAATTGGTACAGAAGCTTCGGCCCACCTGCTCATTGGCCTCATGACATCTGGCATCTTTATTTTTTTTTATTTTTTTATTTTTTTGGACTAAGCTAAATGCAGCAAGAAAAAATGTCATTTTAAAAGCTAGTTACCAGTAAATGGGATTAACGTTCCCAAAGAAAAAGAAGGCCTACAAACACATCATGTTTAACATAGCTATATTCATAATTTTGATGCAGCTTTGGGAAGATAATGCACCACGAAACAAGGTATTGAGTAAAATTGCAATGCTAATGAATAGAATGATAATGAATGCATAGAGCTTTTAGGAGTTCATGACTATTAGCAGTGTGCAAATAACAGCTAACTGTTTCATAATGTCACGATACATATGCTACCATTCAGGGCGTGATAGGTATTTTATGCTAAGCAACCTCATTGTATCTGGTTTAGATGCCTAACAAACAGAAACGCAGACCACGAAATTGTTACTCTGCTCCTACGAGATTTTCCCCTTACAAGTTTTTATTGTCTTACATGTTGTTCTTTTCACTTTGCCATGATTATTTTTGTAAACCAATCCCCTTTCCTCTCCACACATTCACATGCGGTATACTCAAATATATGCTACCAGGGGGATTGTGCTGGTTGCAGAGAGCAGAGACTAAAACTGTTTATATGTCTTCTCCATTAGGGATTTAAGTCCTTGCTCCCTTGGTGTGAAATGAAAGCACACAGCTGTATTGCACTCTGGAGATGATTACCATTAGAACTAAGCTTAAGTTTATACACAGCATGGGCCAGATTAATCAACAATTTATTGAATCAAAATTGAATCCATACAGCATTGTTTTCGATTTTTAAAGACAGGACTCAGGCTGCCTGAATAATTTTTTGGGAATTGTCAGAAGATCATTGAACCCTTAATAAATATCTTAGAAATAGTGACAGTCTTTGTGTGATTTCTAAAGCTCCGCTGGGGGTTAGTTGGGGAGCTTTATCTGTTTATAAGCAATAGATATGTATTTTTAAACCCTTCTGTGAGGGTAAAAAGAAGTTTTTCATTATGTGAGAGAAAATAAGTGGCTTTGGAATTTTGGTCTTGAATTTTGTTGGCTTCTGTTTAGCCAGGTTTAAAGACACAAATGAATAGCTGGTAAGGAAGAATTCCTTTTCATATTTGATGTTTGTTATCATTAATTCAGAGCATTATGCATAGCACGAGAGAAGTATGCTGCAGAGCCAGTGAAGTGAGCATGTTTCCCAATTTAAGGTCATCAGACTGCTTTCAGCAAAAGAGCATTCTGGACTTTGCAGGACTGAGCCCGGATGATTTAAACAAGCAATTGGGTTTCAAAGAGAAGTGGACTTCCTGATTTTAATATTATTCTTAAGTGCTTATGAATTTTTCACTTATGGCCTGATCGAAACCCACCTCACACCCCCTCCTGCAACCCAACCCCCTTCCCCTGGTCAGAATCTCCTAATGAACCCCAAACTTCCTCTCAGACCCTGCATCCCCTCCTGCACCCCGATTCCCTACACCAGCCCAGAGCTCCATCCTGCACACAAACTCCCTCCCAGACCCCGCAAATAACAGCTAACAGTTATATAGGTGCCTCCATTAATACACCGTATTAGAAATGTGCGGACCGTGACAACTTACCAAAATTAGTGGAGTGGCCCCCCCTGCAAAAATTATCACCCACCCCTGAGTTAGACGGTGAGGTAGCAGCTGGCCATGCTGGGAAACTCATCTGTCGCCTCATTCTCACCATGAAGTTTGCATACAAGAGCAGGACTTTGACTCCTATCTGGTTTGGAGGAGGGAAGTTAGAAGCAACTGCTGATTTTTTTGCTTGACTCTTTTGCTTTAAACTTGCGCAAGGCACACAGATCTTTGGACTAAGTGCACCTTGCTTTATTGCTGTATGGTTACATTGAAATAAACACAGTGGACAAGATTGGGAGTCCCTTCCTTCCAATGATGAGCAGGTACTCTCCCAAATAGCCCCATTGACCTCAGTGTGTGTGCACAAGGTTTACAATCTGGCCCAGTAACAGCACCAGCTGAAAAGTTTTCCTAGTTTGTAAGTCATTCATTTATGTGTGAAAATCTTTAGTAAATGCTTTGGTCTAGCATTTGCTTTCAGTAGCACCCTAGCTTTCCTCATTAAATACTGCTCTGTCAGAGTCCACATTCTAGCCAGAAATATTTTACTAGAACTCTCACAGTCTTAGAAAACATACTATTTGGCATTGTCAGAATTCTGATTTTGACCAGATACCTTAGCATTTATTTGAGTAGTTTGGCTTCAAGGTGTAGAACTGAGAAATTAAATTGTTTGTAAATTGTTCAGGTCACCATATTGTGTTTGTTTCCATATTGTAACTCAGACTCCATTTTTTTTTAAACTCCATTTTAAAATGCTCACTCCACTTTGTCTGCAAAACCCTGATGTAACCTAATTAGTTTAAATGTGCGAATGAGGTATGCATGGATGACTGGAATCAACCTCCAGCCTGTCCTGATGAAAAAGTGTGAACACCAACAGCTGAAGAACAAAGCAAAAGGAGTCTACCTTAAAGAAAAAGAACAAAAGTCCAAATTGAAGAAACATCAAAGCCAGGTCCAAGGCTGAAAGTCATGTCTGCAATTGACGGATAATCAATCAACAGATCCCAAAGGCAGCATGACACAGCAAGACTTACAGATTCTAATTTCAAACTGAAACCCTATAAAAAGGCTGGGTGAGCTAGCAGACTTTGGGTAACGTTCTGCTGCCAACACCAAGGGGTATCGGTGCGCGCCCGACAGAGACCCAACCCCTCCTTGTGCCAGGCTCTCTTGGCCAGTTAGCCGCCACAAGCTACGATCCCAAGCTGCGAACCCAAGCCACGGACTCAAGCTATGTTCAGGATGGGTAACTATATAGCAGCTGCAGAACATCTGGGGTGTGTGTGTGTGTGTGTGTTGTGTACACATAGGTATTAAATATTAGCTATTGGTTATAAATCAAATTATTGTTATAATAAACGTGACATTCTAGTCTTGTCCCCTGAAAAGATCCTGTGTAGTTTTATCTGTGTAACAAAGGCAACTTATATTAGACATCTGCCGCGTACCCCAACTATTAACAGGACAAATGCTTCTCTTTTATCCAGAAACTGCAGTTTAGATTTAGCTGAGGTCAGAACTTGGTTCCATTCAGAAACTCCCCACATCTTTGGACCTCACAATTGAGTCCCTGCATTTCATCACATCAACCTGAAGCTTCTTGTCCTCCTGTGTAAGGCCCTTCACAATTCTGCCCTGCTTTACTTATCTACTCTTGTCTCTTATTATGTGTCCCCATTGCCTGCTGTATCTGGCAATGCTGTATCCGGCCTGTTGTATCCGGCAATGCTAGCTTCTCTCCATTTGTCACCTCTCCCACTGCCTCTCCCACATGCACCCTTATGCATGGAACACTGTACTGAATTCATCCATGAAGTCACTACCCTCTTCTTCAAATCTTTCCTTAAGACCAACTACTGCCATGATGCCTACAAGAAACCAACCAACCATTGATGATTTGACTGTGCATCAATCAAGGTGAGCTGATTTTATTTATTAAAATAGCCATAATACAAAAAAAATGAGATTTTCTGAAACCATCCGGAATCACCAAATGGTGCAATACCTGAATCATGTAACTATCTGATTTTGTTTTCATTGCTCTCATCCTTCTGTCCCCAGTTTGTTTTGTTGGAAATACTTAGTTGCCTCTGGTCTCAAATTAGATTGTAAGAGCCAATCTCTTACAGTTGTTTTGTATTGTGCCTGGCACAATGGAGCTTTGATTATGGTTGGGTACTACCTAGGTGACCAGATGTCCTGTTTTATAGGGACAGTCCTGATATTTGGGGCTTTTTCTTATATAGGTGCCTATTATCCCCAACCCCCTTTCCCAATTTTTCACACTTGCTATCTGGCCACCCTAGTACTACCACAATAGAAATGAGTAATCAGTTATGGTTGTGAAAACTGATTCCATTCATTTTGTATTATTAGATTTCTGAGGTTGTGAGAAGCAATTAACTTCATTAAGTGTGTGGATAGGTATCACGGTATGCTACAGAGATTGGAGGTCAGTTTTTAGAATTCCAGCCTGAAACTTGGTCATGGAATTTTCAGGCTCACCCCTGCGGTGAAGGATTGCAAACCTCGATCTGCAGGCCAGCCTCAGACCATAGCCACCACCCGGCAGCTCGCCAGTAGGCTGTGTTGGCTGGTGGACCCTAGCTCAGCAGGGACACTGCCCATGAAGCTCCTGGTTCGGGAAGGTCTCCAGCCTCTCTGATTGATTTAGGTATACTCTATTTAAGCCAACAGACAGCAAAGGAAGTTGTCTGAACTTAATGCTAAGTTAGTGCTTGGCTGGCTGCTACATGGGCTCTGCCTTCCTGTCCTGTTCCTGCCCTCCTGCCTTGTTCCAGGTTCCTTCTTTTACTCCTGACCTCGGGCTACAGACTCAGGCTCCGGCCTTTGGCTTTGACTCCTGACTTTCATTTTAACATGCAGCTCTAGCTCCCAGTTCCTGGCTCTGGTGCTGATGCCATGGTCTGACCACTGGGTATACCTGTCTGCATCCCAGTTCTCAACATCCACCTATTACACCTCTGGTAACTATATGCATTTTTATTACCGCTTCCAATGTGTTCCAAAGTTTCATCCATACCTTGTAACCTGGTGCTCTAATTAACAAGTGCTGTGCTCTCCCTATTATTGCTATTAGTACTGATGACTCAACTCTCAAGTTTTGCTTCTGCAGAAGAGATGTTATTTTTGTTATTTTTTGTATTTTGTATTTACTTAAGTTGTGCATCATTTATTCTATGGTTTACAGAGAACTTGTTTACTTTACAGAATCTTCCCAAAATGTTACCATTTCCCGTAAATTGTTGGAGTGGGAATGTACATTTCTGCATATTACTAGGCGATCATAGTACCTGTATTCATTTTACAGGACATCAAGGGGTGCCTTAATCCAGTCTGTCTTTGCAAAAATATCAGATTCTCTAGTAATGCAGGAATATCTGGTACTAATTATATCTCTTCTATCTAAAGTGATGGGATGTAAGTTACAGCACGTTTCTACTGCATGAAAGATCTGTTAAAATGACACCAAGAGAGTTTGTTGGTGAGGGGTGGCTGTGGTGGGAGGAGAAGGAATATGTATTAGTTTTAAACTAAGGGCATTTTCATGCAAGTCTCCAAAGCTGCTCCCCTCTCTCAACAGGTGAGCAATACCCCAAATACAGTGGAAGTTAAATGGGTCTCCTGTACAGTGGAACCAAGCTATGGAGAGGCTGCTTAGAGCAATTCTTAACCTACTGTACATATGTTCCATTTCACCTTTCTTCACAGCAATGTAAAGGGAGTTGGGGAGCCGGCTGGGAGAGGATCCATGAACTTAGGATCCATTGGCCTAAAGTTCTGAAGCAGGCAGCATGTGAGGACCATAGCTGTACAGCAGATCATGGGTCACAGCAGTAGCCACAGATGCATAGCACAGAAGTTCTGTGCCCTATCAAGTTAAGATGGAAAATTGTATCCGCTCATCAGCTACATACATCCCTTTGCGCAAGTCCTGTTTATTCAGGCTATATGCATAGGAACCAGCATGTATAAAGCTGTACACAGCTTTGATCTTTCAGATCCCAGTGTTGTAGTCCATATTCAGACGAAACTTCCATGGCCATATTTTCAAAGGTATTTAGGCTGCTAAAGATGAAGATATATATATGTCCAGTGGGATTTTCAAAAGCCTTTATCTCCTACCGGTTTTGCTTAGGTGCTTTTAAAAAATCTGCTAGATGCCTACAACATCTTTAGGCACCTAAATACTTTTGAAATTCTGTCCCAAGTGACTTCTGTTAGGTCTCCGGTTGAATAAACTAATAATGTATTTGTATTTAATATATTTGTATTGTGCTTTTAAATGGATGAGAATAAAATAAAAATCAAAGATAGTAAAAGTGAATCCAGTATGCACAACGATTGGCTACTAATTTATAAGCCACATCCAGCCCCAATAGAGCTCTAGCAGCTTCAATTGCTGTTAAATGTCTTTTGAATCCTGCCACACAGGATGTTCTGATCCTTAAAGGCACAGTAACCATATACAGAGTCATTGTAGTTCTTAAAACTCCATATATTCACAGCTTTCACTGGAATTTGCCTGTATATGGACATAATACCAAACATACTGCATCCATATTTCATTTTCTTCCTGGTAAACAACATACAGAGAATACACTGCATAGACAAGCCATGCAATATTCCACAAAGGCAGACATAAGTAAAATACTGATCATTAGCACACCTATATTTTGTGTGTTCTATATATAAAGGAAAACTACTTCAGCCACAACACTTTAACAATGAAAATGTATTGTGCCAAAATATTTTACATTTCTATATTTTGACTGCTGTTTAAAGAGTGAATGAAATGGATCTGCTTTTAAAAAATAAAACAGCAAAAGAGTGGGTTGGAAAATAATTGCTTGAAATTAATCAGAGTCACTGTTCAAGAATTAAAAAATATATATTCCTTTGGTAGCATCCTATACCTCTATTCCCTTAATCAATACATGACAGTAAGCATTGTACTTCAATTTTTACTATCCAGAAAATAATTCCAGATAATAAATTGTTTATCCTGGAGTGTGCCAGAATGATGGAATGCATTTAACTCCTTTAATGAAGGTTACAGCTGGATGTGTTTTTAAAAGAAAGCTGTTTCTTCATTGCTTTGGTGCATTGGATTTAATATCCCAAGTTACAGAGTGCTACTCTTTTATAGACTTTCTTTACAATCAGAATGGTAGACAAATAAAAGTAAACATAAAAAGGGGTCATTTGTTTTTGAAAGTTTTATGACTACAGTTAGAGAGAGCGCACATAAGTGTATAGGTACCAGGGCCCATATTAGTTCTACCATATATTTCTGGTTTTGCTCTCTAAAATAGAAAAAAAACCTGTAAGTGACAAACAAGATTAGATTCTTTTCAACCATGTTTCTCCAAACTGAGAAAAATACACCCCAATTTTTAAGTGCAATGCAAAATTCTGTGAAGGGGTTGAATAATTGAAGACTTCTCATTATGCTGTATGTTGTAAATATCTTTCAATGAATTGGCATAGGCAACATTGCAATCAGCTGTCTCAGAGCCAAATTCTTGAAGTTAATGGAAATTTTGCCTGAAGTTTAAGTCCCATTGTAGGTCTAAATTCTGGCCCTCAGTGCACTGCCTATGTACCAGGCTGTGGATTAATCTGCTCTATTGTGAGTTCAGAAGGAATGGGTACTCAGGGGCCATGAAGTAGCTGCTGAGTTGCTCAATGAGCACTACTTCAGTGCTCTGGATGCAGTAACCTCCGTAGTTCCAACACGCTCTCTCCAGGCGGGAGTGGAAAGGGAGAAGGATGGGAGGACTCACATAGGTTTTCATTTCTTGACCCTTTTGTGACTTTTTTAAAGCCACACAACAGTAAGAGTTTTAATTTTGATTTTTGCATTTGATTGTCTTCAGATACATTTGCATGAAAAAGAGAAAAGCAGCAACTTCTTTTCTGAAAAATGCTGGATTTAAATAATCTTAATCAGCCTTGCAACCTCCACTTGCTGTCAATGCGATAAATCGGGAAGTTATTACTCAGCAAAATTTCCATTGAAATCAAATTGATCAAATCCTCTTCAAATTCCTATTTTATTAAATTAAATTTGGATTATCTCAATCTCTGTTATGGTTTTAGATAATTTTGTATTTAATTTTTCCACTCTATTGAATTCAGTTCTATCAATTTATTCACTTTTTTCTGTCATTCCACCTCACACTCAGATTACTCGAATTCAGCTTCTATTTCATCTTGACAATTAATATGACCAAAGAAAACTCCAGTCAATGGCAGTAAGGCACCTCCAGTCAATGTAGATCTGGTTGACTGGACAGGATGTGATATGGTGCACTTCTGAAGGCTGTATGAACACTGCAAAATGTGGAGGAAGATTGTTGGCTAATGACTCCTGTGTGTTTACTGTTCATTACCATGACTCCATGCTTTGCAGCAGGAGAGAATGTGTGTATTTTATTTAGAAGACATAAAGATTTCAGTAAAAGGGGGGGGGGGACACACCAAGAGAAAGACCTAAATAGGCAGCCTTGAACCAATTTAATCGAACAGACAAAAGATAGCATTACAACAAATAATTCTCTCCACCACTCCCATATTTTTATAAATTGGACAGCATTGAAAATTTGATAGTCTCTTTTGAGTTGCCACGCCGGTATCAGACTCTTGCATTTATTTCCTTCTACAGACTCCTCATTGCTTAGCCCTGTCTCTTTAAAATAACGAAAAATATTAAAGAAAAAGAAAAACACCCTATTTTGTAAATAGAGGTGGTGAAACATTGACATGAAAAAAATATTCAATTTTTTTGTTAAATTACTAGCTTTAATATTAACTAGTAAGGAGCTAGCCAGAAAAAAATCCATACGGGAAGACAGCTGTTTCAGTAATCTTACAGCTTTCAGGAGAAAATGTAACTCTCTTCTGCAACACAGCTTTCCTGCAACAACTTGGAAGAAAAGAGGAAAGTGATTTATTTCTTTCCCAAATATACTAATTCAGGGGAAGAAGTGAGAGCATTAGAACATGTGCTAGGCTCCATAATTTGGATTGTATAAATTAGGTTCTCAGATAGTATGATGATGAGTGTTAAAAGTATATATGTAGGTATACTAGTTCACAGAGTTAAGCCAGAAAACCACAGACAAGAATCAATTCCTAAAATACAAAGTATTACTAGTGAAGTCCAATAGTATAAGTGGAATTCTTGGAGATGGGCTAGTCCAGGGGAAAATAAAAGAGTCTAAGGCCAGATCTACACTGGTGAGGGGGGTCGACCTAAGATACATAATTTCAGCTAAGCGAATAGCATAGCTGAATTTGGCGCCTCTTAGGTTGACTTACCTGGGTGTCCTCACAGCAGTGAATTAACTGCAGCTGTTCCCCCGTCGACTCCACTTACACATCACGCAGTGGTGGAGTTCCGGAGTCAATGGGGAGAGTGCTTGGCGATCAGTCACTATCCTCCCATCTGGCAGATAGTGTAGACATACCGTAAGTGTTGCTGTGTGCCAGTGGGCATTTCACTTCTAAAGATAGTCCCAGGATGTCCTATAATTTAAAAAAATAATTTCTTAGTCTGGTACTGGGAAAATTCAGGTTCATATAAAAAGGAGAATAGAACCCAGCAGGTTATAAAATCTTGACCCCACTGAAGAATGGGAGTTTTGCAATTGTTTTCACTAAGGACAGTATTTCATCCTGTGTAATTTTGGAGACGTAAAAAGTTTCTTGTAGTAAGTAGGGTTGAATGAATACTGCAAAAAAAAAAAGTCTATTGGTATTTATTTGAATTTTTAAATTAATTCACTTAGATCATGTTTATGTCCCTTTGGTGTTGTCACATTCTGCAAATATTCCAGTGAATTAATTTACTGGAAGAAATGTTCTGCAAAAAGACACATTTTAAATGGCTATTTGAGAATATTCACAGTAAATTAATTTCAATCATAGCTGAAAATATTTGTACCAGAAACCTGGGGGCAGATCTTCAGCTGCTGCAAATTTTCATAGCTCATTGAAGGCAATGGGCCTATGTCAATTTGCATCATCTGAGGATCTGTGCCCTTGTTTAAAGAGTTCTGGTCCTCTTGTCATGAAACAGGTCACATGGTATGTTTCTATCCGCTTGTTCCCAAGTGGATACTTCCAAGGTGCTGCTTGTGAAGGAGTTAAAAAGAATTATGAGGAGAAAAAGATATTGTGAATTCATTTGAGAAAATCATGGGTTATGGACAATTTGCAAATGGAAAGAGGCAATATTTTTTCTGTTCCACTGTTATGAATTCTTGACACAGCTTAAATAAGGACGAGCCATGTTCATTCCAAGGTTGTGGACTTGCTCCTCTTACAGCCCCCAGAACATAGTGTTTGTATGAGAAAGATGTACATGCACAATGTGGACCTGATTGAGTACGTATAATTAAGTCCTATTTTAAGGCCCGTTTATACTGGCAGAATGGTGTAACATGGCCTAGTGTAAATGGGAATCAGGCTCCATCTATTTATAAGTCAATAAATTAAGATGAGGGGAAAGAGCCAATGGGAATGCAGGGAAACCCAGGATCAGGGGTTTGAATGGATCAGTATTTAACTTGGTGCCAAAAACTGGAAATGTTTGGGCAGGGCCACTCGAGGGAGAAAAGAACCGTTAGCTCCTATTTGTTTATTACTAACAGGACATGAAAAGCAGTGCATTCTGCTGGTTTCACACCCTCAGTAATGGACTAAACCAGTCTTGCTAAATTATCATGACTGGTTGAAAGATTAAGCATATGCAACGTGATTTGCTCAACTACAGCTCATTGTGAGGGCCCTGGCCTGCAATCATATCTGCCCATGCAGAGCCAGTAGGAAGAGTGGAGCCTAATCGGTCAATGAAGAGACCCATTCCCTTTATAGAGTGCCAGTTATGGTGCCATGTTCTGACTTCCCAAGAAAGCCTCTCCATGTGAGAAGCAAAACAAACGTCTGTTGTTGGAATAGTTATTTTCCAGGTATACTGCATTATTCATATTCCAGTAGCAGCCGGAAACTCTAATCAGGATCCAAGGCTCCATTGTGCTAGGAGCTGTACGAAGACAGAATAAACTGTTACTGTCCGGAAGAGTTGACAGTTAAACCAGACAAGACAGATGAGACACATCCAAGCAAAATGTCTAGTTAGTTACATTTTTAAAATCCCCATAAATTATTCCCACGGCACTAGTCAGTTTAGTCCAAAGTTGCACCCTGCCTGCCCCAGGAAAAAAAAATGAAGAGGGGAGCCAAAAAATCCAATACCAACAAGGGAAACACCCACATAGCTGTCAGAATATTGAAACGCTAACGGTTATATTAAAGAGAAACAAAAGGTTGCTGAGCAAAGACTAAGGATTTGAAACCTTATATGTGCCACCTTTGCAAACGGGTTTTCCCACCACTAAAGGTAAATGCTGATAACTAAGCAGTGAGTGCTATTACTGGAATGGCACATTGATTTGTCCATGTGGCAGATTCAGTGTGCTCTAAATGTATGTGACTACAATGAATTTAAGTTATGACAAGAGATATCTATGATGTGACAGTGGAATTGCACAAATGCCAATATAAAATAAGTGTGAGGGGATAGCTTTGTACTCTAAAGTAACTGTTATCCAGTAGGGGATGTGACTAGGTTACAACAGCAACATGCTGTAATATGCAAAGTGACTGATCCATCGCATATTGTATTAAGTGGAGATTGGCTGTAACGGTTATAACGTGGCTACGGACTCAATCCACTGTGACTTCACTGAGTTTTCACTCAGTATCTTATGTGAAGCCAATCCAGCAGTGCACTGCACTGAGTTCATTCTGGATGCAGCATCACTGACACCTGAGCAGGGTCACCTTTTGGCAAAGGGCATCCTATTAGTCATAATATAGCATTCGCCTATACACAGAATTCCAGCTGCCATCTGGGTTCATCCAGTCAAGGACAGACTGAACTGTCTGGCAACATTAATCCTCCATCACGTGAATTCCCCAGCATGAGGGACATTCTTGGGGAAGTGACTAAAGGTAAAACACATGGAACTCTCAGCAAAGCCGCATAGAGGCTCCAGGTCTCTGCCTAGCTGGCCCTGACCTTTGGGAGATCCACAAGATCCAGGCGTTCTTTGCTCCAAATCCACTCTCCTGCTGATGAGAGAAAAAAGCTAAGTGCGAACCTGCAGGATTCCCAGGCCCCTACCAGAGAATAGCCAACATATAGGTCGCTCTAGCCCTTTGTAATTAGTCCTAATTAGCATGAAACAGTATTAATTTAATTTAAAAATAGAGGAAGATTGATTATTTTTATATCACAGGGTGGATATTGATGGAGATTAAATGATTTGCCCAAAGCCATAAAGCGAGTCTTCTGCAAGGATTGGGATTACAAATCAGTAGACAAAACATGGTACATTTTGGAGAAAAAATTAAAAATGTTTTTTTCTTCACATTTTTCATGAATTGTTTTAAAAATTCCAGTTTTCTGATGGATAAACCAAACCCACCCTAGGGAAGACATTTTTCAGCTTTCAGAAGTTCTCTTCCCTCCACTTTCTCTCAGCTTTTTCCTTTTGCCACTGAAAAACATTGGCGAAGTGAGACTGACAAGGAAAAAGTGATACTTATGTTTTTTTGATTTTCATTTTCTCATCCAAAATATTGGGGAAATGTTTCCCATCGTTTATTGTTTAAAGGGCAATGGTTGTTGAGGAAAGGTTCGGATAGTGAATGTCAACCAGCTCCAACATTCAGGAGCTCCTCTGGGTGAGTATGCCTTTATTTAGCACTGATGCTGATTTTCAAGGCCAGGAATGAACAAAAAAGGTGAAAGTGATGTCAGCTGAGGCTGCAGCACTAGATTTAACTGTCATTATCCATCATGGTTTGGGACTGTACATTTTATTTCTTGTTCTTGTTTTTCATTTAAAAAACACATTAAAAAAATAATGAAGATCACATCACATCAGATTTCATTGTGACTTATAGACTATTATCTGTACATAATTTACTTAGACTTTTCTCTCAACTAAGCATGTTTAGTATGTTTTTGTGTGTTGGAGTATTTAGCATTTTAGCCTTTTTAAAAAAATGTAGTATTTATTTGCCTAAGTCTATATTTTGATGTGTATTACTCAGCTGATAGACCTATCAGCTCATTTGGAATGTCCGTAGTGTACGCACTTAGAGCATATTTTGGAGTTTATACTGATTTTGAGAATACACATTTTTTTACTTGGAAGACCAAGCTCTAGCACTTTTCAGAAAGTCGATTTTGGACCTAGCAGACTGTAAAGGCTCAGAAGGAACTGTTACAGTCTGGCATAAATCTTTTTTAGCACTCCGATTATTGACCCAAAAGGCAGTAATGTCTCCTTTCGTCTATTGTGTCAATCCAGCTGCCATGCATTCATATTAAATTTATGTGCTTAATAGCCTTATGGGACTTCAGTGTAAAAAACAAAATGTGGATGTGCAGTATATCCAGAAACTCTATGAAACAATGTGGTCAGATTGCTATCCAAATGACCTCCTCCCCCAAGAATCCCAACTATGTTAGTCCATGTTTTGGACCAGTGGTGTGTGTATCATTGTATTCAGGTCACAAATCAAATCAACTGCATTGGGGAGGAATGCAAACATCACTCAAGTGGAGAATAATATTTCATACTAAACAAAGAAGTTTGGGTGTAGAAGTTTATTCAATGCTTCTGCCTACCAATTGAATCTATCAACAAAAACACCTGCAGCCACTACAAGGGCCACCTTTCAAAGTGTGTGTGTGTGTGTGTGTGTGTGTGTGTGTGTGTGTGTGTGTGAGAGAGAGAGAGAGAGAGAAGGCGCAAAATGATAAGTATATTGAGGTGCAATTAACTCATTGCTAAAAAGATTTACTTGTGATTCAGCAGCATAATCATCTGTTGGGCATTTGCTATAAATCATGGGTGTTGCCTGTTGTCTCCACTAATTAGTGCACTAACTTATTATTAAGTCCCTTAAACATTTATATGAGATCTGGGCTGCATGCAGAATTGCTGGAGGAATGAGAACACTTGAAAATGTATTGGAAACCTACAAAATGTGTAAATGTCTTTACAATTACAATATATACAACAGGAAGGAATGTGTATGCTTTAGTGTCTTCTCTGCCCATCCATATTTATAAAAAACCATCTATTGTGCAGCATACAGTATGTCAATTCAGTCATTCTGGCACAGAATAAAGGTCTCAAATACAATAATTCAAAGCAACTGGTACAGTAGTAAGTGAAGTTTTAAACAACAGAAGACAAGTTGATTAGAGCCTTCGGAGATGCAAGCCCTGAATAAAGGTTAATCTTTGTGAACTCTGAATACAAAGCATTCAGAGAATTTTATATGAAATCTTGCAACAAAGAAAAGCACTGTTCAATGGGGTCTGATTAACTGAGTTGCACTTCATTGTAAACCCTGACAATGCTGGAAAATACATTTATCAATATATTTTTGTAGCCGTACAGCGCTGACAGGCTCTAAGTAAAGGCAAGAATCAGAGCCACAAAAAGGCCCTGTTGAATACCTCTGAAGATAGCTGGTGAGTGAAATGTAAAGCCAGGATTTACAAATATTACATAAGTGAACACTGTTACTGCACTCAGGCTGAAAAATCCCGTTCAAATCCAATAAGTGGTTTAAGATGTGCAAATAGAGGTTTCTGCGGGGAGTCAGGCATTAGAAGCCACCTGGAGCATGTGGCAGAGATTGTATCCATCAATACAGCAGCTGGGCTGAAATTATAAAGAGAGCTGCTTTTCATCATGCTTGTTTTAATGCATACATTTCTCCTGTCATTGGCACCCCAGGAAAACTACTAACTACAGAAATGAATGGTGCCCATTACCTGATATTCATACTTGTGACAACAGAGACAAGAATCACAACACAACAGTAAGCAAAAAAACTGATATCCAAATTATTTTTTAGTTGCTGCAGCAAAAAGATCTCGAGCACCAGTTGGTAATATTTTAATAGCACTGTAGAGCTTCGGAGGGAAGCAGCCATTTGGCATTCAATCCCAAATTCCCTTCTGCTCATGCATTCCATCAAATCATGCACCAAAACAGTTTAAACAAAGCAAGATCAGCTAAAAATCATTCACAGAAGGGGAAACCCTAAGGTCAGTCAGAATTCCAGCACCAGGGGGAAATGCAACCGCCAGGCATTGTCATTACAGAATCCTAGACATGTAGGGCTCGAGAGATCAAATAGCCCACCTGCCCCGCCACCTGCCCTGAAGCTGGACCAAGTAAACCTAGAGCATTCCTGACAGGTGTATAGAAATAAGTGAAGCTTTTATGATGCACCCACCTACAACCAAGACTAAGGAGCCACTTTGCCATAGCCCCAGCAAAGTTTGAATTTGCAACCCCTGGTTTACAAGACGAATGCTTCACCCCGATCTAAAGGAGGCATACTTGCTTGAACAACTATGACTCCTTGAAAAAGATTACATTTAGGATATGTCCACACTAGGAGAATAGGTGTGGTTGTTGTTGTTGTTTTTATCATATGTTTATATGGTAATGTTAAGTAAACTTTGTCATGACTTAGTAATGAGACAAATGAGATAGATAGTATCTGTTTACTCAGACCTGTACCATTAGCAGCACTATGGTGTCCACTGCATAAACCATATTTCCTAGAGTTTGTAATTTAAATGTGACAATTTGCTCTGAGACATGTGTCCTTCCTCCAGATGTCAGGCCCTCAAGAGGGTAATGAACAGGTCCAGGGGGATTGTAATTTCTTTCTTTTTGATTCAATTAACATCTTTTTCTGTTGCAACACAATACAGAAAAGGTTGAGAAGCACTACTCTAAGATAAAACTTGATGTGTAAAGTCTTAGACCAAGATAGACTTCTTAAAACCAAATTGTACTGATTCAGCTGACCAATTAAAGTTAACTAACTTTTTTTCACCTGATATATCCTGCAGTGCTATATAAATCTAGGGACTGATCTAGTGAGGTGCTAAGTGTCTTCTGTCTTTAGCCATTTTAAAATTCATTTGAAAATATCACTATAGCTCAAACTACTGATTTTTACCATTTATTATGTCCATGTTGGCTCAGCTATTACATTATTTACAAACAAATAAAAATGAGTTACATTTGTTTATTTAAATGCAGCATATGCAGTAGTAACACCTGCGGACATCATGAACTGAGCTATGATACTAATTGCAGTGTCAGAACTAATATCTACTCAGAAAATGTTCACAGCAAAAGTTTGGGGTTTCCAAACTTTTCTGGTGAAGCCAGTAGAATTTATCAGCTCTGCAAGCCCAAGAGTTTGCAATGTTCACTAGCATAGCTAGTGGAGATTAAAAGTTCCACGGGCCTCTAGAACTTGTGTATTTTTAGTGTTTTGTTGGTTGTTTCTTTGTGGGGTGGGGAGTTTTAATAAGGAAATTAAAATACAAAAACGTAGGTTAATGCAATGCGAAGGTTCCAAATGTAAATGCTCAAAAACAGGCAATGAAATGGTTAAGGTGCTCATTGTAATGTAAAAAAGCAAGCCATGTTGCATATCTAAGGACAGAATGTGCCCTTAAGTCACAGGTCTGAGTGGTAGGTGGTAAGGCATCACATTTTCCCCAGCAGTCAGAGGGAACATGCTTGATGTACAAGAAAGCAATGGCCTCTTCCCTTGCCAGCTATTCCCTATCTCCTCCCTCTACCTTTGGGACAGCTAGTGCTCTTGCAAGCAACAGGCCTTGCACTTGGGAGAAGTCAGGGACTGCAATTGTGGTTGGCAGCTCTTTGTACCTGGGGAAGTTGAATTAGCTCAACAAGGCAGGGTTCTGGAGTCCCAGGCTAGCAGGGAAAATGGACTCAGAGGTAATTCCAGGACATCAGGTGACAGCCCCAAGGGGGTGACCAAACCCATCACAAGAATATGTTAAATGTACAGCAAAAATACACAGATGTGCAATCTGTGTTAATAAAGGTCAATCTTGGACCCTTCACTTCTTTGTTTTCTGTCTTTTGAGCATTTACAGTCATGACCTTAACTTTCCATTAACTGAACAGTCTGTTTTCAAGTCTTTCTGACTAATATTTCTACTACTTATTGTCATTATTGCATAACTGTGAAGGTTGATAAGGGCCAAATTTGGTCACGCTTGCTTACATTGCTTTGAATCCAACTGTGCAGGCAGCCTAATTGATTGCACCCAGGGTTACACTCGCACTAAGCTACTACTCAGGGTGAGTAAAGATGCTGGAATTCTGCCCTCTGTGATTAGTGCCAATAAAACTGTGAAGGCATTTTAGTCACCCTTACTGTACCTGAGCTAAGGACAGAGCTAAGAACCTAGACGAGCTAGTTCTCTGTCCTCATTCAGTAGAAACCTACAGATACTGATTAAACTCAGCTGGGTTTCTTTTAAGCCTGACTCCTTTGTCCCACCACTCTCACTTACTCCACAGGAAATTACATCGTTTCACTCCCAGGTTACTTTATGTCTGTTTTCTTTTATGCCGGGGGGGTGGGGGGGAGAATCGTCTGTGTTCTTTTATCTGATCTGCAGATCTTTTTATTCAGCTATAATCTGTCTCTCTTTCTGCTGCCATGGTGATTCAATGAGTTTGAGATGATTTTTGCTGACCCTGCTTCTCCCAAGAGACAGCAGTTTGATTTGAGACACTCTTAGACAGGTCAAGAATCACATTAGCTCAGGTCAGAAATACTCACACTATAAGAAGGTGAGTTTCATGATATTGGCAGGCCAGCTGAAAGGACTTGAGATGGACATTGTGATGCTGCTGAATAAAAGCATTTCTGCCAGAAGAAACCTCACAGTGGTAGTGCTGCAATGGGAGACCAGCCGGAGGTGCTGAAGAACAACCTGTATCCAAGAAAGGGATGTGTGGGTGTGTGGGTGTGTGGGTGGGTGGAATGATTTGATAACATTTGTCATAATAAAGAAGGAAATGCCTATTTCATATCTCTGAAGTCACTTGGTTTAGATCATATGAAACAGATTTTTGAGATGTGCGACAGATGTGCCCCAGACTTGTGTGTATGCAAACTGCAGAGAGCTACTGATGGTGCCCACGTATATATCCACTCACAAATCAGTTATTGGTCACATTATAGTTCACGGAGACACCAGTCGAGTAATTTTGGGAGTGCAGTTTTGAAAGTCTGGTCCTTTACCTTGACGTCAGTCTCTGAATAGTGTGGAAGATGTGAAAGCTAGTTGCTGTTTATTATTAGTCTCCTAAACAGCACCTGTCATCTAAAAATCTCAGAGCACCTTACAAACAATGAATGAAGCCGCTTCACTCCCCTTTAAACAGGCAATTATCATCAGACCCATTTTACAGGGTCAGAGGAAGGCAAGCTGCATCAACAACATAGATCGAAACCAGTGGTTCTCAATCAGGGGCACATCTACCCCTGGGGGGTATGCAGAGATCTTCCAGGGGGGTATGTCAGCTCAGCTAGATATTTGCCTAGTTTTACAACAGGCTACATGAAAAGCACTAGCAAAGTCAGTACAAACTAAAATGTCATACAGACACCACCTTGTTTATATGGCTCTATATATTATATCAGTGTTTCTCAACTTGGGGGGTCATGATTTATTTTATAATTATATGTTAAAAATGAGGAAGCAAGCGATTTATCCGTAATAGTGTCCAGGGACACTTTTGTATTCGTGTGTCTGATTTTCTAAGAAGTGAGGTGAAACTTGGGGTCTGCAAGACAAATCAGCCTCCTGAAAGAGGTACAAGAGTCTGGCAAGGCTGAGAACTACTGGTCTAAACCACCTGATATTATTATGAACCTTTCACAAACTGGGCTAACTTTCAGGCTCTCTCAGACTAAATTTTGGGGGGGGGGGGGGGGTTGGTCCATCGTAGTTGTTTTCCACAACTATAGGTCTAACTCTCAGCCTCTTGTTCTAACCATTAAAAGAGGAACCCAGATATCTCAGGGAGGGGCAAAGCCTTAGACCCTAAATATAATACAACAGGCCGAGGAAAATAGCCACTTAATCTCTTTTTAGGCTTTATCCACATTGCAGTTCTGGTACGTAGTTCTGAAAAGAACATTCCTCTTTGAGCTGCTGCAAGAGAGCTGTGAGCTTATACCAATAGTTAAAATATTGTATTGGACTGTGAACAGGTTTTTAAATGTGACCATGAACTTTTCTTTTTTCCTTTCTGTGTGCAGAATGCTGCAGAAAATGTTATTCCCTAATGCTTCTGTCCTGCCCTGACTTGTTCCACATGACTTCTTTCTTCGGGTGTTATTTTTATCTGGCAGCTTTGTAATGCAGACTTGCAAGTAAGTGGTGTTCAAGTTCAGCCCCCAAAAAGAAAGGCTTTTAAAAAATAAACAAGTTGTCTAAATATTCATTAGAGGAAAGAAAACATTCTCCTGAGAGGCAGGGTCAGAAATTTTGATTTCTGGGATTTAGTATTATTTTTTAAATTAAGGAAACAAATTAAATTCTCTCAGTGGAAATCTGCTATTTTGTTAAATCTGCAACCGCTACAGTAATTAATTTGTGAGTCATTTAGAGCTGCAAATCAGATTTACCTATGCTACATACCTGAATTCTCTGAGGTAACAGGTCCAGGGATTGTTTATCTTGGAGAGGGTTCTTGTCATAATTTTTACTATGTACATATATTGTTACAAAAATCTTGCCTGTTTCTGCTATTCTTCGGGAAAGCTAACAAGGAAAAACTGATGCTGGTGTCTGGTCCTGGGAAAGTTATTAAAGGA
Source organism: Sternotherus odoratus (assembly GCA_032164245.1). Lineage (NCBI taxonomy): Eukaryota > Metazoa > Chordata > Testudines > Kinosternidae > Sternotherus > Sternotherus odoratus. The sequence continues at coordinate 36,912,070 of JAVMKO010000002.1, forward strand.
TTCAAATTCCGCCAGTTTAGAGATGCAGACATTCTTTCACTTTGCAATAGGGATCTGAAGGACATGTTCTACTTCAGGTAGGGAAATCATTGATTCCCCTGCCCAATGTTTCAAGTATCATTGATATCAACTAGGAAGGCAGCTGATCACTAGACCATCCAGTGGGAAAAAGTGGAAAGTTTTACTTTAAAAAAAAAAAAGTGGAAAGGATAGGTCAGGTGTTCCTAAGTCATGTCCGAGGTCTCCAGTCTTCTCAGGGAGGCAGCCTCAGGCTGGAAGGCCCAGACAGATGTTTAGATTCATAATCCAAATTTCCATAAAACCTGCCAAAAGGGGAGGTAAAATACCAGTGAGTAAAACTTTAGCCTAAAAACAGGGAGTAGATGATTGTACAATCATCTTCTGTAATGTTGCTTTGTATACTTACAACCCAGTTTCCAGGAGGAAAATTGTAGCAATGTAACATTTCTTGAAAAAATGGGCAGGGAGCATGCTTATTACTTTCAGGTCTATGTAGCATTTTGTCAGAATATTTTGCAAGAGTTCTTCATTCAGTCCATCTGCTTTGCACTGTTTTTCCCCACACTCCCTCATTTGTGCAGGTGCCTAAGGTACAAGTGAAGCATTATTGGTGAGTCAGGAGAACTTCTCCAGAGTTTGGCATTTTCTGTTTATTTGCCACTTACATTATTTTCCCTGGATGTCATGTGCATCCACTTTAGAAATCACATGGAAAATCCTTAACTCCCTGAAACTGCAGATTTCTCCCGTGACTAGTGGAATGTAAAAGCACTTGACAAAATTTCCCTATTCCTGCCACACTCATCAAAATGTATTAGTTTACCTACTGACCCAAGCTTTCTTTTCTCCACTGAGTGAGCTTTTGAGAAGGCTGGTAAGAATAACCTGATCTATACCAAGCAAATTTTGCAAAAGTCCTCTTGTTGCTCTCATAGGATCAGCTCCTTCAGTAGTAGCAATGTTGAGCAGTACTGCTCAGACAAGGTGTTTAAAACACTGTGGCAACTGGTGTCTGTTTTCTGTCACAGAAGCTGAACTTGTGTGAGCTATGCTGGGAGATTTTACAAAACTTTCCTAACGGTTGATGGTAGTAGCTCTCATAGAAATCATTGAGAGTCATGGAGTCTTGGGAGTCATGGAAATCATTGGGAGTCTTTCCATTGACGTTAGCAATAGTTGGACAGGGCCGCAGGCCAACAGGTTTTGCCCCAAATCTTGGCTTTTCAACTCTTTAGAAAGCAAAATAGTCAAGATGAATGTAGATGCAAGCCTCCTCCACCTTTAAGGTATGTCTACTCTGCAGGTGAACGGGTGATTAAAGCACATGTACCAATAGCAGTGAAGCTGTGGCGCTGCAGGTGGCAGCATGCATATGTATTCAGGGTTCCTGTGCTGAAGCCCATGCTGCTAGAGCTCCACTGCTAGTGGTACCCAAACTAGCTAGATGACGCTAGCTTGGTTATACTCGCACAAGCTACAATCACCCCTCTGATTGCAGTGTAGTAGACATACCCTAAGGCAGAGGTGGCCAACCTGTGGCTCTGGAGCCACATGCGGCTCTTCAGAAGTTAATATGTGGCTCCTTGTATAGGCACCGGCTCCAGGGCTGGAGCTTCAGGTGCCAACTTTCCAATGTGCCGGGGGGTGCCCACTGCTCAACCCCTGGCTCTGCCATAGGCCCTGCCCCCACTCCACCTCTTCCTGCCCCCTCTCCTGAGCCTGCTGTACTCTCACTCCTTCCTCCCCCTCCTCCCCCCATCCTCCTGCATGCCACAAAACAACTGATTGGGAGGTGCAGGGAGGGAGGGAAGGCGCTGATCGGTGGGGCTGCCTGTGGGTGGGAGGTGCTAGGACAGGTGGGGAGCAGATGAGAGGCTGCTAACATATTATTGTGGCTCTTTGGCAATGTACACTGGTAATTGCTGGCTCCTTCTCAGGCTCAGGTTGCCCATCCCTGTCCTAAGGCAATCTCACGTGTTTGTTTTTTTGCCAAACCATTCTGCTGACTAAACTTCTACTAACAAAGTCAAATGAAGTTCGGACACCACAGCTGAAAGCACATGCAGAAATATTTGAACAATGCTCAGATGAATGGAATTGTGAATTTTTTTTAAAAAGTGGACATTTTATTACTCCCTGAAGATGTTCATCATGCCAAAGAAACTGCCACTTAGGTGAGAGTTTCAATTATGTCAAAGTTTATATTAGAAAACTCCAGTCAGTTAGATCATGCTTGGATAAGAGATTAGGTTTAAATATGTTTTCTTTTTTTCTTTTTAAATTTAGCCTTTTCTATTTTAGGATTTTCTGCAGGCTTCTGCATCCTGAATTAAGCAGAATTTCTTACAACATGCTTTACATGTACATTTCAACCAACCAACCAGCCTCTCTTCATCTCCAAGCTCAAGATATTTGAGCTATGTATTTTTTTTTTATTAGCAAAAGCTGTCCCTTCTATCTACTAAATACTGGTCATTTATAAATACAATGTGCCACAATTCCATCAGAATTTTTTCAAATATACCTTGATTTTTTTTTCTTGGGGTTTATATTTTACCTTTTGCAATCAATCTTTTCAAGATAAAACTAAAACTAAATATTGCCTTTAAAATGTAGCATAACATTTAGGAAAAATGGAGCTAGGACAGACTCATTTTAATGAAGGTTGTTCATTTGATCCGTATGCTTCGGTTCTTTATTAAAGTGACAGCTTAATTGGCAGTTGTGGCCTCGATCTAATTAAGTCTAATAAGGAAGACAAGTCTATTTAGGTTTCTACATAGACACCAATCAGTTACTTATGTATGTTACCATGCTGTATGCTAGCTATTTTCAAGCAGAGGTGGTGAGTGAGTGAGTGTGTGTGTGTGAATGCCTTTACTGTACATCTGGTACTGATGTATGGAAACAGGACAAATGTGGAGGAAAAGAATAAAAGCTTTCATCAATATTTATAAATGTAATCCTATCTGAATAAGTATCTGCTTCTGGTTTTGGAATGATTTTCCAATTTCACTCATTCTGAATGGAATATATGTAAAATGGGGAAGGCAGATTCTCTTAAAATTCTTTAATGGAACTTTTTTTTTTTCAGAGTAAAGAAGAGTCTCTCAGGGTTTGTACTAGTAGACCTTGAAGTAGAATATTTTCTATTTATAGTGCTCAACCCATAAAGACATTTCATGTTATTTAAACTGGTTTTTTGCTTGCTTACTTGGAAAAAAACACAGAACCTACTTACTTATTCTAACTGGTCCAAGGTGTGTGTTGGGACCCTTTTGCTGAACTTCTTTTCTCGTGCCTTTCAGGTTGTCCTCCCTCTGTTTAGTTATATTTTCAAATGGTGTGAAAAGAGGGAAGAGTCAGCAGAAAAGGAGATGGGCTTTATTCCAAAAAGCAAATCTCATGCATCAAAGGCAAAAGAAACTGGGAACATGGCAATGGAAAGCATTATAATTTAAAGCAGTCCCAGGACAAATGTAACTTGTGCTAATCATTACTAGCAAGACTGGTGCTTCTTTGGGTTTATGTTTTACAGGACTTTGACTTGGGGGACTCCACTGGTCCAGAAGGGGTTGAATTCTCTCCATGATTGGGCTGGAGGGAAAAGCTTCATCCATAACTGAAGTATGCTGAAGATTCTATTGGGGAAACTGAGTCAGGGCTGCTACTGTGGTGTGCCACGTCACAGGGAGGCATGCTGGAACAGCGCCTCTGCCAGACCATGTAATTAATGTCTGTTTGTTTATAATATTGTACCAGGCATCTAGAGTGTTTCCTATATGGGGCCTCTTGTGAACAAATACTTATTAGACTTAGTATGATACCACATGTCCCATTTAATGTAAAATCAAATGATGTTTTGAAATAGGTGTATATGCATAGTTACAAATACCTGTGTCTAGAGGGTTCCTTGTAATATATTAGTATCATGTCAAGGAGTCAGAACTTTTTCCTTCTAGATATTAGTGGTCATATTACCCTTGTTGCAAATAAATTGATTGCAGAAGAGAGTGATCTGGCCACGAGCTGGTTTCAGAAGTTTTACTTGCAAGATGTCTGAAGAGTAAATTATAATGGCAAAGCAAAATTGGGGATGAGTGGTGGTGCAGGGGGGAAAGTGATTGCAACTACATCAGATTTATACATTTACATGTTTTGTTCACTCAGACCATGCACATCATTGCAGAGGGTTGGGAAATGCAACTAAGTTCCTCAATAGGGAACTATTCTTTCCCACTGGCAAACAGAATTCATCAAGTATAGGTTTTTGCTTGCCTGATCTAGTCAGAGTGCAACCTTTATAGTTGTTCTGAATGTATATATCTGTACCATACAACAGGGCAGTCCAAAGAGCTTAACTGGCCTAATAAATGTGTGTTGGGTGAGGAAAAGTCCTGTAATCATATCCTGTAATGTCACCTCCTCCAATACAAGCCAAATGGCAAGAGAGACACCCCATAGGGCTTCCTAGTCCAGTATTCAGTGTAGTTTCCTACCTATCTCTTTCTCCTTTAGTTACTAATCTCTTCCTTGTCACAAACTTACACCCCTTCCTATTCTGTGGGAATATTAAAACCCACAATATTCCAGTAGAAAAGGAAGATCCACCTCCTCTTCCCCCCATATTTATTTTTAAGATGCCCCTCTTAGTCTTGTCTTGGCCCTCAGAACATGGGCCATCAGGCGCTGGATTTTCAAAGTTCTTTTTTTGGGGGGTGGAGGTTTGAGAGAATATTAGAGTCCTCTTCTAGGAAGAAATGCCAGAAAGAATGAGTACTCCTGTGGTGGGATGGGATGGGAAGACTGGAGCTGCCTGGGCAAGAGGACTGAGACTGGGACTGGGAGGAGTGGTAGACATGCTGGAGGATAGAGATAGGATACAGGAGGATCTAGACAAATTAGAGGATTGGGCCAAAAGAAATCTGATGAGGTTCAACAAGGACAAGTGCAGAGTCCTTCACATAGGATGAAAGAATCTCATGCACTGCTACAGACTAGCACTAAATGGCTAGGCAGCAATTCTGCAGAAAAGAAGCTAGGGGTTACAGTGGATGAGAAGCTGGATTTGAGTCTGCAGTGTGCCCTTGTTGCCAAGAAGGCTAATGGCATTTTGGGTTGTATAAGTCGGGGCATTGCCAGCAGATCAAGAGACATGATCATTCCCCTCTATTCGGCATTGGTGAGACCTCATCTGGAGTACTGTGTCTAGTTTTGGGCCCCACAAGAAGGATGTGGAAAAATTGGGAAGAGTCCAGTGGAGGGCAAGAAAAATGATTGGGGAGTGGGAGCATGTGACTTATGAGGAGAGGCTGAGAGAACTGGGATTGTTTAGTCTACAGAAGAGAAGACTGAGGGGGGATTTGATAGCTGCTTTCAACTACCTGAAAGGGGGTTCTAAAGAGGATGGATCTAGACTGTTATCAGTGGTAGCAGATGACAGAACAAGGAACAATGGTCTCAGGTTTCAGAGGTTTAGTCTGTATATTAGGAACAACTTTTTCAGTAGGAGGGTGGTGAAGCATTGGAATGGGTTACCTAGGGAGGTGGTGGCATCCCCTTCCTTAAAGGTTTTTAAGATCAGTCTTGACAAATCCCTGGCTGGGATAACTCACTTGGGGATTGGTCCTACTTTGAGCAGGGCATTGGACTAGACTACCTCCTGAGATCCCTTCCAACTCTTATTTTCTATGATTCTATGATTCTGTGAACCAGTGGGGCAGACGGAAGGAGATGAAAGGGGGAAGGGAAACAGATATGATTAGTTGGAGTGCAGGGAGAGAAATGGGGTTTGTTAAGCCAAGAGACTGGGACAAGAAGCCAGGGGTGAAGGGAACTGTCAATGGTTGAGCAAGAACGCTGGGAATGGGAGGAGGAGAATGGGAAAGGGAGTCTGGAAGGGTGAGACTAGAATTTGCTGAGCCAGGAGACTGGGAATGGGTTGAGACTCCTGAGTTGTGGAGACTGAGACTGACTGGGAATCAGAGGGTTGGGAAGAGACAGAACAGGGATGAATTGGAGGGGATGGAGCAGAAGGAATCAATCTTGAAGGAAGAACAGGCAGAAGCGTCTGTGACTACACTCCCCTCCAGTCCAGAGGCTGTAATGAAACCAGGCTTTCCAAGACTCACCATTCTCCTGCTATGAGCAAAATCCTATGAAACCCACTGGCAAAGTGTTCCATCCCACTCTAGTTAGTCCATATAGACGATGACAACTTACTAGTGATAGCAGCTTCTCCATGAGCTCAGGTGGCAGAGGTCTGCATGGTGTCTCTAAACGGTTCTAAGCTGCTGCCCACCCATGTTGGTCTCAATATGTTTCCATAGGGTATAATTTGTTATTTTAGTTTAATCTTTTTTTAAATCTAGGAAATTGAATACAAACTACATTAAAGGAACATTGTTAAGGTTGCAAGTTAGGAATTTTACAACCTTAATTTGTCTCCCTTGTGTGTATTCATTATGATACAGTCTGATTCCTCATGACCCCTGCCTTGTTCAGTGTAGAAGATGGACTGTGCTCACTTCATGAGAAGTTATTCACTATTTTATCTTATTCTCATTGTTCAAGATGTGGCCCCATGCTTTTCTTACTGCACACTTTCCAAACCCTGGTTTGAAGACGGAAATATTAATTTGCTCATGGGCTTTTCTATGGTGTGTGCTTCGCAAACATTAATTTATCTTCACAGCACCCCTGTGAGTTGAGGGGGGTGAAATGGAGAAATAGTCTGAAGTAAAGCGGATGAAATTCAATAAGTACAAATGCAATGTACTCCACTTATGAAGGAACAATCAGTTGCACACATAAAATGACTGCTTGGGAAGGATACTGCAGAGAAGGATCTGGGGGTCATAGTGGATCACAAGCTAAATGTGAGTCAACATTGTTACACTGTTGCAAAAAAAGCAAACATCGTTCTGGGATGTATTAGCAGGAGTGTTGTAAGCAAGACACAAGAGGTAATTCATCTGCTGTAATATAGCCTCATCTGAAGTATTGTGTACAGTTCTGGGTGCCACATTTCAGGAAAGATGTGGACAAATTGGAGAAAGTCCAGAGTAGAGCAACAAAAATTATTAAAGGTCTCGAAGATATGACTTATGAGGAAAGATTGAAAAAAATAGGTTTGTTTAGTCTGGAGAAGACTCAGGAGGGATATTATAATAGTTTTCAAACTTGTTACAAAGAGGAGGGAGAAACATTGTTCTCATTAACTTCTGAGGCTGGGACAAGAAACAATGGGCTGAAATTGCAACAAGGGAGGTTTAGGTGGGATTTTAAGAAAATCTTCTTAAATATCAGGGTGGTTAAGCACTGGAATAAATTGCCCAGGGTGGTTGTGGAATCTCTGTAATTGGAGATTTTTTAGAGCAGGCTTGACAAACACCTGTTAGGGATGATCTACATAAAATTCAGTCCTGACGGAACTGTAGGGGACTGGACTAGATGTCCTCTCAAGGTCCCTTCCAGCCCTACGATTCCAAGATTATTATCTCCATTTTACATTTGGAGAGCTGACACACAGAGGGATCACAGTCAAAAGTCTACATTAATTGTGGGTGTCCAATCTGAAACACTTCAGGCCCCATTTTTTCAGAGTATTTTGCATGATATAGCACTTGCTATGTTCAAAGTACAGCTCCCATTGATTTCAGTTGCAGCTGTATCATAATGCATACACATAAAACCATCAAATTAAGATTGCACTGGCAACCTTAATTCTGGCACTTCCTAATTTTTGAGTACTTGACTTTGGCATATTAATTATGTTATTTCAAATAGCTTTTTGGTGTTCATATAAATATTTCAATGAGAGAAATGTAATCTGCAGCCTCACCTGTGCGACTCTATCAAGGTCTAGAGGAATCATTTAATATTGTTTTCTTGCGGATTATTTGTTCAATACCTGACTGGCGTCTTGAGTGGTACATATGCAATATACTGGTCCTGTGTACAGGGCTGCATGTTACCTTATAGTAGATTTAATAGCACTGAGTATTATCTGTGGACACATCAACTATCTGTACAATTCATTTTAAATACTGAGCCTAAGCAATTATATTATCATAACAACAGTAAATGTTATCACTTTTTGGAAGCACTAACACTGTCTGGAGCCAGACACAGAAAAAGAGCCTGAAGATGTCTCATTGTACCTCAGTCCTGATGACCTGCAACATTCTTGCTCCTCAAAGCAGTGTTTCCTTTACCTGCACCATCTTTTTGTAATTTATGGGAACAATAACTCATGACAGAGATAAGTTTCAGACCATCAGGCTAGTTTTTCTTTTTGATCTAAATCAGGATTGAATAAAATCTGCATATATGCTGAATGGGGAAGAGAAGAAAGGTCTTTGGTGCCAAAACGTTGTCTTTTGACAACGGAATTTTTCCTAGCTTGGCTATTAAAGGGAATTTACAGGTCAGGTGTATTGAAACTTGTCATGTGTGAGCTAATCTGTGTTCAAGATTGGAAGTTTTTAAGGCCATGATCTACTTTAGTTCTGTGTGTACAACTCTCATTGGCATCAGTGGGAACTCTCCGTAGACTATAATCCTTTGAGCAAATTTAGTGATGTGCATGCCACCACAGAGAAGACTTGAGCCAGAATTCTCTTGGTACAGAGGCAAAGAGATTTCCCCTTCATTGAGCAGGAAGAGACAACTCTAATGAGCTTTTCTCAGTATGCAATCACTCTTGCATACATCATAGATGTGCTTTTATAGATTTTTCAGCGTGCAGAGCTAGAGTAAATAGTAAATGAAACAATGGGGTCCAATCCATTATTTGGATCTGGGAAGTCTTACCTCTCAAACAACCAATAATCAGACCAGCTGCACAGAATACTTGGAAAGTATAATCAAAAGAATGAAGATGTCTTAGCAGTTTGAGTAGTGTCTGATTCTACTAGTGAAGATGAAGCAGCCTGACAGTGCACTGTGGATAAAGTATGTCTCTATAGCAATGCCTTTCATGGAGCAGCACTTAATACTTACTGATGATGAGCAAAGGGATTGAACTGCCTGGTTTTTGTACATCAGTCATGCACTCCTAACTGCATAGACCGGACTCAGAAAGGTAATAGACGTCTGAGATTTTATTGAGCGACGTTGCTCTGCTGCTATTATTAGCCAAAGTCCAGTAATTTTAGACATGTAGTCGTTAATTTGTTCTTTTTTTAATAATAAATAAGCGGCTTGATGGATCAATAGAACAGGTGAGTCATTTGTTAGTAATATTCATATTCTGGAAAGAGATGCTCAACATCAGACTTTTATTTTTTTAGAGTACTATAAAGCCAGCAGCAAGAACTATTACTGGCTAGCTTTAGTTGAGAGATAAGTAGGTTTGAGTCAGTGCTGATCCCATGGAGTATGTTTTTCTAATTTTCCTTTTAAGTCTTTCCACTTGGCCTTATCAGTGGATAAGACAGAGTCCCTATATAGCAAGGCTGTCTTGGGTACCTTACATTGATTCTCAACTTCACGATTTTCTCCTTGGAATATTGAGAGAGAGAGAGAGAGAGAGAGAGAGGCGGGGGGTGGGGAGTGCTACATCAACTATGAATGCTTATTTTAACTCAGTATAAAACATAAGCATACAAGACTTCTGACAGTTTTAAAGCTCAGCAATCTCCAGTATGTTGATTTTACTATTCTATACATTTAATTTTCTTTTTAAAATGTATCATATTTCTCCAAGCAGTCATTTGCGTTTCAAATTATGGTTGCCTAGCTAAGACGTGTGTACCAGGTGCCATGTAAAAGCATGTTAAAAGTAGATAAAAGCAATTTATCCTGCCCTCTAATTAGAGATGTCTCGTCTTTACCACTGACAATAGCAGTATGCAGCTGTGGCAGAGGAGAGATAATAGTGCTGGAGCAGTGGAGAAATTAAAGATAGGTTATCATATGTTGGCTGCTGCAGAGTGTCATCTCTCCATTGCATAGCTAAGATGGTACTCCGAAAGAATAGGAACTTAGCTCTTGGCCTGACTTCAGCAGATTTATTTCAGTTATTAAATCCAAGGTAGGATTTTATTATAAAGAGACAAAGGGGCCAAGTATGATGAGGTCTCCATTAAAGACACACAGAAAGGGCATGTGACTCATTGTGATTATTGGATCAGCAAACAGAGAACATACCATGTCACAAGGCAAACTGGCCTCTTAAGAATGTTGCAGCTCAGCCTCACTTATGCCAAGTGTGGCTTGCTTCCCTAGATGAGGGGAATAGCCAAGAGGTCACATGATGGAAGCAAATGGCTCAGAGCCAGGCCTGCTGGGATATATAAAGGGCAGCCTGTGTTCAATGAGAGACAAAGGAGTTGGAGGACCACGTTAATAGCTCTATGCAGAGGCTCTCCTTAGCTCCCAGGCACAGGGCCTGCAAAGTGTGGAGAGCCAGTACCAGCTAGGAAGGATGTGGTGCAGGGAACGAGCTGATTGGAGGAAAGCCTCGGCAGGGACAGAATTATGTACCATTGACTGTGAGCAGGGGGAGGAGAAACCAGATCTTTGACCAACTACCACCTTGATCATTTTATTTGCGTGTTGTCCTCTTCTCTTTCACCCTTTGCCTTCTATATTGTCTCCAGGGTAAGGACCATGGGTGAAATCCTGCCCCACTGACTTCAATGGAAGTTCTGCCATTTTACTTCAATCTAACATGGGGGGAAATTCCTCCCTGACTCCAAATATAGCAGTAAGTTGGGCCCTGGGCATTTCGGCAAGACCCAACTGCCAGACACCTGGGAAAGAATTCTCTGTAGTAACTTCCCCTGATTGTTTCAAATCTAGATGGTTTTGTGTTCTGATATTTGGATTGGTGATACTTACATTGGAAGATACAGCTGAAAATATGTATGGACTACTGCTCTTGAAGCTTTACATCTGAGAGAACAGTTCATCTGTTTTGTCCTTATCTTGTAGTATTTCAGACACTGTGGTGCATTGGAAAATGATGATTCCTCCCCTCCTCCCCCAATTCTGACCACCTATAGCTTTTAATTCAGTGGTTAATAAGGTTAAATTATCTTTTAGCTAAACCTGTCACTTCCTTTTAGCTGTTGGATCAAACACAAAAGAAGTATTCGTCTGATATAAAACTTCATTTGCTGCATGAGAAAGTTATTTTCACTCAGTCTAGTTATGCTACTTACAATAGCTGAAGTTCTTCCCATGTGCAGATGATGTTGTCCAGTCAGTAAATGGAAGTGGAGATTGGTCTAGGAAACATTCTTTATGATATAATCAACATAATAAAAAATTGAGACCCCCTAGATTTGAATGTATTTTTATTGCCCATCCTCAAACAATGTGCATTTAAACCCTGAAATCAACACGTTCATAGGCTTCTGTATCATTTAGTGTAATGAGATAGTGGCTTTGAAAATGTCTGAAAATTGTATTTATACAGTATATGAAGTATTGCAGAATTTCACCCCGTGGTTTTAGATTTATATCCTATGGTTCTAGGCTTTTTAAAGCCTTCGCTGACTTTATAAAAATAACTTTACATGATGCAGAGTGGGATTACAATGTGTTCTACAGGACCACAGCAAGGCTTTAAATTAATGGACTCATGCTGCTGTTCATCGTAACCAAGGAATTGTTCAATTACTCCAGGACCACGGCATCTTCATTGTTTAAATAGCAGAGCGAGGTCACTGATACTGCTATACTTGTTAAATTATATTGCTTAATGGAGGTAATTTTTTTTTTAGTTTGATGTTATTTCCCTTTGTTTGCTGAGTAAATTTGTACTTGTTAAAAGGTTAGGATTTTGATAATACTGGTATTGCAAGTCCCAAGTTTATATACATCACAGGCTTGGTATATTTCCAGAACCTTCTGAGGTATCACACGTCTTATAGTAATGCTGTCCCTTTAAATTAGCCCAGTGATAGAGATCAAATTGCAGTACATTCTCTCCCCCTACGTTTTTTTTTTCCCAACAGGGGATTGGCAGCAAGAGAAAGTAACATAATTACAGTAAAACCGCTGCACAGTGTGGATGAAATGAAGTGGGTGACGGCAGCAGAAGACAGAAAGCAATGGAAATATGCTCACATCTGCAAACACATCTGCACACACCTTCCCCTCTCCCCCCAGAAAGAAAAATGGTGGTTTGCTGGAGAATGTTGAACCTGGAAGCGGGAAAAGACATTTTGAGGTGGAAAAGGGCTATGGTAACAGAGAGCAGGGTTTGATGGACATGAGACTAAGACTAGGTAAAAAGCACTAATGTACCAGGCCCATAACAAGCAGAGCACTCCCGACCTAGAGCTAAGAGCTCTCAGCTCCTATTGAACAGAATGGACGTTGAGGGTGCTCCGTATTCCGGAGACCAATGACCAAAGATAGGGCAAAGGGGAGGGGAGGAGATGACGGCCCCCCCAGCTAAAGTGAAGAGTACTTGGTACTTGCCAGAAAAAAAAAGCAGCAGTGAGGAAGAGTCTGGGGACCAGGCAGGGAAGAAATCTTTCGTAGAGAGGGGGCTTCATATCAAAGGGAGGCCAAGTGAGTGAGTTGATGGCATGAAAGGGAAGGGGGCAGGAAGTTAAAAGAATTTGACTGAATTACTGACTTAGTGGCTGGGCTATAAAAAAAAGCAAGGGGACCTCTGTTTGAGTATGGGTGATGGAGGCTTGATGCAGACCCTGGGGGAGTAGAGCGGGTTTTATATCTTATAAGTGATGAACTCTCCAGCCATCTCACCCCCTTGTGTCAGGGATTGATGCTGCAAGGGATCCTCATCTCCAGCATATCATATGGGTCATCTGCCTCTTGCCTGGTCTAAAAGGCTCCACCCTCTAGCCAAGTCACAACATTCAGTTCCTTTCTGGGGTGATAAAAGGTCCAACTGAAAGTCCAGCCTAAACATCCAAATAATAATTCTCGCACCCCTTTCGGGCTCCACAGAGGTGTTCTTACTAGCCTTCTCTCAGGGTCTCCCCCACAGGAGCCTAATCTGCTCCTGCTTCCCCCTTCCACAGGAGCTTAGGCCCACCCTCTATTAGCAGCTAGGGTTCCTTCTTCAGGTATGCAGTTGTTTCCTTGGGCTGCTTCCTATCTCTAAGCCCTCTCATGCTGCTTCCCCACAGTCTCCCGTTGGACTTATCTATACTTAGGGCCCTTCCAAATTCGCCGTCCATTTTGATCAATTTCATGGCCAGAGGGTTTTAGCATTGGTCAATTTTACATTTTCAGCTATTTACATTTCACAGTGTTATAATCCAAAAGGTACCCGGAAGTGGGTCTGGTCTCCCCACTCTCCCGCCAGAGCTGCCATGCCAGGGAAGTACAACTCCTATTCCTCCCCAGCCCAGCAGGGACTGGCAGCGAGGAGCCCCGTAGCTGGGGCATTCCCAGGAGCGGGAGGATATCTGACCCACCTCCACAATCCTCTTCTAGCTGCAGGAACCTCCAGGTTGGAGCTTCCTGCAGCAGGGGGAGGCATTCCGAGGTAGGTCTGATCTCCTCTGAAAGCGAGAGCGATCATGTCAGGGAAGGACAAGTTCTCTTCCTCTCCAGCCCAGCCCAGACTTGAAGCTAAGAGCCCCCTGATGGGGGCGCTCCCAACAGCAAGAGGGAAATCAGATTTCATGGGGAAGGGCTTCTTTCATGGTCCTTGACAGATTTTCACAGCTGTGAAATTGGTGGGGCCCCATCTGCAATAAAACACCCACAAGTGGCCTGGGTCAGCTATCTTGAGCTCACAGGGCTTGGGCTGCAGGGCTACAAAATTGCAGTATAGACATTCCAGCTCGGGCTGGAGTCCAGGCTCTGAGATCCTGTGAGGGGTTGAGGGTGGTCCCAGAGCCTGGACTCCAGCTGGAGCTGGAACGCCTACACTGCAATTTTACAGCTCTGAGTCTGAGCCTCATCAGCTGACCTGGGCCAACCACAGATGTTGTAATATAGCGTAGACATTTTTGTTCATAGGTCTCTGGCTATTCCCTTCTCTGCTGCACTAATAAATCTTCCACCCCTCTCTAGCTCCAGTAAAGTGCTTTAACCGATCCTACCTCAGGGCCTCCCTCACAGGAGCCTGACCCTGCTCCCTGTGGGCTCTTGTACCTGCCAAAGAGTCCTGCTGTCTCTGCGTCCCCTCCCCCCTAGATTGAATTCCCTGCTCTGTGTAGTCTTTTCCTAGCTCTTTTACAACTGAGATTATTAATTATCCTTAAATTGCCATAACACCAGCAGCTGGGAGCTGTCTGGTAGGTCACAGGTAAGACTGAGTTTGCCTAGCCTTAAAGGACTAGCCAGCCTGTGGCATACTATCTTTACTGTCTTCTGAGCCTAGGGTCAATTGAGAGCTGTGCTAACTTGCTCCTGGCTGCCAATGGCCCCAATACTAGCAGCTGAGGATTTATGTGGTGCGTTAACCCTCTGTCCACACCCTCTGCTCTGATAAAGGGCTGTGAGAGGGTAATTCCCACACTAGGAGCATTCTCTCATCTGAGTAGGTAAGCTGGCTTTGTGACTCTGTCTTTTCAGTTGAGGGGCACAAACAGGTCAGAGAGTGACTGATGATCTGATTGGAGAGTGACATCTTCCCGATGTCTTTCAGAAGGTCCCTAATTTTGTAACCACTAATATACAAGTTAAACTTCCATTTTAGGACACAAAAAGTAGAGAATTTGGGATGTGAGGGAAGGAGAAATGAGCTCAGTGATGTTTATACTATGTCAGTACATTCATAGAGAGGGGAGATAATCTTGTGGTTATGACGTCCAATTGGAGACACAAGTTCCATCCCTGGTTCTTACATAGACTTCCTTTGTGACTTTGCGTTAATGACTGAAGCCTGACTTTTCAGAAACAAGCATGTGCAAATTATAGACACTAGCGCACCCCTAATTTTATACCATTAATGCAGTTGTGCACACAAACCAAAGGAATGGTGCATTAGATGGACATTGGAAATGGTCATTTTCATGTACAAATAGACAACTTGTATGCACAATCACAGTAACTGCATACAAATTAAGTGCAGAACTTTGAAAGTCATGCCTCTTATCTCTTTGTTCCTCAATGTTTTTATCTAGGAAAATGGGATAAAAACCATTCATCTACCTCAGCGGTTGGGTTAAATTCATTCATGTTCATAAAATGTTTTTAGATCTTTGGACATCAGTATAAATTATGCTGAGTGTAGAGACATGTGTAGTTAGTAGAAATGCAATATTTTGTGCTAAGTATGTTTTATGGCACTTTCTAAAGGACTGGGTAAATGGATTGCCCCATAAAGGGTTTGCCAAGGCAGTAAAAAGATCAAAGACATTTTTCACATTGCATCTCAAAAGCATCTAAAACCCTGAAATTTAAGGAGTTGTAATGTGACCTCCTGGCCTTGGGAAAACTTGCTACACTAACTAATTGTCTTGCTTACACTTTGAAAAGGTGACATCTCTACAGAAGTTGAGCTAGGATGAGGAAAAGGAGTGTGTGTGTGTGTGTGTGTGTGTGTGTGTGTGTGTGTGTGTGTGTGTGTGTGTGTGTGTGTGTGTGTGTGTGTGTGTGTGTGTGAGAGAGAGAGAGAGAGAGAGAGAGAGAGAGAGAGAGGGCAGTAAACAAATTCTGTAAGCAGCCAAAGGCAAGGAATGATAGAATAGACTATAAATATACCATAATTTAGGCATCACAACAGAGAGAGAAAGAGGGCTTTCTAGTATAAAAAGTGGAAGGGAGATGGAGTAGGTGACAATGAAAAATGATGTACAACATGAAAATAGGACAAGAGAGAGAGATAGGTAGATCTCTAGAAGCAGAGGAGATGGTCATCTTGGAGTTTAGAGAAAACAAGCCACATATAGGGTATACAAAGCTTATATGATGGAGAGACATGCTCATATGTTATACAGCCATGCCAGTAAATCTCTCATCTCACATCACACCATCACTTAGTCTCTCACCCTGAGACTCTTATATGGACATATGGAATATTTTGCATGCAGCAAAATATAAAACCACCTCTGTAGCTACAAAACATTCTTAAGATTGTGTTTAGGTTGATAGGCGTTGGGGGCTAACTGGTTTTTTATTAGCATATAATAACAAAGAGGAGGACCTTTCCCCCAGGATTGCTGCCTCAGCAACTAAAGGACCTATTTCCCTACCAGGAAGTAGAAGGAAGGAGAAAGCAAAGGTTAAGGGGTAGGGAAGTCCATTTGTACCAGGCTTTCTGCCTCAGCACCCAGCAGGAGCAGGGGCATAGAAGGGAGGAGAGCATTGTATATGGATCACATGTTGCAAAGGATGCCCTTTCTATTAGGCCATCAGCAAGTGAACATTTCAAGCTTTGGTTCTGATCCTATAAGATGTTGAGTGTCTCCTGCAAGGTGCTGAGCACCCTCAATTCCCTTTGGCTTCAGTGGGAGATGAAGGCACTCAACACTTCACAACAGATGTTGAGCAGTCAGTAAAACAAGACTCTTTGGGTACATCTATTCTACCCACCAGATCGGCGGGTAGTGTTCGATGTATCAGGGATTGATTTATCGCATCTCATCTAGACACGATAAATTGATCCCCAAACACGCTCCCCATCGACTCCAGAACACCATCTCCGCAAGAGGAGGAAGCGGAGTTGATGGGGGAGTGGCAGCGGTCGACTCGCCGCTGTGTGGACGTCCAGGTAAGTTGACCTAAGATACTTCAACTTCAGCTATACTATTTGCGTAGCTGAAGTTGCGTATCTCAACCTCACCCCCACCCCCCACCCCCCGCCCCCAGTGGAGACCAGCCCTTTGAATGTAGATTTTTTGAGAGCAAGTATAGTGTTTTCTTCTGTCTCTTTAAACAGCTTCTGCGTGCTCAACAAACAATATACAATAACATCACTATTAATATCTCAAAACACTTCTTGAACTCTTTGGTAAAAAATTAAATGTCTCATGCAATCTACCTTACTCATTTCACTGAAAGCTCTGCATTGCTTTTTGAGCTGTGGATCCAGTCCAGGATATAAACCACCTATGGAATATATGAGCTCCCCTGAGCCATAAATAGGATTGTTAATTAAAAAAATTAACAAAAATATATTCCTTTGTCCTGGAAGGAGGACCACACAGGCTTAAATAAGTGAAAACAGCTGTGTACAGTCTCTGGTACTTGCTTTGAAAGCTCAGCTATGTGTGGTCAGCATGTGCTGTAATATTATAAACCGCCTATTTATAGATCACTTATTTAAATGTGTTGATCTGTCTGAAAATGTCAGTAGCTGTTATACTTATTGCTTATTTATTAGTTCATTTGATCATCACACAATGTTTGTTCAAAACCTCAAAATCATTGAACATTAAATAGGAAAAAACATACGTTTTTGTTTTTACTCTGTGTTCTTATTTATACACCATTGTCCAGAATATTCTTGCAGTTTACGGATCTTTCATATCATTGTTGGAGTCCAAACTCTGGAAATGACCTAAGAAACCTGAGTGTATTTAAGTTCCACTTAAGTGTTTATTAGGCTTTGTGATCTCTCTTTGCATCAGGATGAATTTTACTCAACATTCGTTTCCAAGGTGGTGTTCTACTATGCTTTGTCTGTAATTCTGATGCCATCTGATAAACTGAGACCCCAAAGTGCTGATTTGGTGCTGAATATTCCCACAGTTTTGAGTGCATTTTTCATTTGAACCCTTCTTTCAACATAATATCTGATATGCTTCATTAATAATATGCATTATGAAATGCAAATTTCAAGCATCTTAGATCTTGGACATGAATCATCTTGCTGTGGCTGTCCAAGGAAAAGGCTGCTAGGGGCTGTGAATAGTTTGAATCTATAGATTACCTCTTTCATGTGTCACTCCAATCCCAGACTCTCCTTGCTTTTAAACAGGCTGAACAGTGCAAAGGTGTAGACTTGCATCTGGTCATCTTCTAGGTGCTTGAATCCAGTTAGTGGAAAATTAATGGGTGTAGACACGGAAATTTCACTATCCTAACTTAAACAAAGATAGAGACAAACATTTTAAGTATAAGAGTTATGCAAGCTGATATGATCACTTCATTGTTTAATATTATATAGATTTGAAGGTGGATTCTCAGAGAAATGTCACATGAAGATAAGGGAATGTGTTTAGATATGCTGAGAATTAGCTAGAGTGTTTCTTCTTTAATTGATAGACTAGCATAACATGAAGATGAAATAATGAAGGTATCCTAGCAACCATATTTTCATAACAGCCACCGCCTGTAATATTGCAATGAATGTCAGCCACATTTTATTAATTCAAGAGGGTGAGTGCAGATAAGTTTAATTAATAAAACGTAATGGCAAATTTCAAATGCAGAATTTTGATCAGTTACACTGTTGTAGGCAGCATTGCTTGCTTTTTTTTTTTTTAAAGAAAATGTACTTAATTTAAATTCATTTCTTAGAGTTTAGAGATGTCACATCATGGGTATTAGGGGAGGGTTCTTACATTGGTGTTGCTTATTATTTTCTAATCTAATATAGATTTTTGCTGAGAATCTCCACTCAGCTAAAATTCTTTTGTGCCACCTAAGTGTCTGAAGATGGCCAGTGGAGAATGCCCCATTCAAGAGAACTCTCCACTGACAGGTGACTCTACATCTCTTGTATCTGCTGACCCTCCTGCATCACCATAGGTGGAAGGAAGGGGCCTTCTGGGGGAGGGGCATGGGAAAGCAGGGGGGAATGGCGATACAGTGCAGCTGAACACTGTTACACCCACGCCTATAGTGGCATAAGGTCCCTGAAGGACTTTTGCCAGAATCGTAAATTATGGATACCACTGTGCCAAAATACATTTAATTTTTAAAATATAATAATAATATAGGATCTTAAACTCATACAAACATAGAAAATAGCATAATAAATAAAATCATTGGGCCAGATCTTCAGGTTGATGTAATTCAACAGAGCTCCATGAAATATATGCTGCTTCAGTGGTTACCAATTTATACCAGCTGAGAATCTGATCTATTATGTTCGTTAATTTGTAGTGATGAAGTATGTGATGCTTTCTTCATCATTTTTAACTCTGGAGATGATTTCAGGACTTCATATGCTAAGGAATGATTATGATTTATATTTCAAATCAACCAACTCAATCCACAATGTCAGTAGTTCAACATCAATAGTTCAACAAGACTTTATGGGTATGATAAGCTTTACAAATGGCCAGCCCGGGTAGACAGACTTGCACTAGGGAGGCTTGAGCTAGCATGCTAAAAGTAGCAGTACAGATGTCCTATCTCAGGGTGCTGTTTGGGCTCTCAGGTCTAGGAGGCAGGGTGGGCTTGCGAGCTTGAACTCCAGTCTGTGTTGCAACATCCAGACTGCTATTCTTAGCATGCTAAGGCAAGTGGAACTAATGTGTTTTTCTATCCATGCTGGGAGTTTTGACCCAGCTACAGTGTAGACATAACCTGGGCAGATTTTTTACCTACATCTTATCTAGTAAAGTTACAAATTGACTTCTGCCTACATGTTGAACTGGTTTGGCTGGATATTCAGTTTATGCACGCCATTGGTGATCTTATACTTTCAAAGCTTTTGGCATCCACTTGATCACTGGACAAGTAGTGGCATTCATTGCTAAACGTGTTTAGAAGTCATTGGTATTCTACCCTAATACTAAATCTGTATCAGGAAAGCAGCCAAAAATCAAACTGGTTAAGATGGTTGCTGATGAAGTTGGTTGCTGGAGTTGGCTTTGAATGTCCTCGTTTCTGATCTTGTCCTACCACTGGAGAGGGAGCAGCTGATGAAGACAATGAGAATTGAAAACATCAACTATTATGCTACCATACTAAATGCAAACTTAATCTCATGTTTGCTGTGCATTTTCTTCCTCCACATTTCTTTCAGCATCTGTTTTCACTAGGTTACTACTACCTATAGCTTATTTCTGTCTCAGCTAAATTTTCTCTGGGGATAATATCCTGGGGCCATTAGAAGTCAATGGCCAAGATCCCCTTTCTTTAAATGGAGTCAGGATTTCACTGTAGATGGATTAGTGATTATGATTAAAGCCAACATTTTTCCACAATACCAAACAGTAAGATAACACACCTATGGATTGACCAGGTGGCCAATTTGCTTTTCAGCCTGTGTGTCACTGCATTGCACAGGCAGCACAGTAATGATCATGAGGAACACAAAGGGGACTTAATAGTCAAGACAGAGCATCTAGTCACCTGCAGTTCTTCCCTCAGCTCTGGTCCTGTGCTCATTGCCGTTTGGATTAGAGAACTGGATGCAGGTAACCAAGTACAGTAAAACCTCAATTTAACGGACCTCGATTTAACGGACTTCAGATGCAACGGACAAAATTTCTGATCCATATCAGACCGCAACCCCTCCCGGCTGCGGTCCCGGTCCCCTTCGCAGGCGGCTGGCTGCCGGCTCCCGGCTGCTGCCCCGGTCCCAGCCGCTGGCGGGCTGGCTGCCAGCTCCCACCCCGATCCCGGCAGTGGGCGGTCTGGCTGCTGGCTCCCGGCTGCCGCCCGGGACCCAGCAGCAGGCAGGCTGCCTGCCGGGTCCCGGCAGCGGGCAGGCTGCGGAGCTGCCGCCCCGACCCTGTGGCGGGCGGGCTGCTGCTCTGACAGCTCGTTTTTTTTTTATTTATTAAATAACAGACTTTTTGATTTAACGGACACCCCCTCGCCCGTATTAGTCCATTAAATGGAGGTTTTACTGTACTTGTTTTTCTTCTCTACCTTATTCAAGATTTGTTGTTTTAACTTTTCTATGATTTTTCTTATGCCCTGCAGGAATGGACTTTTCTTGTCCAGTAACTGTCTAAGAGAATCCATATAGTAAAAGGATCTGTCTTGATTAAAAAAAAGGTAAAGGTCAGATTCAGTGGAGTTATGCAGGTTTATAGTGTATGCAACATTAACCCCTTATGGATGCCACCAACTGAATCACTGAATGGCAACAGTAAAACTACTAGGGGAATGAATGTATTTTTAACATCTCCTACTTTCAATTAAAGAGTAAGCAAGAGGAAATCCTGGCCATTGGCGTTTTGTCATTAATTTCAATGGGGTCAGGATTTCACTCACAGTGAGATAACTTTTTAGGGCAGGGACTTTCTCTCTAAATAGAGATGACAAAGACTGGGAAGCAAATCAGAGGCACAGACTGGTGAAATGACTTGTCCAAAGTTACACAACTGCTCAGTAGTAGAGGTGGAACAAAACTTTTTGTCTCTTGACTCCTTGCCTACTGCCGTATCCAATAATGGATCACCGTGTCTACCACTCCCCTAGACGTACTCTTCTACAGCCTATTCGAGTATAACTGAGGACATGTAGGGTCATCATGATAGTACAACACAGCTGTGTCAGTGGCACACCTAGCTTCATCAGGATTTATCTTCGCAGGTGGTATAGGATTGGTAGAAGGCTAGCAGTTTCAGTCCTTTAATTATTTTACACCAGCATTTTAATTATCTCATGATATATCAGCATTTAACCTTCCAGTGGGACACTATTATTGTAAAGAGATGGCAAAAATGCTTGTATGTTGTATCTGTTTGCCACATCCTTTGTCTGATTTTCTCTGTCTGGATTGTAAGATCTTTGGGGCAGGGATTATGTCTGCTATTTGTTCTGTGGGACATCTAGCATATGGACACATGAAATATGATGATTATGACATGCAGTACTGACATCCTAATATTGTTCAGCTGTTGGAGAGCCTCCCTTTGTAAATTGTCAAAAACACGAAGCCTTGAAATTAATTTTTATTTTGCACTCCATGTAACCTGACACACTTCAGCTGGCAGACAGCAAAAGATGCTGGGGAGTCTCTAGGCAGAATCTGCCTAGGCAATGAAGCCTCAAGTCAGGTTGTCATTACTCTACTGATTATGAGTTTACTGGGGTGAATCTGTACCATTTCTTAATTAATTTTATTAATTATTCAGGTTGCACTTTTCTCCCCCTCCTTCCATAGTATGTAGGTAACCTTAGGTTATTTCTAGATGGTGGTTACCATTTCACCTTCATACATTCTTTAAAAATGTTATCAACAAAGATGCATTCTCGTGCTGAGAGCTAAAAAGCAGAAGCACAGCTGAAAATGGCTAATCATTTTACAAATGGGGAAATCATCTGGCAACTGGGAAATCTAATTTTTCCCAATTTGTCTATACTCTGAGTTTATATAAAAGTTTCTGCTACATTTGGACTTGGTTTCTAAATAGTGCTCTTTTTTCAGTGTCCACTGGTCGTATAAGAACCATTGTATTCCTGACCTGGGAATAAACCTGCCACTAAATATATACTATGCAATAGCACTTTAAAAAAAAATGGATTGTGCTTGATTTGAAAGGTAGACAAGGAAAACTTTATGAAACAGGCAAAGAGGCAGATAGACTTTGGGGAGTAGATGAAAGATGTGATCGGCGCAAATAAAACTTCCAACCATATAAACACATGTTAACAAATCACAGGGGAACATACTCTTGGGAAAAAAACATCTACTATATGCAGTCTTATGAAAGGTAAAAGGGTCTGTCTTGATAACAGAAAGATAAGGGTCAGATTCAGCTGGATATGAGTCAACAGTGTGCCTTTGCTGCCAAGAAGGCTAATGGCATTTTGGGCTGTATAATTAGGGGCATTGCCAGCAGATCGAGGGACATGATTGTTCCCTTATATTCGACATTGGTGAGGCCTCATCTGGAGTACTGTGTCCAGTTTTGGGGCCCACACTACAAGAAGGATGTGGAAAAATTGTAAAGAGTCCAGCGGAGGGCAACAAAAATGATTAGGGACATGGAGCACATGACTTATGAGGAGAGGCTGATAGAACTGGGATTGTTTAGTCCACAGAAGAGAAGACTGAGGGGAGATTTGATAGCTGCTTTCAACTATGTGAAAGGGGGTTCTAAAGAGGATGGATCTAGACTCTTCTCAGTGGTACCAGATGACAGAACAAGAAGTAATGGTCTCAAGTTGCAGTGGGGAAAGTTTAGGTTGGATATTAGGAAAAACATTTTCAGTAGGAGGGTGGTGAAGCACTGGAATGGGTTACCTAGAGAGGTGGTAAATCTCCTTCCTTAGGGGTTTTTAAGGTCAGACTTCACAAAGCCCTGGCTGGGATGATTTAGTTGGGGTTAGTCCTGCTTTGAGCAGGGGGTTGGACTAGATGACCTCCTGAGGTCCCTTCCAACCCTGATATTCTATGATTCTTGCCAGCAAGTTAAAGAAGTATGGGCTGGATGAATGGACTATAAGGAGGATAGAAAGCTGGATAGATCGTCAGGCTCGATAGAATAGCTAAACTTTGTGCATTTTTCATGAATCTAGTAAAAGCATTGGAGTCTCCTGTTTGAGCAGAAATTTTATAATCTTGGTTGGCAAATAAAAAAAGTCCCTGTGCAATGCCCACTGAAGAAAAGGATAATTCTTCCATTGTCTCTTAATTTCTTTAAATCAGGACTGGATGTCTTTCTAAAACATATGATGTAGTTCAAACAGGTATGGCTTGATGCAGAAACTACTGGGTGAGGTACTTTGGCATGTGTTGTTTAGGAATTCAGACTAGATTATCACAAAGGTCCTTCTGGCCTTAAAAATTATGATCTATGAATCCTGAAAGATCCCAAAGCATTTCACAAACTCTACAAAGCATACGAGCTTTGCCATTCATTGACATATAGTCGCTTCCAGAGTTGTGGCAATTATTTCACAGCACATAAGAACATGGGCCAAAGGTTTATGATAGGATGTGAAGAATACCCCCATCCCATTGCCATTGCAGGCAACATCTGCATTTGTTTTTAATCTTTACTAAATTCAATTTCTCATGTAGTAATTCTATTATCAAAGTAGAGGTTGAATATGTAAATAGTATAATAAACATACTATTGGAATATCTATTTCAAACTAGTGATAAGAAATGTATTTAAATCTTTTGAAAATATGAAAGAAAGAAAAGGGTGTGATTACGGATATTACTTTACTATGCCAGTACGATATTGACTAAGTGAAAAATATTGCTTTCAAGCGCGAAAATGAATCTCACTGAAATTCACTTTCTATCAAGTTTGCCTCAATTGCTGCTTTTTACCAAATGTGCATGGTATTAAACCTGTTTTCAGAAGTTTATCAAAGTATGAAATCGGAGTTACCGTGTTTCCCCGAAAATAAGACAGTGTCTTATATTAATTTTTGCTCCCAAAATTACATTACATTATATTACAGCGAGAGGCAAAACTGGAAGTACGTCTTATTTTTGGGGGATGTCTTACTTTCGAGGAAACAGGGTAATAGCTGACACAAGACATCAAGAACTGAGCTAAGCAAGAAACTCTGTCACTGACCCTGAAATCAAGAGTAGCTTTCCTTGAACAAGGAGTTCAGGAGCAGGCCCTTAATGTTGCATAGATATGCACTTCCTCTGACTTGCCAGTCTCGTTTTCTACTTACGGCCAGGTTTCTGACTTTGTTCGCTTAGCTCCTTATAGTCACCTTTGGGTTCAAGTTCTTTCAGTGTCTACCAGATACTGATCCACCAAACACTGGCTCAAATTCATTCTTGGCATCACGCTGTGGAAATCAATGACATTACAGCAAGGATGTATTTGACTCCAATATTTTCCTCATCATTTAAATAAGCAGTTCTACATGGTATATCTTTGTTCTTTAATCTGGCTATGTTTTTTATGCTCTGTGAAGCTAATAAGATTGATTCATTCTCAAATAGTACAGAACATATACTTGGAAGAATTGAACATGGCAAAGGCTTAGAACAGCAATGACACAAAAAGAAAACTTTTTGACTTTCTGAGCAAATGTATATGAAGTCATGGAAATAAAAATAGGAAACATGTGTACGTGTGTGTAAATCCCTAAGGTGTTTTCACAACTTGAATATTCTATAAAAGCCTTTCAATATGTTTCTTTGCGATTCTGTCTTCAAATGCCATCTGACCTTAATAAAACTGCCTGGCTGTTTTACAGGGCATAACATGCTGTTCTTTGTGGTCTCTTACAAACAGCAGTATTTTTATGATGTTTCATGATAATCTTCCAGTGCTCAGTTTAGTTCCTGATAAACTAGTGTTATTCCCCCAGGCTGATGGTACTGTTTTTTAAATATGTAGCACAGTGTAAAACATCACCAGAAGTCTTATCTATGGACAAGTTTAGACTAAGTGTGGAAGTTTATCTGACTAAAGAAAAATGAATCTCCCCTCACTTCCATCCAGTTTTCTTAGCAGCAGGTCATTGATGGTAAAGGGAGGAAATATTCTGGGGATTCGACTGTTTGCTTTTTAAATGCACAGATTTAATCAGAGAGTTCCCCATGTCCAGGACTATAGGTTTTGGTATCATTAGTTAAAAGGGTTAACTGTATCTTTCTTCCCTTTTCTCTGGAACATTCTACCACTTTTTCTCTGCTGTCTCGTAATGTTTATTTCAGAAATGATTATAGCTGGTATATAAGATGCTATATGAAATTAAGTGGTATGGTATTATTCCATATAATCACAAGAGATGGCCCCAAACCACAATATTCAAATCCCAGTGATTGAAAACTAGAGTTTGGGGTTGTTTAGATCCAAGGTTTTGGTATGGGCCCAACACTGGTGAATAGCAACATAACTACAGGTGTGGCTTGCATGTCGACAAAGCAAAGAAAACTCTATTTGCAATTTAGCATGGCTTGGAATACTTGTGGCACCTTAGAGACTAACCAGTTTATTTCAGCAAGTATTCCTCATCTTATTTACGGATACAGACTAACAGGGCTGCTAATCGTAAATCTTAGCCTGGCTTGTTTTTTATCCCTCTGCAGTTCTAAAATTAATTTCAGCCTCTTCTGCTCCTAGATGTTGATTGTGCAGCTTTTCAGGCATCTCCTCCTGTAGTAGAGAATGGCTTTTAAAAAGGAAACTTGTGCAAATACAGTCTCAAATTTTTATCTCCTCCCCACCGCCTCACAACATATGTAAATGAAATCTACAGGGATGGAAGCAGGGAGGTGGAATCCCTCCCTGCATAACTGGAGCCAAGGCATAGACCTACTGGGTGATCTCTGCCTATGCAGTGTTTAGTCACATACATTGTAGATCCTTTGGCCTTTTCCTCACACTGTTCCATCTATGATGCTGTAGATTGGTGCCGGGGAACAGGATGTGAGGCATTTCCCAGCATAGCCTTTCAGTAGCCTGTTCCCAGACAAAAGAGTGGGGGGCTATCCTAGTTGCCTTTGAGGCCTCATGTGTCTGTACAGAGGGCACAGCTATTTTGTGCCTCAGAGATTAAAAGCAATCACACATTTTCCTCGCTGATTTTGCTTCTCAAGATTTTTCTGCTATGGGGAGCAGCTAAAACTCTGCAGCATCTTCATCAGCACTCAAACAGCCATAAGGGAGCATTCTCCAATAGATTCCTTTCATAAAGTGCCTGGTCACAACTTTCATACTATTGAGAGAGCCATAACAAAAATGTCCTGGAAAAAAATCCTGTCTTTAATTAGCATAGTGCTATCGGCCAGATGCTCAGCTGGTGTCAATTAATCTAGCTCCGTGGACTACAATCAATCCAGCCTGTGTAGTTTTTGTCCCATTTTGCCTTTCACAAGTTCTCCATTTTTGGCAAAAACATATAATAGTGCACACAATTTTGTGCCAGCAATTACTTGCAACTTCAGTGTAAGTCAGGTAGATACCTAGACTAATAATTTCTAAAATGGTGACCTAAAGTCAGACCACTAAATCCATATTTAGGCACCTAAATAAATGGCCTGACTTTTGAAAGTACTGAGCAAAAAGTGGTTCCCATTTACTTTAATGGGTGTTCTAGGGTCCTCAAATTTGAAAATCAGACCCCTTATTTAGGTGCCTACATATGGATCCTGGAGACTATATTTAGGCACCCATTTTGCCAAACTTAACTCTAGTCTAGGATTATACCTGAAAATCATGAACTCATACATCTAAGGGATGCAAACTTGTGCCTGCACATATAATTTATGTCCTCAAAAATGTAGGCCAGTGTCTGAAAATGTGATCATTAATCTTTTCCTCATCATAAATAAGTTTTTCCAGTCCCCTGATTATTTTTGTTCTTCTCTGAACTCATAAAATATGTCTTTCTTTTTGATAATATGTGCCACAGTTTAATACTACATCCTAGGCCTAGTCATTTCAGAGCCATATATAAAGAGGTTGTTAACTGCATTCTCTGTGAGATGTCTCTGTATGTTCATCACAAACTTGATTTGGCCTCTTCTGCTGCATTATCTTCTTGCATGTTCATACCTAATCTTATGACTATCGGGCATAAGTTTTAAGAGGTTACTGCTTTCCCTCTTCCATTGAATTCTGCCTCTACAGAGTATTTTCTCTCAGGTATGTTTACCTTGCATTTTCAACGTTTATCTAATTTTGTTATTTTCTGTTAAGCTTTCTAAATATTTGATGTCACTTTTAATATTTTTCTGTCCTCACTAGCATTAGCAATTCCTCCCAGTTTAGTATCATATTTGATTTTCATTCATGTACAACCTCTTTGAAATCACTAATGATGATGATAAATAAGACTAAATTGAATACTTACCCCTGCAGCACCTCAGTAGACACTCCCCCCTACAAACTGATACACAGCAATTTATCATTCCCGTTTGTAATTCTCCTGGAAAGGTTAGATCTAATGGGTTTCTCAGCAAACACATAAAATCTTAACTTCCCTATCAGCAGTGAAGTGGTGGAAGACAGAGTTAGGACTGTCTTTCATCAGCAGAATATTTATAGCCAAGCAAATGAACATTTCAGCTCTGCAAATCTTAAATTTGTTGCCAGACAGTATCTGGAGATTGTTTTGCATGTTTTGATTAAATGCAGATTCTTTAAACGTTTTTTAAGAAAACCAGAGTCCTGTTATAGTCCTTGTTCTTTGTTTTTCCTAGTAAGGGTCTATGATGAATGATATGTCCAATTAATGACCCACATCACTGAATGTAAAGAGTCTCTTTGTGCAGGAGCATAGCGGTTCATTTAAATTAACTTTATACAACAGTTCAAAAGCAAAATCTAAACCTCTGTCCAACCAGCCACCTGGGGAACAATGTACAAATAATAATTTAATTTTTTTAAAGAATTTGGCTTTTCTACATCAGTGGAATTGTTCAAATGTTTTAGCTCTGCCAAAATTGAAACTTCCCCCTCCCCCAGATAACCTAGTTAATAAATAAAATGTATAATTTCTGTCCAGATGAATTTGCAGCTCATGTTTACTTCCATGCCACTTTAAAAGAAAAATTTTAGTTAGTGCTGTGATAAAGGAGAAGTTGGGTATTTGATAGGCTCAAAACAACTATCTTATCAAAATTTCATTTTCAAATTCATTACCAAGATGATTAGTGGCTTTGAAATAGTTGCTGTCTTGACTTCAGTACGCCCAGAAAATATTTATCATGGTCAGCATGAGAGCTAGGGGGAAAGGGAGACACCATCAAAAAACCTTGCAATTTAAATAGCTACCTTTTTCTTTTAAAGATTAAGTAGATGACTCAGTCATATTAATATCTTTGGGGACCTGCATATCCTGTTTTGAACATGTACAGTAGACTCTTGATTATCCAGGATTGGGTTAACCAGGTTGTGGATTAACCAGGATGTCAAAAAATATATATGCATAACTCACAGGGCCGGCTCTGTTGCCGGCTTTGTTGCCACCCCAAGCGCACACACACAAAATACCACCAGGACGCAGGGCAGCCAGTGAACCAACACCCCGTCCCCCTGGCACAGAGTGGCTGGTGAACCAACCCTCCTTCCCCATATTTCCTATGGATGGTGATTATCCAGGATTTTATTAACCAGGATTAATTTTTTCCCTATCATCCTGGATAATCGAGAGCCTACTGTATTCTGTAATCCTAGTTTAACTTGCATTTCATCTTTCAGGAGGAAGTGACCAATTACAACTTAAAATAAAATTGTAGGTTTCATCCAGTTTAGGTAGCAGAAATACAACCTGTGCTTTAGGGTTTTGTATAAAACCCATCACTGTTGTACCTTAGCACTCTATTGCTGAAACCTGTTTGTGACTGGCAAAATCATATATGGCCCGATGACACTGATTCATAATAACAGTCACTGGTCTCGTATTGCCCGATCCTTATGAATTTCAACATGAGTTGCAGTATTTTGTAGCATATCACTAGCAAGTTTTGTTGGTCTTTTCATTGCAACTTGCATGTCTCCTTTTAATGCAGCCTTTCTAGGTGGCATTTCAATTTTCCAAGAGGCATGCTACATGCCCTTCAAGCTAGAGTCCTATTCAGTTGTGAGCTTTCACAGACTCGCTCTTGAAATAGCTAAAAGGACACTTATTGGGGGTAGCCGTGTTAGTCTGTATTCACAAAAACAACAGGGAGTCTGGTGGAACCTTAAGGACTAACCGATTTATTTGGGCTTAAACTTTTATGGGTAAGTGGCTTTTTACCCACAAAAGCTTATGCCCAAATAAATCGGTTAGTATTTAAGGTGCCACCAGACTCCCTGTTGTTTTTTAAAGGGACAATGTCAGGAAGATTAGATGATATTTAGGATTTTTTTAATCTTCAAGATTTAATATGATTTTAGAGAATATCTTTTAAAAAGAAAGCAAGTTTAATTTGGGGGCTGAATATTTTACCCAATGTTGGTGTTTAGAATATCGCAGTATTTTGCTAGTGGAGGAGAATCAAAAAGTAGAGAGATGGTAGCAGATACCAGGGTGATGAGCATGCTAGAAACTAAACAAAATCACTAATTTCTATCAGTTCCCATACCAAACACCCTTGAACTCTGGAGGAGACTTTTTTCTGGAGTCTAAGCAGGCAGTGGCAAATTAACACATGGACTCACAAGGCCTGTGCCCTAGGGCCCTGGACAATTTGCGGAGCCTTGGAAAAATCTCATGATGATAAGGCAGGATGATTGAGTTGCTGCGCCCTCTGCTCTGCTGGCCGTACTGGCTCTGCCTGGGGTAAGGCTTTGTGGATGAGCCAGTGAGGGGATCAGCTGGTGAGTGCAGCTGGAGAGAGCAGTGGCCGCCGCTGCTTCTTCCTCTCCTGCTTGTTGTTTTCTTTGCTGCTGCTCATGGCTTCCTGCCGCCGGTGATGGGCTCCCTCTGCATCCTCCCACACTGGGTGGGCAGCTAGGGCTAGACGGAATGGATGATGGGGAACACCACTTCCTGCTATGTCTCCTCCAGGCCCAAGCCATGAAGGAATGCCCACTCCCAGCTGAGTCCTCCCACTCTGAGCTGAGCCACGAGGACACGGGCTGCAACCTGCAGCACATTAGTGACTAGGAGAACAGAGATGGTAAGAGGGGTGGGTGGTGCTGGAATGGGGAACTCCTGCAGCCAGAGGAGCCAGGGAAACCCCCACTACCTGAACCCACAGGGGCAGCCCCCAGGGAAATGCAACCCCCACAAGCACACGAGAGACTCTCTGCTGTTCTGATCAAGGTGAGAAACATGGAAACCCCAAACCCTCCCCCCTTCCACACACACAGTGGGAACCCCCATTGCCTCTTCCTTGCCCTCAATGTTCAATCACTTCTCTCCCCCCGGCATGATCTAGTCTCTCCCCTCCGCTTCCAGTTTTTTCCCCTGTCTTTTGGTGATCACTAACTATCTGGTGAGATAGAGGCTTTGTTTGGGGTTTTTTTATGCCTCCACCAACAGTTTTGAGACCTTCGGATGCCACTATCCCTGCATCTCACAACGCAGCATTATTTACTCCATTCTTATATGTCATGATGTAGCCCTATTTACCCCCACCTATGCCCCTGAGACCTTCATGGATACCACCTCCCCCATGCCTGTGGTTCACAGGCTTGGGATCTTAGTGTGGATTCTTGCCATGTACATTGTGATATGCCATTATTTACCTGCCTGCTCAGCTGATAAGGCCTTCCCTACTACAGTTCTCCCTCCTTAGCATTGGATGAAAGACTAACATGCTATTTACCCCAGACTGTACTTTTAAGCTCTTTGTGTGTATTTCCCTCTTACCCAGCATGGACTGATCTGGCACTGTTTACGCCAGTCCACTGCTTCAGACCCAACTCACGCAACTATGAATTTCAGAAATGAATTTCCCCGCCCAAATTTACTTAACACAGATGGTCAGTGGAATCAACTGTTGTCACAGGCTTATGGTCATCTGTTGCTATGTGAATGCCAAAGCCAAGCCTGGTTGGGGGCTAAAACATAAAGAACAACTCAAATAGTTATAGATGTGGGAGAAATTTATTTTGTGAGGATCTTCAGTTCCCCCGTGACTTTTTTCCCTCCATTATGATGAGACAATGGTGTGACGGAGCAATAAATGTTCTTTCTCTGCAGTATTATTGGAAAATCTATATTCTCATTGGCTTAGTAATGACCAAACTTCCTGTGGTGTGTTCTGGCTAATTAGAACCTGGCCTATGCTTAAAAGTGTGCTTTAATGTATATGCACAAACTAGTTTCTGATTATCTGAAATAGTTAGTCCTAAAATGTAATAGATAGAATGTCAACTTTCTCATGGTTTGGCATGAATTGCCTTTGGCAGAAAGCCAAAAAGAGTCAGTTTGGCACACATCACATTCTTTCAACATTTCTTCATAGCTTATGTGATCAGTTGCAAACTTGGTTTTAAACCAAATCTCGCCTTTGGCTGAAATTTAAAGTTCTTAATGACAGAGTAATTTTACCTCCGATTAGGATTATTTCTTTTAATTGCTACTTTCTGGAATAGTGACTGTTGTCTTTCAGACATCTTTACTTACACAGTAGAAAAACTGGACTGTAACAGGATCAGTAGATGCAGGGGGGAAATGGATAATAGTTAGGTTTAAGGAAATTGGGGGAGATGAAAGCACCACTGGTTGATCTATGAATGACTGATTCTTGTAACACCAGTGCCATCCAGATTAGCAATGAACAACACTGTGTAATGGTATGAAGAATATCTAGCCATAGCCATTTCCCATGTGGAAAAATCAAGCAGTTAATTTAGGCATAATGAACTGGGATATGATTTGCTATATTATTGATGCACCATGTAAACACTGAATAGCATCTTTGTATTAATACATTTTGATATATTTGTGTTTTCAGTGCAGTGGGGGGCCCCCCAAATATTCTTTGTACCTAGGGCCCCAATGAATCTTAATTCGCCTCTGCTACAAGGATCCAGATTTGAATTTCCCAGGTGGCTCCTATGACCTTTGCTCCAAACAACCATACTCTATGGGAAGATTCTAAATCTGCCAGCCTGTGAACGTGATTAGAAACCAAATTCAACTTTCGTGGTCCAATCAGAATGAGGTAAGAAAATATATAAAACCATTACAGGTGAAAAGTATATATGATTTTTAAAACTCTTTCCAATTCAATACACTCATTATTGTCCTTAAAATCCCACCTCTTCCAACTATCTGTCTGC
Source organism: Sternotherus odoratus (assembly GCA_032164245.1). Lineage (NCBI taxonomy): Eukaryota > Metazoa > Chordata > Testudines > Kinosternidae > Sternotherus > Sternotherus odoratus. Next base: position 36,944,529 of record JAVMKO010000002.1, read on the forward strand.
ACTTCAAGCAGTTCCATCATGAATCATTCTTTGCTGTTTTTGTGCTGAACTGATGTCCTGTGCTTGTCTTGTCTTAAGCAGACAGCAAGTTATACATGACAAGGCAAGTGTCTTTTTTGTTTTCAAAGTGTCAGTGCATGCCACTATATAAATACTTATAATAATTATTACTACAATGTAATAAATAATAAATATTAGATAATGAACAAGAACAGCACCGGTAGAATACTGGTATTATCTACATTATACTGAGACGGAGAGCTAAACTGCATCATTTAATATGTACCTGGAGCTTGTCTGCATGTTAGTCAAAAGCTTTGATACTTCCCACTGCATTGTTATCACTCTACCACAAACTTTCTATCCATCTGAACTACTTATGTGCCTCCCCCGCACCATAGTATCTAACCACCTTAAATACAGGAAGACAGTGATAGCTCAAGTGTTCTAAGCGCTAGGCTAGTGCCCTAAGCACAGAATCTTCTTTCTTTCAGTGGAAACAGCATCACTGGGGTGCTGAGAAGGAACAAGGACTTGAGCAACTGTAGCAACCCTTTTTTTCTTTCAGATTCTGTGTTGTTTTTTTTTAAAAAAAAAAAAGCTGCCAGGAGAATGTGACCTCTGGGTATGGTCTGCTAGATGTCAACTGTCCACATGTTCCTCATCACTATAGACTTAGAAATCAACTTACATTTCACTAAATGTTCTCACTCTCTAGCAGAGCTATTTATTTATTTTGGGGGTCAGCAAGAGCAAGTTTCGGATCAGGTTTTAGAACAGGTCTGCAGATCAGCTTTTTAAAATAGCATTGAATGAAACAGTGCAGGCCAGCATTTTGTAAACTTCTGCAGAGATTTTCTCTGCCAAACACCTCAGTTGTGATCTGCACTAGATCTATTACTCTAATAAGAGAGGAAGGGATGGTTCAATCATTAGGGGGCACTAGCAAAGGAGCTGGGACATAGGTTCAAGTTCCTAGGTCACCAGCTACTCCTTGTGTGACTTTGTATAAGTTTCTTAATCACTCTGTGCCTCAGCTCCCCATCTGTAAAATGGGGTTAACCACATTTCCTGATCTCACAGAGGCGTTATGCAGATAAATATATTAAAGATCATGATGCACTCAGATACTATGGTAGTGGAAACCAGATAAATTGAAACATGGGCCTTTACAGAACACAACTCATGTCAAATTAGCTTTGTGATAAATAACATCTACATGGGATTAAACATAAAACCACCAAATTCACTTTCACTTGTGACCTAATCTTTTCTAGGTTTCCATAAGGTAGATGATTCTGTATGCAAAGGGAAATTCATGCACTGACTCATGGGGCTTCCTGTCTTTTCCGATGTTAGCAATACAGCTTTGCTTGATCAAAAGTAAAGAAGTGAGAGTACTGCCCTGATAGCTGAGAACGAATGTCCTGGAATTTATCTCTCTCTCTGCCCTTCTAAGCCTGAAAGGGAGAAAAAGAGTGATTCAGGGCAGTCAGTGAAGATTTCTCAAATACCTGGACCTGATTTTGTAGTCTTTTAAATCAGTAATATCAGGAGACCAATAGAAGCCAAATGTGCTTCAGCCACAGAATAACTTCCCTCATCAATCTTAAAATGAGCATATTGAAAACCTTAAGGCAGGTTTTGAAGGGGATCTTTGCATTTCTTTTGTGTCAAGTGCTGGCTCTTTTCTGTAGCACATCTAATAATAACAGAAGAATCATCAATAGGAAAGAACGGTCTCATTTCACGAATAAGATTATCATAGGTTTAGTAGCAACTGTCAGTTAATAAAGAATTTTTTTGAAAATATATGCTAGATGACCATGAGCACAATGTCTCAGTACAGTATATAGAGGAGTATATATAATTAACCATCTTCCTCTTATAGTTTCTTTTTCTAGTAACCCCTCCTCTATGAGAAGTTTCAAGTCATTTATCACCAAAACCCAGGAGTCTATTCACGCAGCAGTACCTCTCCGCTATATGGAGAAAGCTTCTTTAAATGACATTAAATCATTTAATGGAAGTGGACAGATCCCTTTGCCACTTTTAATAAAGTGGCAACTTTGTAACTGCCAGTAATATAAAACCAACTTGTTATCCAGCACAGGCTCAGATTATGCTCATTTTTTGATAGTGAGTTGTGTTGCCTTGCTCCACAAAGCCTTGTGTAATTCATTGTTTAAACCATGAAAACCAAAAGAGTGCCTAAACACAACACAGCTCAGTTTTCAAAGTCAATGTAGGCAGGAATAAACTATATTACAAAGCATTCTTGACAAATTTCAGAATATTTAAATATAGACCCTACTCTGTCCAGGGACAACATTTTTTTAACAATTTAAGAATCTCGTTAGCTGGTACTGTTTGAAATGTAATGATGATGGGGTCCATAAATTGCCTCATTCCACTTCCCATGAGAGGCTATTTGATGGTAATGGGCAGGGACTTCTTTTATCTTCCTTAATAACCAGATTAATGTGCGCTGCTTCTTGCCTAACCAGATTGGCCATCAGCTGCAACAATTCACCAAACTAAGCCAACAAGACAGTGTCATTGGCATATTTAAGATCTTGAAGTAGAACCAACAGCTGCCTCCTCAAGTTTATTCATCAACAAATCAATGCCAATATTGAACAATGATGGTGACAGAACACTGCCTCATCAAACTCTTATGGAGATAGGAAACCATGCTGTGTATCAGCCATTGATTTGAACATAGCTTTCTGTTCCATTATAGAGCTCTTCTTTCAATGACACTATCTCTCTAAGGATGCTGAGATGCTTTATCAGAGGCCTGGTCCAGTTATTCATTTGGATAAAACTAGATTCCTGGCCATTACCATCAAACAGCCTCCAGCTCCAGATTCAACCAGCTCAGTATTAACCTGCCTGGACAGAACATCATGAAGATAAGAACTCAAATACTTGTACTGTAATAGACAATGATGGAGAATGAGTGAAGTAAGTGGATTCTCTGATAGCAGCAGCTGTTACCATATTTTGGGCCCTTCAGAAGCCTCTTTGGGGAAGTCATGACTTCAAGCGTTCTACTTGACGATGCTGTGGATCCACAGAATCACAGTTGTACCAACTCTGTTGTACGCAAGTGAAATGCGGGCTCTGAGGGAGGCTGAAGAACACCAGATTGATGTTGTCTCCACCAAATGCATCATATTATGTGACAGGACAATATAGGAAGTGAGGCTATTCAAAGCACACAAGTGCCTCCATCAGCACTGGTTCAGTTTCAGTGGCTTTCTTGGTATGGCCATACTATATCAATTCCAAAGCATATCCACCAAAAAATGCCAATGCACAGACAATGATCATGTGGACACCAAAAGCTTCAGCACTTATCCAGAGATTGATCTGGCTGGTGCTTGATTTGGAAGGAGGCCACTGCCCTGTGGGATTTGCCATGATGATGATGTCAACTTCCTATGAGACATTTCCTGCTCATAGGACTAACCATTCATATGGGATATTACAATATTCATAAGAGCTTTCTTCAAATACCAGAACCTCCATATTTCCATTCTGGAACCATGATTTTTTTCCATCAAAGGAGGTAAGAAATAGTCCAGATTCTGTGCTGCAAGAACAACCTCGCCTGCCTCTGTCTCTTAGTCTGGATAAACCATGTAGTCCCTTGTACATCCAAAGTCCAAAAATTAACAGTGAATTGCATCAGGTCAACATGGCTTGTGCAGAGCTTTTCTCTCTTTAAAAATAAATAATAATTTGTTACTGATTGTCTCGTCCTGCCTTTATTTAAGATTTCTTTTTCTAAAACTCTCCATTGACTTTGATTAAATTCTGTTGTGTCTTTAAATATGATCTATTGAAACAATAAAAAAAACCTCCAACCTCTGCTTTGTTACCTGTGCAACTAGACTACTTGAAAGAGCTCAGAATTTTGCCCAGGATGTCTACAATGTGTTGTGGATGCCAGTGTGTTGTAAGATTATTTGTCTCCAGCAAAGTCAATTTTACTCCATTACAAAAAGAAATAGTAGCTTGTATTGCCTATCAACATGGTTTAAGTACCGAAGGTTTTAGTCACATGAAAGCAGCATTCCGGACCTTCAGTGACTGCAGGTTACTGGTATTAAACATCCCAAAGCAAAATCCTAGACTTCTTGCTTTGTCATTGAAAATTTCTGCCTCGTCTGTCACTCCTCTAACTCCCACATGGAACATTATAAAATAATCTCAGAGACTAAATAGGATGGATTAAATTCTACTCTTGGTTACACGCTTGCAAATCTGGAAGGTCTCCATTGGAATTGTTGGAGCTTATCCCAGCTTCACAATGATGTAACAGAGAGGAATGTGTTCCTCAGTAAGTCTGCAATGGCATTAGATAATAAAGCTTGCCTGTCTAGAAAGACAAGAGGGTTAAATTGTGACACAGAGGCCCTGTCTTAATTAGGGAAGATGCATTTCTATATCTTTAGGTGGGAAGCTAAGTGAGGGTGCTCCAGGGAGGTACAATCTCATCCCAAGCAGACTGTACCATTTTTCAAGATGATGTAGTTTACTCCCTTGTGCCTTGCCTTGTGTTGACCTCCTCACACACTGCACTGAATAGGGCAGATCGCAAAGTCGCCAGGAAAGTTGAGAAAATCCTATCTCTTATTTTATATGAATGTTCTCTTCGAAGATTGATATAGTTTCAAATGTTATCTGTTTGGCAAGTATGTTCCACTAGTTGCTATTTTTAAATAGACATGTCTGACCACTTAAAATGTACATCTTAATGAAATCAACCAAAGATTCCTGTAGCAATTAGCCTGGGATTTTCATGCTGTGAATTCCCTTGGCTGAGGATACTCAAACCCTCCAACCTCTTCTGCATTCTTCAGATACTTCTGATTTTTCCAGCTACAATGTTTTTCAATGTTCATGTTTATTTCAGATTACTTGTGTGAAAGCTAAAACCGTACAGTGATGAGCACTGCACTCAGATCTTAAATACTTAACATATCTAATGAGGCTTGCAGCTACAAGTCCTAGTGAAGCTAGCTTTAACTTAGTTTAAAAAGGCTTGGCAGAGTTTTGCTAACTAGAGAAGCGAATGAATAAGGTCAGGAAAGCTGGATGTTAATGTTTTAAAAAGAAGCTCCTTTTCAGGTGAAGAGGACAGAGATATGTAACTGTATCTATGATATCCCAGCTCCTCCACTCCCAGTACCCATAGACATTCAATTCCCCATGAGCAGAGACTCTGGATCGGCCATCTGCTCAAAAGGACAAAACTCAAGCAGTAATAAACACTGCATTTATTTGCATCTTAGAAGATTAGCCAAGGTTCACTACAGCTTGTATTATGCTTAGAAAGAGATCAGCTACTTATATGTATTTTCAATATTTTGGGCAAAATTCTCCAGTGCATTGCACGCTACATAGTCATCTACACTGGTGGAAAGTGAATGCAAAATGTGTTTAAAATGCTGCTATTCTGCTCTGATAGCATTTTACGTTGAACTGTGCAAATGACTGTCCAAGTGGCCAGATCCACAGCTGCAGCTGAACAGTGTTCAGTAGAAGGAGAATGTGGCAAAGGCGGCTTTTAGTAAAGTTTGATCTCCCAACTCCAGGGGCACCTGAACACTAATCACCACACAGCCTTCAAGCAACTTCAATTTGCACTGGCTCCCTGGCACTCCTTCAGGATTTACCTGGTGTCCTAAACCAGTGGCTGGTTGCAGGACTGACATCTGCACTGCTATTGTAATTCTACGCAATCCAAGGAGTCTCCTATACATGGGTGAGGGGAAATCATCAAGTGGCTAGCTAAGTTGACTATAGGATAGTGTTACCTAGCCAGAGCAGGGGGCGGAGGGAAGGGGGGATCATCACTCAAAAGGGTCTGTTGTAACTGTATTAAAGTCATTGTAGTTTCATCAATATAAAAGCTTGAGGTCTCAAGTTGGGCTCCCAAAAGCAGAGGCACTCAAAATGTCCTCTCTTTGCCAGGGAGTGGTAAGTAATAACAAGTTCACATCATTGATTCAGTGTGATCTAGATCACTAGGAAAACTGGGCACAAGCAAACAATATGCATTTTAATATGGCTAAATGTGTGGGGGGGGCATACTTACAGGAAGGAGGACTCTATCCTGGGGAGCAATGACTCTGAAAAAGATTTGGGAGTGGGCTGAACATGAGCTCCCCATGTAATGCTGTGACCAAAACAGCTAATGTGATCCTGTGATGCATAAACAGGGGAAATCTTGAGTAGGGAGGAATATAGAGGTTATTTTACCTGTGCATTTGACACTGGTACAACCACCTCTGTGTCCAGTTCTGCTGCCTGCAATTTGTTGATAAATTGAAGAGGATTCAGAGAAGGGCCACAAGAATAATTAAAGGATTGTAGTGACAGATTGAAGGTGCTCAACCTATTCAATTTAACAAAGAGACGGTTAAGGAGTGACTTGATTACAGGTATAGGTGCCTATGTGGGGAACAATATTGAATAATAGTCTCTTCAATCTAGTAGGGAAAGGTATAACAAGATCCAATGGATGGAAGCTGAATCTAGACAAATTCAGACTGGAAATGAGGTGTAACATTTTAATAGTGAGAGAGTAATTAACCATTGAAACAATTTACCCAGGGTTGTGGTGGATTCTCAAACGTTGGCCATCTTAAAATCAAAATTGGATGTTTTTCTAACATATCTGCTCTAGGAATTATTTTGGGAAGTTTTATGGCCTGTACTATACAGGAGGTCAGACTAGATGATCACAATGGTCCCTTCCAGCCTTGGAATCCACGAATATATAATGTTCCCCAGTGACAATATCAGAAAGTGGCATGCTGCGTAATGGGACGAATCAATATGCAACTGCAATGCTACAATTCTGAGCACAGCAACAGGAGAATTCTAAAAGCACTGGTCAGCACAGCCCATTCATATTAATTTATCCTGTGACCAAAGGATTTTCTCTGCCATCAAACAAGTAATAATAATTGAAATAATTGAAATTAGGCAACAGATTTGGGATACTGGACACGGAGCTGTGTGGTTGCTTGTTCTTCAGGTCTTTCCCATGTCATTAGAGAAGTTGGGTGAGACAATAACTTTTATTGGAACAAATTATTTTGGGGAAAGAGAAGCTTTTGAGTTATACAGAGCCCTTCTTCAGGTCATCATGTTTATCTTCTTCTCTCTTATTTTTAACATTTCACATTTGATAACAGCAGTGAGGCCCTCCAGAAAAGTACATTTTGGGGGGAAACTATTGCATTTCAAAGGTGGCTAAAGGCAATTCAGTGCCTGTCTCAGTTCCTCACTCTATACATGAATTATGCAATAGTCCCCCTCAAATGTCCTTTCCCGGTATATAGTTCGACAGCTCCTATTATAATCAAGATTTTGAAAGGTACTTCTCATGCAGTCCTGTGGAGGAAGCATTTCTCTCCCCTTCTTTGAGGTTAGGTTCTCTGTAGGGATGTGGGAGGAGACTGAGCAGCCGAGGAAGGGGCTGCATTGGATGAGGCAGGCTGGGCTTGGTTCTGGGATAGATGCAGTTCATCTACGTTCCCCCCAAGAAGTTGACCAGGGAAAGGTAATAAAATGGCATTCCATGCAGCCGGGAAAATGAAGGAGACTACAGGCCACCAGCACTAGGTTGGATGAATGCACAGGGCCTCTGCCAGAGAAAGTTAGCTTTCTGCATATCCCTCGAGATCCATAAGGTTGGAAACAGAGATGCAGGTAGGGGGAAAGAGAACCCCAAAATCTTCTTCCCTTTAGTTCCCTCCTGGAGTTTCACTGTGGGAAGGAGAAATGTGGCTCAAAATGACTGTGGAACAGTGCAGTTTGTGTGCTGTTTTGGTTTAACGTGAGTTCTTTGGGGTTTGTTTGTTTGTTTAAACTGGAAAGAGTGGTTTTGGATTACATCAATGCTAAAGCAGCAGATTCCACACCAAAACAGACCAATATGTCCATGAGACCAAGTACTAATTTTTTGTATGTAGTTTTATACCTAGGGACAAAATATTATGTCCATAAACACTAAAAATCAGTTAAACCTATGAGTCCTCCTAGCGGTAATATGTTACATAAAGTAAACAGGATAAAAGAGTTCTGGATAAGTATACAGACTTGGCTGTATCAGTTACAATTGCACAGATGTAACTGCTTACATTTTTAACCTCAAACATGAAAAAGGCCTGCCATTTGGCCATGGCACATTAAATAAACTACAGATAGTGCTTTGATGTACTGATCCACTTTTCCTTTGAGTATATCTATTTAAATCAGATAACACCTTGTTTCTAATGATGAATGGTTAGGGCTGAAGTTTGCTCTCCGATTTGCAAGCAAGATCAGATCAGAATTCTGTCCTAATGAAGTTGTCTGAAACCCACTACTTTTGGCTTCCATAACTTCAATGAACTATGCAGAGAACTGCAGCTTTGCCTAGCTCATGAGGTTTGCTTAGAATATTGGTTTCACCTGAAATTAAGATAGCCTCATACAAACCAGTGAACATGGCCTGTCAATGAAATAAGTTTTACTACTCCCATTGCTCCCCAAACACATAATTTTAAAGAAATTTCAAAGCATTTTTCAGACAAATTGTACATTAATCTGTGCTGCCTTGAGCTATTGCAGTGCCTTATGGGAGTTATAGTCCAGGTGCCTTATGCCTCCATTTTATTCTCTGAGGCAAATTCCATAGTTGGCTGCATCTCCCATGATTCACTATGATAGTTCAACCAGAGGGAAACCATTGTGTATCATGGGAGGTATAATCTGGTGGAGGAGCCTGGCCCATAAAGGAGAGGTTTAAGTGCCTCACAGACCCATTCAGCTCCTATGAGACACTATGGAAATGCAGGTGGACAGATTGATATCAGACTGACATGTTTTGAGTGGAATTAGCCTCACAGAAAATATGTTTCAATTTTACCAATGGGAAATTCGGAAAAAATTGGGAAAAAATCTCTGCCTCCCCCCCGCCCCCATTGGAAAATTCTCCAATTTGGGGAAAACTGCATTTCTGGCACACACAAAAAAAATACATTTTTAAAAAAGGAATTTTTGACCAGATCCAGTGACTGAATGCATTTCATTTTTTCTCCCATGCACATTAAAAGAATTTGTGTAGAGCTGATGTTTTGTGGTAGGAAGAACATAGTATCTACAGTATCTAGCTGTTGTTTTGAAGACTACGTTTAGGCAATTTGGTGCCTTATCACATGAGAAAAGGTACCTCAGAATTTGCCCCCATAAATAAAATGATGAGAATGCAGGTTGGTCTATATGAACTGGATCGATATTTTTTTTAAAGGTTGGTCTATCTTTCCTTTTCCTCTCAGCGTTCTTTCTAAAATATGCATCCATCTCTAGTGCTTTTTATTTTTAGATTTGTGTAATGAATAACTTATACTGTATATTTGGATCAAGGAAGCAGAAATAGGCCAAAGTAATAATGATTTCATTCTGGATCCAGAGCGACTTTCCCCAGAAATTGTGCTTGGTAGTGCTTTAGTTGCTTTTGAAATGGGACTTGGGGGCTTTCGAAAGGGGGGGGGGGAGAGAGAATAGCTCAGTGGTTTGAGCATTGGCCTGCTAAACCCAGGATTGTGAATTCAATTCTTGGGGGGGGGGCATTTGGGGCAAAAAATCTGTCAGAGGACAGTACTTGTCCTGCTAGTGAAGGCGGGGGACTGGCCTCAATGACCTTTCAAGGTCCTTCCAGTTCTGTGAGATATACCTATTTATTTTATTTAGAGTTTGGGGTTTAGCTTCAGATTAAACAAAAGCAACATGCCATTTTTATGTAATATTGTAGGAGCAGGCCTTCACATCTCTAGACAATGTTGTTCCTAGTTCTTAAACTATCCTGGGAAAATGAGACTATCAGATGTTCACCTTAATCTAGACCAATGGCATGTTTTCCATATGAAAGCCTGTTTTCATTTGCTTTTGTTTTTCCTAAATTTTTGAGAACAGAAGTAGATTTCAACGCAGCAAAAACAAAAATATTGTTAATGTTTTAATTTTTTAAACTGAATTTTAATCGATTGCCAAATGTTGTTTCATTGCAATATGAATCTAATTAGCAAAAGAGAACAAATACAACCACATTTACATCATTTCAGACCCTATAAAACCTTCCTCAGAAATCTTTGTTGTTGTTGTTGCTTTTCCTAAAGCAAATTAATAAAAGGACTGGAGAAATGAATTGGCACTCAGACAGAGGCAGCTATGGTCTAGGACAAGTGCATGGGTGGTCAGGGCCTAAGGTCAGAGCACAAGCAGGGAAGCTGGGCTGGAGTGGACTGGAACAAGGCTGGGAACAGGAGTGATGACAGCTGTGGGCATATGTTGAGCAGCTCATGACCTGCTGCTGCTGCTGTGCTTACATGCAGCTCCTTCTGCCAGTTGGGTGAGTTGGTGAATCAGATCATTCCACTGCACCACAGCCAGTCTCACAGCCAGAGCCAGCTAGCCCTGGATTCAGCTGAAGGAACTAAGGCATGTAGTTCTTGACAACACCCCACACTCTTTTCAAGGGCACCTTCTAGAGGCCTCTGGCCTGGGTTTCACAGGATAGACCCAGTGAATCACCTGTACTAGCCATTGTGCATGAATGTTCCCTGCCAGTTCCCATGGCCTGTCATCAGGACCATACTCTCCCCAGGCCAGCAAGTAATGAATTTTGGCCCAAACTTGCTTGGAGTCAAGAATCTGTTGGACAAGATATTAGTCTTTTCTAGAGACTATTATGGCCAGGGGTGGCAGGTTCGATCAAGCTGGAAAGGTATTTTCTAGGTTGGGTTTTAAAGAAGGAGACATGAAACACAGGAAAGATCTTCATTGACTCTAATAACTGAAGCTTGAGTGTCATCAGGTTGACCTGCTCCAGAATCTTGAATTATTCTAGCCAATGGGTGGGTTGATTTGAGATTCCAAAGCTGATAACAAGACTTTGTCCCTGATGCCCCGGGGGGTCGTGAGCTCCTGCCGCCGCAACTCGCGGTGACTGGGGCTGCGCCCCGGCCCCCAGTCCCCGCAGCGGGTGGGCTCCTGGCTGCACACCGGCCCCCAGTCCCCGCCATGGGTGGGCTCCCGGCTGCGCACCGGCCCCCAGTCCCCGCAGCGGGCGGGCTTTGGGCCGGCGCGCAGCCGGCAGCCCACCCGCGGTGGGGACGGGGGACCGGGGCGCACAAGCGTTGTTTTTTTTTTGGTGGTGGTTTTTTTCTTTTTTTTTTTTTGTAATTCGGCTCTTTTCGGCGGAGGGGTCACGCCGCGCCACCGGATCACAAAAAGGGGTCGCGGTCTCAACTAGTTTGAGAACCGCTGCTGTAGACAATGCTGAGTGAAAGCGGGGATGGAAGCCATAATTGGCATAGAATGTGTTCTGTTGCGTGGAAGCATGGTTGAATTGGTATATGACAGCAAGGACACACCTTATCCTGGTTATAATTTTGGAGGTACTGCTCTAAGATCTGGTTTACCAGTTGAATTTGTCCATTGGTCTGTGGGTGGTATGCTGATAACATAAGATTTCTACACCCAGGAGCTTTAAAAAAAAACAAAAACAAAAAACAAAACACTTGCATCAGAAATAGGAGACAAATTGTGGGCATTGATCCAGCACGATACCAGTCAGCAGTCCAAGGACCTCGAAGATGAGCTCTAGGAAGAAGTGAGCTGTTTCTGGTGTGGTAGGACTGGGTGGGAAAGAACAGACAATGCCATTTTAGTTAGTACTACTGGACAACTTTGGGAGTGTGGAAATTCTACAATGAAGTTCAGTTACAGTACAGACTAGGGCCAATATGAGGTGGAAGACAGATTGAGGAGACCAATTAATTTATGAGCATATATCCAGACAGCTACGTTTTTTTGTTGTAATTCAACCAAAGTGACCAACAAGTGGTGAATCGTGACATAATTTCAGAACTTGGAGCCCAGGTGAGCCATCTGAGACATAATGCATTCGCTGTAATAGGGGAGCCCTTTCTGTAGTCAGAAACACAAAGCAGGTTGGGCTTCTTCACTGACCAGGCTCTGGAAAATCTGGGTGGCAAAGGGAATGGGGTCAGCCATTAGACTCCTGGCCATGGTTCCATTGACAAAGTTAGTTGACTTCAAAAGTGTTAAATGGATACCTGCCGCCATAGCGCTGTGCATGCTACCATTTACGCCATCAAAAGTATGTAGCTCACGGGTGTTTTTTTCATGAATAGAAGTGGTGTTAGATTCTTAAGCACTTAAGGGACAGACTTTTAAACGTATTGAGGCACCTAAAGATGCAGTTAGGTGCCTAGCAAGATTTTCAGAAGTACCTAGGCTCCTAGCACTCATTGACTGATTTCCCCCATTTGGTTCACTATCCACCACAGCAAGTTACTTGTATAAATCTTCCCTCTTTCTTTATTTGTATGTTGATTTATAGGACAAACAGAAACTGTGAAATGTAAATTTACAACTGGATTCTACACAGTCTGGAGTCTGGTTTTTTTTGGTTCTGGAGTTTGGTCCATTAGAAATATAGGGGCTAGTTGAAAAATTCAGATCTATTTCTGTGTTCTGATTTCCAAACACATCTCAGAATATGAGAATATTTGCGCTTTAATTGTTTGAATGTTTTCTAGACAGCTGCTTTTCTTAATTTGTCACACATAAATCCCCACATTTTTAATAAGCATGAACCAGATCTGGGATAGCTGGTTACTTCTCTTGATGCTTTATTGGTAAGATAATTAATGTAGACACCATAAAATTTGCATGCGGTTGCTTCTGGATGTTATGCATGTCTGTGAGACATTATATATTAGAGATGTTTTTATTGCTTTTCACAACTCTTGTGGCGTACAGATTGCAGCATACTATTAGCAGAGCAGCCAGAAGCAGATCTGGACTGTGAAGAGCTTTGATAACAGGGATAAGAAAATGCCAGTATTCTATTTGTATTGGACTCTGCTCTTTTCAGGTATTCATATTTGATCAATTTTTTCACATATACCTAATTTATTCTTTGGGGAGCTCATGCTGGGGATTCCCATTAGTCTTGAGTAGTAACTCAAAGGCTTTCTTATCTAGAATTCTCCCTGTTCCCCACTTGGAAAAGCAGGGGAAGCGGAGAATGAGAGAAATACTGCAAGCTGGTAGAGATGTTAAAGATGAGCAAATAATAAGGAAGCGCAAGAGGAAAGCTTGGAAGTGGTAGGTATCAAAATCATTCTCTGTTTTGATGGGCTCTCCTGACAATGCCAGCCCATCACTTCTCCCTCTCCCTCCAACTTCTTAAAAAGAAATTAGCACTTCTATTTACTTTCTCTTGACCCCCTCCCTTTGCTGCCACTCAAGCCAACTTTCCTTTCCACTTGCCTGGAAGCAGCTGCGCTTCCACTTTTTAATTGGAGAAGCAGTGCTGCTTCATATGAGTAGCATTGGCACTTGGCAGCTTGAGACATGCTAAATTCAATCAAAATACCCACAAGTAGCAGAGAAATCAGGCAATGTTTCTTCCCACTCATTACATTTGTGAAACCTGAATCTTTTCCCAGGTAACAAGCCCTTTAATTTTTAAATTTGTTTTAGAATATTTTTAAGTGTAACCTGGTTCAATTGAAGAAGGTAAGCTGGTTTATACAGATGAAGGAGATGATTTTGAGAACTGCTTCCCACCCACCCCAATCCCTTGCCATTTCCCAAGCAGACATGTCATTGTTATGAAATGTCATGTCTCTTTATGGACTGACTAAAACTGAGTAGGATGTCTTGGAACTATTTCATGTGAGCTGAGGGCACTCTGAACTTCCCCCGGCCCTCACCTTTTTTGGTCTAAAAATAGCATTTTGGTGAAAATTAAGTGTCTTTAAAAATGTGTATGATTCTGAAACATTAAAAAAAAATGTGTGTAAATGATCTCCTTTCTAATTCAAAAGAACATTGGGGCAGGAATCTGATGCATGTAGGTCTTGTTTTGGCATTATTAAGAGTTTTCATAAATATAACAATGGGCAGGTAGAGATTGAAATTGCTTGGTGCAAACAACTTTGCTGGGGCACTGGGCAAACTTTCTTCAAGCAATGCCTGTGTAAATTAATGTAAAGGCTCTGTCCTGCTCCCACTGAAGTAAATTACTCAGTAAATGGAGTAAGAAACTGGAACCTGATGGGTTGCTCTACTCACCACTGGATGGCGCCACCTCCTGGCAGATCTGGGGATTAGCTCTATTAGGTCAAAGCTCTCTCCAGGAGTTACACCCTCTGCAGCGCCTCTCTTTCTCCAGGAATCACAGCAGTCTCTTCTTAACTCAGCCCTCTGGCCAGATCACTACTGTGGTTTCCACTTCTGGGGGCAGGGAGGGGAGAGAGGCATAATCAAAGTTCCTGCTCTCCAGCAGTCTCAGGCAGCCTTCTGCTTCACTGCCTCAGGGTGCCCCACCCATCATGGCTGGCAGAGGAACCGGGACCCTCCCTTGACTCTGATTTGCAGCTCAGGGATCCTCTACACAGCAGCCAAGGTCCATTCGCTGTACCTTCCTGCCTTTCCCTGAGCCATCTCCATACCTCCTGGCCCTTCCCACTTCTCTGGGTTTGCCAGTCTCTTCACTCCCCTTTCCAAGGGAGGGATTTGAGACAACTCATCTTTGGAGCCCCACCCCAAAAATACCTCCTCCCTGCTGACCCACTGCTTCCTATTTCCTCTCTTTTGTAGAAGCCCTGCTTGTCCCTCACAGGTGAGCTCTCTAATTAGCTGCATCCAGCTTAAAGCTTCCCTGTTTTGCAGTCTAATTAGTTAATTGGGCCCACCTGGCGCAGCTGAGCTCTTGCTGGGCCAGTGTGGGGAGCACACCCCATCACAGGGTGGGAGAAATGGGTAAACAGAAAGCAAAATTTGTGTTCTGTATTGGTGTTTGGATTGTAAAAATCCTTGTAATTCAAAGTTACATCTGAAATTCCACCTTCCGTGTCACATTGCTTCCATCTGAGCCACTTCCATACAGGGCCAGACAGTTATGAAGTGAGCATGCCAGCAGAAGCAGGCTCTAGTGTCCTAAAAGATAGGCAGTCCACATAACCCCCTAGAAATCAGCTGCTTGGGGTGGAATTTTGCATTCCTGATGGATAATCTACCTCCTCTGCCCTCAGAGTTTCTCCTACAGGTTGCTGAAGCTCTACAATGACTCACTGCAGGTCAGTGCTTTAAAAGCACAAATTTCCCTGCGATTGGGTATGGTAGTGCAACTTTAATAACAACAATTGCCTCCCGCTGAGGCCCGGAGCTGCAGGGTAACTCCTGCTACTGGAGGCTGTGAGCTCAGGAGGCCCTGCTACCAGAGATGGTAGGGGTACCCTGCAGCTCCCAGTCACCGTGGGCAGCAGTGGAGAGTACGACTGAAGCTCCCCGCCGCCACGGCCAAAGTCACAGAGTTCGCTGGAAGTCACGGCTTCTATGACTTCCACAGATAAAAAAAAATCGGAGCCTTCACTATAATCTGCTGTTGCACAGAGAAACCACTAGCACAGAAGAGATGGACACAGGTCGGTGCTAGCAGTTCCCATTGCAGGATTAGGGCTCCCAGTGCATAGTTCAGAAAGGCAGTTCTTGTGCTGTTTTGACCAACTAGATAAATATACACATTACTTTGGTAATTTATTAAAATGCACCTTATGTAGCGGATAGACAGGAATATTCTGGTCTATTATTGAATGTGCTTATGGCATATATTCCTCCCCAAATAACTGCATTTGGAACTGTTTGGGTCTGCTGTGCCAATCTGTAGTTAGAACATGTGCTAGCCTGAAAAAAATATAGAAATGTGTAAGGAAAAAATTCATTTTAATTATGCAGATACAAAGATTTTTATATATATATATATATATATATATATATATATATATATATATATATATATATATATATATATATATATATATATATATATATATATATATATATATATATATTTTAAAATCACAGTACCAAAAATAATTATATTTATGGACTAATCCCTGGCCAATTTTCATATTTTGAATGGAAATTATATGTACGTTTGAGACACCTCAAAGCAATTTTAAGATAAACGAGGTTGGAAGAGTTGACACTCAAGCTAAATTCTATTATAGCTACCGGATACCATTGTAATTGGCATGATTGCACAAGTGCAAAGGAGAGAAGGATTTGACCCATGTAACCTTAAATTGGTGAAAGGAATAGTTTCTACAATTAGTAAAACCAAGAACCACTTCTGAGCTGAGTAGGCTGACCATACGTACCGTTTTGAACGGGACAGTCCCGTTTTTTTAATATTTCCCGACCGTCCCGTCTTTTTAATCTAAATGTTAATTTTGTCCCGTTTTTGGAAAAAAACTGAAGGTGGCGTTATTTCTAGGTTTAGCCAATCGCCGCACGCTAACGCACACAGTTCTCGCTCCCTGCCCCTGCACACCTCCCTCCCCTCTGGGCCAATCAGAGTGAAGCCGCGTGGAAGGGGCGGGTCTCAGGCACCGTGCGGCCCAATGAGGGGGCAGCGCGGGAGGCACGGGCACGGGGATTGCTGAGTTCAGGCTTCAGGGAGCCGGAGGCAGCGCCGCCCCATGCAGCTGGACAACATCGTCGCATGGGTACAGCTGTACCGGGCCCCGGACTTAAGGGGGGCCCGGTACAACTGACTCACTGACTCACAAACTATGTGAGGTGCCGCGGCGCAATGCTGAGAACCGGGGCGGTATCTGTACTGGAAGGGCGGGGAATCCCAGAGACCCTGTAGGGATAGAACTGGGACAGGGGGCGCCCCTTGCTGGGGACCCCCCGGCCAGGCCGATCTGGGAGCGCGCACACGCGGGGAACCACAGTCAGTTGGGTTTACACCTCTCCTGCCGAAGCGAAGCGGCGAGTGTGGTGCAGGTTGGATTAGCCCCTCGGCCCCTAGGGGCAGAGGCAACGGCCCGGGGGCCCGGCAGCAGGGGGTGCTGGAGGGAGGGTCCGGAGCAGGCGGGCGATTGGACACAGTGCCGTGGCGTGTGACACCAAAACACATGACGCCAGCTGGTGGGAACGTGCGGGGTCCCCCAGTGGGGCGGGGAGCTGCCCAGGCATGCCTGGGTGGGGGGCAGCCGAGCCGCGGTTAGGAAGAGTCACACGATCGCGGTGATGCAAGAGACCGGTCCCTCCAGTCACTTCCCAGCGCGCGTCGGGCTGGGACTTCCCCGAAGCGTCGCTCCAAACCCGTCAGGGAGCAGCCGCGGGGCAGAGCCGCTCCCAGCCCGGTCCAGGGGCTGCCTCACTGGGCTGGGACTCCGAGTGGGCTGATAAGGGCCGAGGGAGTCCCCGCTGCAAACGGCAGTGGCGGGACTGAAGGACGCGGCCAGATGGCTGTAGGCATAGCCAAGGGGTCCTCCTCGGCTCAGCCCCGCCACTGATCTGCCACCAGCACGTCTGGAGGAAGCGCTCGCTCCTCTGTGCAGGCTTGTTCCCTCACCAGCATAGGGTGAGCAGACCGCAAACGGGGCTGGGGGTGAATAGGAACCTATATAGGAAAAAGACCCCCAAACCGGGACTGTCCCTATCAAATCGGGACATCTGGTCCCCCTACACCAGCAAGGATCCCGGAGGGTTTGGCAGCAGCTAAAAGAACCTTGCAGTGGGGTCCGGATAGGGTAGGATGAAAGGCGCACTTGCTGTGTGTGGATTGAGCCCCTGGCGCGTCTATAGGGATATTTCACCATGTTCTTCATCACCTTCTGTACTTGGCTGGTCCAAGATGATGTAATCCCTGCCTCCCCTAGACATGTCACCCTGCATGTCCCAACACCGTGCTGCTCAAGCCACGTGAAGGTAGATAGGTGGGTGGCATTGCTGCGTGTGGGGGGGGGGGAAAGAGGGGGGGTGTAGGGGCCGTGGGTGGAAGTGGGGGGCACAGGGTTGTGTGTTAAGGGGGTACTGAGGGAGTGGGGGGCATGGAATGGGAGGCACAGGGTTGTGTGTGAAGGAGGGTACTGGGGGGGTCCAGGGCTGTGAGTGAAGGGGGTGGGGGAGAAGTGGGGGGCACAGGGTTGTCTGTGAAGGGAGGTACGGGGGGTCCAGGGCTGTGAGTCAACGGGGTAGGGTAGAAGTGGGGGGCACAGGGTTGTCTGTGAAGGGAGGTACTGGGGAGCCCAGGGCTGGATGTGAAGGGGGGCAGGGGGTGGGTAGGGGAGATGGCAGGTGGGTAGGGGTACCATGGTTAACCCCCTCCCTGACCACATGGATGCAGGGGTTGGGCCAAGCCTCAGAGCCCATTCGTGGCGTCAGTCTTCAAGGCACAGCTAAGGCCTGGGCAGGTGGCTGTGGCATGCGTGAGCGATGTGATGGGGTTGGTGAGAAGCCGTGTTTCTGCTGCAGGAGATGTAGGGAGAGGACTTGGTCAGTCAGAAGGGTTACTGATAGTGGAGGCGGTTGGGGGCCTGCCTGGAGGAGGAAGGCAGAGTGGCTGGCCTGGGGGAAGCTCTTGTTGCACAAGCCTTTGCCTGTGAGATGCTACACAGGAAACTGAGCCATAGCCACAAGCTGATGTGGTTGGGGGAGGCAAATAGGGGGTCATTTGAGGTGTCCCGTTTTTGCCATCCCAATGTCCCGTTTTTGTCTCAAGGAAATATGGTCAGCCTAGAGCTGAGACAGTTGGGTGGGATTTTCAAAAGCGCCCAGCTGTGGCCCAATTCTGCCCGCAATTAAGTCAGTGGTAACATTCCCACTAGGTTCAACGGGAGAACAGTTAGACCAACACTGAACACATTTTACTCTCCCTCTTTAAACCCAGCTTCACACTCCAGTGCAATGTCAAAGGCAAATTATAAAATCAAAACACTGGGCTCACACCTGCAAGGGAATGAAGTGACTCTCAATGGGCCAGGTCCTGGCTGATGCTAAGCTCCTCAAATGGTGTCAAGGATACTCAAAGCTGATCTAAAGAGATGGCTCAGGGGTCTCCCAGAATGCAGGCAGCTGGAGAGTCAACATGGCTGGCAGAGAGCTCTGCCCTTCACCTAGCTCAGGTGTCTGTTAAAGGCAGGCTGAAGCAATGCTGGAATGTTCTGCCCTCCAGCAATCTTTGGCTGGTCTAACTTGGAGCAACCTCAAAGCTCCCTAAGTTATGTTAAACTAAGCTAATTTCCTGGTACACTCAGGGAGAGGAGGCCTGGTGCTATTATCATAATATTTTCTGTTATTTATCCCATTAAATGAAAAGTTCTCCATTACGGCAGCATTAGTCAGTTGGTTGGGCAGAACATGTTTTATTTAAAACTAGCGAAAATACCCGGCGTTGCTCGGGTCAGTCGGAGGTGGGGAGGGGGCAGAGAGCTGAGCGAGTACGGGGTCCATTGGAGGGGGCAGAGAGCAAACCTGACACCCCCACCTCACCCCCCCGACCAAACCCGACACCCCCACCTCACTTACCCCTCGACCAACCCCGACTCACATTTTCACCCCCCCCACCCAAACCCAACACCCCCACGTCACCCCCCCTACCAACCCCAACACCCCCTGACCAACCCCAACCCCCACACCTCACCCCTCACCCACCCAGACACCTTCCCACCCCCCCAGACCAAACCCAACACCCCCGGATCACTTACCCCCCAACCAAACCCGACACCCCCACCTCACCCCCCCCGACCAAACCCGACACCCCCACCTCACCCCCCGACCAAACCCGACACCCCTACCTCACTTACCCTCCGACCAAACCCAACTCGGGTCCGTCGGAGGTGGGGAGGGGGCAGAGAGCTGAGGGATTCCGGGGTCCGCTGGAGGTGGGGAGGGGGCAGAGAGCTGAGGGATTCCGGGGTTCCGTTGGAGGGGGGAGGGGGCAGAGAGCTGAGTGAGTACGGTGTCTGTTGGAGGGGGTATTATGACATCATAACTATGTCACAGAGAACAGCAGCTGCCCAGCTGATGTGATTGGCCTTTAAAGAATTTCACCCCAGAGGGGCGTCAGAGGTGAGATTTGAAAAATTTTCGACTCTTACGGTCATTAGGACCCCAAGACCTCTAACTGTACCAAATTTCAAGTCTCTAGCTCAAACGGTGTGGAAGGAGTAAGCATACATACATACACGCACGCATACACCATTTGACTTTTATATATATAGATAGATATAGTGCTCTTGTTTAACATTTTAAACACATTAAAAAGCCCCTCTCCTGTGGTTCTGTGCATTTTTACAATTACTTTTAAAACACAATCAGCAGAATAACTAGCCTATCTGAAATATGAAGTCCAGATCCACCTGAAGCTCCCTCAATCTCATTCCCTAGCTTGCTTTTCTTGCCCTCTTTCTCCCCACTGAGCAAATATAAGGGCCTCACAGCATGCCTAATGAAAAGGTTTGTGGCTACTTCAGACCAGCATGTAGTTTAAGTTCTAGATTCTAGGGCTGATCACAAAAGATGCACTTCCTGGCAGTTCAGTCATTTTAGCTGATCCCAAAAGTGACAGTATCATATGGGGAGAAAAATATAGGTTTCACGTAGGGGACTCCAAACTCATTTGGATCTTTATACAGTAGTTAGCCCCCCCCCCCCATTGTGCTCACTCACCATGAATGTTTGATCACCTGAGTTTTGCATACACAGATGCTCATGAGAAGTGAATTTTAAATGATTCTCCCTTTTATGCTCGCATGTTAGAAGTAGAGTGCTTTATATTGGATAGAATGCTGCTTGAAAGGGTTCCCCAAACCTCTTGTCTTAAATGAAAGAGTATAGCTGTCAGGAATCAGGGCCTGCAGCAGAACCATGGTGGAAGCATAATGGCCTCAGAACTATTCTCCAAGCAGTCTAATGAGCACAGCTCGCCTCGTAGGCTGCATGATTGTCTGCGCTACCTGACTGGTTGGAAGGGTCAGCAAACCTGCTTTTAAGCCCAGCAGCACAGTACCACTAATTTAGTGGCTGCTCAAAGCATTCATCTGTTGCTGTGATAAGACCTGTCTCTTCTGTGGGCCTACTGTTTCCTCACTTCAGGTAACCTGGTTCTGGTCCACAGCTCCAATTCCTGATCTCTCACTTCAAATCTGACCCTTAGCACTAGCATGTAGCCTCTGACTCTGGTTTTGACCCTGAGACGTGACTCCTGTAGGCCTTGAAAATTCCAATCTTAGTGTCTGTATAGCTCCAGCATAGTGCCCAGAACAGAGGCTATATTTTCAAGATGCCAGCAAGCACCCTTGAAAATTCCTTGTTTCCTGAATGCCCCAACCACAGTGATCAAATTCCCTACCATCTAGCAGAGGCTCTTTCTCTCTACATTTTTCAAATGGGTGCTACATTTCAGGTCTAAAATGGATATAAAGTACCAGTCAACCTAATGGACTAACTGGCACGGCTTGCCTGGGAGACAGCTGTTTCTCCATTAGGGTTTCTGTATTTCCCATCACCAAGGTGTCTGTAAGAAGTGTAATATTATTTCTGCTCTACAGCTCACGTAGAGAAGTGGAGGCACAGATAACTTAAGTGGCTTGCCCAATATCATACAGGAAGTCAGAAACAGCACTTCAAATCAGACTTGTGTCTTTTGGCTCCCAGTTCTGTGCTTTACCCATTAGATTTCCCCCTCTCTTTGGGGAAAGGGCATAGATCATAAACTGTAATTTCTATTATTCTATTACCTGCCTTGTTATGCTGCTATCAGCCTCTGCCATTGATTCCACTTGATTAAAGTAAGCCATAATGCCTCTATTGACTACACAGTCACAGAAGCTATTTTTTATATTGAAAAATAAATCTAGTTTAGAGTTAGTCTAGTGATGATGAATCCTCCTTACCACATCCATGCAAGATCAGGACTGGCAGACTTTGGGCAATTTGATTGATATGAATCATCAGTAAACATGTTTAATGAACATACCTGGTCGTTCGGCTGTTAACACTTACAGCCATCTGTTAAAATGGCATGGTCCTTTATCACAGGTTGAAAGGATTTTATTCTGTATGCCAGGCAATGATGACATTAAATGGGAAGCCTGTATAACACTGCAGGCTAAATCTCTGTGGATTAAGTCTTTCCTGTTTTACTGAAGCATGAATTGGAACCATATACTGGCCAACAGTTCAGCACACCTGCAGACAATTACCGGTTTGTGTGACAAAAGAAACACCTGAGCAGAAAAGCAGAGGAGTTCGCAGAGTTCACAGTCAGGTGTCACTGTCCACAGAGCAGGTTGTACTCTGGTAAGCACCTGGGAAACCTAAGACCACCAAAGAGCTTAGCAGGCATTGATCACACACCTTCTGTGCAATAGTTTTATCCTATAGGATGTAAGCTCCGCAGCAATGGTGAGATACTACAGCCCTAGGAAGATTCCACATGCTAGGGATAAGAACATTAACAATTAGTTTTACTGCTGCATTTGGGACCCGATTCCGAGGTGCTGATGGGCTCTTACGAAGTGCTGAGGTCTCATGAGTCCTAATGGAGCTAATGGAAGTGGAAGGTGCTCAGCACCTTGCAGGATCAGGATCTAGGCTGATTAAAATGTTCAAGAGTTTGCCTTTCCCTGACTTGTTTGCAGTAGTTCCTGTAAAAAGAAAAAGTGAGGCAGACTGGAAACACTAAAATGCTTGTCGTGTATTACTGTGAGTAGCTGAGCTTGTTAGCACTGAGGAGATCATGATGTGGTCCTGGAATATGAAGGAGTAGATTATATATTCATTTAATTAAAATGCTAGGTATAACATTTGTCAGTGAATAGAGAGAGCACTGAAATCATCAAGGAGGGATTATTTAAAGTATATATTCTGAGTATGGGCCATTAGAGATTTACGCAGCACATGTACGAGGTTAGTTCAAAAGAGCAGACAATAGAGCCGTATGAAAAATGATGACAGTTTTTCACAAATAATTTAATTAAAATTTTTAGCCAGCTCTACACAACAGTTTCAAAAAGAGGTAGAGTGTTGTTCCTCAGCATCAGCTAGACCAGGGGTGGGCAAACTTTTTGGCCCAAGGGCCACATTGGGGTTGCAAAATTATATGGAGGGCCGGGTAGGGAAGACTGCCTCCTCAAATAGCCTGGCCCTGCTCCCCCCCACACACTTCCCATGACGTGACTGCCCCCCTCAGAATCCCCAACCCATTCAACCCCCACTGCTCCTTGGTCCCCTGACCATCCTCTCCATAGACCCCCCAAACCCTAACTGCTCCCTCAGGATCCCCCCCCCAACCAATCCCCCTTGCTCCCTGTCCCCTGACTGCCCCAGCCCCTATCCACACCCTGCCCCACCCTGAGGACTCCCACACCCTATCCAACCCCCCTGTCCCATGACTGCCCCCTGGGAGCCCCTACCCTTTATCCAACACCCCGGCCCCCTTACCATGCTGCCCGACGGGAGCGCGCAGCTTTGCCCCCAAGAGTGTTACCCGCGCGGTGGCGTACCTCCGGGGGAGGCAGGAAGACAGGGGAGGAGCCAATGGCAGCCTCCACGGCTGGGGGACCAGGCAGGAAGGTCCTGCGGGCCGTAGTTTGTCCACCCCTGAGCTAGACTATTGTATGGAATGACTAATTGATTAGTCCAGGCATGCACAAAAGTGGTACATAGATGACAACAGCAGAGAGGGACTCAGGGAAAGATTTAGGAGTAGATGAGATTCATAGGTTGGTGAGCAACTGTTGCATTTTGGGAGTTTGTGTCCTCTGCCTACTTGGAGATGTTTAATCTGAGTAGAGGACTCAAAGCCTACAGGTTCTGTTCTCTAATATGGGCTTGGATTTCTACCAAAGCTGTGCCTTTGGTAAAGTCTCAACCTCTTTACCTCTGTTTTCCCAGTTGTAAAATGAGTATAATAGGACATGATTTTTTTCCCCTGCCTGACAGTTGGGTTCTGAGGTTTAATTAATAATTGGGCCACATATTCCATATTGCCAGACACTTCAGAGGGGAGGAATATTCATCAGAAAACCCCTCAGATGTGGAAATGTTAAACCAGTCGCTCAGCTTCATACTCCCCACTGCTCAGATACTACAGTGACGAGAGCTATATAAGAACATTGGTAGATTTCAGATGCCAACAAGTTCCATATTTCAATATTCACAGAGTAGCAATTCTGTGCCTTTTGGAGGATCAGTGTGTCCCTGCCAGCAGGTATATGAGATCTTGGGGAGCAATTACCACACAGGTGGGGTGCAAAATAAACTTTATTAAGAAAATGCAAAAACAGGGAAAATTCAATAGTGAGGGGTATGGGGTTTGTTAAAGTAGACAATTGGGGAGGGGTTTCTTTTAGTAAATGGGATAGGGGGTTTCAATAGTGGGGTACAATACAGTGGGGTACAATACAGTTGGTAACACATTTATACTTCAGTGTTAATTGAACAGGTAGCTAACAATTTTCTATGTAAAGAGTGTGTCACAGCAGCATGTAACTGACTAACAGTATGGGTAAAATGTGTTAAATAACCAACAATTTTAGGTAAAAATGTGTCTCAGTGGTGTAAATGTAAAATGTGAGGTGTGTTAGAGAGAAAAGGGGTAACCAATGGGGTTTTATGCTAGAAAGAGAGAGAGAAGACAGGCTGTAAGTTGAAACAGCAGAGAGGGAGAGAGAGAGAGAGAGAGAGAGAGAGAGAGAGAGAGAGAAGTAAGGTTGGGGGGATGGGGGAAGAGGAGCACGTGGTGGAGGGAGATTTAAACTCAGGGAGACACAGAACGGACAGGCTGCAAGTTTAAACAGCAGAGAGACAATTATACAAAACACAGCAAAATCTTATCTATGATTTAACTTAACCAAAACTACGCAAATTAGCAAGTAACAAAACACAATGCAACAATTCTTTAAGGCTAACTTACAGGGTACAATGCAAGCAATTCCCTAAACCTAACTTAACTACAGCTATGCAAAATGAAATTACAACTTATCTAGACTAAAAGACAAAATCTAACCTAATGGCTGCACCTTATACTAGGGGTAGTTTCAGAGGGCAGAGTGGTGTGTGCCCAGGATACAGCTCCAATGGGGGGGGGGGGGATTTAACTAGTGGTGGCTGCAAGCTGGCAGCCCAGGATACAGTCCAGGAAGGCACAGGCTTATTTCTAGCAGCAAAGGTGCTGCAAAGCAAGAAACAGATTGCAGATACAGACCAAGGAGTTTAAGAGAGGTTTTAAGACACAGACCAAGGTTTAGTTTGAGTCTGTGTGCTGGGGAAACAGAGCCAGCAGCTAAAGTAATAAAAGTATAGAAAGTTTCACAGAGGGATTCTTACCAGTCCCCAAGGCAGCAGCAAAGGCAGAAGCAGCAACAACATCAGAATAAGCAAGGAGGGCTCGGTACGGTCTTGATAATCAGGAGGTCTCTCAGGCAGCAATTCGTTCTTCATGGGGGGGGAGGTTAAAAACGGGGGTACGCTCAAAAATAAAACGAGAGCGGAGAAAGGACCCCCCAGAACCCCTGGCTGATCAGACCAGGTAGCAATGCAGGAACCTTTCTGATGTTTGTTTCAAAAATGCCTGTTCTTAAAGGCAAACTCAGGCAGTTTTTCCGCCAGTAATCCTGATAGGCTTCTTCTGTCATAGGGGAGGAGATACAGGGAAAAACTACAGGTGAGCATAGAGACATGCCTGGGCAGAGTCCTGGACCGTAGGCGTGAGTTCCCACCTCAGGACTCAAAAGCACATGAGGCCTATGACTCATGCCCAGGATCTCAAAAACACATTAGGTCTTGCAGCTCTGGACATTGCCTACCCTACACCGAGCCCAGGTTTAACAAGGTGATAACAGGACCAACCCTTTAAACAGGGCAGTCGTCCCACTTAGCACGCAGCACAAGTGGCCATCCCTTTGTGAAGGGCAATGGCTCTTGGTAAACAACTTAAGGGGCCCTCCCTTTTGAGAAGGGCAGTGGCCCTGGTAAACAACTTAACAGCCAGGGAGGGGCGGCCACAGGAGGAGAACAAAAACAAAATGGAGTAAGGGGACAGCTGTAAGAAACAAAATGGAATAGGGGGAAAGCTGTAACAGACACAGTGCAGGCCCTCTTTGCTGCATGTTTCCCTGGCTTTCCTGAGGATTTTCAGATGGAAATCTTATCAAAAGCTACTCATATGAATAGCAATAACTGCCTTTGCAATTTTATCCCTCTCCAAGTATGGAATCAGGGATGGAAAAGGCAACATTTTCAGAGGATAGACTTTGGGGGAGCCACTGAGGAGATGGAGACTGGGTGGCACTGAATGAAGGAGAGGGCAGTCTCATGAAATGACCAAGGATCTAGGAAGGTGGCTATTAAATTTCCCCACTGATCAGCTTCCCTTGAAAGCTTGCCACCCAGCCTCATTTGCTCTGCGAACAGAACTAAGCAGAATGTACTGAATT